>CM057382.1:49862500-50467500 GCA_030015415.1 Cynopterus sphinx
TCCTCTCTGGGCTACCATAAGTGTCCTTGTCTGTAACCGGAGAGGTTAGCTTAATTTATTTCAAGATCCTTTCCAGTAATAAAATCCCGGAGGTCAAACCCTCAGTGTGATGTTCAGTTCTGAGCAGTGAAGCCCAGACATGTGTGTGCACATGTATGCAGTGTGGATGGATGTATGCATGTGTGAACACATGTGTGCCTGCATGCACGTGCAGGGAACATGGCACATGTTTTCAGTGTTCTTTCACTTGATTGGCAATGCCTCACAGCAGATGCCAATAAACACAGACTGTAGGGACTTCACTTCTAGCATCCACTGCCTTCAACGTAAATAAGGGTTCTGGGGCAAGCATGACACCTCTAACATGCATAAATATGCCTGGCAGGGTTTTGAGCCTCTAAGGTATTTTTTTTCCTAGAAGGTATGCTAAACCTGTCCTCATAATTGTGTGACAAATATTGTATATAACTTTGCTTAACACAGATCAGGTTTCTCATTTGCCCAGGAAAGCTGATGTGCCATCTGATAAACAAGACTAGGAAACTAACATTTTGTTTTGTTTTTCCAAATCATTATATTCCAATGGCTGCATGGACAAACCACGAGAAAATCAAATTATTTTTATAAAGCAAAAGGAATAGTCGAATTAAAGACACACAAGTATTGCCACTAGAATTACAAGTGAGTCCTTCTGGGAAAGTAGCCTCTTTGATTCTATGTAAAATAACAGAATAATTTGAAAATCCATTTTTTCCCCATCACAACGTATTGTTAGGTTAGCTGGTCCCTTATCCCTTGGAGCTTCATTAAACATATTTTTTAAAAGAGACTATCATAAGAGCTTTTTAGATATTCTTTTCTCTTTTCCCCTTGGGTTCACATTCTATCCACGCCCACAGTAACTGACTTAAAAAATAAATAAATAAATAAATAGATAAATAGATAAATAAATAAATAAATAAATAAATAAATAAAATGGTGTTATTTTCTTTCTCAAAAATCATCACTGACCTCTATCAGGCTGAAGCCCAAATCCCTAAGTGTCCTTCAAGTCTCACTCACCCTCTTCGTCCTTTACTGTCAGGCTCCAGCAGCTTTGCCACCAGGATGTACTCTTCCCACCCTGAGTCGCACAGAACCCTCATCATGCCCCCAGGACTCAAGCTGTTTCTCTCACATGCCCAAACCTTCACTCATGCCGTACCCCTGACCAAAAGGGCCTTTCCAGCCCTTTAGTCACCAGGGAACCTCCTACCCCTCTTTCTGGCCCGCCTCAAATGTTCCTTCTTTAAGAGAGCCTTTCCCACATGTCTTCATTCATTGGTTAACAAATATTTGTGGTAGGTCCTGAGTCACAGGTGTTAATGATACAGAAACCGATAGTGAAGGTGACACTCAGAGACACACAGAAAGGTCATTTGGAAAGCAGAAATCGTTACCAAGGAATCAAAGCTGAAGTCCCCAACACAGCTGCCCCTGAATGCAGCACCCAGGCCGCGGCAGGCATTCCTAAGCGCTGGTGGAGTGAAGGACCGCTCCAGGGTTGAGTGAGTAATTCACTGGGGACACGGAGAGGCTATGGGGCCCTCCCGGGAGCTAGTGAAAGCAGTCATGGGCGGATCTCATGTGGTGGCACTAGGAATGTTACCACAACCTGGGCAACTGGTCTAGCTGCTGGCGCTGCCAAGGCCCGGGGAAACATGGGGCCCTGGACTGAAGCTGAACCAGGTCAGGAGCTGACCAAGCAGTTGGAGGCAAGGAGAGCTAGTGCCCATGAGTGCCTGAAGGAGGCCTACTGAGCCTCACCCTCAGGAGATAAGAGAGGACCCCAGGAGAGTCACAGGAAGTCCACAAGTCCAGCCTCCTAAATTACCAGGGAAAGGATGGAGGACTTGAAGGCCCACATGGTCAGAGGCTCCTCCGCCTGATCTGGCATGGCTCTGTAGTAGCTCCAGGATGCTGCCTGGCAAAGAGTGAGCACTCAGCACATGCCTGCTGAGTGAGTGAGTGAGTGAGTGAGTGAGTGAGTGAGTGAGTGAGTGAGCAAATAAACAATGAAGGGACACTGTGCAAGAACTCCTGGAGTGTGGAGATCTCTGCCTTTGATGCCTTTAAAAAAGAAGTCTCCCAGAGCTTACTGCTTACTGCTAAGGACAGTGAGACGGGAGACAAATGAGAAGGGGAAATGAGACCACTCGAAGAAGCAGACCAGGAGCTGTTTCTTTTGTCTCCTCTTAGACCAACAAGGAAAAGGAATGGGCCTCTCAGGATGGGTCTTGGGCCCTCAGAAGGCACTTGGTAAAGAACGTGCTCAGTGGAGGCCTTCACCAATTCAGTTGTTTTAAGAGTATAACCTCGTTCCTAACCACACCCCGCCCTGCCACAGGTCACACTGCATTTGTCTGATCGTGACCCCACTAACAAGCTTCTGGTTGAGGAAGTTACCTTGGTTTATGAGTGTTTCTCCTGGTAGGGAATATCATTTTTAGAGAGATGGAAATTGGTAAGATACAGTCAGGAGCTAAGGCTCTGCTTGGACTCTCTGAGGAAGCCCAGAGAGCCCCACCTCCCAGTGCTGGGAAACCCCATTCCTCTTTCCCATCCAAGCACCTTAGGAAAGGCCTGCAGGGCTGTCAGGGAAAGGATGGGTCCTGGACCCCGACAAAGGTTCAAGCAGAGATCAGGAAGAAGTCAAGACCAGCCCAAACCCCAGGCCCTGGAGAGATTCAAGTCCGTCACCCCCACTGAGCAAAGAGAGACCCACACAGCCACACAACATGCAGGGCATCCAGGCCGCAGGAGGAGGAGTCGGGGACAGAATGGGGAAGGCCACATGCATGGTAAGATGAGGAGAACTGAGACACTGGGTCGAGGACTCCAACTGAAGTCAAAAGGCACTAGGGAGCTATGGAAGTCTCTGGAACAGAGGAAGTGCCAACCCAAGGTCATCCAGAATTCAGGGAAGAGATGGGAACAGAAAATCAGTGGGAGGCCTTGGGACCACCCAGAGCTTAGACTGCACTGGAGACGAGAGGGACAGGACCTTCCCTAGCTGAGTGTCCAGTATTCCAGCAGGACCTTCTAGAAACATGGGACTTAATCGTACATTCAGAATGGAATCAGGAAGCAGCCCTCTTAGGTCTTTGCCTCATCTCAGGGAAAGCTTATCCAAAAGAGCAAACAAGCAGTGACGGAGTGGGGGCAGACATTCACTTTGGCTGCAGACAGTCTGAGGTGGGAGCATCATTTGTGTACCCTCATGACTACCATCCTGTGTTGGTGAGGGTGGGGTTGGTCCGAAACCCCACTCACTGTCAAGCATAACAAAATGCCCATGGCAGAGGTTTTACAAATGTTTTTAAATGAAGAGGCTCTGAGCCTCGTCCCTACTTCTACAAGATCCCTCACTTGGGTGTTGATAATGTACTTGGAACATGATAGAAGTTCCACGAATAGTTTCATTATTAACTATCCTTTATGGGTAAAAAAAAAAAATTTAAAAAAAATAAGCAATCAGTAGAATTCAAATTGTGAGTAGGAATTACCACGTGGCCGAGTGTCTGAATCACAGAGTTCTGCAACTTTTATAGCACGTTACTTTCCAAAACGTGTTTCATAACTTCTGGTGGATCCCAACCACCTGTGGTTAGTGTTGAGACTGCCCCCAGTAGAGGATCTGTTTGCCTAGAGTCACATGGAAGGTCAGTGATATGTCAAACTAAGGGCCAGATGTTCTGCCTCCCAACCCAGGACCTATTCAGACCTTTATCCAGCTGCCCTTGGAAGGAGCTCAGAGACAGCAGAATAACCTGGGCGAGAGGCTATCTTCTCAGCAGGCCATTCCTCTGTGGGGCATTGGAGCTGGAGGGGGGTGAGTTCGGGAGAGTGGTAAGCAGGTGAGTCCCAAGGGAACTTCAGGCAGAGCTCAAAAGAATGCATTCATCTTCATCTTGGTTGAGGTTGGTTCCCATTCCTCAGATGGCCTGGTGGCCCCTGGTGACTCTAGGACCCTCCAGGCGATGATGCTGCACTCTCAGTATTCTCTGGAGCATGCCTGGGATTTGGAATGGGGGCTGGGAACAGGAATATCCCTCCACAGTGTGACTTGTATAAGAGAGAGAAGGTGGCACAGCTCAACCAGGCAAGTTGGGGCCAGCCCCAGCTAGAACCTGGAGTGCTACGAAGGGAAACTGAGGCAGGATTTCTATCATGCAGCTTGAGTCAACACAGCTCACTGCAGATTCTGAGCCCAAAGCTACCCAACTAGTTGCAGGCCTGCTTACTGACGGGCAGACTCTCCCAAGGTTTCTTGTCCTGTCTGACTTGTCTAGACCCTCCATCTCCAGGGAAGGACCACCGTGCCTAGAGCAAGCCAGTGCTTCGGAGTCACCACCACTCACACTACGTGAGCCCAGACACCCGCAAGCTTTCCAAGCAGGGGATGAGTAGGCTTGAAGGTCAAACAGCATTGGTCTCTTTTGATATCACACTATAATTCCACAAGATGTAACCACTGGGGGAGGCTGCACTATTTTGCAACTTTCTGTGGATCTAAAATTATTTCAAAATAGAAAGATAAAAAACAGGAAATCATGACCTTAGTCTTCAGCACCTGATGCCATTAATCTGATGATTCTTTGATAATCCCACCCAGCATCAAAGCAAAGACCCTCACTCAGTCAGGACCTTTTCAAAAATAAACTGCCCCGGACTCTGCTCCACCTCCTCAGACTTTCCTTTCATCTGGTTTCTTGCCCCTTCCTCCTAGCTCCCGGTCACCACTCTCTCCCTCTACTGCCCATTCCCTACACAACCACCAGAAAGGCATCTCTAAATCTGTACTCTGCTTCTACAGGGCCCCAGATCCTTTTGGGATAAAGTTAAGCTCCTTAGCGAGCTCTTCAAACCCCATCATGATGGGGTCTCAATCGCATACCTTTCTAGCTTCAAACTCGCCCATTCATCAAACTCCAAACCCCATGCACCAGCCACAACAGACTACCATACAGCCCTCAAAAGCACTATCGACTTGCCCAGCCTCTTTTCCTTTGCCCAAGCTATTTCATCTACCTGGTACGCTCCTCCCTAATTATTTCATTCCATCAATTCTCCTCCTCAATAGTTAGCTCAAAATATTCCCTACCTTGGCCCCAACAAGTGGAAGCATGCTTCCCTCGAGGTCCCCATGGCTCCAAGGGGTCAGCGCCTAAGACAAGCACAAACAGCCTCCTTGTCCTCCATCTGGCAGTTAGGTCCTTGCTAGGAATCTGGGAGCAAGGCCCAAGCCTGGTTCATCTTTGACCCTCTTAGATGTCATGCCTGGAGATACTGGATGGATATTTCTGGAATGTATTTGTTGTTGAAGGAGACCCATTCCTCAGTGCAGAGAATCAACATTTGGGTCTCAGAAAAACTATGCAGTTGTTTTGAAAAGAAGTGGAAATAACTGACCTTCAAAGCAAATTTGAGCTGAGGGTGTGCCTGAAACAAAACACAAAAAGGAGGTGGAAGCAGGGAGGGGACACAAAGCCCTTCCAGCTTTGGTGGCGCACCCAGGAGAACATCTTCCAGAGCCAAGAGGAGGTGGAGTTCAGGAGAGGTAGGAGGAAAACCTCTTTCCCTCCTCCTGGTGGTCTTCGGGATGTTACCGGGTGTTTAATCACGTTTTCCTTGGGATGAGGATAGAGACTGGCTTCCTCTAAGTAGGTTCTCCTGCAAAGGGGGCTCTGAGTCCCTAGAGAAGGCAGAATGTGAGCTGGCCTCGATCAAGCTAGGCCAGCAAAATGGTGCATGGCTGGACAGCAGCATCGATCCACAGCGGGCGGGAGGAGGCCTGGCAGGGCTGGGCCTGCTGTGCTCAGCAGGTATCTCATCTGCTCTCTCCTCGGCCACAAAGCCTTCAGAGTCTGTTTGCAATTACAGCCTGTTTTGATTATTAGATCAGAATATTCATCTCCATGGGCTTATGATAAAAAGCCAGAGCAAGAGAGCGTTTCTCATTTCAAATTAGGTCTCCCTTTCTCTCTCTCTCTCTCTCTCTCTCTCTCTCTCTCTCTCTCTCTCTCTCTGTGTGTGTGTGTGTGTGTGTGTGTGTGTGTGTGTGTGTGTGTGTGTGTGTGGTTTTGCCTTTTCCTTGTTTAACCAATTTATTCCGTTCTTGACTCCAGGATGGTGGTAGCTGTAAGAGGCCCCCCAGGGGCAGTGAATGCAGTGGCCCCGTACAGCAAGAGTGGGAGGCAGCAGCGGTTCCCAGGGAGCCCCACCCGGTGAGGAGGCCAGAGCATGGCAGGCTTTTGACTCATCCAGAAGGCAGCTGGCTGCAGAAAGCAGAGGCTAGTGTTGGGAGAGTCCTAAAGGCCAGGCCTGAGAAGGACCTTGAAAGTCAACTAACTGTTTAACTCTCAGCATGTGCTTTGTTGCTTTTGCACACCCCACCAGGTAGTCAGGCAAACTCCCTTCTCATTCCTTCAGGGACTGGAAACTCTCTACCTTCTTGGGTCACCTGGTCATCGGATATCAACTCCAGAAAGAAAAACGTATCCTTTCTTTAAAAAGCAGTGAGTCCTTGGCCTCTAAATCTTCTCCAGGCCAAATATCCCTGTTTCTTCAACACACTGAATTTGATATGGATTTGAGTCTTGTTGCCATCGCCAGTAAATGCACCATCGCCCACATGGTCTGAATACCCAGAGCAAACAAGACTTCCACATCCTTTCTTCCAGGCATTCTACCTCTCTGTTTATGGGGCCTATCCTGCTTCTTGATAGACCTAGTTCTAGACCTTCTTCTAGACCTGAAGGAGGAAATGCTCTCATAGGACACAAATGTAATTACTGCCCCTTTGTCCCCCTGAAGACCCTTCATCTGTCCTCATAGCTCAGGTCACTTAAGATGAGTTTATGTCCCATTTGTCTTCACTCTGTGGCTCTTGAGAGCCTCAATCTTCAGGACAAAGGTTGTAGGGGGCAGAAGAGAGAAAGGGAAGTCCCTATGCTCTCTTGGTCCCAGAGTAGTCAGCACACTTTACCTGCCTCAAAGATGTGGTGGCCTGATTTCCAGAGGGAAGGGGTGAGAGCAAAAGCTGCTTTCCCTCCTTGTGGTCTTCAGGCTGTTGCTGAGTATTCGATCATGTTCTTCTTAGGATGGAGTAGGAGCTGAGCAGGAAACAGAAACAGAGAGACACATAGACAGAGACAGAGACAGAGGTCATGTGTTCCTGCAGAGCTATTGAGAGCTCACAACAGTCTTTCTCATCTATGTCAGTGTCATGATGACTCTGGGAAACAGAAACTTGTGTTGTTTACATGACGACCATTTTGCAAAACTGAGGTTCAGAAAGACAGAGATCATCAAGCTAATAAAGACTGGCACTGAGAGAGGAGGCAGAGAGGTTCTCTGAGTCAAAATCTTGGTTGCCAGTCAGATGGGCAGGGCCACAGAGTGCTGACCTTGTTCAGACGGTGTGATGTTACAAACAATATCATTTATCATCCAGACTGGACCTTTGGGGCTGAAAGGGAGCACAGCACACAGACACGCACCAGGACCATCCTTGGCAAATCAAGGCATGTGTTCCTCCTGTCCCAGAGGCCTTCAGTCTCAGGTCCCCCAAGCCAACCCCTCTGCACTACCATGCCCACCTCAGAAAACAGCCCAGAGGCACCATGTATGCACAGGCATCTCTGAAGATGATTCGGATTCCCTTCTCACTAGCTCAGATCTTCCTGAAATGCAGGTTGCTCCATCCAATTCCTCCCTGGACACTTCCTCCTGGATGACCCACAGACCTCATGGATGAGCCTCCTCAAATGTAGTCCCGTGTGGGTCCCAGTTGTATATAGGAATCTGGTCTACCCCACAACGTGTACAAAGAGCCAAGGTAAAGGCCGGCTCTCAGCATAAACTCACAGCCTTGAGCTCAGCCTCACTCCTTGACACAGACCACCCAACGATTCCGGTTGCTCTCATCATCACCCCTGCTAGACCTCTTGGATTTGTTCTCCAACTGGAGATGAACTCCCGTCTCCCATTTTCTTCTCGTCTTTCAGCTTGATTCTGGGTTTAGGCCTCAGTTTTCCTGCCCCTGACTACTCTGAGGAGCCAAACCCCGGCCCACTTCCTGTCTGACTCAGGTCTCAGTTTACCCTATGCCAGTTCCCACATTCACCCCGACATTCACTGCAAGCCAAACATAAACATGCCCAAGTGGATCCACAACCTCTCCCCAGAACTCAATCCTCTTTCTGTGTTCCTGATTTTAGTGAAAGATACCCCCAAGAATCCTGTCTCTGAGGGGAGCCCTGTTGGTCCCTAGAACAGCAACCACATTACTGTGATTCACAACCCTGTCCTCCTATTCCCTATGAGAATGCCATCTCATTCCATAGCACCTCTCCCTTCCCCACACACAGTGCCTAGTACAGGACCGGACTGTAGTCAGTGCTCAGCCGTCATCATCTGCTGAAACAAAAGGCTGGCTGAATAAATGACAATCACAGAGCCAACAGAGGCCCGAGCAGGAAATGTGGCTTCATTTTATTCCAGTTGTTCCGAAAGATTGGATTGATTTAATAGGAATGCTTCCTAACGCGTGAACAATTATTATTGTTTTAAATTAGCAAGAACAAAATTCCACCATCTTTCTCCCCGAAGCTACTTGCCGAGATGCCGAGCTGTAAATTCACAGTGCCCATGAGGAGCTAGACAAACAGCCATTGGAGCTGCAAGGAAATGCTGCAACTGAAAACATCTCCAATCCATATTTTTCCCTTAAGGGAAGGGGAAAGAACTAGAGAGCAGGGAGGAATTTTTTTCTTTTTATTTTAAGAGAGAATCGTATAACTCTTTCCTGCCCTTCTTTCCAGCTTCACAAGAGATGCCTGAGGTTGAGCATGTTTAGCTGACTAAAAGAGGGAAACAAGAAATAAATTTAACTAAGTGAAGCAGCTAGTGGCTTTCACTGCAAAAGCTGACAGCATTATGTGGCCTCATAGCCACCTCACCCCATTCCTTTCCTGCCTGCATGACATCAACACACTCACTCTTCTGACTTTGATTCTATCTACAAGACTGGGCTTAGGGTCCAGGTGACAAGTCGGCTGAGGCTGAAGCTGAGGCATAATGCCAGCCCTTCCCACTGTATAAACCTGTTCCCTCTCTGGACCTCAGTTTCCTCCATCTGCCCGTGAGTCCTGACTATGAGGTTCTTGACCAATAGTAGCATTGATTGATTTTTCTCCATCTCTTGTAAATCCAAGTCATATAGAACCTCCTCTCACCCCTAAACTCTGCACTCCTTGGGAAGGGCAGAACATGGCATGGGCAGTGGTCCCCCAGCCAGGCTGGGGTCATAATGACCTGGGAGGCTCATTCGCATGAGCTTTCCAGGACCATGGCAGACCCAGCAAGTGGAAATATGCAGGTGATCCTGATGGGCAGCCCAGTTAGGAATGGTGCAGCATGTTGGGGTCAGGCTGAGCTCCAATTTAACCATCTGGTCACTGCAGCAAGTCCCACCCTGACAGAGCACTCTCTTCTGCTCTGAGGGTGACTGGACATGGTCAATCACTTACTTAGTCACCAGACTTTAGTGACTCTTTCCCACATTTCAGCATCCCTGAGTATGAGGAGCCAGGACAGACATGAGAACATGGCCTGGCCCCTCGAATGCAGTATGATACATACTGCGTTGAGGCAGGTGAAAGTGTGAGCACAGAGGAAGGATCTTCCCTTGAGTCTGGACACAAAGCTCCCAGATGTGGAGTCATTTTTGCCTGAGACTTAGAAGAGGGTCTCTGAGCTCCCAAAAGGAGAAGGAGCACCCAGCGAGAATAAAGGGTCAGAGAGTATGATGAGCTTTCTCTGCTATGATAAGGGGAAGGAGCCGCATTCTATAGGCCTCAGAACCACAGAAGGGTGTTAAGTGGAGATGTCCAGCAGTGGCATATTGGGCAAGGTAATTAATTTCTGATGCCTCACTCTCCTCATCTACAGAATAGAAATAAAAAGAGTGTGCAGCTCTCAGAGTGACTGAGGAAAAGATCCCTCGAGCAAAGGGTGTAAATGTGCCTGGAACCGTCTCTGGTACATGACTGTCTTGGGAACACAGTTATTGAATCTAAATGTGTTCACCTCCTCCATTACCCAAAACTCACCAAGCATGCATTGTGCATACACACACACCCCCACACACCCCCTCACCACAGTTCCAGCTTCACCAGGGTCACTCCTGATAAAGACTTTCCTCTGCAAACGCTCTCAGCTCACTGACCTTTCTCAGCACTGTTCTCCTGACCCCAGCCCCTACCACACCCTTCCTCCCTGGCGGTCCTCTTGGAAAGTCTTGCTCGGCCTGGGGTGTCGGCCACATGTGCATATGGGTTTAAATAAGCAGGCCAGTGTTGTTTATGGTTTCATAATTGAGTTTCCTCAGGAATGGAGCAATGTAGGAGCTGAGCTCCCAGAGCTAAGGGGAGAGAAAAGGGTGGGAGCGGGGAAAGGAGGAGGATCGCAGAGCAGAGAAGGGTCCTGAGGACGAGCCAGTTCAAGTGTGTTCCCCAGACCTCTGTTGAACCCATGTTTGGGAAGTGGGGGGAGATACAGGTTTTCCTGAAGCAAGGGAGAACCCTTCCAGGGCCTGCAAAAGCATTCTCCAGGTGGGAGAGAGGTGGGGCCCTGCCTCCAGTGGCCTCCACGCCTTCCCCTCCTGCCCTGGAGGCCCAGGAGCAGACCTCAAATGCTCCTTCCTGCTGGCATGGTCCGCACACAGCTGTGGGACTGACTGGATCCTGCTGTCCTGTTACCTGGCTCCAAAACCCCCTGCAGCCACAGCTGCTTCCATCTTTTTGCCTGGTCTGGCTCGCCGTCTTCCATGGCCCCAAAAGCCACAATGGCAAATTATTGTGTATAATAGAATTTTTCTGAACATTGGGAAGTTGTGGGAAGCATTTACAGCACAGAGTACCGTGGGAAACATCTCCAAATGGATGATTTAACAGGTAGCGGGAGACTGACTCGTTGCTCCTTGCTCAGGTCTCACCTGTGGCTGGGTTTCTTCACGCCAAGAGATGCTCTCTCCATCCTCCCTTTTCTCTGAATTCCTGCAGCCCCCATTCCTCTTTCTCCTGAGCTTCCAGGGGAAAACCTCTAACTACTACAGAAAAGAAAGGAGGAAAGGAGGGAGGAAGGGAGGGAAGGGGAATATTCTGAGAGCCCATCATCTGTGTCTTTTACTTCACCAAAATTTCTCCCAGAAATACAGGGAGTCAATATTATCTCTGCTTTACAGGTGCTTAGCATGAGAATCAGAGAGGTAAAAGGAATTGTCCAAAGGTCCAGATTTAGGAAATGGAGTCTACTCTTTTCCATCCAACTATTCACCCATTCATTTGACAAACATTATTGTTGTCCTGCTCAAAAGCGAGGGCTCCTTGTCTCCTGGCCCTGAGTCCTTTCAGAGCCAAGCAGGGAGCCTGGGAGTAGGGAAGCCTCTGAAAGCAGCCAGCGGGGGCCTGAGCCCTGTGTCTTTACCTTCCCAGCTGGTGCTGACTGGCCGGAACATCTTGGGGAGCAGTGAGCCATGGGCACAGTAAGCTCAGGGAGTTTAACAAATGTTTAGAAAACCTTTTCATACACAGTTAATGATCCTTATTAAGACCTAAAAAAGCAGTCACTCATGCCACGTCTCAGCTTTAAGGAGCATTTTATTATTACACGCCACTCCACAAATTAATGAGAGAAGTCGTGGCCCATTTGTCAGTGGGGCCAATGCTCGGGGATGCTGGCAGAGAGGCCTTTGTTTTGGAGCTGCCTGGGCCAGATTTGCTGCTCCACCTGCCTTCCCGTGCCCCCAGACACCCACTCTTGAGCTGCCAGCCCACCAGCTGCCACCCCAAAAGGGCCCACCTTCAGGTTGCTGGGCCCCAGATCCCTGTGCCTCAGGCCTGAGCCAGATCAGCTCCCACCTGTCTCTTCTCTGAGGCTCTGGGGTGAGGTATTCTCATATCCTAAAGGTGGGGGGGGGGAGTTATGAGAAACACAGATGCCCGGGTCCCAGCCCCGAATCTGAATTCTTAACCAGCTGCCCAGCTGGTCTAAAGACTAACATTTGGGAACCATCAGGGCCTGAGACATGAGCCTCAGATGCTTAAATGCCAGTCCGGACTCTGCCCCAGGCTATGTGACCTCAAGCAAGTTTCTTCAGTTTCCCTCAGTGTCCCCATTTATAAAATGGGGATGTCATATCTAACTCTGAATGGTTTTTGTAAATATGACATTCTGGGTGACCAAAATGCATTTTGTCATGAAGCTGCCAAGCCTGTCTCTGCTGTTTGAATGATGGAATCATAGCATTTGGAGCAAGAAACCACCAAGGTCGGTGTGAAAACAGCTAATGGAACTAAACAGAGGAGACAGTTGCACAACATTGTAGATGTAGGAAATGCCACCGAATTGGTTAATTTTCTGTTATGTGATTTTTCACTTCAAAACAAATGGTTAATTTATATAATGGAAATTTTACCCCAATAGTAAACCAATCAAGTTCTTCCCATCTTAAATGTGACATGCTTACCAGCCTCTGAGCCTTCACCCAGGCTGTTCTCTCTGATTGGTTAGCTCCTACTCACAGTTTAAGCTTTTTCTTGGAAATCACTTCCTCTAGGGTTCCTCTGCTAAACCCCAAGGAGGTGCCCCAAATGCTGTGTCTGCCTGTCTCCCTGAGGGGACATTTTCACAGATTGCTCAGTGTCCACTTGCCAGCACTGCGCTAAAAAATGGGCTTTGGGGTGAAAGAAAAGCAGGTTCTTGTTACAGCAGCCCCTCATCTGGCACATAGTAGGAGCTCAGTAGTTACTTGTTGGATGAAAGATCTGACTCTAACCCTTCTGGTTTTAGAGAAAGCTGGTACTGCCCGAAGGAGAGCCAGGCTGGGTCACACAGTTGCTTAGTCCCCGGAGGAGCTCCAGGCCATGTCCACCCCATCCCTGGAAGAGGCACTTTGCTGTCCTTTCCCTGTCAGCAGCTCCCTCGGGAAGGGAAGCACAGCCCACACACATTACTATCTTTTTCTCAGTCCTCAGCTAATCTGGCCATGCCAAGTGTGCCAGGTCTTTCCATTTGTCCTCCCTGGGTCCCCAGGGCACAGCTCTTAATATCGTCTAGGGCTTATAGCAAACAAGCATCCAAAGACCAGGGTCCTAGAGAATCTCTTCCCCAGAACCGCATCCAACACAGGGCCTTGGCCACTGGGATCGTGAGCTTTTGTGTGTTCCTGCTGGAAATTGCCCACACACAACGTCCCAGTTTCCCCATCTCTAATATAACAGATGAACAACCCCTGACTAATGTAACACCAATGTCAAGAAAGTGGCTAAGGGATGGGCCTCACAATCTGACAATGTGGATGTGAATCCAAGTTATGCTCCTGACTCCAGGACAGTGACGGATGGCACAAAAGCATGTTTTGTTCCCTTTCTATAAAATGGGTGTAATTCTAGGACTCCCTTTCCAGGTGCACAGTACTCTGCAGTACTTAGAACCATGCCTTAGTACTGTAAACATTTTGGGTGTGAGCTATGATTTTTGTAAGTCCTCTCCCCGCCCTCTATGAGCTTAGACCTGGGTTGCCCTTCCTCACGAAGTGGAGGGTAGTAGCATGTCATGGTGCTCACTATTGGGTGACCATCAGTCCCTGGCCGGCATTAGTCAGCAGGACAGCCAGAACACGCAGAGCACACACAGGGCAAGCCTGGTGTGAGCCCTCTCTCTCTCTGGCATCTTTGTAGCCATTTCGACTTTGGGTGCATCATGAAAACAAAAGAGGGAGTTTACAGAGGAAGAACCAGAGATCCGGAAAAGGCTGAAGCTGCCCTCAGTCACTCAGCTATGCAAAGGCAGCCCGCAGGACACAGCGGGAAGAATGCAAGCTTGGGGTCAGGGGATGGGGTCTTGGCTCTGCCTGGATAGTTAGACCAATCACTGTCCTCCCTGGGCCTCCGCCTCCCCAGATATAAAATGGGTACATTAATCCCTACCCCACCTAACCCTTAGGAAAAAACACGTAGTGAAAGTGAGGCAGAGACTGTAAGCTGTACCTCCTGGCAGGTGGGCAGGGCAAGGTACCTACCAGTTACCAGATGCCATTCCTGCTCGAAGAATGAATCCCCAAAGTGTGGTATCTCCAGCTCTGGCCTCTCCCTGGGGTCTGACACAAATCACCTGATTGGCAGCTCCACTTGGCTGTCTCAAAGGCATTTCACAGTCAATGGGGACAAAGCAGAACTCTTCATTATTGCCCCAGCCTCCAAATCTGCTCCTGCTCCAATGAACACTGTTCCCACCACTTGCCCAGAGACTCAAAGTCACAAACTTGCCCTTGCCCTCTTCTCCTACATGCATCCTTTCAGCAAAACCTAACAACCTGCCTTGAAAACAACGCCAAAGCCTCCTCTCTCCATCTCGGCTGCCAACAACCAAGGCCAAGCTGCCGCCATCTTAACCAGAAAAGTACAAGGGCCTCCTCACTTACCTTCTGACTCCAGTTCTCAAGTGCAACCTTAAATTCATTTTATAAGTAACCGGATCCCATCATTTCTCTGTTTAAAACCCTCTTAAGTCTCTTCGTCTGGTTAGAATAAAACACAAGCCCCTTACCTGCCCAATACACAATCTGACAACTGCCTTCGATCCTATGACTCTCCCACTGGCCCCGTCCCACAAAGGCCCTTCTCCCTCCCTTGTACAAGCTCAGTACTCTCCCTTCTGTGTGCTTTCCTCTGCTCTTCCCGTGGCTGCCTCCTTCTTATTATTCAGATCTGAAGATAAAGTGTCCCTTCCTCATGGAGGCCGTCCCCACTGCCCAGTAAATACCTTATCTGTAACACAAAAACCCTTAAAACGTTTTAAGAACTCTGCACAGAGAACACTCACCCTCTAACACTGCTTCATTTGTATGCTTCGTTGTCCCGCAAGACCAAGGATAAGGACCATCCCTATGGCTCACTGTTGTGTCCTACCATGAGCACAGGTCCTGACACATAGCAGGTGCTCAGTAAATATTTGCTGACTGAATGACTGGAAGGATGAGCTGGTAAATGAGATAGAGCTTCAAAAGGTTGGCAACACGCTGGTAACAAAGGTTTACCTGAAAAGGGCACCCAAGTTCTGAAGTGAAGAAACAATTCTAATGTAGTCATCTTCCAAGCAAGGTAACAGGAACAAATGGCTTTATACCACCAAGTCTCAGCTGAGCTATTTCTTCACCTGACTCTGATACTTATATTTATCTTTCACCGCCAAACTCCTGACACCCTGTGACAAGCTTTCCTTGACCCCCTCTCTCAGCCCATTAAATCTATGCTTTGTGTTTCTATAGACACCTCCTCCTTCCTCTAACCTGTTTTTCATCTATACTGTTTTCTAGGATCTAAGGCGGAGGCTGAACCACATCTGGGTGGCTTCAGAGTGCAGTGTTTGGTGTTGCATTGGCATTCAGTAAAGGTTTGTTCATTACCCATGCAGTCAACCAATAAGACTATGCCAGGCTCTGAGGAAATGGTGACGTAAACATGAGCTCTCTGCCTCCAGGATCTCGCTTACAGCCCACATGGAGAGACAAAGAGGATCATATGACAAGCTGTTTTAATGGAGGTAGACATAAAAAGTGCAATGGGATCATAAGAATAAATAAAGATAAATTAAATTATAAAATCATACATACAGTGAAACATAATTTAGTAAAACTTTAAAACCTGGAAAACTAACCTATGCATTGTTCATGAACCCATAAATACACGGTAAAAATAATAATAATAAATTAAAACATGGGTGAGAATGAGAAATGCCATCTTTGTAGAGGGAAGAAGAAGGGCAGAATTGTGAAGGTTCACATATGGTGCTTCAACAATATCGATAGTGTTTTGATTCTTAAAATGAAAACCCTGAAGTACATATGGCATAATGCTAAGATAAGATAAGGTTGGGTGGATGGTCCATGATTGTTCATTATAATATGCTAGTAGAGTCTAAGGGTTTGAAAAATTCCAAAGTCATTTTATAAGAAATGCAATGTGGTTAAAAAGAAAACATTCATTCTGTTGAAGGAGTGCCCAAAGGGTGGGTGAGTGGGTGGGTGGGTGGATGGATGGATGGATGGATGGATACATGGGTGGTAGGTGAATGAAAAGATAGGTAAATGGGTAGTGGGTAGTTGGATAGGCAAGGCGATGAGTGGGTTAATGAGTTGATGGATCGAATGAATGGATGGCAAAAATAGTGCTAGATATTCTCAAAGTTTATGCTATTCTCCACATCTGCTGAGTACTTGGACACATGTAAGCTCCACATTAGTCTCTGACTGTGTTGCATATAGGATTTTGACAAGTCACTTCTCCACAGGAGCTCAAAGCTGGGGCCCAGATTCAGGCCCCATGAGGAGACAACAGACAGTGCTGCAGACAGTGTAGTCACGAATGTGAGGGGCCACTCCCACAGGGGCTTCTCCACAGGGAAAGCAGAATTTCTGCTGTGTTTTTGAGAGATGCATTGTCCTCCTGGAGAAGGAAGAGCCTGAGTCCTAGGCAGAGGGATGGGACCAAGGGAGCAGAAATGGGCCACAAAGAATATGGAAGGGCTAGTAGCAAAAGAAATGTGGTGGACAGGGAAGAAAGATAAAACCAGCAAAGGATGTTGAGACCTACTGTGAGGGGTCTGGATGATCATACTGGGAGATGAGACTTCACCCATAAGCCAGAGATGCCCAAATCTGGCCAATTGTCAGAATCACTGACTGGACCAGGGGTTAAGGCCAGAAATCAGTGTGGATCAAAGTCCACCCTAACCAATAGCCAGGTCCCTTCACTCTGTTTCACTCTGGTTCATGGAAGAGGCCAGCAGTATATGGCTCAGCATGGCCTGGTTCTTAAGTGCAGGACTGCTGGGAATGGTAGGAGGCCGCTCCAGGGTCCCTGACGGTGTATTGGGTTTGGTGGTCCCAGTACCTGAGTGTGGGTTCACCAGGGCCCAGCAGGGAAGAAGGGTGAGGAGTCCACGTGCATGTCTGCATATTGACCCTGATGCAGCATGTTTTTATCTCACCAAACAGTTCTGCAACGAGAATCTTTATTGCTCGGCACAGTCTCCCAGCTAACTGGGAGAGCATTTTTCTAATTACATTTCCCTTGAAATACACCCGGGTTTGAGTTAACACCTCTTCAGTCTGCCAAAACCTAAGTCATTTTAAAATTAGTTCTGGAGGTTTTGCAAAAACCCCACCGGGATACAGCGTTCCTTTCCCACCAAATTGTGTGCTGAAAACTCTCCCCAGACGCCAAGGGCGATTTTCCTCAGAGACGACGTGGAGATCACCCAGGGAAAGGCCCACATCCTGGCCTTCCAGCCTCTCCCCTCACTCAGTTCTGTTGAACAGCCCTCGCAATGCGGCAAGATCGATAGAATCATAAATGCATTTTGCCCTAAGCAGTCTTGCTGGTACTTTTTAAAAACCATACGGATGGGAGGGAAATGTGATCCATATGGTTTTGAATCATTAACACTTAAATCGTCAAAACAGAGATTTTTTTTTTCCTGGAGAAATTGCATAGCCAAGGCGCCTTTAGCGGCTCTTTAATAAATTGTTTAAAATTCTGTTGTTCCCCCTAAAACACACAAGTTTATCCCCACATATGCAGTACATGTACACACACCTCACTAAGTCTGAAGGAGCATTCTTAAGAATCACAGCCCATTAGACACCATCCATCCCCAAAACAGGGTGGGTTAAAAGGCCCTTGAGATACCTTTTGAGCACTGGGGGTCAATGAAATCTGCTTAGCTTAATTATTCAGGCTGAAGAGTTCTATAGAGCTTTGGAGCTCATCTGGACAAGCACCTTAATGGTATAGATGAGAGAAATGAGACCCGAAGAAGGCTCAGACTCTTAGAAAGCTGGTAGGAGTCACAGAGGAGTATTTCAGAGTGAGGAATCTTCATAACCAAAGTGCCTCCTGATGCTGCCCCATGTGACTAAATGGTAGGACGTGAGGTAGGAATATGGATGGACAGGAGATACTCGGGACTGACTAAGGAGCACATTTAATTGCTCCTCACAGTCTGAATACAGTAGCCTCCTCCTCTCGCCTGTAAGTCAAGGTTGTGGGGAAGGGGAAACATCTTCATAAAACGCATGTCAGAGCCTAACTCTTGAAACAATGACAGGAGTGACTTAGAACAACAGAGAGTGATCAGTTAAGAGATCATTGCTGGAACTCTTGGGAGAAATGATGATGGCCTGAGCTTAACAACAAAAAGGAGGGAGGAAACCTAAAAGATATTTTGGAGAGAAATTTGATAGGATTTGGGACCTAATGAACGTAGCCAGGGATAGGGAAGCAGCATTAGGATTCTCTCAGTTTCCTCTGGTTGCTCTAACAGATAGCCACAAACCCACTGGCTTAAAATATACAAATGTATTCACATTTACAGCTTTGGAGGCCAGAAGTCCAAAATGCGTCTTACGGATCTAAAATCGAGGAGTCAGCAGGGTTATTTCTTCTGGGGTCTCTAGCGGAGAAACTAGTCGTTGCCTCTTCCAGCTTCTGGTGACTCGGTAATCCTTGATCTGCGGCTGCATCACTCCAAACTCCTGCATCCGTTTTCGCATCTCCTACCAATCACTCTGACCCTCCAACCTCCCTCTGAAGGATCTCATCTTAACTCCTGAACTTAACCACATCTGCAAAGGGATTAAAATGTCAATATCTTGGGGTGGGGAGAGGCACTGTTGAGCCTATCACAAGAATAAAATCTAGATTTCTTACTTTGGCAAGTAAGTGATGCTTACAACCAAGAATGGAGTAGACTGGTGGAGAAGATGATGTGCTTGATGTAGGAAATGCTGATTCTAATTAGAATCTTGGGAGATGTCCAGGAGGAGGGGTCTCAAGAGGCAATCGTCCAAGGGGGGTCAGAGCAGAGGTCGGAGAAGTGCTCAGAGTGCCACTTTCAGGTCTTCAGCAATATAGACAAAGCTGTATCAATAAGAAAAAAAAATTCCCTTATTTCGCACTCATTTCTAGGCAAAAAGGGTCACGACTTGAAACCTAGTTTGGACATCAGTCAGAGAAACAAGCATTGATGGAGAATGAGGAAGGATCAGACAGTTGATCTAAAAAGGAGAGTGTGACAGATGACAAGGCAAGACTGGGCTGGGGTCACAGTGAGTGTCAGTTACAGGACAGAGATCAAACGGGACACAGTAAGGTTTGACAACTCAATGACGACCTCGAAGCCATTGGAGCAGAGTGGAAACAAGGACTGGATTTGCAGAAGTTTGAAGCATGGCTTGCCACAAATTTCTTGGAGAAGTGGAAACAGAGAAAGAACAGAGGTGGCAGCCTCAGTATGGAGCCGGGCTGCATGCAGAGCACAGGTGTCAGGAGAGGTTGCTGTTGAAAAAGAAAGAAATACAAATTGCTGGAGCCTGTGTCAGAGGGGTCAGGACAGCCCAGGAGGAAGGAAAGGGGAACGCTGTCCCTCCTTCTTTGCCATCATGAGGGAGAAGGGAAAGGAGAGGGTGGACACCCATGATGAGTGGCTTGAAGATGGTTAGAAGAGAAGCTGGTCGCAACTTTGTACAGGAACAGGAGGCAAGGTCATCAGAGAAGAATGTGACCAGGAGAGGCTCGAGGCATTTGTGGGTGCCCAGGTGACTCCTCGCAGAAGCCAGGTCATTTCAGGCTTCTAGTCTCTCACTGGGAGTTCCAGTTCTCATTCCTTCATATCTTTTGAGGTGTAAGGCTGAGAAACTGGAGCTTCTTCAGGTCAGCTCAGAGGATGGACTCCTTTGCCTTCACTTCTTTGTCCAGTGACAGTGACTTCGGATGAAAAACCGGCAGCTGATTAGACATGAGGAGAGAAGGGGACAGAGGCTAAGAGTGGCCACTGGTGAACCTGAATGATCCCCCGCCTCTTCTCCAAAGGGGAACCTCAGCCTTGGCCTCCCTTTTGTGTTCCCCAAACCAGATCTCAGAATTCTGCACATCCTTAGCCAACTTGCTCCCTGTCCCTGGGCCTCACGATGAAAGGAGAGACTTGGAGGCAGTGACCGCCAAAGCCCTTTCGGCCCTCACCACCTCCCAAGCACAGCCTCAGATGAGGAAGGGCTGTCTGAGCTGCCCCTGGAGCCCCAGCCTCTTTGGAGCTGAGCCCAGGCCTCTGTCATTGCATAAACATGATGCAGGCCTGTTTGGTGCCGCATAGCTGTGGTTTTCTGTTTTCCCCAGCAGTAGCTACAATGCTGGGGCTACAGTTGATATGGCCCAGCAGAGAGGAAGAGGGCAGAAAGGAGGGCAGGAGAGAGAGTGCTTCTCTGTGCTGCCTCCTCTGCTTGACTCAGAGGGTCTACAAAAGGGAAAAAAAAATGCCTGCCTATTAGACCCTTCCTCCATCTCCTTTCTTCAATCCCAAAGAAACTGGGTACTTTCTAGGTTCTTTTTAACAGAAAATACTCTCTCTCCAGGTTGCCCTGTCTCCACTGTGGAACAGACACCTTCACATAGTGCAGCCCTGATGGTCTTGGCACTGGGCAGGTCTTGGAGCAAAGAAGTACCACCGAGGGATCAGACATGGGTGACTGTGGAAGCCCTTGGCAGAAGCAACAGCAGATCCTGCCAGACAAGCCTGTTATTTGTGGACACTTCAGCAAGCCTAGACCCTCACTGGGCCTAGCACACTGTAGATCCAGATAAACTGCTGTTTATTAAGGCAGGCAGCATTGAATCTAGGAAGAACTCAAGATCATCCTTGAAGAGAAGGGCTATGGCAGGTGTGGCAGATTGGTGCCCCACTCAGATCCCCTTACCAATGGATCCACCTCCCAGCTGCTGAAAGGGGGCGTTGCTAACCACACACATAGCACCTTCTCCCCAGAATTGCCCTTGGCTGATGGGAGCTCCCAGAAAATACCAGAGAACTTGTCCATCCCTCCAAGGGACAGCCCTGCACCCATAACACATAGATGCTCAGGTTTAAATCTCAGTCCCGTTGCTGTAAGATGAGGTAAAGCTTTGGTGTAATTCATACTCCAGAGGTCCCCATGGGATCAGACTAAGTGAACGTCTCATCCCTGCTTAGCTTCTTCCCCCCCTCCCCTGCCTCCCTCACTGCCTTACCGTTTCTCCTGAGAACTCACTCCCTCAACATTTGTCCAGGAATTCCTGTTTCAGGCTCTATTACTACTGAACCAAGCCTGAGACAACGGGGACAGCTTTCCAGATGGGACCTAGCTTGGGAGCAGCCTTTCCTATCTAAAGCCAAGGCAGTTAGTTGTCAAGCCGCAGCAGGATAGAGCAGAGGGTGTAGGACAGCTGGCATTTTGCAGGGTCAGAACTTATTAGCGCATCTTTGCATGCCCAGGGGGGCTGACGTGCAGTAACAGGTAGAACCAGAGCACAGCCCACCTGGTAGAAGCCCCAGAGGTCACCCGATGCCGCCCAGTATGGCTTGGTCAGCTGAGGACAAGCACAGACAGCAAATGCGGGCCTGCAAACAACCCAGATGAGAGCATCCCAAAGCGAAGTAGCGGGGGTCCGAAACAAGGCCAGAGGAGCTGACCCCGTCCTGGCCAAGGACTTCACTGATACCACAAAGCCCTTCCTTGGGTGGCACCTGAGCCTCCAAACTGTGCATATTCTCACAACAAAGGCAAGAGCAACATATAATACTAACTACAATATATATATAATGTATGAAGCAACTACAACATATATAATGTATATGTATAATATGTAATGTGTCAATACATATAATGTACCAAGTGGGCAAACCCACTGCTAGTCTGGTGCATAGAATTATTTCATGTGGTCCTCCCACCATTCTAGGTGGGATTATAATCTCTAGGTTAAATGGTGGCCATGTCCACTGCGTGGCACATGTAATCAGGAAAACGTATAGGTACACACAGCATGCTGTCCCACGTGTCACTGTTTCGATTAGCTGTTGCAGAATGAAAGTGCGCAGAACAGTTGATTAAGGCTGCTGCATTTAGGACAGCAGCAGGAGCTCCCCACCGCTCTCATGGTTCTGGGCCACAGGCCCAGGCCCTCCACCAGCACTCCAGCAGCCACTGCCCTGCAGCCCAGAGCAGGCAGAACCAGCACCCAGCACACAGCCACCTCCTGCCCAGCTTAGGCTCACCCTTTTCCCAGGAGGGCGCTGAGCAGGATTGTAGGGCCCCCGTCAGGGAAAGCGGGATGACAGAGGTTTGTGTCACTGAACTGCCTCAGCCACAAGGGCACACCCAGGTTTTGTGGGCCTGAAATTTATACATTTAAATTCATAACTATTTAAAACTTAAAATTAAATTTAAAATTAGGGGCTCTCTCTAAGAAAAGTTATATAAAATTATACATGTAAAATGCCCACAGCGGCTCCAGTGCCACTGTACACAGGAATTACAAAAACAGAATCCCCTTGGCTCCCCAGAGAGAGGGGCCAGGGCAAGCGACAGCCCTGGAGCCCACAGTCCGTTAGCTTCTGGATAAATGGGCATTTGCCAGGCCTGGAAGTGACACATCCCAGTTCATTGGCCGGAACAACTACCTGGGCCTAGTCTCAGCTCAGGAGGCCAGAAAGCATGCCCCTGGTCCTTTGTGAGAACTAACCATCTCTAACAGCAGGCTGTGCTCCGAGCAGCTGGGGGAGAGAAGGTCAGAGTCAGAGAGCAGGAGAGAGGAGGTGGAAGCCATGTGCAACACGGAGTCCCAGGATGCTCCCTGTTTCTGCCAACTTACCTCCTAAGGAAGGCACAACAGAAGGTGGAGCTCTGCCCAGCCCAGAGTCAGAGGGCGGGGCTCTAGTCCCAGAGCTGTCTTCAATGGTGAGAACCCAAGTGACTCATTCGACCCTGTGGAGCCTCGCTGGCCCCACTGTCCAGGTACGTAAACTGACCCTGACCTCCCAACACAGCTGTGAAGAGGAAACACAACTGCTCTGCAAACATCCCCATGTTGTGCAAAAGTGAGCCAACTACAATTCCCCTTAAAAGGAGCGCTCTGTCGTTGTTCCTTGCCATCACCCAAAACCTAATGATTTCTTGTCTCAAAAGCTCTGATTACAGGACCTTGGGGCCACCTCAGTTATGGAGGCAAAACTGGGCTCCCCATTCTCCTCTTCTCCAGCCTATCCTGCCTCACCCTATCTGCGTCCCCACCCCAGGGTAGGCAGGTCAGGGCAAGCAGAGCACAATCAGCTGCTGCATGCACTTACTGGATTGCCCAAGAGGTTTCTAGAACATTCAAGCTCAGACGGCTCTCTAGAGGTTAGCTTATCCATTTGTAGGTATTAAAAATGCTCGACTTCGGGAGGGGATCGCCAGCAGAATCGGCAGGACAGTCAGAAAGTCACAGCCCATCTACTATGGGCAGCCTCCTCACCCCACAGCACCCCAATGGAGCTGTTTCTAAGTCTTCATAACCACCCCCCGGCACCCCTCTCACTCTGGAATGTCGTATCACATCAGAATGCCTCTACATCCCACTTAAAGTATCATTTACAGATAACTTCATAGGAGCTGAGATAAGTTGAATTTAACACGTTGGCATGATGGTACATTTTGCACATATTCAATTAAACAATTGATTTTGATTTTCCAGTTGTTTTCTGAAGTCAATAGATTTTTTTCGGGTATCTAAGTATGTTGGGAAAGATCATAATCTGTAGGCACTGGGCTTGGAGTGCCCATGGATAATCCAGTCTTTGGATACCACAGCCTTTCAGAGGACTCAACTGCCAAGGGGCCTGCCCGCCCGTGTCATTCCCAGGACTCTTTCTTTCCTTCTAGGAAGTGTCCCCACTGCAGCCATCCATCTGGCCTACCTTTGTTCCCAAGTAGGGCATTATTGTCCTTGAGAACAAGGCCAGGAACTAGGTGACTCTGCCCTGGGGCACCAAATGCCTGTGAGTTGCTTAACAAAGATCCTTCCCTCCCCTGTTTTCTCTTGACCCCCAGATAAAAGCTGCGAGGTTAGTATCATCATCCCTATTTTGTGGATGAGTTAGCTAAGGCTCTCCCAGAGGCTAAGTGACGTGTGAGAGAAGACTTGGATGCAAGATCTTCCCACTCCGCCTTCCTAGTCCCCAGAGAAGGGCAGGCAGGGTGGGCCCTATGGGCATAACTCTTCCCTTAGACACATCTTTCTCTGACTTCTTCCTTGGGCCATCACCATGCAGGGTCAAGCAAGAGCCAAGGACGGTGTGGAGTGCCAAGTAGCCCCAGCCCCAAAGCTACAGGGTGACACAGAGCCACGGTGCTAGCTAAACCAGGCTGCCAAGCACCGCAGACATGTCAGGTCTCGCCTCAGCCTGCTGCTCCCTGGGATTAGCAGCTGCAGTCATGGAGCCAGGGAGCCATCTCCACAGAGCAGCTGTGCAGGGAGGGACAGGGCAGTGACAAGGGACCTACTCTTGGGTGGAAAGTTTCGGTGGCCCTGTGCCAGAGCACTTGAGGTCACACTGGTCCAGTCCCCAAATCCCAAGCTGAAGCATCGCTAGCCCTCTGAGTCTGATATCAGCACTGTGCCTGCAGTCCAGATGACTTGTCAGGCACACTCAACACCTTGTCCACCCTCACGTGAATCCTATACGGAGGTTATTGGATTTGTGCCATTATGTGGATAAAAACACAGGGGCCCATGGAAATTAAGTGACTGGCCCAAACTCATACACCATGAGTTAAAATCAGTAACAGAAACGCAAGCTCTCATCCCAGCCAGGTGTCAGCAGAGCCTAGAATAAGATGGCCATTGCACATCTACTATATGTCAGGAACTGTGGCAGGTACTTCTCAGATAAGATTTCATTTATACCTCACAGCAACTCAGGTAGAGTGCATCACATCCATTTTGGATAGGAGGAAACAGACACAGATGGTTAATTTGCCTGTCCAAGGTCACAAAATTAGAAGAGAGCAAAGTTGGATCCAAATCCAAATCTGGCTAACTAAAAAGCACTTAAGGCAGCCTGGATG
Organism: Cynopterus sphinx; assembly: GCA_030015415.1. Taxonomy (NCBI): domain Eukaryota; kingdom Metazoa; phylum Chordata; class Mammalia; order Chiroptera; family Pteropodidae; genus Cynopterus; species Cynopterus sphinx. Next base: position 49,887,522 of record CM057382.1, read on the forward strand.
TTCTTCCTAAAACACGTCTGACCAAGCCTACCCTCCACTTGCCACTGCTCCCTGGTGTTTCGACAACCACTAGGAAAGTCCAAGAGCCTTAACCCAGCATTCAAGGCCCTCCACAACCTAACCTTGAGCACTGCTCCTCTCCTCTAGCCCAAACCCACCATGCAGCCACAGTGCTTTATTTCCATGAACATGCTATGTATTTGCAGAGATCTGGCCCTGCATAGCCTGGTCCATCTGCCAAAAATATCCTTCCCCCTTTTCTCTACCGGTCAAATTCCCATGCTACATGGTAGAATCAAAGGACGTGTCTCAAGGAGGTATCATTTGAGTTTGGATCAGTTAATCTTCTGGATTCATAGAACAATTTTCACATTCATTGTAACATGATATTGCTGAGGAGACACTGGTGTTTATTTGAATATCTAGTCATTATATTGGGAACACTTTCAGGGCTTTCAGGGCAGAGATAGTAAAGTCTTTATCTCTATATCCTAGCAACTGGCACAGGGCCTGGTCCAGTGCAAATTCTCACCTAGTTTGTGGATGGATGGATGGATGGATGGATGGATGGATGGATGGATGGATGGATGAATGGATGAATGGATGGATGGAGACATAGGTGAGAAATAATATAATGAATGGGTAGATGGACGGATGGATAGATGATATGACTGGAAGGTAGATAAATTAATGGAGGGATGGATGGAGCTTGGAAGGATGGAAGAAGGAATGGGTGAATTTCTCATATCAACAAGCACAAAACTATTCAACACAAAGAATATATTGAGTGCCCTTTCTCCTCTCTGCACACACCACACTCAGCCAATAACTTGAGAAGGCTCTCCTGCTTACATCCCTGCAAAGTCTTTATTACAAGTTGAAAAAGACCTGGCAGGCCCTACTGAGCAAGGAACAGGAAAGTATCTGAGATGAGGTGGGAAAAGGACCCCCACCCTTTTAGTTGAGCTCACATCCTGGAAACCTATGGCTGCACTCTAGGAAGAGGCAGGGCCTGCCCCGTCCCCTGAGATGAGCTAAGCAGGGAGTAGCCCACAGTTCCATCTTTCCATTAGCTAAGAACTCATCCAAGCCTGGCCTCTCCCAGCTCCAAATTCCACTGCCCAGGATAATTGGAGCTGGGGCCTAAGCCTAATGTTACTTCAATTCCAAAACCAAAACCACACTGGCCAGAGGAAGAGGGGCCTTAGGGTCAGTATAAAGGAGGCATAGGGACAGGGAGAAACTGGACCAACATCTGGAGACAGCTGGAGGCAGCAGAGCCACCCTCAGGGGCCTGATTCTGAAAACAACAAAACCGTTCTGAACACAGGGTAATGGGCAGGAATCCTCCCTGGGAGCACATGGGGCCAAAGCATGGGATCTTCCTGAAGAGGGACAATGGCACTGGCTTCTCTCTGGGTTCCATCCCACTCTTTAGCCTCCCCACCCACCCCAGCAGTCTCACATCTGCAGGCAAGGCCCTGCCAAGTAAACAGCTGCAGCCCATGCTCCAAGGCTCCCCAAACCCCAGCTCTACCCACAACGGCCAAAGCCACATCCCATCCGTCCCCCAGCTCGGGCCCCAGGGAGGGGAAATGCTCGTTAATCACAGGGAGACGGCTTCCGGGCAGCCTCGAAGACAGGCTGAGGAGACCAGAGCTGAAAGGGAGCTCCCCACAAGGCCCAAGGGAAGTCAAGGCTCCTGTTCTGACCCAGCACAGACTCCATCAGCCAGTGGCTTGCCATCCATCATGCCTGGGCAATCCTTGAGAGCTAGCCAGTCGTGGCGTGGCCTGGAAATCAGGAAAGAAGGGCTGGTGTGTTCCTCTGCCATCACACCTTCCTGCCTCCATCCAATGAAGCCTCAGAGAAAGCCTCTGTGGTCAAAAGGTTGAAGTCTTGGTTCTTTTCCTGGCCTTTGGCTGGTTATGTGACCTTGAGCCAGTGATTTTTCCTCTCAGAACCTTAGTTTCTGCAAATTTGGGAAAGAACTCTAGCCCTACCTGTGTGCACATCTCAGAATTCATCTCCACACTATGGAAAGGCTCCCTACTGATGCCCATATCCTCTATCCCTAGAGCCACAGGAGAGAGTCTGCTATGGCCCTTGGCCTGATCTGTCACTGGCAAATGGGTGTGATTGGGCCAGCTTGGTGTTTTCAAAAACTATGCATTTGAAAGTGTTCGGGTAGAACATGCAGTTTGCAGTCAGACACACCCAGCCCCACCACTGCACATTGCCTGAAACCTACGCCTTTTCATACTTAACCTGCCTACATGGCCCCTGGACTTCATCAGGATGGGCTAGGTTTTGCTGCAGGAACAGCCAGCCCCCAAATCTCAGTGGTTTAATAAAACAAAGTCAATTTCTCACTCCTGATACATGCAGGACTTGGGATGTCAGGGTCTCTGTATCACGCACACTGACAGAGGCTCCATCTTGCCACATACTTCCATAGTCCTCAAGTCAAAAGAAGGAAAGTATACAGCAAGTGACACTCCTGCCCTCTGTGGCTTCCACTCAGAACAGCATACTTGGATTCTGCTTCTATCCCATTGACCAAAGCAAGTTATATGGTTTCACCTTCTCTCAGAGGGAGATGAAAAGGGTAGTCTTACCACAGGGCCAGAAGAAGGAGAGAACCAACTGGGATGTCACAGCAGCCCTAGTGACTACCATACTCAGGAAGCAATGACTCGCAGCCTCTCGTAGACCGAGTGAAGCCCTGTGCTGCGAAGTACAGAAGCACAAAAAGGGCCAGAGCAGCTCCTAGCCCTCCTGAAGACACCCCTGAGTAGCTGCCCCCAGGCCCAGCACTGCAACCCTGGGATGCTGGGATACCAGGCACCGGGAGGATGCCCCAGAACACATGGTCTAGTTGGGATGTGCATCACAACATGCTACTTACTGTTGAGTTCTGAGTGGCTGTTACTTGATGGTGCAGGGGGAGCAATAATCTCTGCAATGCTTTACTTGGTCTCCCCAGGCAGAGGCGATGGAATTTAGAATGAGTTTTGAAGGAAATGTAGGTGTCGGTCAAGTGGGTGAATCAGGAAACAGCAGCAATAAAGGCACCAGAAGTCAGAGAAGGATTCTTGGTTGGGAGTGGCCAGAGTGGAGTGGACAATGAGGAAACAAAGAGAGATGAGCTGGAAGGGAAGGCTGGGGCGAGTTGAGAAGAGCCTTGAACATCATGCTAAGGAGCCAGCTCTTCTTGGGATGTATCCTGGGGAAATCTTATGAGCATCTTGAGTGGGAATTTCAAACTTTAGAGAGAAAAGAAGGAACGTTGGCACACTGTGACCTTCCCCAGCACGTATTCTGTGCTGGGTGCACACTCAGAAGAATACATGGGTCATCTTATTGAACTCTTAGAACAGCTTTATGGCATAGGGCTTATCATTGCCCCATTTTCAGTGGGGAAACTGAGGCCCCTAGGGTTGACAACTGCCCAAAATTACAATGATGGAAAGTGGCAAAACTAGGATTGCAACCTGGGTCTGACTGATCTGTGAGGACATGCACCAGAACCAAGGCACTGGATGCCTCAAAGGTTCTTTATCATATTTTCACCCAAACCACCCATGACATATATTACCATCCCTATGTTACAGATTAAAACACTGAAACCTAGAGAGGTCACCCAAGCACAAGTGGTTAACAAGCTGGCGAAGCCTGGCAGGCTGGGATTGGGACCCTGGTCTGCCTGTCTGCAGAGCAGGCTTGGCAGTGAGAGTCGACTTATGCAGCCTCAAGGGGAAGGGCTCTTTGAGAAGCCATGGCAGAGAACAGGAAGCCAGAGCAGTGGAAGGAGTAAAGACAGACATCTGCCAGGAGCTGGGTTTTCATTCATTCTGCTCACACCAAGCCCATCTCCCCATCCTTACCCTGTCTTTGGTATCAAAGGCTGTGGCCTCCTCTTGGAGCACTTGAGCTTCTATGTCCCACAGGAATGAGCCTCGGCGTGAAAACCAGAAACTTGTAAGCCAACAAAGTTAAAGATGGGCCAGTTGACTCCTGACCTCACCATATAACAAATTTCTGATTCCCTCTGAGACCCATGAGGACACCTGGGGAAGGAGAGCATAGAGATTTTCAGTGCTCTTTCCCAAGTTCACTAACGTTCCTGATTCGACCAGCTGTGAGATAGTCTGGGCTGAGCTAGCCATTTAGGGACCCAGTAAGAGGCAACAAGAGGCAGGCAGCCCAAGAGAGTTGGGCAGGGCTGGTGGGCAGAGCACAGGGCACTTGGGGGGTTGCAAGGGGTGTCAGAACCCTCCACAGGCAAGGGGGGCGGTGATAGAGCAAGTGATTTTTCAAACAGATCTGTACTGTGCCCTTCCCATGTACTGGGCATCACACTGAGCCAACTGGCAACATCCCTACTGTATGTACCATGAGGAACGAGGTATCACCATGTCTACTCCACTGGGGAGGGCACTGAGGGTCAGAGGGGATAAGAGGTATGTCCAAGGTCACAAAACTTAAGTGGATGTGCTAGGTCTAGAATCCAAATCTCCACTTCCCCAGGGGTCAGGGGCAGGACCCTAAGGACAGGCAGGTAATAGAATGTGACCCAGGCATGCAGGATAGCCCCATCTCCTGACTATGGAATTAAGAGAACAAGGCAGGGACTCTGACTCTTGGATCAGGGCTGGCCACATCTCTAAGTTCCACCCAGGCCTGGGACTCCTTAAATTCCTCATCCTGTGGTCAGCTCACAGCACAAACGGTAGCCAGTCAGAGCTCACTTTCAGAAAGAATCCCCCAATATTTGGGTAGCTACATCTTCAGAAGGCCTTCCCATGCTGCCTGCACACTGCGAGTGATGAAAAGCTCATGTCCACTGAGCACACTCCACTTCTATTCTTGACTTTGAGAGAAATGCACCAGGGATTAGATGGAGGAATTATGCTCCCAGGGGAAGTTGGATGACATGGTGTCCAAAGCCACTTGCCTCTCCACCCTTCTCCCCTCAGCCTCCAGATTACCAAAAAGAGCTCTCAGGCTGAAAACCATGACTTACTAAGAATACAGACTCCTAGCAAGTGCTAGATCCCCAGGCTATTTCTTGATTCCTTGCTCATGTTGAAAATTCATCTGACCTCTCAGCCCTCACTTCCCCCAGCATGGGCTGTTGTAGGCTTCCATTCTCATTTTCCCCAAGAAGTTTGACTCAGCCTGTGACCTTGGACAATTCCCTCCCTCCTCCAGGTCTCAGCATCCACATCTGTCAAATGGAGGAATGATATCCAAACATGTTACCTTCTAACTAGCAAAGGTTCCTCCTGGACTATCATCTTCCAGAATGGTGGAGGGATATGGTCAAGGCCAGCTGTGCCCCTGGCTGAGGCAGGGAAGGGAAGACCAGATCCCAGGCTCACCTTGGTGCCCATTTCATCAATTCCTGTCTTTGTCTGAAGTGCTCAGCAAGCAGCTGAGTTCATTTTTCATTAAGAACAATTATCTCTTCATTTGCATATGCTAAATGTGACATTTAAGGGAGCAGTTCCTCCCTACCCCAAACAGGATAAAAGTCCAATGATAGCTAGGCAACCTGCAGTTTGGGGCAGAGGTGTAATTGGCTCTTATTAAGGGAAGATGTGGGGAGATACAGGTTTTGAAATGCAAATAACAGCATCACTCCTACTGGGGCTGAATGGGGAATGATGAGGGACAGGCTGGGTGCTTCCCAGTGCCCATCTGTTCACATCTGGGCAGAACAGGCCTCCTGACCCACAGATTTAAGAGAGTTAAAAGCCTGGCATAGGAGGAAGGCCCTTTCTACTGAGAGGAGTGGAACTGACCAGCCCATCACCCTCCCAGGAGCCCCTTCCAGCCCCATCAGAGTCAAGCAGATTCTGCAGCCTAAAGTTGGGTCTGTTAGCATGTTGGGCCTTGGCTCAGGGTCATCTGTGATAAAATACACCAAATTTTGGCTACAACGAGAAAGAAGCCAGGGGACCCTAAATACTGGGCCTTGGTCATTCTCTGTGCTTAAGACGCCCTTCCCTGCCCAACTCCCTGCAAATTCTCACCCGTATATCAAACTAGCTCAAAGGGCACCTCATCTGTGAAATCTGCACCAGTGGCCCAGGTTCCACCCATAACTCTGGCTTCCCCTCTGGCCTGAGAACCCCAGGAAGCGTGTATAATTCTGACTCATCTCTGTGTAAATATCTGCTCAGAGCTAGCTTCCCAAAGGAGCTCGTGAGATTTGGTGGATGCATTGAAAGAAGCACAGATGAATGGAGGCTTTTGTGTACTCTCATTATAAGGCTTTTCCCTGCACCTGCCCTAACAATAATGTATGACACTTCTCATTGTCTAAATGAGGAAAAGTGAGGCTGGGTAAGATAGACTCTACCCTCAACTCAGTGAGGGAAGTTGGATAAGCAGAGCCTAGGGCACCATTCCTGACTCCACACTCAAGGTAGATTGCTGTAGTTTGGCACTGAAGACCTCTACCACGGCGGGAGCTTTCGGTCTGACTACCTTATGTGGTACTCACTGGTTCTGACATGGCCCTGACCTCCTGGGCCCCTTCAGATCCAGCCACTGAGAATGAAGCTGATCTTGAGAATGTCTTACCCTCTCTCACAGATCCCTGTCTCCCACCTGATTACTCCATAAATGAGGAAAGTAAACTCAGTGGCCTTTCTCCAGCCTGGCATTACAAGATGAAAACTACAGACCCTAGAAGAATAAATACCTTTTCATAACCCTCCTGTGCCACACACAGCCAGAGCTGTCCTCCACTTTAGGGAAATTAGGAGGGGATGAATGGGGAGGAGCAGAGAGAGAGCAGAAGGCACCCTGAATCCACTCTGTACCCTAAACCCTGACCCTAACTCTGCCTGACTCTATTAAATTGCAACTCCCTGCCATCTCCATTTGTCTCCTCCTTGCCACAGCATGGGCTTAGCAGACAGAGTCAGGGCTCAACTCCCAGTTTGCTGTCTATGATCTGTGAGACTTTGGGCAAGTTTGGAATCTGTCAGAGCCTTGGCTTGCTCTTCTGTGAGTGGGGGTGCCAAGGCCTTTCCCATAGAATGATCTTTCTGTTAGTAAAGCTAATCTATGTGAGGGTGGGTGGTAGGTGCTCAGTGATGCTCTTTTCCTCCCGTCCACCTTTAAGAAGCCCTAAGTGGAAACGTAAGGGCAGGCTCCAAGCCCAAGCCCAAGCCCAAGCCCAAATGTCCTCTCTTCAGTTCCCAAGAACTTATATGGAGATCAGCAAAAATCATGGGCCCTTTTTCTCCCCAGACAGCTGTCAGAGGCGCATTCCATGAAAAGCAGGTATTTAGAAATCAGAACTTTCAGTGGGAGACATTAGGACAGATCTAGAGCAGGGGTCTACAAGCCCTGGGCCACAGAACAGTACCAGTTTGTGGCCTGTTAGGAACCAGGCTGCACAGCAGGTGTGAGCAGCAGCCAAGCAAGCAAAGCTTTGTCTATATTTGCAGTTGCTCCCCAGCACTAGCCATCACTGCCTCAGCTCCACCTCAGGCATTAGGTTCTCACAGGAGCACCCATCCCTGGTGCCTAAAAGGTTGGGGATCACTGATCTAGAGAACAAAACACGCACCCCAGAGAAAAATCCAGGCCTCCTATTGACTCCGAGTTCCCTTGTTGCAGGACAGCCAGTGAGATGGACAGGCTTCCCAGCAGTTTCCTCTATTAGCCACACATTCAAATTACCTAGGAGCTCTTACATCTCCCAGGACTCAGTAGCACCCCAGACCAACTAAATCAGCATGCCTGCAGAGGGAGCCATGCATTGGTATGTTTTAAGATCCCCACATGACTCCAGCGTGACTTAAACCTTGGGAACCACTGGCCTAGACAACAGGTAGTAGTTGTGGGCAGCTGGCCAGACTTGACCCTGTTCTAAGCGCTTTCTTATCCATTGCCCCATCTGTTTGTCACCTGCCAGCTGAAGAGCCACATTATTATATCCATTGTACAAAGGACGAAAGGGAGGCCGAAGATATTGCCATGTCTCCTGAGATAGTCGTTGTTAGGGCTGGGCTCTTCCTACATCGACACAGCTACAGTGAGCCCTCAGTATAGTGGCAGAGACAGGACCCTGATTTCTAAGGGCTCCCAGCTTCTAAGAGGACATCCCAATCCTTCCTAAAAGGACTTTGTGATGGTGGTGGGCAGAGGCAAAGCAGGAGGGTCCCGAGGCAGACAGGCAGGGCTTTGCATGCTGGAGGCAGGCCAGCACGCAGAGTTGACTCGCACCTTGGCCCCAAGTAGGTCCTGGCCCCAACCCAAGAACTTCTCCCATCTGACTTCTTCCTGTGGTGTGTGGGGGTCTGTTCCGGGATGATGAGGCCCAGACATCGCCTCTTTATTTGAATCTTTCCTGACACCCCTCTGATAACAAAGGAGGCAGCTTAACAGGGAGCGGAAGGTTTACTGGGGATTTCAGCCTCTTCCTCTAGGTCTGTGTTGGAAACACGGCTGTTCACACAAAGCCAAAGGCACCATTGGCAGGGAAATCAGAGGGGCCCACGGCCGCTCTGGAGCTGGCTTAGCTCCCACCACCCTCCCTGTCTTTGAAAACTGTCAACAGCCACCTGTCCAGCCCACCCGCCTCCTAGCTTATCCATTTCAGGGGACACAGGAAAGGGGAGAAGACAAGAGGACCAGCCAATAGGCATAGCACACCGAATGGTACACTGCCTCACAGCCAGCTAGACCAGAGTTCAAATCCCATCTCTGCTGTATCCTCTTGCTGAGTGTGCCTGGCATGGTGGCGCGCACCTGTAGTCCCAGCTACTCGACAGGTTGAGGCAGGAGGATCGCTTGAACCTAGGAACTCTGAGCTAGAAGTGCGTGCGCTCTGCCAATCGGGTGTCCACACTAAGTTCGGCATCAATATGGTGACCTCCGAGGAACAAGGGACCACCAGGTTGCCTAACGAAGGGGTAAACAGGCCCAGGTTGGAAACGGAGCAGGTCTTGCTGGGTGGTCTTGGACAAGTTGCTTAACTGCTCCAGTCCTTGGTGCTCTCATCTATAAAATGGTGGAGATAATAATCCTCACATCCGGGTGAGACTGAGATTAAATACCATTCATTCGAGCTGTAGGGTCCTGAACATGTTATTTTACCTCCCTTTGCCTCAGCTAACCCATCTTTAAAATGGGGACAGTGATGCCTACTTGTAGAGATTGACTGAGGATTCAATCCATTCAATGAGTTAATCCACTAAAGTACTTAGAACAATATCTGACCTATCTCAAGCATGCAATAATTGTTCCCTATTACAAGACCCCTAGCACAGCACACGGTAGTTCCTGAAGAAACATCTGCTTCCTTCCCCCCCTTCCATGCACTTTTGGGATGTGGCCGAGTGTAGTCAGCTGCCTTCCTCTGATGCCTAGTGACTGGCTCTGAGCCAGCTCCTTAAAAAATTGGAAACGGTGCCCACTTTCTTGTCTCCATTTTCATAAAGCGATTGCAGAACAGAGGCACTGACCTTGGGCAACCTTGCGCTGCAATGTTTTCCAAAAGGCAAAACACTATAAATCACTGTGGGAGAGCTTGGCGCACCACCCATGCCCCACCTCCCTCCCTTGGCCAGGGCCTTCAGCAGGAATGGTCTTTTGGTCTCTGTTTTTTTCTCGTGTAGAAGATGCCCCTCAGGGCAGAGGGGGCAATGAGACCCTAGATGCTCCAGAGTAGTGAAGAATCAAGGAGGGTTTTTTCTAAATTTAAACAACACTTATTAAGCACCAGCCCTGTGCTGGGCACCAGGCTCGGCATGCTGGCAGCACTTCCTCTGATCCAAGTACAGCCCTGGGTTTCCAACAGTTCAGGAGGGGATACCAGGGATCAGAGACTTCAGGGATTTCCTACTAGGACGAAACTCAAACCCATGACCTGTGATGCTGTCCCTCATTATGTCCGCATCATGCAACACTCTTCAAATACCTGATAGAAATTCCTGCAGTAGATAGCTCCGGCTGGGCTCTGGGACACAGGATGGGCAAGAGAGCAAATGGCCTTGCATTTTGGAGCCTACTTTCTAGCTGGGTCAGTGAAGAAGACAACAAAACAGGTAAGACTCCCAAAGAAAGCACGATGAGTGATGGGATGGGGGGGCAATATCAGACCTTGTGGTCAGGAAGGGCCTCTTTGGGAAATGCTGTTTGAGCCTAGGTGAAAAGGACAGGCCACAAAGAGACTTGGAAAGAAAATTCCAGACAGCAGGAACACTACACAAAGGCCAGGAGGTAAGACAAGCCAGAAAGTCAGGGAGGAGAGAGAGCAAACGAGCCGAGGCTCAGTGGGCCAGGAGAGTGTGGAAGGTGAGCAGAGTCAGGTCACACACGCCACACATGTTAGGTCCACAGGGCAGGTCCCACAGGGGATGCCATGCTCTGAGTTTGCTCATAAATCTTCTGGCAGCTGTACGGAGAAGGGAGCAAAGGGCGCAGGAACAGACTCACAACGCCCAATTAGGAAGCCAGTCTAGTCATCTGGTGGACAGAAAATAAGGTTATGGACAGGAATGGTGACACTGGAAGTGGCGAGATGTGGGGAGATTTGGGCTCCAGGTAGAGTCAGTAGAATTTGTTGTCAGGGGGGAAAGAAAAGGGAATGATCAAGTGTGACGCCAAGTGAAGTATGGATATTCAGAGACCAGCATGGAGAGAAATCGAGAGTGGTTTAAACCATGATCATTTTGGACGGGTTACCACGGAGAGTCTGCCCAGCCATCTGGGTTAGTAAATGTCCTCCCTCAGTCCAGGAGATATGGAGCCTAAAGCCAGCTCCCCGCAGCAGAGAGCTAGAGGAGGGAGCCCCCGATCCTACTTTCTGAGCTTTCTCAGAGCAGGTAGGTTTTGAGCAGGTCCGTCTGTGGGGCAGAACCAGTGTTTTGTCAAACCCATCCTAGTGAATCTATCCAGAGAAAGAAACCAAGGAGCCAAGCTGACAATTCCCAGTGGCTGAGCCCAGTGGGATAGATGTCCCCAGTGAACCAGGACTGGCACTCCTGGCTCTCAGCTGACTGTCAGCTCCCCAACCCCAGGCAGCCAAGGTGTGACTGGTGTTCTCCTACAGAAATGCAGAGTCCTGCCTGGCTCTATCCTAAGCTCTTTCACGAGTCAGAGGCATAGGCCACCCAGTGTGACCCTAGACAGTGAGGAGAAAGGAAGGACATCCAGGACATCTGCCCTCCACCATCCACTCCCCTCCTTTAGTCAGAGGAGGTGGTACCCTCCTGCTCAGGACATTTACCCCAGGGGTCCCCAACCCCTGGGCCAAGAAACCAGTAATGTTTCCTGTTAGGAATCAGGCTGCCCAGGAGAAGGTGAGCAGTGGGAGAGTGAGCAAAGCCTCATCTGTACTTGCAGTCACTCCTCATAGCATCACTGCCTCAGCTCCACCTCAGATCATCAAGGCATTAGGTTCTCAAAGGAGCACCAGTCGCTGGTGCCAAAAAGATTGAGGACCTCTGATCTACCCAACTCCAGTCTCACCAGGGAGGGCACACAGCTAGCAGGAACCTGGAGAACGTAGAAGACTGGTAGCATTGGGAGTCAGACAGACAGGGATTCAAATGCCAGCTCTGCCACTTACTTGCAATGTGACCATGGAAAAGGTGCTCATGTGCTCTCTTGCTGAGCATTACTTTCCTCATCTGTCAAGGAAGGAGCATAGCCATCTATTTCATAAGGTTCCTATGGAGAGTAAACACCTTGGCTCACTTCAACTTGTCTTTCAGTCCTTGTGTCTCAGAAGCTTTCCTGGCTCCCTGAACTGGAGCGAGTTCCCTGCTAAGCTGTCCCATTCTGGAGTTTGTCACACTGTATGTTAACTGACAGGTCATGACGTATCTCCTACTCCATTGTGTACACCATCATACCCCAGAGCCTAACACGGTGTCCAATATGATGTAATGTTCAATAAACTGCCGGATGGTTGGATGGATGGATGGATGGATGGATGGATGGATGGATGGATGGATGGATGGATGGTTGGATGGATGGATGGATGGATGGATGGATGGATGGATGGATGGATAAGTAAATGAATTGATGAATGAATGAGTAAGGGTATGAAAAAGCTTCCTCCTCAGGCCTAGCCAGCCTCCAACTCTCTGAAGAAATATCTTGCAGCATCTTGTCACCCCACACACACCATGTAAGGCACCGGGGCTGGCCTGGGGCTGAGCAAGAACCCAAGGCTAAACCTGACCTGCACCTAATCATTTAGGACTTTATGTAATTCCTCAGTGACCGGGAAGTGGACCCCGCAGGGTCCAAGCTGAGAGAAAACCTCCCTTTTCCCAAGTTTTTCCCCCCGTCAGACCTTGGGCCTAGAGTCAGCATTAACTGGACAATCGTCTGAGTCACCAGAGCCCAGCCTGCCCATTGTAGATGAAAACCCTGGAACCAGGGAGGTGGAGGCTTCCCCAAGGTCACACAGCAGTTCTGTGGTAGCTAGTACTACTGACGAGCTTAGTTTCCTTTCCCCTGGGCCTTGTGTAGTATGTGCAGGGAGAATTAGGGCAGGAAGCTGTGGGGGCCCAGCCTCCCCACGGCAGCTTGGGGCCTGAAAGCCTGCCCAAACCAGAGAACCGCCTCCAAGGCCTCCTCCAGCAGCCCTAGCTCCCGCAGGCGCCCCACTGCCTTTCGGAAGCAGCCAGCTCCAAGCAGGCAGATGGTTGGCGGGGCCCTCGCCCAACCCTCAGGCCCAGATGGCGGTCCCAGGCACTAGGTGAGATGTCGCAACAGCAGCAACAGGAAGCCTGCTACTTGCCAAGGCCATGAGGGGCACATCAGAGAGGAAAGAGCACCAACTCCAGCCTCATGGCTACCCTTCCCTGCCTCCCGGGGCCTGGCGATGCTCAGATGCCCAGGGTAACACTGTGCATAGTCAAGGGGCAGCCACACTATGGGGGCCTTACCTGGCCTCTATCTTTCCGGGTGGCTCCACTCAGTGGGGCATAGCCAGAAATGGGCATCCCCTCCCCACCCCTCACCGCCTACTTATCTATGACCAAAGGAACTGGCCCTCTCACACTGCCCAGAAGCTGAGGGGTTCCCTCCAGGCCTCTGCATCTCCAACAGGAACTCTTGGGGTCAAGGAGAATAATTACTGCAGTAACAATAATTGCTAATATTTCTTGAGGGCTTACCACACATTGCATACTATTCTAAGAGCTTTTCAAGTACAAATTCAATCCCTGCAACAACTCTGTGAGGCAAGGCTATTATTATCCCATTTTATAGATAAGAAAATGTAAGATCAGAGAAGAGGGGTAATTTGCCCAACTCACACAGCTAGGAAATGGCAAAGCCAGGATTCAAACCCAGGCAGCCTGGCTCTGGGGCTAATGTTCCTAAGTGTCCCATAGTCTGGCTGGGCCCATTCTGATGAGTCCTACACAGCACAGTGCAGGGCACAGAGGGACCCCTACCTCAGGTTCGATGTGGGGGGCTAAGTTCCAGGTAATGAGCTGCCTATCACAGATGCTCACCCACCGTGGCTAGAATTCCTTAGGGTGGGGCTTCGTGCAAAGGCCAGGATAAGCCCAGGAGAGCCCTAAGAGGCAGATGTAAGGGCAGTACTGTTGAGGACAGACTGCAATTGTCACTGGGAGAAGGCACGGAGGACCCTAAAACAGCCATACACTTACACACTGACACACCAATTTAGACTCCAATAGTGGCACCCCGGAAAGCTCATGAGCACGAACTCACAGACATATGTGAACGTGTGTGAACATGCACACGGACACGCAGACACACTCAGGCCATTCTGGAGAGAAGTGGGATTCTGCGATGATCACACAAGCCTAAGTGCCCACGGACTGATGTTGGGGGTGCCTTGTCGTAATGGTTATCCCCAGGAAAGCATGTGGCAGCCCCTTCCCATCTCTGAGCCTCAGTTTCCCCACAAGAAAAAGGAAGGTGTTGCCTGAGGTTATCTCCAAGGTCTTAGGCTCTGTGTGGCCTGACCAATTTCCTGTCCCCAGAGCTTGTCAGGAAGCTGTGACTCAGCAGCAAGAAGTAATACAGAAGCCCCCTCCCCCACACAGCACACACAAAGGGCATCTTGTTACCGCAGCCTGCCAGAGAGGGCTGGGATGGTGAGAGGCCAGGAGGAGCCTATGTCAGCAGGACTAGGGCGAGGGCCAAGGAGGACTGTCTAGGCAGGGCTGCTGGTCCGCTGCATGCTGGCACACAGTGGGACAAGGTGCTCTGGGTTGGCAGCCCTGAGTGGGTGGCTGCTGGGAGAGGCTATTCCCAGGACATCTGCACGACACCCTGCTTATTGAGTTCCTTTTTTTATTTTTCAGTTCTAGTCTGAATGAGCTTTGCTCTTCCAGCAGCAGCTGCAGACTTGGAATTTCCCAGAGGTATGGGGCAAACCCCACAACCCAGGGCTTCATCTCAGAGCCTGAGTCTCCATTCTGCACCATCTGGGGTATGAAGACCCCAGATGAAGGAGAACACAGCTGACTCAGTTTCCCCTGTCTGTAAAATGAGATCCTGAGCTTGGGAGCGTTGGCTGTCATCACACTCCCTGCAGGGAGCTTTCACCTCACTGCGACGCCCCAACACAGATACAAACTCAATCCCTATGATGTGTAACCCCTGAGTGATAGCTCCTGCCCTTGGCTTTGCCATTGCCCCACTGTGGACCCTGGGCAAACTACTCATCCTCTCTGGCCTTGGTGTCCCAGTTTGTAAAATAGTGAGATGGGGTGATGCAAAAGGGAAGTGAATGGAATAGTCACCTGGAAGTTGCTTGGGAATCATTTTTCCATATGTCCTGCATGGAAAAAGACCAGAGACACTCAAGTGAATGTCTATGCAAGTGAGGGGGTTCAGTTTAGAGCACTGTGTACCTGTGCATGCACATGTGAGTGCACACCTGTGTGCGCGTGCATGTGTGAAACATGGACAGGCAGGTGTGTCCCCACCATGAGTGTGTCCATCCTTTAGGCCATCCAGGCCATGGCCCAGGCAGAGCAGGGCCCAGGGTAAGGGGTTCCCAAGGCCACTATTCTTGGTGCTCAGGGACCCTCTAAACACTAGTGACTGATTTGAGAAGGCCCTGCAGGGAAGACTGCCTGTTCCAGACACGTCTCCTCTAAGCACTGGGCAGAACCCTCTGTCAGTTGTCTGTCTGCCCCAGGCCACAGCATGGACACCCTGCTCTATTGTCAGGGGCTCATACATGGTATCCACATGAATGGTGGCCCCAGAGTTGCACCCACATCACGGTGCCCTGAACCTTCACGTGTGGGTATCTCATCTCCCCAGCACTCATTCATCTCCGATGTCCCCAGAGAATGGACTCTGCAATCTGTCGAGACTTGTATGAGAAACAATTACAAACTGTAAAGTGCTGTGCTGGTTATTCCATTGGATCCTCAAAATTCTGCACATCTCATTAGGTTCTTATTTCCATTTGACAGATGAAAAAACTGAGGCCAAGAGAAGTGAAATAGAAGATCCAGGACCTGGTGGCTTGCTAAGGAGACATTAGCACCAGGCTTCTTGTCAGAGTGAATTCAAGAGCCAGTCACAGTTTGGAGAGGTATGTACAGTGACTCCAGAAGTTCAGGCTGAGCACATGAGCACAGGGGCTCCCTCTTAGCTGTGGGCAGATGTCATCTGTGCCCAGGATAGATCCTGGGAGGCCCTGGCACACTGGGTTTTCTTTCAGGCAGTGACCAACATTGGGGGCTCAGGACTCAGGTGTACCTCACATGGCACTCCCTGCCCTCACCACATCAGGGCCTTGGAGGACAGCAAACCCCCGATGGGCAGGTGGTTCCCCAGGGAAGGGAGGCTGGCACAGGCTGGGTCCAGAGCTCTCTGCCTGTAGAATATCCCACAGGCCGTCTGAAGAGAGGAGCAGTTACATGGCCTCTTGAGACCACATTTCATAAGAAAAGCTGCAATTTATTGGGTTCTCACTATGTCAAGGCACTTTAAATTTGTTATTTACTTAGCAAATATTCACCGAGTGGCTTTGAAGTGTCAGGGCCTAGCTGGGCACCAGGCATACAGGCTCCTGCCCTCACGGAGCTCATGGTCTAATGGAGAAGGCCAGCCTTAAACAGAGACTCACACAGATAAGAACCACAGGATTCCACAGTAGGGGAACATGACA
This sequence comes from Cynopterus sphinx, assembly GCA_030015415.1. Taxonomy (NCBI): domain Eukaryota; kingdom Metazoa; phylum Chordata; class Mammalia; order Chiroptera; family Pteropodidae; genus Cynopterus; species Cynopterus sphinx. The sequence continues at coordinate 49,903,669 of CM057382.1, forward strand.
GGAACTAGTGACCAGGGGGGGCTTCTTGGAGGAGATGATATTGAGCCCCAACCTCCTGAAGGATGTAGGAACTAGCCAGGCAAAGAGGAATGTAAACACACGTCAGGCAGAGACAACCTGAAGCAGGCGAGAGCAAGCACATTAGCACCCATAATTTCCATAATAACTTTATGGTATGGGAACCAGTGACCCATTTTATAATTGAGGAAACTGAAACTCCAAGAGATTAAGTCACCACAGACCCCACACTTCCAGCCGGGGCACATGATCCAGACACTATACCCCATGCCATGCATTTCTGATCCCCAAAGCCTGGTACCTTAGCCCTGAAGCTAAGAAGCAAAGGTTGTGGAGAGGCCCATATGCACAGAGGTGTGTGAAGGCTCACTCTCTTTGCAGGAATAACACCCAGATGCATTTTCTTGCCAAAGCAGGGTGGGGGCCTGAGTGACAAGGCCAGGTGTCTCCCCAGACAGCTTTGGAGCTGCTCACAAGGTCTGGCAAAGCCTTGCCCCAGAGCCACATCATCACCCTCACAGCCCACATAAAGCACAGTGGCCTCAGTTTCTCATAGACACCATTATGAGGATGGCAGATCCTATGAGGACAACCTTGGGAAGAGCCCAGAGCATGTGGGGAACAGAGGTCTTCTCCACACAAGACTTCTTGGAGGAGGTCGCCCTGGAGTTGAACCTTAAGGACTGAACCAAAAGGATTTCAAAAGAGTTCAAATGGAACAGAGAAGGGAACTCTAGACATGGAAAATGGGAAACAGAAGCATGGCTATGGAATTGTCAATAGCAACTGGGGAGAAGTGCCCAGTGCCTGGAGTGTCCAGTACCCTCCATGACCACTGGGGCCCTGGAACTGCCCAAGGCCCCTTGTGTCCCAGACCTAGACTTAGCAGAGGCCAAAGGGAAAATGTGGACCTCCCTCTACTTCCTGTCATTCCACTATCTGCAGGGCCCTGGTGCTGGGCTTTGCAGCTTCAGCCCGTGCCCTTGGGAAGCCTACAGTGCAGCAGAGACAATGGATGCTACACAAGCATAAAAGCATGACCACCTTACAGGAACAGAAGTGTCATTCCTCCCACCAGTCAGTCATTCCATCACTCAGGGACTAGGCACCAGCCATAGGATAGTGAATAAGCAGATGATGTGGTGGGGGCCATCCTCATGGAACTCAAAGTCTGCATAGTTGCATACACACCCTGCCCCATCCCAGAGCCAGGGGACCGGGTCAAGAGAAGAGAGCAGGCAAGCAAAGGGTCATGGGAGCTTTGAACAGGTGTCAGCATCTCTGTGCATTCTCCTTATGACCACAGCTCTGTTAAATATATTAATGATCCTGGACACAGATACCCACACTTAATTTCTATAAAAGGTTCTTTTGCTTACAAAGGTATCCTCACTGCCTCTGTTTAGAACTCAGAGGGGAAGAAGTTGTCCTCATCTTTTCAGAAGGGCAACACTTCAGCCTGGGTGGGACAGGAGGGGCTCTCAGGTGCCTCTCCTCCCTCATGTCCTCACTCTCAAGAGGGCCAAGAAGCCCTGTGAGAGCCTTCAGCGATCCCCATCAGGACCCACTGACCCTTCTTTATTCCCGGAACCTAGCTGTGTCTGGGTCCTCCCTTCTATCCCATTGCCTCATTTTCAGTGGGCACTCAACGAGAGTCTGAGCTAACCTGAGTTCCACCTCAGCCCACTGCCTATCAACTTCCTATGGCTTTTTCAATAGCTAACAGACCAGTCCAGCCCCTACCTCCATGCCCAGCTCAGGTGCCTAAAATCTTAAGTCCACGTCCCAGGTTTCTCCTTATTTGGGAGGCCACATGAGCCCCACGTGATATTAGACCTGTACCTAAAACAGGAGTGGTTAATAAATATCATCCCACAAGCCAACTCCAATTCACTGGCCTCAACTTCCTGGAGGACTGTGTTGAGAAGGATTCTGATCCCATGTGTGGACTCAGTGGGAAAGAGGGTCATGATTGATTAGTGCTTTGAGCACAACAGAGGAAGACTGTGCCACTGGTTTGCAATACCAAGCAAGATCCTTTACCCATTAAAGGAGATCCAAATATGGGACGTATCGATTCCCAATTTAGTGCCCTAGCGTGGATGGAACCCTTGCGCTGTGCTCAGCCTTGGGTTGGACACTGTGAAGAAAGCCAAGAGGAAGGGAAAGTTCTGCCCTTTGACACAAGTTATTGACAGAGCGACTGGGAGCTGAGGGTTGGCACTCAAAGCACTGGACTGGGTGCTCTTGAAGCACTGAAAAGTGTTTTTGAAGATTCTGAGGTCCAGAGAGACACGTAATTTGCTGGGGGGAAGCACAACCTCCTGAACACGCTGCAGAGCTTCATGGAGCTGCCAAGTAACAACCCAAGGCGCTGTGTGCGTAGACCCCTGGGAGGAAAGCAGCAGAAGTCACAGCTTCTGTCAGGGCACTGAAGCACACAGCATGGGCTAAAAAGTCAGGAATTCTCCCTGGACTTGCTGGAAGGGGGTTGGGCTTTGAAGAGGATTAAAGTGATAGAAGTAAGGGAGCCTAAGAGGAGGGATTCAGGGCTGGGAACAGAGCCCTGATCTCCAGACCTACAGTTTGGGCTCTGTCTTTCAGGGCAGAGATTCAGGCTTAGTCCAGGATCCCATTTGCGCCCTAACCTTCTCTCCCTAGACACATAGGATGGGGACCTCAGAGATGCTTCTCCAACCACTCAGACTAAAGGAGGTTCCTATTTACCCCATTATTCTCCATCCCAGCACCCTATTGTTATTATAATTTGTAATTCCTTCTTTCATGTATTTGTTCAATTTGTTTTGTCTGTCTGTCCCAGTGGCACTCTGTCAACAACTTCGGTCAAAGGGCAGAACTTTCCCTTCCTCTTGGCTTGCCTCACAGAGTCCAGCCCAAGGCTGAGCACAGAGCAAGAGTTCCATACATGTTAGGGCATAAAACCGAGAATAGATATGCCCCAATTTATATCTTCTTAAGTGGCTAAAGAATCTTGTGTTTATTTGACACATATATTATTTCTACGTGTCATTATTTATATGTAAAAAATTATTTATATTTATATAAAAATTATTTATATGTAAACACAAGGGAATAGTCTTTTTGTGCCCAAAGAAACATATGCTTCTCCATTTTACTGGAAACGAAATGATAATCTCTGAACTTAATTTTCCTACTTTTTCTGGAGTTATGAGTACAGAGAAATATTTCCCTTCCATAAGAAACGATAGGCCAAGTGTGATGATATATAGTAACCAACAGTTGGCCTCAATATCAGGCAAGGCAAGAGTACTCGAAATGGGTCCCAGACTAGGAGCATTAGCATCACCTGGAAACTTGTCAGAAATGCAAATTCTCGGGCCCACCCTCAACCCATTGAAACAGAAACTCTGAGGTGGGGCCCATTAATCTGTATTTTAACAAGCAGGTGATTCTCTTGCACACTTAAGTTTGAGAACCAGTGCAACAGGGAGTGGTGGGGACTGCAGTAAACTAGAGAGCACATGTCCTGCCTAAAGGGACCCCCACTTCTCATCTCCAACCCACGTTTGCCACATAGATGTGAGCACAGTGTGGCTAATCTCCCAATTATTCAAGGAAGTTGAAGAGCTACCTTTTCATGTGAAATGTCTTCATTCCTAAAAATTGACTGTTGTTTTTTTTTTTAATCCCATGTAGACCAAACAACTTTTCTACAAATTAAGGTCAGACTGGGCACAGCCAAAGTATGCCCTGAGGGGTGGAGACTTCTCCCCACAGGGAGAGCCCCAGACAGATATTGTGGGTCCCAGTTGTCCTGCCTAGATGGTCCTGGCTTAGAAGGCCAGGCCCAGACTCTACACCAGCCATCTCTAAACCCTTTGGCACCAGGGACCCAGTGCTCCTATGAGAATCTAATGCCCGATGATCTGAGGTGGATCCAAGGCAGTGATGCTAGGGGTGTTAGCGTTGAGGAGGGGCTACAAAATACAGCTGAAGCTTTACTCGCTTGGCTACAGCTCACCTTCTGCTGTGTGGCCCCATTCCTAACAGGGATTTGGGTCCCAGCCCTACATTGCTCCCAACAACTGTGTGGGACTGTTTTTGAGTCCTCAAACTCCAGACAAGGTCCACAGGGCCCACCATATCTCTGGATCAGAGGATGAACCAGATTAGACAGGTAAAATGCTGAGCCCTAATGATCTAGGTTCAGGGAAAGACTGGGAGTGGACAAAAAGCAAACTCTTCTTTTCCAAGGTGCTATTCCATGCCAAGTCCAATGCTTAGGTATCACAGGCAATCTCTCCTTCATATCTGCAATAGGGCTCAGCATGAGCCTTTTAAAGATGAGTGAAGAGGGGTTCAGAGAGGTTAAGTGACTTGCCCGAGATCACACAGAAAGTGTAGAAAGCCAGGCTATGAACCTACCTCCCAACTTATATTGATCCCAACTGCCTTCCAGTGGAAGGATGGGAAGGAGGCTGGAAAATGACCAGGGTAGGCCTGGTGCTACCCTCCCTGTCAGGGCCACAACCAACCCACAATTCTAGTCCGAGGAAACCAAATTCAGCAAGTCGGTACTGACAGTGGGACTGAACGAGAGGATGATAATGGGAGGAGGGCAGCAAACCCAAACCCTGCTTCAGCTTCAGGGGAATCTGTCCCTGCATGCACATCTCTAACCTGGAGCTAGAGCACTTTCAGAGATGGAGCTACCCCATGAAGAGCTAGCAGGGTTCTGGCCTCAGCAAAGCAATAGGAGCCTCGGCTGTAGCTTGTGTCATTGCCTTGACTCTGTCTCACCAACCTTCTTCTTGAAGGTCTGTCATCATTGGCCCTGGACTGGACTTCGGTGAGGGTGTGTGGTTGCCAAGGAAGCCAGAAGAAATGTCTGACTCCTGCCCCTGCCCCTGCCTTTGACCCCGTGGGGCAGGCCTCACTCTATGCCAGAAGCCCTCAGAATGTCTAGGCTGGCCCAGGACCTCTCCCCAAGCTCAAGAGCCCAAAGAGCTCACATAGACGAGGCCCAGAGTGCCGTCTTTAGAGCAGGGCTCACCCAGCCCGGGCCTTAGTCAGACTCAGCTCTGCTCTCGCCAGGCGTGAGTCAGCGCTGAGTCTGCGTGTGGCCACAGCTGGCTGGACGCTGGGGCCAGCCAGGCCAGGCCCTGGAGGTCTGCTGGGGCCCTGGGGCCTCACTAGTAGGGAGAGATGGCCCCAGATGACCCACGGGATCACACAAGGGAAAGGAAAGAGAACCAAGTACAGAACTAAGCAGAGAGCCAGAACCTGAAAACTTAAAGAGGCAGAAGCGAATTCAGAGTCAGAGAAATGGTCCCACACAACACACACACACGCACACACACACGCATGCACACACGCGCACGCACACACGCGCACGCACACACGTGCGCGCACACACACGCAGGCCACCCGCTCTGATGAGGACACGCACTGCAGATACACGCCGCGGGCACCCGCGTACCGCGCCAACGCGTCCTCCCGGCGTGCCTGCGTGAGCAGCACACGCCAGACACACACACGCAGGGGAAGCCGCCCACGGTCGCACGCGCACGCGCGCGGACAGCCACCGCCCCGCAGGGCCTCGCACGCACGGCCCAGCTGCGGGCTCGACTTCCGTCTGGCCCCGGGCATCCCACCCAACCCGCGGCGGCACCGCGCACATAGGTGCGGTGACGTCAGGTCGCAACGGCAGCTCTGACGACGACAGGACGCGTGTGGGGGCTGCAGTCCGGTCCCGGTCACTGCGGTCCTGGGCACGGCCCCCGGGGGGATGGGGGGGCGGCGCGGGCAGTGCCGGGAAGCCCGCCCGGAGCGACAGCCCCCGCTGGCTGCGGGACTGTCCCCGACTCCCGCGTCCCGCAGACCGGCCTCCTGGCCTCTCCGGGGGCGCGGGCGGGGGCGGGGGGCCGGGCCGGGAAGGGGCCGCGCCGACTCCACAATGAACAATGCGGTGCTGGAGCCGGAGGGCGGGGCGGGCGGAGGCGCTGGCGCGGCCCGAGGCCGGGGCGGGGGCGGGACGGACGCCCCTCCCACTCGGCGACCCCCCACTCCGCGCCACCACCCCCTCCGCGCCCCGCCCCCCGTGGGGAAGCCGGGCGGAGGCCGGGGCCTCGGCACCACGGGCAGATCCGAGCCTGTTATTGGGCTAATGGGCTCCCCCCGCCGCGGCCCGACCCCGCCCGGGGACGCCCCTCCCCGCGCCCCGCGGCCGGCCCGTCCCCGAGGGGCGCGGCGCGGCCCCGGGTACCCCGAACGCGCGGGCGGGCGCGCGGTTCCGAGGCTTCAAGGGCCCCATTGTTCTGCCTCGAGGGGCACCTTGAAAACGCGCCAGGATCTGCTTCCTGTGAAAACAGCCCGCGAGGGAGGGGGCGGTTCGCGGTGGAAAGACACTCTCCTCCGGGACGCTGCCCAGACGACACGGGGAGAGAGGGCTGTCCGAGGGCTGCTGCCTGCTCCTTCCTTCCTCCTTCTTTCTTTTTCCTCCCCCCTTCCCTCCTTTGCCGCTCTCTCCGGGCCAAAGAGGGGTCTGTCCGGCTGTTGAGCAAGTTGGAAATGAGGGGCTGGTTTCTGCATAAACAAGGCCAGTGGATGGCAGAGCCAGATACAAAGTCTGATTCAGAGACACTCAGAAGAACGCAGGGGCGGCGAGGTGGGCACATCCGAGAAACGCGTTTCCCCAGCATGCGCCTTCTGAGTCACGTCTTGCACCACGAGGGGAAAACACATCACGCCACAATATGTCACACGCCCGCAGCAAAGGGGCAGGCCGGGCGCCGGATGTCCAGCTCCTTCCTCGGCCTGGGTCGGAACATCCAGTCCCACTCAGGACAAAGGTCAGCTGGGAGGAGGCAGGGGTCAGCCCTGCCCCAGGCCAGTCCAAAACCCTGCTCTGACCCCTCCTACCTGAAGGACCTTGACCAATGATAACAGCAACAGCGAACCCTCACTCACGAAGAGTAACATAGAGCCTACTGTGTGCTGTGCCCTGGTCCGGCGTGTTTCACATATATTGCCTCGTTTACTCCTCACCACACCCCTATAAGGCCACGCTTTTATTATCCCTATTTTCAGATGAGGAAGCTAAGGCCAGAAAGGTTAGGGGACTGCCCCGCTGGCGGGCTTTAGAGTCCATGATCTTGGCCACAGTGCTGACACTTCTGAACCTTACACTCCTCATCAGGAAATGTAGATAATGACACTGACCTCATTAGGGGGTGGGAGGATGCATTAAGAAAATCCCGGCAGTGTCCGGGCAGCACTGAGGATTAGCTCCTTTTGATACTGCCATTGTTTTCATGTGAGCCAGCCACAAATGGAGATAGTTCCTTACTAACTTGGATGCTTGTTGTTGGAGCTAGCAGAGACCGACTAAAGGGGCTGTCCCCAGCATAGTGCCTGGCCCTTAACAGGTGCCCATGGATATTTGTTTTCTTCTCCTTCCTTTTCCCATCTCTTCTCACCCAACCTGGAAGATTCTTCTTGTCTAAAAATCCTCCTATGTACCATCCATCAAGGTAACCATACAGGTGTCTCTCCCCATATCCCCACCCCTCCCGCCCATTCATGTCAAACTATGTAGAATGTTCTGCAGATCCAGAGCACTGGCCTAACCTGGGCCTTACTCTGACCATTGTACTTTCAATTTCAACCATCTCCTCTCAGTCCCCTGACCTGTTCCACCTGCACAACTCCTGAAACATCTTGTACTGCTCTGCTACTTCCTTTTTCCATAGCCTCAGCACCCTCTTGCATACTCTAAAATTTAATTCTTATCGTGTTTTGCACCTGCTTATCCTGCAAGTCCCTGCCTCTCCGAAACCTTGCACCCTGCTTCTCACCCCTGCATCTTTGGCAATGTCTCACAGTGCCTTCTCCTTCGGTCCTCTTCGCCTTAACTGTTCTGTGTTTCACCATGCCTGACCCACCTTCCTTTCCAGACCTCCGCACTGGCCCTTCTAGAACCAACTTCCTTTAAAAATGGATGCACTCCTTCTCTGTCTTTGGCCTCATTGTTGAAACCTTGCAACCCCCAGCCTCTCAGTCCTCCCTAGGGAGGCTGTTCTGATCCTCACATCTCACTTCCTTGAGTGGCTCCCAAAGTCCCCAAGCCCCTTTCACATTCCTGGAGGTCTTCCCAAGCCACATGATGGGAGTTTTCTTCTTTATGGTTCATGCTATCCGACTCCATTCTTCTCCCTCTAATCATGCCTATTAGACCCCACTTTCCCAGTCACCTCTCATCACTCCTTAACCACTAGGCTCCTGATCACTGTCTCTCCTACGCCTCCTCCAAGGCCTGCCATCAGCCCGATGATCTTCAGCTTCTGTGAGTGTGCCATCCAACACCTGGACTCTCCAGAGCTTCAGCTCCTTGGCTCTAGTGACCTTCTTCCCTACTCAGGCCCAGACCCCAATCCCTTGACACCTCCACACATAAGGCCATCACTCAGAACTGCTCCTCTTCATTCCATTTTAACCCCGACACTCTTTCCCTATGACCACATTCTCCAACTGTTCCAAAGGTTTGGTCATCTGAATGACCCTATCACCAGCACCACCAATTCCTTTGTACACCAACCCGCCCTTCACTGGTCCAGCCTAACTACATCTGGGGCCAACCCAACCACCATCTTCACACTATATGCTCAGAGTGGCAAGAACCCAAAGCAGAATGATTTGGGACCAACGTCAGTGTGGGGTCTCCAGCTTCCGCTGGACCCTCTACATGACACTAAAGTTCCCTGGCCTACCTGGGCCAGTTTCCCAGTCCCATTTCCCTCACTTATTTTTTGCCTCAGTGACCTTCATCCTTCTCCTCATGACCTTTAGCCATTCTGTCCTCCTGAATTCCTAGAGATGTGTCTGATTTTATCAAAAACATTAAGGCCTGCATGTGTGACCTGTTTCCCCTGCCCCACCTCCAACCACAACTCCACACCCAACTGATTACCCTCTGCCCAGAATCAGGGGGAAAGGAAAGCTCCCTTTCTGCCTGACAGGCAGCCCTTCCAATTGTGTGTCGGGCCTACTGGCTCCGAAACCTGTCAATAACCCCGTCTCTCCTGGGCCTACAGAATCGATGTCTAGCAACACTTCCTTTTTCTGCCAAGCCTCCGAACATGCTCAGGGTCCTCCCATCCTACAAAAACCTCCCCCTGAGCCTTGTTCTCCTGGTGTGCCTTTGTAGTCCTCTTCTCACCAGAGGCAACACAGTTACCATGCTCCAGCTCTTATAGCCATTGCTCTCTGGGCCTGCATGACATCATGCCTTCTGTCTGTGTAGCTTCCTACCTCTCTGTCATCCTTTAATCTCCTATGGGCCCTCTCTTCCTCCACCCACCCCCTAAAGGACTAGGTCCCCTAGAAGGGATTTCCTCCCCACTCTATACCAGCTTCTTGTGCCATCTCACCACTTCTGTGGTTCCCACCACTGCCATGGGCTCATCATTTCCCAACCTACATTTTAGCTGAGACCTCTCTCCTGACCTCACCTCCAGAACCTGAGTTTCCAGCTGCCTCCTGGGATTCTCTCGCCACCTTAACACCTCACAGGCACCTCAGACTTTCCATGCCTCAACTTGAGGTCAGCCTTGAGTCTCCCAGCTTGCCCCACCCCCTGAATTCCTGGTGGCTGGGGTTGCAACACTGCTCAGCCCTGACAGGGCCTGCCTTGACTCCACCCCCCTTACCACAGCCCAAGGTCAAGCCTTCATACTCTCCTGGGTTATTGCAATAGTCTCCTGCCTCCTGCCTTTGCTCCCTCTGAGTCAGCTGTCAGACTACTGCCAGGGCCGGCATTTAAAACACAAATTCAAACAAGCCACTCTCTAGCTAAAAACCCTTTCGGATGAACTCAAACTGATAAGGTGACTGACCCGTCAGGCTGCAGACCTGCTTCATATCCCACCCTGGCACCAGCCCTCCAGTGTCCTCTTCCTCCACCCTTGAGCTGGGGCGGGTCTTATCACAGCGTAAAGCAGTAATAATCACTTGCACAACTTCATGCCTCCGGGATTTTTTTTACGCTGTTTCATCAGCTGACAGGTCACTACCCCATTTTCAATCTGCTTAATACTCTCAGCTTTCGTGATTTACCTCAGGTGCCTCCTCTTCCAGGTAGCCTTTGCTGATTACCCCTCCTCCCATCCCAGGTTAGACACTCTGCTCTAAGTGTAGGGTTGTTCTGTTACAAGTGTTTGTTCATTAAGTGCTTGTCTCTAGCAGTCATAAGAGTCTTTCTGATCCCTGTATCCTCAGCTCCCATAACCTATTAAGTGCTCACAGAGGTTAGATGGAGGGGAGAAGGTTGCTAGGCACACATTGTGGGGCCAGCTAATGCCCAGCTCTCCTCTTCAGGCCCTGCCCCAGGCAGAGACTAAGAGCAGCTCCTCCACCCACCCTTTGAAATGTTAAAAATGTTATTTTTTATTCTTAGATTGGCTACCTTTTACAGTGGTGTGTGTGGAGGGGGTGGTGCATTTGGGGACATCATCACAGCTTTTGAATCATGAGTAATGTACAATATTTGGGTAAATATAAGTCAGATCTTCCTCCAACACTCAACCTCAGCTTTCCACTGATGTCTCTCTGACTCTATCCCTTTTTCTGGCTCCATCCTTAGCTCCAACATCTCCGCTCCAAATTCTCCCTAACTCAGTTTGGTCCCTATGCACCGCACCAGCCTGGGGCCAGGAAAAACATCCCACCAGGGAATAGAAAGCAGGGTTTTACTCCTGGTTCTGCCACTGACCCCAGTATGATCTTAGCTGGGGCCTCCCCTATCTGGGCCTCAGTTTCTCAGTGAAGCATAAAACCAGAGGACCCCTTAGGCCTTTAAGCTCTGAGTGCAGAATTCCTGGAGGCTGTAAATGAAGGTGGAACCTGGAGGTCACCAAGGGACTCATGAGATATCTGTGTCCCCAACCACAGGGACCCTTAGACATGCCACCTTTCTGCCCTCCTCTTTATATATCATGCACTTCACCTCTGGCCACAAGACAGCTCTAGTGGTTAAAAATAAAAACCAGCCAGAGCCACCAGATCCAGCTCCAACTCTTCTAATGTGGGAGAGAAAGGGGGCTATTTTTGTTGCAGTCACTAAGCTTGAGTCTAATCCAGGACAATCAAATAGAGACCTGACTTGGCCCATTTGAGCTGGTCTGACTCACAAGATGTAGGTCAATCTTACTGTGGCATTTGAGAGGTTCATGCAAACATCACAGAGACAGAGCATGGTTTATGCGTGTTTGGATGACCAGTGCCTTTGGTGGAAGATACAAGGTGCACAGCCCACGCAGTGTCCTGGGGGGAAAAGGAGGATTGCCACCACGCTGGGGAGGCGGCTGCACCTGTGTCCTGCTGCCATTGCTGTCCTGAGTAGGGAGATTGGGGATATTTGAGAAAAGCTCCACGGAGGAGGCAGGATTTGAAGATGGGGTGAGGAGCAGTGTCAAGAAGAGCCAAGGCACACTTCTGATCTTGTCACTCTCCTAAGAGCCTTCCTTGGCTCCCTGCTGTCAAGTGGATAAAGTCCAGACTCCTGGGGCTGGTGTGCAAAGGCCTTCCCACACTGACCCCAGGGTGACCCCTCCACTCCAGCATCCCTGGATGGTGATCCCTGCTGTCTTGCCTGCTCTCACACAACTCCACCAATATGCCAGGTTCTCTTGCTCCCTGGTGGCTTTGCACATGCCATTCCCAATGCCTGAAACACCCTGCCCGCTGCTTCCCAGCCCCACCTTTATCTCCTCTCCATGGAAAATGTCTTCTTGTTCTTTCAGGCCAACTTCCAAGGTTTTTCTCCATGGCTCTTACCTCAAGCCTCCTAGCTGGGACTGAACAATTTGTCCTCCAATTCTTCAGAGCAGCACTTTATATTCAAAATAAACAAACAAATACACAAAGCTGTGCTCTAACTGAGACAAGAATAATCTCTATGAGACCTGTTACCACCCTGCTTTCACAATTGCTCTCACCTGATTCTTGCAGTCTACAGAGTAGAAAGGAATAAGTGACCTGGCCACCATGGACGAGGAAGCATCTAAGGCTCAGAAGCTTCAGGGTACTTCTCAGTGGCCACCCGGTCACTCACTAGGCACATCGCATACAAGCATGGCTATCTATCTATCTATCTATCTATCTATCCATCCATCCATCCATCCATCCATCCATCCACACACACACACACACACACACACACACACACACACTCTCTCTCTCTCTCTCTCTCTCTCTCTCTCTCTCTCGGACAGACTCCGATTCCAACACCATTTGCCCATCTTTCAACCACTGCTCACTGTCTCCTCGGGTGATCCTCTCACTCCTTGAGAGCAAGGCCCTGTCCAGGTCATGTGGTGTCCCCTAGAGCAGGCCCCCTGGTCCGTGGCTGTGAGGAACCAGGCCACACAGCAGGAGGTAAGTGGCAGGCAAGTCAATGAAGCTTCATCTGTATTCGCAGCTGCTCCCCAACACTAGCCTCACCTCAGATCATCAGGCATTAGTTTCTCATAAGAGCAACTGGTCCCTGGCACCAAAAATATTGGGGACCGCTGCCCTAGAGCTCATATCTCTCTGATGATTTCTGACAAAGGAGAAGAGTTTGAGCAGTGCAGGGACAGCAAAGAGACAGGATGGGATCCCCAGAGCAGTGTGTCTGGAACGAGTGGGAGAAAGGGCTGTGGGCAGACTGGGGCAGGCAGGGCGAGGCCAGCCAGGCCGTTTGTGATGACACATGGGCAATGAGGAGCCATTGGAAGATGTGGAGAAAGGGCTCCTTTCCAGAGCCCCACTGGAGGAGCTGGCACTCTAAGAGGGATTTTCCAACTCAGGCCAGAACCCCATGCTTCCCCCAACTCGGCTACAGCTGTCTGTGTGAACTCAGGAGGGGCTGCTTCCTCCCCAGATGAGAGACCTTAGAGATGGCTGTTGTAAGGGTCCAGGATTTGCACATGGACCCTGGGGTCCACTCTCCTGAAGGAAAACTGGACACAAGTAGTAGACCCCAGCATGCTACCCTAAATGTACCTCTCCCAGGGTTGGAGAGGGTTGGCTTCCTGGGAGGCTCAGACTATAGGTGCCCCCCGTTCCCTGGCCCTGTGAGTCCCCCATCCCACCAGGCCCCATAGGAGGTAGGAGAAGCTCTCTCTGTGCCTTGGCTCAGACACACATAGGCAGACAGCTACCCAGACTGAGCCAGCATGTCAGTATTTCAGAAAACATGGAGGCGAATTCTGGACTTACCTAGATAGCAGTCTGCGAGGATAGCCAATAGGGTGGGGAAGGAGATGCCGATGAGGGGCCTACTGGGGCAGAAGCCTGGCGCTCAGCCACACAGGGAGCTCGTTTTATCAGGCTGCATTCTTCACATGCTGCAGGGATGCATGCTGTCAGGGACAGATGGACCCTGCCTACACTTGCTCTTCCCTGTTCACTGGCATCACACGTAATATGACTGGGGCTCCAGCAGGGGACCCCGGTCCAGCTGATGCCAAGATGCCTGCCAAGAGAATATACACCATTTCCATTGTGTATCCACCACATGCCCTCCACAGCCAGTTTACTGACCAGGCACCCAGAAGACCCTGCAACATTAGACCCTAGGGCTCTTCTCCCCATAATCTCTCAGGCTGATGCCTTCCTGGGTCCCCACCTCCAGGCACTTGCACAGTTCATCCCCCCAACTTGGATTAGGGTGGTAGGTTAAACATAGGATGCCCAATTAAATGTGAATTTTAGATCAACAATGAATGTTTTAGTATAACAGGTCTTATATAATACTTAGGACATACTTATACTAAAAACTTATTTAGTGTTTATCTGAAAATTAACTGGGCATCTGTATTTTTATTTGCTAAATCTGGCAATCCTTACTTGGATGCCTTAATCCCTCAGTCCCACCTGCAGTGACAGGTACTCTTCTTCACAGCCACTGGGTGGGGCCTGCTGGCTTTGCCTCCTAAGGGCCTCTGTCTTTCATCCCGTTCTAGTTTATCTGTTGCTACCTAGTAAACTACTGCAAAACTTATTGTATTAAAACAAAAACTATTTTACTACACCCCACAGTGCATTGGTCAGAAATTCGGGCAAGGCTCACCTGGATACCATTTCCAGCCCATGTGGAGGATTCTCAGAGGTACTCAGCTGGTAGATGGGCCTGTCTGAAGGTTCCATGTTGGCTTTATTCACATGTCTGGTCCCTTGACAGAGATGCCTGGAAGGCTGAGCTCAGCTGGATCGGCCCTAAGGGCATCTGCATGTGGCCTCTGCAGCATGGAGGTCTTGGGGCAGTCAGACCTCTTCCACAGCAGCTCAAGGCTCACATACATACTCTCCAGGGGAGCACAAGCAAGCTTTAAGTTTTCTTATGACTCAGCCTTAGAAGTTCCACCATCACTTCTATTGTATTCTCCTGGTCAAGCAATTCAGTAAAGCCAGCTTCAGTTCAAGGGTTAAAAAGTAGACTGCACCTCTTGATGAGAATATTAGCAAAGAATGAAAGGTTTTGTCCTATAAGACCTCAGGGCTCTGACAAAGACAATAATACTTAATAATAATATTAGCTATCCTATACTGATCAAGTGCCATGTGCCAAGTAGCTTACCTGTAGTCACTCTTCCCAACCATGCCTTGAGATTGGTACTGAGATGATCACTCCCTATTTCCATAAGAGGCTGCCAAGTCTAAAGTTACTCTACACTTCACCAGAGGATACACACCTGATGAGAGCCAGAGACGGAATTTCAACCCAGGCCGCCTGATCCTAGGGCCTGCACCCCCAGCTGCCATGTTGCTGACAGGGTGAGCTCAGCAGATGGGAGAACAGTTCCCTTAGCACATTCATGGCCTTTCTTCTAGGCAGGACACAGCACCCCATCATTAGGGATCTGAGAAACTCTTAAGTTCTTGCTGTGCTGCCTCAGTTCTCTCATCTATTAGGTAAGGAGTTTGGACAACTGGAACTTATGCAAAGCTGGGACCCTTTTCCAGTCCTCTCTCCACTTCAGCCTGCCAGCCCCCAGAGGGCCAAGACTTGCCTTTCCCCTAGGCTCCTTTAGGACACCCAGGAGAGGGCCAGGCCCCTGCAGGGCTCAAAGATACTAGCCTGATCCTGCTTCATCAGAGAAAGCTCAAAGAACCCATCCTCCATTTCTTATCAGACACCTCACTCAACAGGGCCCTACTGGGGTTTGGGCAGGGAGGAGGGACAGGGTTACCCAGCGAACACCACCATGCTGTCGCCCAGAATAGCTCACCAGCTGGGCATTGTGATCGCTCACACAGCACACCCAGGTCACCTTGCCTGACCTCCTCCAGAAAGAGCAGCATTTCAAGAGGGGATGATCTGGCCCATAGCATACAGCTGGTCAGCGGCAGGTAAGGTCTGTGGGCAGGCAGCCCCTGCCCCAGTGACTGGCAATTGCCTCTGTTCTTACATCATCACTGTGCCAACTGAGAGGCTGCCTGGTCATCTCATCACTCAGTCATCGTCCAAAGCACTGCCATTTCCACCCTGGTCGTTTAGAAAAAGGAAGCAAGAATCCCGTGTGTCTCGGTATATACAGGGCCCTCTGCCAAGGGCCCCAGGCTGCCCTTGGTAAAAGCAGGAAACTTTAGCCGTGACTAAGAGCCCTTCCGAACAGTGAGGTTGGAGAGAAGAAAGAAGGGCATGCAGCCATCTGGGTCTGTGTTCAAAACCTGCTCTGCATTCATACTGGGACCTGGGGCAAGGGGTGCAACCTCTGTGGGTCAATTTCCACATTTCAGAATGGGAGTTTTTGCTTACTTCAGTAGTTGTGATAATGGTCTGGTGGGTTATGAAAGACAGGGTCCCTGTTTCAAAGGTGCCATGTTGACGTCCATGAAGATGACATGCCACACAAGCTGTCTGGGTTTTGCTTTGCCCCAGGGCTGCTCAAATACTACTTTGAATGCCTATCTCCTGGGCTTCTGCTTAAAAGGACAATTCTAATTCAAAAGGTAGGGGGGTGGAACCTGAGATTCTGTATTTTTAACTAATTCCCAGGTGGCACCCATGCTGCAGATCAATGAACTACAGACACTTGGAGTAGCAGAGGTTTAATGCTTCAGCATCAACAAAAAAAAAGAAAGAGGATGAAACTTGGTAACAATAGAGGCTGGATGGTGGGGTAGAAGGAGATGATTGTGCCCTCTCTACTGTTTTTGCTGTTGGGGTCAGGGGGAGGAGAGGGAGAAGGAATGGGGAGTGACTGCTAACGTGAACAAAGTTTCCTAGTGGGATGAGGAATTGTCCTAAAATTAGATTATTGTGATGCTTGCACAACTCTGCAGATATACTAAAAAACATTGAATTGTACACTTTAAATGGTGAACGTTAAACAGTAAAGTCGTTTGAAAAACATAAAAGAACAGCAACTCCTTCATGGATTCTTGTGAGAAAAAAAATGAGTAGATGTAAATGCCCAGCTCCCTGAGAGGGTTCAGTAAATGAAATTCTCTTCCTCTAGAAGTTTGGATTTTCACAGACTGGAAGTCTTTGAAATAGGACCCACATGTGACTAAAGCTAAAACCTCAAGTCCATGGAATTCACTGCCAAGGAGGTGTTAGGAGGAAAATGCTGGACACTCAGATTCTGGGGCATGGAGAGACCAGAGGAATGACCCTCCTGTTCTAATCCTGGCTGTTCGGAGCCTCTTACAAGAAGAGGTAGACCTCTACCCCACCCTGCTCCCAACGGCTAGAGCCCTTCCTCTGTCCTGCCCTTCCCTCCAGCCTAGTGATTGAATCCATGGTTCCGATGGCCCTGTTAGGTCTCTTACCTCTTGGCTCAAGAAGCACGTCTCTCCCCAACCTTCCATGCCCAGTGCCAAGGCTACCCCTCCAAGAAGCCTTTCCTGATTGCCCATGTCCTGGACTCGACTCTTCCTTAGAGCAGGAACCATCCTCCCCATCCTGAACGTTTAGGCAACACCGGCTTATTCTGGAGGACTCAGTGGGCACCCACAGAACCCCTGCAGACGCCTGCTCAGGTCCCAGGCCTCCACTGTGGGACATACATCCGAGGATCGTTCACTCATTACGCATTCATTCATCCTTGGCTGAACCATCATCTCAGAATCATCTGCCATGCAGTTTGGTTTCATATTGCTCACCTGTAGTGTACCAGCCTCCTTGACTTCTTACCTCTGGGGCAGGTGAGCCTGCAGAGGGCCCTCAGGAACCTCTGCCACCTGGATGGTTACCATCATCATGAGTACCCTGGATGAATGAAGCTCAGGGGTAGAAACCAGGAAATCTGGGTCTACTTCAGCCAGGTGACCACAGGCTTCAGCTTTTCTATCAGTGGAGGTACAAAAGCCATGCCTGCTGCCTTCCTAGGGCTGGTGGGAAATAAGAAATAAGAGCCCCATGTACCCAGACTTTGGAAACGCTCTCCCACCTCTGAGGTCAAGCAGCTAAAGGGCAGAGAAAAGGGCCCTGGATTGGAAGCAAGGCAGCCCCAGTTTCCTTCCCCGAAGAGCCTTCGTTTCCTCTTTTTCATAAGAGGATGAGAAGTCTTCCTCACAGGCAAGAAGCCTTCCAGTACCCGTCAAGACCAGTGAAGTCAACCAGAAGAGAAGGAGGGAGGGAGTTTCTTGCACATGTCATCTGGGGAGATAATGGATCCTGGTGTCCACGAACCCCACAAAGCAAGGTCAAGGCTAAGAGGCAAGTAGGTATCAGTCCTTCAGGAGCTTGAGAGCACTGACTCCGGTGCTAAACACCCTGGGTTCTAATCCCAACTTAACTACTTACTAGCTGTGAGACACTTAGATTCTGTCTCTGGTTCCTCATCTGTAAAATAAGGAGAATAATAGCACAACCTTATAGCTTGCCAAGAGGAATTATTCAGTTAATATAGGTACTTTAGAATAGGGCCTAGTGTCTATAAATACTAGGCAAGTGGTAGCTATTACTTTTCATTTATTCATCAGGCACCTGCTGCACTAGGCACTGGGAACACAGCCAAGAGCAAGGCCAAAGTGGCCCCACCTGCTCAGAGCTGACAGCCAAGCAGGACAGACAGACCTCACTAAGAACTCATGAACCAAAACACGATGGCAGACCTTGATAGTGCCAGAAAGGAAACAAGCAGAGGGAGACGAACTATCAAGGAAGAAAGAGGGGTGTATTTTGTGGCAGTCAGGGAGTGCCTTTCTGAGGAGGTATCCTTTCAGCTAAGGACAGACAGGTATAGAAGAGCCAGGCATGAAAAGAGCAAAAGGAAATGGGGTCCAGGCCTTGGGGAGGAGTGCAAAGGTCAGCACACCAAGAAAGCAGCTGAGATAGAGGGCCCAGGCTGCCCTGTTTCATGTGCAAGCAGAACCAAGCTGCCACCTGTCAGTCCTGCCTGCCCTGCCTCCACCTCACCCCGTCTCACTAGGGGCTTTGCTCTCCAGACAACTCCAAACAAACAGGTCTGACCTTGGGCCTCATGATCACTGATTGGTCGTTGGAGGACAGGGCAGCACAGCCAGCCCTGAGCTCTGTGGGATAGGCCAAGACAGAGAAAAGCTGTGCCAAGAGGGAAGGCTGGGGGCAAGGGTCACCCAGAGCAGCCCAGCTAGGCCAGCTGCGTCCCTTGAGGCAGAGCCTGGAAAATTCTGATCTGGCATCAATGACCCCACAACAGCCTCTCCGGGCTCAGAGGGAGTTCCAAGAATCATCTAGTCCAGCCTTCATCAGGCACCCATGTTCTACCATGGGGGGCCCACCAGGGGCTGTCCAGTTCCCCCAACACATCTGCAGTGATGAACACTCATGTAGCCTTTTCCTGAGCTTAGAATCAGCCTCCTCCAGTTCTGCCCTCCAGGCCAATGAGGCCCCATATCATCCCTCTGTCCCAGGACAGCTGCACAGAGGTGTAGCCCCACCCCACTCTCTGGCCATCTCTTTTTTTTTTTTTTTAATTTATTTATTTAAATTAGTTTCAAATATAAGGGCCATCTCTTCTGAGAGAGAACAGCCAGGCTCAGCCAATTCCTCTCTGTTCACTCAGGAGATACTGGCTTTGCCAGTGCTCTGCTTTGCCTCCTCCTTCACATGGCCAGTTCCCAGCAGGATGGGTGCTCAGGAGCCATCATTCCTCTGCTATATTGGTGCCCATGGGCTCCCCTTCTCACTCAAATGAAAACATACTCTCGAGAAAGAAGCATACCTTGTGGTGACAGAACTGTTCTGTATCTTGACTAGTTCAATGCCAAGGCCCCAGTTGTGATAATATTGTATTATGGTTTAACAAGATATTATCATTGGGGGAAATTGGGTAAAGGTTACATGAGACAGCTATACTATTTCTTCAAAATGCATCTAAATTTACGATTACCTATAAACAAAAGGTTTAATTAAAAATAATTTATAAAAGAAAGAAGCATAACAATACCAAGTATTATTGTAATTATGATGGCTTTTCCCTATTTTCCTTCATGTCATCCCTCTCCACCTCTTACTCCTTCAGGTACATGGGTTTTCACAGATACGGATAGACCTTTAAAGTGACTAACGGTCACAGGTGTCCCATAAGGGCAGCCCTTTTAAATTCAACCCAGGTGGCCTCACCTGGTTCACGATTTCTTCTGGGTTATGGCAGACAGAATTAAGTTACCCCATTGCTCAGATAGGGAGACTGAGGCCTGGAGGAAAGGCTAGGCCTTCCTGAGGCCCGGCACACTAAGTGGGTTTGTGGCAGGGCTCTTTCTGAGCTGGTCTAACTTTATGATCAAGACACATATCTAGCACAGGGGAAGCCATCAAATCATCACACAGTTTAGTCTCCTCCTACCTTCCTCTTCCTTCTGTCATTGTTTCCTTCTTTCTGCCTTTCTCCCTTTCTTCTTTCCTTTCCACCTGAGTACTTTATCAGACTCAGAAGATGAATATTCCGATTCTCTAGTTCTGGAAAACAAGCCACCCCAACGACTTAGTGGTGCCTGCTTCATGAAACACCAGCTAAAGCAGCTCACAGGGAGGCTGCTCCCTCCCCCGGCTGGCAGATTGGTGCTGCTGGGGGCTGGAGACCTCAGCTCCTCTCCACACAGACCTCCACATGAGCCCCTCCACCGGCTTCTTGGACTTTCTCAAAGCATGGTGGCTGGGTTCCAAGAGCAAGTATCCCAAGAGACATAAAATGGAAGTTGCTTATTTCTAAAGGCTTGTTAACTAGCACAGCAGTACTGCTGTCATAGTTTATAGGTCAAGAACTTCCGGTAACATATTCAGGGGTAGGAACATAGATCCCATCTCTCATGGGAGGAATATTAAGACATTTTGGTTTTCAAACCTCTACCACATATAAAATGGCTATACAAAAATCAATTGTATTTCTGTTACCAATGGACAATTTAAAAGTAAAATTAGGAAAACCATTCATTCACAATAGCATCAAAAAGAAAAACATATTTTGGAATAAATTTAACAAAAGAAATAAAGAATTGTATATAAAAAACTATAAAATACTGTTAAAAGAAATTAAAGATTTAAATAGAAGATGTGCTTCTTTCTTGAGAGTAACCATTCTTTCTAAGTAGCCATTCATAAATTGGAAGATTCACAATTGTGAAGATGGCAAGTTTCCCTAAATTGCCATTGAAATTTCTATTAAATCTCTATCACAATCTCAGCAGGCTCTCTCTCTCTCTCTCTCTCTCTCTCTCTCTCTCTCTCTCTCTCTCCTCTCTCTCTCTGCAGAAATTGATAAGCTGATCCTAAAATGTATATGAAAATGAAAATAGTGTAGAATAGCCAAAACGATTTTGTAAAACAAGAACAAAGTTGGAGGACTTGCACTACTAAATTTCAAATTTTACTATAAAGCCACAGTAATCAAGACAGCATTGTATTGGTATAAAGACAGACATATAGATCAATGCAACTGAATAGAAAATCCAGAAACAAAACCACATATGTATGGTCAATTGATTTGCAGCGAGATAGCAAGACAACTTAATGAGGAAGGGCTAGTCTCAGCAAATAATGCTGGGACAATTGGATATATCTGTTAAAAAATTAGATTCTTACCTTATACCATTACAAAATTAACTCAAAATAGATCCTAGATCTAAATATAAGCGCTAAAACTATACAACTTCTAGAAGAAATAAAAAAGAAAATCTGTGAGACTTCGGGTTAAACAAAGATTTCTTAGATATAATACCAACATATGATCCATAATAGAAAAACATTGATAAGTTGGATTTCATTTAAATTTAAAACTTTTGTACTTCAAAAGACTATTAAGAAAACGAGAAGACACGCCACAGGCTAGTAGAAAATGCTTATAAATTATACGTCAGATAAAGGATTTGTCTTGAGAATATATAAAGAACTTTTATAACTCAACAATAAAACAAACAACCCAATTAAGAGAAACATATTTGAATAAACACTCAATCAAAGATATACGAATGACTAATAGGCCCATAGAAAGAAACTCAGTATCATTAGT
This sequence comes from Cynopterus sphinx, assembly GCA_030015415.1. NCBI lineage: Eukaryota > Metazoa > Chordata > Mammalia > Chiroptera > Pteropodidae > Cynopterus > Cynopterus sphinx. Next base: position 49,925,148 of record CM057382.1, read on the forward strand.
CATTAGGGAAATGCAAATTAGAGACACTCCTACATACCCAGTTGAATGGCTCTAATAAAAATGAGTGGCAATAACAAGTATTGGAGAGGAAGCAGAGAAACCAGAACCTTTATCCATTGCTACTGAGACTATAAAATGGTACAGTCACTTTGAAAAACAGTTTGGCAGTTTCTTAAAAAGTTAAGCACATACACTTAGCGTATTACTCCTTGGTATCTACCCAAGAGAAAAGAAAAAAAAAACATACATCCACATAAAGACTGACATGCATATGTTTATAGTAGCATTATTTGAAACTGCTCAGACTTGGAAGTAACCTTAAGGAGCATGATCTAGTAGATGGATAAGTAAAATGTGGGGTAGCCATACATGAGAATACTATTTGGCAATAAAAAGGAAAGAAATATTGACATCTGAAACGATGCGGATATGCCTAAAAAACATTACGTTGAGTTACAGAAGATGGACACTGCATAGTTTCATTTGCATGAAATTTCTAGAAAAGCAAAACTGGAGAAAGCGAGTAGATCAGTTGTCTCCTGGGGCCAAGAGCAGGAACAGGGATAGACTGAATACAGGCATGAGGGAATTTTCTTGGAACGATGGAAATGTTCTAAAACTGGGTTGTGGTGATGGCACCACACTGCATTAATTTACTAAAACTCATCTCACTGTGCCCTTCCAATGAATGACTTTTACAGTGTGTAAACTATACTTCAATGGAACTGATTTTTTTTAAAGCCACAGTAAGGTACCAGCATGCAGAAGGGGCAGTGGGAGACCCTGAGGGGTAAAGCTGGCTGTGGAGAGGCAGAACACTGGGCTCACACTCCAGGGAGCAGTCAGACCCCCAGAAAAATTGACTTCAGCCCCAGAAGGCCCCTAAATGAGACCTAACCCCTAGATCCAACAGTTGCTCAAGGCCATGAACAACTCAGAGGTCTCTTTACCAGGTTCTCATCATTCCCTTTTGGACATCTGCCATTATTCACTCATCTGTGCAGGGTCATGCTGGCATCTCATGCTGCCTGTCATCTTTGCCACCAGTGCTATACAGCTAGCTCCCACCCCCCAGGAGACCCTAAGGAAGTGTGGTGGGTTTCTGGACAAGTCATTTAACCTCCCTGGGCCTCAGTTTCCTCATTTGCCAGTTTAGTAACAGCTGCCTGCCTCCCATGGGGAGGTGGGGGTAGTGATAGAATCACTGGGGGAGTGGGCAAGATAGTGCATGAAGAACTAGCTAATCATAAAGTAATTGTAGTGGGAAACTGAACCACTGAGCCACAGGGCACGCTGGGACATGGGAGAGAGACTTCTGAACCTAAGGCCCATCTGATCTCTGTGTCCCCAAATCCCCAGTTCATGATGTCTGAGTGAGGGAGGAAAACCTTTGGAGACCCCCATCTAACCTATACCTCCTTCTCAGATCATTCTAGCACAGCCCAGAGGGCTGGTAGCCTAAATGGGGCTCGGACCCCTCTAGCCCCAGGACCTTATTACTTTTCTAGGCAGCCTTGCCTCTCTGAACAACTGCAAGTGTTCATAAAGCCCTTCCTACCCTAAAGTGGAACATATCATCTCTTGGGACCTCCTCCAGCAACTTGGGGCCAGGAGCCTGGGGTGCATCTAATGTCTCAGCACCCAGCAATGGTTTGAAAACACACACACACACACACACACACGCACGCACGCACGCACGCACACACGCACACACCAAGAAGCACTGTCTAGGACAATGGATTTCACAGTATGGCCTAGGAACCAGCACCACGGACCTCACCAAGAACTCGTTAGATATGCAGATGTGCCCCCCCACCGTCCGCAAACACCCACTGAATGGAAACTCGGGCACCTGAAATCCCCAAGCTCAGGTTAACCAGCCCTCCAGATGATTGTGATGCATGCTGAAGTGTGAGAATCAGTGTTGTCATAGAAAGCCTGGTCTGAAAAAATCGATTTAGCCTGAGCATTGGATGGGAGGTCCCAGTTTTCACCACTGAGCCTCCCAGTTCCCCTCAGCAGCTCTTAATTTGAAAACCACCAATCATGTTGCTTTGGGGGCCCATTTCAGTTTTCTCACAGCAAAACACCATTTGATTAAACAAAAACCCGACCTGAAACTTTCTCTCCCTAAGAGAGGTGATGGCAAGGAAAGGCAGCCTGTCAGTCCGGGGAAACAAGCATGGTGATAAAACTTCAAGGTGGACCAGGCAGGTCAAATGTCTGCCCTGACACCTGTCAGGCCCTGCCCAGCAAGCCAGCGTTGCCCAGGGCCAGGCCACCAAGGTGTTCAGGGGTCACAGGTGGCCACTGTTTTTGTCCGGCCTCCAGCAGGCACAGCAGTCCTGAGTAATGACACAGGTCTGAAAGCCTCTGAGGAAACTTTCTGTCTCGCAGCCACGGCCAGTGCCCATAATTGATATGGATTGAGGGGCTGCCATCCTCACCCTGGCTGGTAATTAGCACTTGAGTTGCCTGCTGTCAAGAACTCCTGACATTGGTGGGCAGTGAAGGCTTGTCAAGTGGCCAGGCCCATGTGACTCGGTATGCCAGGGGCACAAACTCCCCTGCCCCAAGACCCCTTGATCCTGTGGCGTGGAGAGGGCAGGTGAGCTGTCCTGTCACTTCCACTCATTTTTCAGGAGGGTAGACCAAGACTGCTGGTGACAGCTTCCCCATTCCTTTCCCCTCTGGAGTCCCTGAGTTCTGCACAGAGTGACCAATGGGAAGGTCTCTGGCAGGGCTCAGGTTGAGCCAGAGAGGAGTGGCAGTGAGGGCAGATGGCCTGGGAAGTCGTGGCCTTGGACCCTCCCAGCCTAGGGAGCGTGAGGATGGTCAGTCCTGCCTGGCCTTTGGCAAGTCCCTTGTCAGAAAACTAGGGAGGTGGACCAGATATGAATTATCCGAGCTACTGATCACACCTATTAGCGGATCACAAAATGAATTTAGTGGATCAAGACAGAATTTTTACAACTGAGAAAACATGGGAGGAAATGGGATGGGATGGGATGGGATGGGATGGGATGGGATGGGATGGGATGGGATGGGATGGAATAAATAGAACAGAACAGAACAGAACAGAACAGAACAATACAACACAACACAACACAACACAACACAACACAATCCCCAAAATGCATTAAGGTTATTATTTTCTAAAAGTTTTATGAATGTATAACATGTATGTGTATTGTGGGTACAATGTAAGAAGTAGATAAAGTTTGCCGCATTGGATGAGCTTGCAGTCTCTAGCATGTGGGTGAACTCTCCATCTTTTCCAGAGTGCCTTTGTGTGAGAAGAGCCTGGAGGAGGCGGAGAAAGAAGGCCCAGTCTGTGGCTTCAGTGACCTACAAGCCCTTTGGAGTAAAAGGCACATGAACAAGAGAAGAGGTCATGTGAGACCCGAAGGGCCAGACAGGGTCTCATTCACTGCTTGTAATTCCTACCTGCCTGCCCTTGTTGCTGTGGCTCCTACCTGCCTGCCCTTGCCCAGTGTCTGGCACAGAGGGCTCCTGCACGTGTCTGTAAGTGTCTGACATGCAGGACTAACATGGGGGAGGAACAGCCTTCGCTGGCTGGTTTTTGTGTGCCACACTCTCTGCCACTTCCTCCTGAGACCCTCAGCCTATGCACTTGAGGAGGAACATGCCCAAATGGAGTACACAAAATCACGTATGAGTAGTTCCTGTGCACAGAACTGTACAGTACACCCTACCAAAATCAGGCGGGTTGTGCAGTAAGAACTGCAGGACCTTTATCCGCTGGGGTCGTGTTTAAGAATGATCATTAATTGACCATCCCCTTGTACTTTATGGTTTACGAAGCTCTTTCTCGTGCGTTCTTCCTAGGAGATCAGCATCCCCATCTTATCTACAGACGAGGAAATAGAAACCCAGAGAAGTACAAAAACCGCCCAGAATCACACTGCCAGGAAGCAGGCAAGCTGGGAGACTGACTGGTCTGTCCCCTCTCCCTCACCCCATCAGCCAAGCCCTCTTACTCCCTGGTCAGATCTGACAACCTGTGCCATCCCTCCCCTTTCAGGCACGTGCAGCTTTTTTGGAAAATCCTTATTGAGCAAAGTCAGGCTCAACTGGGTCCAATAAAGGCTTTATATTTTCGTCTTCGCTATTAAATCATATTTTATTCAAAAGGCTAAAGTCCTACAAATCACCACTAAAGCAGTCTGCCCCATGCTGCTAGGCCTGTATCCACCGGCCTTCTTCCACTGGAATATACAGATGGCCCCGCCCCACCTCCCCTCCCCCTGCTTTACATAGTGAGGATATATCAGAGCTTATGACTATTATATTGGATCTGTCTTAAAAGCCAGCCCCTCTTTGCAGACACAGATACTCCCCAGCTCACATTCATCAGTTTTATTCCTTTAATGATTCAAACTTGTGCTGTGATGTGCTACTCGGAACGGAGGTTTTTATGGATTTAACAGTTTTATTAATTTAAGAGGTTTCCACTGAGCACCAGAATGGCTCAGTGTGACAAAGAAGGTATCATAAATGAATTGATTTGTCACGTATCAGAATGCGATCCAGCAGTGATTTCATTATTGGAGTTATTTTCCTCCAATTATCTGCAAACTTAAAATGCTAAAGAGCAGCCCCCTCACCCCCACCCCCAGCAGCAGCCGGCTTGGTTCAGTCGAGCAGGAAATAAATGCAAATCGATGGCCCAAATTTGCCACCATGTGTGGAGGCCGCCCATGCCTCCCTCCTCCCCTCAGCCCTGCCACCCTGAGAAAACAAAGCAGTGAGATGGAGGTGTCAGCATGAGGCCTGCAGGCAGAGGTCATCTGTAGCCCTGCATGCTGTGTCCAGGGCACTAGAGTCCTCAGCAGTGGGCACCAGATCTGGCCACGGCCTCTCCCCTGTCCAGGCTTTTAGTCTCGGGTAGGGTACACAGTGGGGTGAGCACTGGATAAAAGCCTGGCTGGATGGGATTCTAGTCCTGGCACTGTCCATGCCTCACCCTGCAGCCCTAGGGAGCTCCAGACCCCAATAAACTTTTCACAGTGTCCCAAATGTGCACTGTCACATCAGGGCTGCTGTACGTTCTTTCTCCGCAGCCTAAAAGATTCCTGTCCTACCTCACCCCACCCCATCTCTTGTCCTCCAGCCCCTCACCCCAGCTCCCTGCTGCTCATCATCTTTCCTTCCACCCTTGGACCCAGGCCTTACTTTCACAGACCTCTGAGCTCCCAGTTCTGGTCCCTTCCCCAGCCTGCCTTACTTTAGCCCACTGAGTCCTCTGCCTCCACAGGGACTTCTGTTCCCAGGCCTCAGTTTCCTCGTCGGCAAGATGAAGGTTTTAAAGAACTCTAAGTTCCCAGCGAGGACTAACACCCCTGACTCTGCAAGGTCTCCGAGACCCTCTCTCACCGCAGAATTTGTTTCTTCCACAAACATGTGTCAGGTGCCCATCAGGGGCTGAGGAGAGAAACTGATGAATCGAATGGCCCCTCATTCAGACTGGGACATATGGCATGGGGTCCCAAACTAAAAGTACTACATGCCCTCCCACGGACCACTCAAGTCCCATAGAAATTCAGACAGGATGAGTCTGGGGAGCTCTGATTCTCCCTGCTTGTTCACTGCTCTGGCTCTGTGCTTCTCCCACCTCGGTCTCTCTCTGATCAATATGGAACCATCTGGGCTTGCCATGAGGCCTAGACAGGAAGGAACAGTGGGCTCAAGGTGACAGAGTGGGGGGTGTGGAGGGTACTAAGCCAGAATTCTCCCAAGCAAACTGGCTCCTGCTTTCTTCCTTGGCAAAGACCCAACCTATTCCAATTTACTCAGTTTTAAGGGGAAGGAAAAGAAGCAAGAACCACCGTCTGTGACAGGCCTACTGAGCTCCAAGAAGTTCCAGGCCCTTCTCATGTCTTTCTGACAAAATTTTGTGAGCAAACAAAAAATAGCCCACAAAGATGTAGTGACCTGCTCGTGGCCACCCAGCCGACCCACCCCAGGTCTAGAGGGGCAACTCTGAAGTCCACCTCCCCTCCACACTGTCTACAAGCTCGCAGCCCCTCAGCCTATGCCCAGCAAAGCGTACAGAGGCTCCAGGAAAAGCAGAGAGAGGATGTCCCCCTCGAGGAGGCACAAGGGCTCCAGACCAAACCCAGCTCCGTCCTATGCTTGCTCCTCGCCTGCCCCCGAATGTGCCCTGCCCTCTCTTCCTCTGTCCAATGGGCTGAGGCTGTTATTAGGAATAGGAGGTTCTTGAGTACCTGGAGGACAAAGTCCCTGCTAGACTATAAAATGCTGTGTTCATGAGAGCCAGGGTGACTGAGGGGGCATCAGCCTGGGAGGTCACATGGAGTTCTGGGGGCTGGGGGCCTTCTTCCATGTCACTAGAGTGTACCCCAGGAGCTCACTTGCCTCCCACCACCCTCTGGTGGGTCACAGACACAAGGCCTTTTGGAGTCCTTATGAGAGAGTCAGTGACTCTTTATATTTCCTTGTTTATCAGAAAATCTGTGATCCTCACAGCCTCGTGTCTCTCCCAAGAGCCAAGAAGAAATCAGAGAATGGCAGCCTAGGGGAAAGAGGTGCCCCAAAGGGCACTATGTGGGCATTCCCAAAGCATCACCAGTTGAAGCCAGTAGCCTCAAAGGGGAGGAGCAGAGATCCTAGAGCAGGTCTGATAGCTCTGCCTGAGGGAGCAGGGGTCCCAGTGCTAGCTAAGAGCCTATCAGCCCACACAAGCCCTACAAAGAGGACCTTAACAGAAATGCCAAGGTTTCCTGGGAAGCAACTAGAGGTCTCCATTCTACAGCTCCCTGGCAGTGGTGGCCAAGGCCCAGAGCGGACAAAGGATTCACCCCAGCCACTTGGCAATGCTGGAGCCATGAGCAGAAACCAGGCCTCCTGGATCCCAGTGGAGAGATCCCGAACCTGGGATCTTGAGGCTGAGTCCATCCACCACCCCTGCACTGTCTATCTTCCCTTTCGAGAGTTCCTCCAAAGAGGCCGGCGACCCAGCGTCTTAACGAGCACTTCAAATGACAGGGAACTCACGGTTTCACAAGTAGCCCACTCCATTTTCCTCCAGCTTAATTAGAAAGTTATCTGTACATTTATCTATTCATGGAAACCTACTTACTCTTCATAAATATGCACACATTCACGCCCAGACACACAAACACATGCACCCACACAGGTTTTGCATGTACAGATGAACCTGCACCACACATACCTGTGTACACACACACTTTAACGCCGCACTCCTATATGTGTCTACACACCAGTCTGGCCCGAGTGTGTACCTAGACTGGATCACTCATGCAGACCCTCTGCCTGCCCATCCCGTTCTGGAACGCCTGAGACGCCATCAGGACGTGCGCAGTTCCTGACAGATGAGCTGACACTGACCGTAAAGCACGGTAGAAATGACCAGACTCAAGGTGAAGTGTGATTTCTCCCTTCTACCTCAAGTACTTCATTACCTCCCTGACCTCTGATGGCTAATAAAGGTGTCTAATTCGTACGGCACTAAAATAGCCTCCTAATGTGCACCAGGCCTATCTCCTCAAATTAACACTATGACAAGTAATGAGGGTCTCCATTAGCTCATATCTGCATGGGGAAATTCTCATTTTCCCAAAGTGGGCTAATGTCCCTAAAAGTCTCCCTTCAGGGAACCTGCTTTCCCAGGCTGCAGACATGGAACTGATTGGAAAGAACTAGAACTTGTCACCAGGCTACCACAGACAAACTGCCACCCATCACTCGGGATAACGACTTAGACGAAGAACCACTGGCAACTCTGGAAAGGCAGGACAGGCAAGAGGGCCTAAGGTGCCCCTGAGCTAACCCGGGTGAGAGCATACAAGTGGACTCACAGTGGAGATCATGTGGGGAGTCATGGATGTTCCTAGTAGGTTGTAACTCACTCATCCTAGGCAAAGTCCACGAAGGCTCCTCTAAGGAGGTGGCAGGTCACGGTCATTCTTATTCCATTTAGTGTCTGCATGAACGAAATTGGTCAATTGAAAGGGGATACGATGTGGGCCTCCATCTTTGGATTCTTCGATAGTGGTACTAGTTTCTGGCATTCCTCCTAAGATTCATTATTCATCTGATTTACAATCTGGGGCACAGCCAAACCCTCCAGGCCAGAGCATCTTTCCTCTCCACCATGGACAGACACACAGTACTTGTCTCACCAACTCCTACGAGACTTCCAACAGGAAATGTCTGAAAGACGCTAAACTAGTCAAAGCCAGTGACCTCCATCTCCCTCCTCCATGGACTTCAGCCTGGACATTCTTCCTTTCCACTTGCACCTTCCTTCTTTCCTTCCAGAAGCCTTGCCCGGTTGAGGTACTCCTACATTATGTTCCCACAGCCCCTGAACTGCTCCATCAAGGACCTTCCTCGTGAAATGTTCCTGTCTGCCTTCCTCTCAGAAAGTGAGCTATGGGAGGGCAGGGGCCAAGCTCTCCTGGCATCTCCCACAGTCACAACTATGCCTGTACACAGCTGATCAACCACCTGTATAACTTTATCTCCCTTATCCTATTTGATCCTCCGCTGTCTTAGGAGACAGAAAGGTTATTGCTAAGATTCCCATTTCCTGGATGGAAAGACTGAGATCCTCAGAGGAAGAAGCAGCCACCCCCTGTCACATATTGTTAATAGCTGGTAGCTGGAGGGATGCAACAGAGGAGTATTCATCGATGCCAAGTCCAGTTCTTTCCTGGGACCCCTGGCACCCTAGAGTCAAGGGCTGAGTTTGAAAAAAATTGCTCTGCAAAGGGATTGTTCATCTCACATCATTACCCTGCATCTGACCTGCTTTCTGAACAAATGCTAGATTTAGGTGCCCAGCTTCCCAGACATGGCATATTCCGTGCCGAGCCCTGCCTTTGCAGGTGGTTTTAAGGACAGAGTGCAGACCCTTCATCTCTCAGCTGTGCCCTCATCGGGGATCTCCTTGGGCCACTGAAGAGACGATCGTGGTCCCTTCTCCACCCTGCAGGATCCTCTCTTTCTTCCCAAAAGCCAGCCCTCCGGTGGCCATTTTAGCTCCTGTCTGTGTGTGCCAGTTTCTGTCAATACCTGCTCATTACAAACACAGCTATCTCCTGTGCACACGCAGCTCCCGCGCACAGGGGCTTCCTCTCTCGGGCATCCTGAGGTTGCTTATCTAGGCTCAGCAAATCCAGCCCTGCATCCCCTTTCCTGTGTGGATGCCAGCCCGCTCACCAGCGGTATTTCCCAGAAAGTCCACACTGCACAACCAGTGGAATGGCCCCCCAGTTCTGCTTCCTCTCAGAAATCCCAAGGCACAGGGGGATGGAGGGTGTGGGGGCCACCTCAGAGACGGTCCTCCGCTGCTATTGTTTGGAGCACCTTTCCTATGTCATCTGCGACACGGACTCTTAATCACCCGTTAGCCCCCAGCCTGTTGTCATTTCCTCCAGGAAGCCTTCTCTGATTACCACCACAGCTCCCAGTCATGGGAGTTTTCTAGTTCAATGACATGACTTAGGATTTATGGCCAGGGTGGCCAGGCACAAAAGGCTCCATTAGACATGCTCAGAGATTTGGACTTGATCTTGAGTCCATGGAAGCCATGGAGAAACGAGGCTAGGAAGGAGGATTAGCTCAATTGTGCCTTAGGAAGATTCCTCAGTCTGAAGGGTAGAGAAGCCTTCAGAGGGAAGATCAGTGAGTAGCAGAGAAGCATCCGGGAAATGATGGCAGTGACCAGACAGGACAGAGGTGGTGCTGGCAGTAGGGTAAGCGGCAGCAGGAAGAGAAGGAAGCAGGCTCAAGGAACAAGGGGCACAAGGAGGAAGAAACTCCCAGTGTCTGATGAGATGAGGGGACTTGGGTGCCAAGAAGAATCTAGTGGGCCCCCCAGGATCTGGTCTGGAGGAATGAAGTGGGTGGCAGTGTGCCACTAAGCTGGCACACCCAGGGTGAGGTAAGAATTCCCTGAGATGGCTGTGAAAACTATGTGTAAACTATACAGTTCTGCTCAAACAGTACCGTCTTGGCATTTTGTGAAAGATTTCCACTGTGTGCAAAGTTTAGCCAGCAATTACCAGGACAGAGCCCCTGTGCCCACAGGTTCCTCTAACGACCCCTCGTACTCCTGCCTAACTCTGAGTCCTAGCTTCTCCTCTCTTCCTCCAGTAAGGAGCCTGACCTCCAACTTCTCAGGAGTCTCCTCTGCCTGCCTCCCACCAGACCCTCTGTGAGTACAGAGCTGCAGAGGTCACCAAGTCTTTTGTCATTCATGGGTCCTGCTCAGCCAGTCACCTGCAAGGAAACTACACCCACTTCACCCACCTAGACTGGAGAGGCCTGGCTTAAGGGCGTGGGCCAGGACTGACACCAGGTCTCCAGATAGCTGGTCCAAGGCTCTCCTTGTATCTCCATCCCAGTGGCAGGGTACCTTAGTGGCTAAGATGAGGCTCAGGTCCAGGCCATAGATCCTCAACCATGGCTTTGTGACTTAAGAGCTGATGCCATGAGTGATTCGCTTATCCTCCCTGTTCCTGTTTCATTATCTTTAAGAAAAGAGATAACAATAGTAGCCACCCCACTGTTGGGTTTGAGGATCAAATGAGTGGCTACAGGAAATTTCTTAGCCTGGTACCGGCCCTATGGTCACTGTTAAGATTTTTACATTGCCGGGGGCACTACCTGGTCCGGGTGAGGGGAAACAACCAGTCAGTAAGTCTGGCCCACATTCAAGGGGAGGGGAACTAAGCTGTACCTTTAAAGGGAGGGGTGTCAAAGAATGATGGGCACATATTAAAAGACTCACATTTGGCGCCTATATGGAATGAAATACGACCTAATTGTTAGTAGCCGTGGTGACAGCTGGATTTAGCACACAAGCTGGCCTCACCCCAAAGTCCTTGCTCTTAAGTACTATCTCATGGTACACACTAGGCAATGTGGGTGAGATCATACACCCTCTCTCCTAGGGTAGCAGCAGGAACTTCTGTTATTCCAACACCCCTGTGTCTGGACCTCAAGGGAACTAAATCTGCCTCCTCCAGGGCCTGCTGGAGGCTGCCCCTCCTGTCTGCTCCCCAAGTGCCTCACTCTGAGCCTTACAGGTGGTTTGCCTACCCAGCTGCCTGGTGATGGTGAAGGATGACATACTCCAGTTCCAGTGTGCAGACTGGCCCTTATCACGGGAGAATGATGTTTGCGGCTCCGAACCACAGATCCTGCTTGCCTGGTCAGTGTTCTGAGGCAGGCAGGGTGGCAACAAGAGACAGACATTGCACTTGACAAACTCTTCATGTGTCTGGGCAGCCAGGCAGGAGCAGAATGAAATCAGAAGGGAGAGCGGGCAGGTGAGCCCAATGTCCTGGCCAGGCGTTGAGTGGACACACCAGGCTTCAGGAGAGAGAATCTAAGAGGGAGAAAATTGGTTGCCTTGGTCATAAAGGGGATTGATTGACCAGGGCCCATCTTGCCTGCTGGGGTCAGTGGGGTGGCCTTGGCAGCACCTCCTTCTGGGTACCCTCAGAGACTTCATTTCACCAAGATTCAATTAGCTAATAAATTGTGCTGGGATGGAAAGAAGGAGGTGAAGGTTTTCCAGTGATAAATGCCAGAAGAGAAGGCTTGAAGGACCCAAAGAGGCCTGAATTCAACCCCTCTCCATGGGAAGGAGAAGCTCTAGAGAAGAATATGCCTTGGCTTTGAACTCAGATACAGCTGAGTTTAAATGATCTCCTTGGGCAAGTCCCTTCACCTCACCAAGTCTGCTTCCCCATCTACCAGCATAAGGGACAATCCCAGTCACTGAGGGCCTGCTACCTGCCACCTATCTTCCGGGTGTTAACTCCTTTAATCAGAGCCATCATGCCAGGAGGCAGCTACTAAGATTAGCATGTTACAGATGAGGAAACTCACGCCCAGAGAATTAAATAATTCTCTCCACCATGAGCTGCATATCAGGAACCAAATACAAGTAACCAGTCTGTATGTAAACCCTCGCCCCTCCACTTTCCTGCCTCTGCTCACCCCATTCGCGTCCATCAGTCGGGGTTTGTGAGGATTAGATGAAATACACTAATAACAGGAGACCCGCAGCACAGTCCTTTCCACATGCTAACTCGTTTAATCCTCACAATAAACCTATGAGGTAGGCACTATTGTGATCTTCATTTACAGATGAGGAAACTAAGAGGGAGAAGGTGGGTTACTTGCCAAAGTGACCAAGCTTATGAGCAACAGACAGGAGTTGAGCCCAGGCAGTCTGGTTCCAGAATCCTGACCTTGACCCTGTGCCTAGGCATGAAAGGGCTCACTGAGGGGCCTTTCTCCCTAAAAGAAAGTTGAACGCAGTGAACACTGAGGAAGGCTCTTGCACATGCCCCATGCAAGCCAGGCTCTGGGAGGGTTTCTAGATGTGCCCTGCAGGTCCAGGTCCCGTGGGCTCCCAGCCAGAGTGTGAAGGTCGAAGACTCAGAAATGCCTCTGGTTCAGAGAAGGTGAAGGGACAGCTAAGGGGAAGGCCCCCAGCATGGGGGAGGGGGGCTTCTGAGTCTTCCACTTAGCTAACAGCAGGTAGCAGATGGGGATGGGTCCGAGAAAGGGAGAACCCATACCTCGTGAGCGACTAGGCTTGAATAAGAGCTAAGAGGTGAGAGGCTAGCAGACACACAGGGCTAAAGGAGCAGACTGACAAAAAGAAGCTCCCACTCCAAAAAGCCCTCCAGTGCCTGGCCAGGATCATGGTCACAGGGAGTAGCCACCAGGTACACAGCTCCAGAGAGTGATGAAAGAAGCAGGCAGCTCCACGCAGCCTGGCACGCAGGCTCAGGCCAGCCCCTGTCTCTGCCCAGGCAGGAGCTCTGAGCCGTACACCTGAGGGGTGCCGCAGTCCTCCCAGAAGCTTTTGCTCCCATCCTCCAGCCACCCGAGACCCCACCCCTTAAATCATTACTCCAGATCATTAAACTGGAAGTCTGTAATGCTGACACTCCCTCGGAGAGCATTTATCTGGAAAGTCATAAAATCACACCATGGACGGTAATTAACAATTAGAGATGTTTATTCCTCAGCCATCTCTGGCCTGTGGGAGTCTGTCGTGGGGACAGAGGCCAGCTTCCCTCTCCGGAGTGGAAATGGGTGGCTGCCACAGCTGGGTTCTCACCATCAGGACTTTGCCGATAATGGAGTAAAGGTCACCCTTGCAGCCCCTCACTGGGATCCTGGGTGGCTCTCCAAGCCACTTTCCCAAAGAAGCCACCCAGGCTAGCTGCTAACACTTAATGATCCCTAGCTCCATGCTTTTGTATGAGCTGTGCCCCTCACCCCAAAAGCCTTGCCACCTCCAGGGAGCCCCACCCTGACCACTCTGGTTAGAGATCTCCCTCTCAGCCCCTTGGGACTCCCACCTCTGCTGACATTCACCTGGGCATGTACAAACCTCAGTGTACATCCTTTGGCTGCACTTTAATCTCTCAGCCAAACTGAATGCTCCCATAGTGTACAAACCCGCTCGTCTCCCATCCTCTGCCCCTCCATCTTCCCATACCTAGCATGGAACCCTGCATCTATAAGTCCTCAAAAACGAACCATGACACAGAATGTTGGAGTTGCAAGAGGACTCCCCCACCCAATTTTTACACAACACTCTGCATGCATGGACATTTGTACGCAGCTCTGAGGAATTGACCCAGGTTCTTTCTCGAAAAGATAGGTGACTTAGACAAGGCCAAGGACCAATGCCAACCAGCTTGGAAGATGGAGACCTGGATTAGAAGTTAGGAGCATTCATATGATCTGACAGTGCTTAGGGTGGCGGAGCCAGAACTTGACCCAGCATCTTCAGGTACCTGGGTCTGGCTCTCCAGAAAGCATGATGGCCCACCTGAAGTCACCTGGAGAAGAGCAGACATGATGCAGGGCTCTAGGATATGGCTCTACTAGCTACACTCTATGTCACACCCGGCATGACCCTGAACCCTTGTGCCTCAAGGGAAAGAGATGAGTAGAGTACAAATCCTCTGGTGCACGGGCAAGGTCTGAATAGAGAAGCTAGTCCAAAGCATCTCTCTAACATAAAATCAGATGGATTTGGGTTGGAAGAGGGTGCTGGGGCTGAGCAGGCCTCTCATTCCTTCTTGGACACAGCTACCAACACAAGAGCTGCCCCTTCTCACCCAGCCTGCCTGGCTCCCTGTAGGCTGTGGCTGCTCATGGCACTCTCAGGGAGGAAGTGAAGATCAGGCCAGTTCACCAGACCCCTGGTCCCCTAGCACTGGCATTCACCTACCCAGGCCCACTGCTGCCTCAGACTGAGCCAACTGCCAGGGCAGCCCCCAGTCTGACTCATGAGTGTTCTTATCTATTCTGAGCAGCCAGCACCCACCCACCCACATACCACATACAGCTTCCCCTCTGACCTGTGAGTCACTAAGGCCCAAGCATGAGATCATCCAGTCTAGCCTTGCCTAGGGATTTGGCCCACAACACTCTGTGGGGATGAAGAGGGCCCAGCGCTCTGAAAAGCTGCGCATCACAACTTGCCTGGAGACCAAGAGCCCACGGCATGTTAAAGGCTCAGACAAGGCTTCTAGGAGAAAACAAGACAAGGTTCAAGTGTGTTGTAGAATTGTTTTATGAGCATGGAGAGACGGGTAAAGACACAGCCCAGGCCACTAGCATCACTTGCTGTGCAGAATCAGGATTATGGAGGGTGGTGACTATTGGCATCTGCTTTCTAAAAACCTACATTCCTCCTTGGTTACAGTAAGGATGCCTTTCTTTTGAAATTAAATCAATTATTTAAGTAAGGAAGTACTAGGAAGAGAAAACTGTTAAACTTTGTTTAGCCGAGCATTTCCCAAACTCATTTGATGATGAATTGTTTTGTGTGCTGCCTAAAAGCATCCACTGGAACTGGGGATGTGCATGAAATATACTTTGACTAAACTTGTAAACTTGTCTAGTTTTTAATAGATAAAACCATGGTTCCTTCTGACTCTGAAAGCCAGGATGGAGAAGGGGCTTGCAGAATCCGGCTGTCCCATCAATATCAGAGTTAGAGTGAAGCCATAGCTCCCTCAGCCCTGAACCACATCCTCCTGCTCTGCCCTGTTCCCTCTTTGAGTTGGGGGAAGCTGTGGGCAGGGGTGATATAGCAGTAACAGGAGAAACACCTGGTAGACAGAGAGCAACAGGACCACAGAAGAATGGGGTCCTGTCACAGAACCATTGCTGGGGGGGAGGGGGGAGGGCAGCGCAGTGGGCACAAGCCCTCCTGGGAAGGAGACTAAGAATCAGGTGAGGCCGGATAGCCTCTGACATCCTGTAGTCAAGTACAACATCCCCGCTCCGGCCCCTTCCAGCTCTAGAAACCCAGGCAGGTTGTTTAATTCTTCTGAGCATGAAAAGATGAAAGAGCCACATTTTTATGCATGGAGGCGTGAGTTAGGGGCCAGATGGGATAATTTTTAAGACCCCTCCAGGCCAAAATTCCAGGACTCTGGGCTTCACAATGATCACTGTTGGTACAGCCCTGTGAATGGTCACCTCCACTTTCCAGGTAATATAACTGAGACCCAGAAAGGGTAATTGACTTCTTTGAGATCAACGGAGAAAACATGGAGTCCAAGACTGCCATCCTACCACCGGCCTTACCATGAGGAGTGCTCTGCTTCGTGGCCTCAGGAACTGCTGCTTACATCTGAGCCAGCCCCAAAGTCAGACCTCCTGGATGTCAAGTACTGGCTTCACCTCTTACCAGCTGTAAGGCTGTTGACTAACCACTCTGAGCCTCAGTTCACTCCTCTGCAATTGGGAATACCACCTCATTGGTTGCATGGCATAGTCCATTCTGATTCAGCGTGGAGCTCAGCACAGTTGGGCCTTGGAAAACAAGAACTGTTATTGTTACTCTAAATTATCCCAGAGTTGAGAGGAAAAGGAGAAGTGGGGATTGAACCCAAGTACCCTGGCCTGGGGGTCCAGAAACCTGTGTGCCCCAGACAGAACCCAGGACTGGCTTCTGCAGACTGAGCCACCTCCCAGGGGTGCAGCTAATGTGCTGCCTGCCCATGTGAGGCTCCAATTTGGAACCTAAGTTTCCCTACCTGTAAGAGAGGATGAACTGGGTGACCTCTGGGAGCCTGCAGGTCTATCATCTGGATGAAATAGGGTCTCCATGAGTTGCTTTTTTCCCCACCATGGGCTGGAGAAGTGAGCCCTCCGGCAGCCTGTTATCTTTTCTGGGAAGTGTGTATGTGGAGGATGACCTAGAGGAAGAAGGGGCAGAGAAGGGACAGAAGCAAAGGGAACATGAATGGGGCATTTCTTGGATGCCAGGCACTGTTCTAGGAGCTTTCTACAGATTAATGCATTTAGTCCTTAGAAGGAGCCTATGAGACCTAAATTGTCAACCCATTTTACAGACAAGAAAGTTGATATTCCAAGAGATTAAGTAACATGCTCAAGGTCACAGGATGGCCTAGGTACACTTTCAAGGAGGTAAGTGGGAATCCCATGTGGGAACCAAGTTTGCCTCCATTCAGGGTCTACTGAGTTTAGAGTCAGTCATTGTACCCATGTCAGGAAACGCAGAAGCTTTTCCCTGTGGGGCTTTAGAGGGTCCTGCTGCCTTCACATCACCAGGAAGGAGATCCCTGTTAGCCTGAGAGGAAAGCTGGACCTGAACTTCTCTGTGTAGTGGCCACTGGGCCAGGTTGCTGCTCCGTCCACTGCTCGCTGGGTCACTTCAGCCCAGCAGCCCACACTACAGCCACACCACACACTCCAAAGCATTTTGTCCCCTGATGCCGTGTGTGGAATATTTGTCAGCTCTTGACGCTAATATTATTTAAGGCCCAAAGTCTAATGTAAGGCTTCCTTTTAGCGAGATTGTCTCATTTAATAAAACTCCCTGTCTCTGTTCCCCCAAGGTAATCACGTTGATGATAACACATTCCCTGTGCTCTGATTTGATCTGGGAATAGAATTATCACGCAGTTCTGCTTTGTTGTCAGATCCGTGTTTTTATTTTTTTCCCTATCATAAACAAACAGGAAGCCATCCAGGTGAAAGGCAGTCTTCTGCTCAGCTGGGACTTCAGTCGCTGGCCTACTTACTGGGTGGCACCCCGTCCTCAGGAGTCATTCACTCACTCATTTGTTCATTCACTCATTCATTCATTTACTCTTTCATTGACTCAATTGACAGTACCCTAGGCTGTACCCAGGCTCTGAGCTGGGACTTGGGGTGGACTAAGACAGAAAAGCTCTATCCTTGAGGAACAGATGGCTTAGCAAAATGGCCCTGCCCCCTCATCTTCCTGCATGTGTTCCCCACTCTGAGGTGGCACAGGTATAGCAGCCAGGAGAAAACTTGGACACTCTCACTTGTGAAAGCAATGATGAGAGAAGATCTGAGCTCAAGGGGCCCTGCCCCTGTGTCTCAGGAGCCTGGAGCAAGTCACCTGATCCATTTGAGTCTGTCGATTCACAGAAGGGAAAGAAGTAAGGAGTGCAGGAGCTCAGGGGCAGACAGAGCTGGGCTTAAATCCCAGCTCTGCCTCCTGCTCATTGGGTGACCAAGAGCAAGTCATTTTACCTTGCAGCATGGTGCCACCATCTGAGACATGACCTACTTCACAGAGATGTTGTGGATAGGGCCAGGATGAGAGGTGCAACCGCTAGATTAGCTCACTGCAGAAGAGCCACCCAGCTCTGGCCTCCAGAAATTTTGAGCTCGCATAAAAAGGAGGAAGATTAAATTAGCTGATATAGAACAAGTGTTCAGCTCATGGTAAGTGTCCGGTAAACTCTTGCTGTCCTCGTTGTCGTCATCATCACCATCATCATCATCATCATATTACTCATCAAGTGAGTAACAAAGCTGTTTAAGACTCCAGGGGCCGAGACGAGTGGGTGCACAGAACCAATGCTGGGTTGGGAATTCTCATCTCATATGCTGTGTAATGAGGGCAAGTCCTAGGTGTCCAGCTGTTACCTATCAACCCATGCCTGTGAGCAGGTGGCAGGGAATGTCACTCTCCCCTCTGTGTCATCTGTTACTGAGATGGTTGACCCAGGAAAGGCCGGGGGCCTGGTGGGCCTCAGAGAGTCTCCTAGCCTGAAGATATATGAACAAGGTCATGAGGCTGGCAGCTGAGCCCAGCAGGCAAAGGAGGGGGTTGTTCGAGGGCTCCAGCAGAACCAGGCTCTGCAGTTTGGCAGGCCCTGCTGTGTGATGAGCTCCTCCTGACTACACGTCATTAGTGACGCCCTGGAAAAGAAGACAAGACACAGAGCCTGGAATTCTGGGTTCAGATCCTGCCTCCTCCAGACACTCATTATGGGATGTGGGGCACTCTGAGCCTCAGGTTCCTTGTATGACCTATAGTATATATCAGTGATGGTTCTGGCAGGAAATGGTCTCTCCATTTTATAGTAGAATTTAATGAAAGGACTTTTAAAAAGTGTGGGAGCTGCTACCATCCCTAGGGCTAAAAGAAAAGGGAGGGGGACGAGAATGACTCCAGAACCCCATTGTGTGGGGAAAAGAAGATGACAAACCAAGAGAAGCTGTGGCATTTGGTAAAGGAATACAATCATTACTGGCCATGATCCAGCCATGAAATGTTTGTTATTTGAACTAGTGAGTAAGCGAATGAGTGAGTCTGACCCACTTATTCATCCTGTGACAGGTCTCTTCTTCCAAATGACTGCTTCGATTCTCCCATCCCACCCACTCTTCCTACAACGAGACTTCAACACTCCTTGAATCTGAGCACAGTTATGATTGCAGCAGAAGCGACACTGTATGACATCTGCTAGATTATAAGAAGCGATATAGCTTCCACCTGGCTCTCTTTGGAGTGCTCGCTCTTGGAAGCCAGCCGCCATGTCATGAGGAAGCCCAAGCAGCCACAGGGAGAGGCCACATCCAGGTGTTCCAGTAACTGCTATGCTGAGGTCCTAGCCCTTAGACAGCGTCACTTGTCACCCTGTGAGTGAGTGAGCCTTCAGCCTTCGAGGCTTCCAGCCTGAGGTCTCAGACACCATGGGGCAGAGACAAGTTGTCCCTACTGGGTACTTTCTAAATTCCTGACCCATGGAATTATTATGATAAGCATAATAAAATGATGGGTTTTTAAGCCACAGTGTTTCAAGTAGTTAGTTATAAAAATTTTTTTTTGCTTCAGTCCCTAGGGGCCACCCTTTCAGAGCACAGAGCCAGCTGGAGAAGGGTAGAGAATGCACATAAGGAGAAAAAGGAGAAAATCTAGCACAGATGGAACATATAGGGCAGAGGTTTTAGGACTCAGAATCTGATGGGTGCTCCATCCAGCACGGCAGAATCTAAAAATCCACTCTTACACAAAAGTTAGTAACCTGCTAGTCTGCACTATTGTCCCAGCTGCTTAAATAGCATCTCCTGCCTATCTTCCCCACACCCTAGCCCAACCTTGCCCACACGACCAGAAAACCAGCATACTCCTTTAACTTGGTCACTCCCTGACTTCTAAGCTGGTGCTGCTCCCATCCCCAGGGCACCCCCAACACAAACTCCTTGGCCAGTGGAAGCTCTGCATACTCTAGCCTGGCAGGAGGAAGAGGGGGTGACAGGGGTTGCCTGAAGGGACTGGCCTTCTCACTCTGCTTTACACATACCAGGCACATGCAAACCCTTTGCCCTCCCCCTCACCTGGAATTCCCTCCTCACCACACATCGAATGCTACTTCTGTTATGACGCCTTCAAACAATTGCCTCACTGCTATGGACTGCATGTCTGTGTCCCCTTAAAATTCATAGGTTGGGCTCTAATCCCCATTGTGATGGTATTTGGAGGTCGGGTCTTCAGAAGGTTATTAGGTCGTGAGTGTGGAGCCTTCATGATAGGATTAGTTGCCTTTATAAGAAGAAACAGGGACAGGTGACCTCTCTCCTCACCATGTGATGACATAACAAGAAGGCAGCCATTTGCAAATCAGTAAGTGGGCCCTCACCAGACACTGACTGAATCGGCCAGCTTCCTGACCTTGGGCTCCCAGAGCTGTCAGAAATAAAGGTTTGTTGCTTAAGCACCAGTCTGTGGTATTTATTATAGCTGCCCGGGCTGACTGAGACACCCACCACCTCTACTTACCATCCTCCTCCTTCCTGGAACCCTGCCCAAAGATACACAGAATTGTAATTTTTCTGAAAATGCCAACAGGAGTCTTTGAGGGCAGCATCTGAGGAGGAGGAGAGCTAGCATATGTGAGATTTGTCTCCCCAGAAACCTAGAAGGGTCTGCTCTCTATCCCACATGTGCCTCTGTCATCAGCCCCGGGCAGGGCTAACAGCTATGTGCTAGGAAGTCATCACCAGTGCCATGAAGCCCTCCTGCCTCACCTGTGCACCCACAGCATCCACATATGCTCTCCCGGCCCAAACTCCCCGCATCACAACTAATAGCTTCCTGAACCATAACTGTCACACGAGCTGTCTTCCTAACATTCCTAATAAAATAGTAGCCACATTTAGTATCTCAGTCACTGTTAATAAAAACATTGCACGTCCTCATTTGATCCTCACAACACTGAGACAGTCTCTAGCATTATTCCCACTTCACATGTGGAACAGGCTCAGAGAGGGGAGGTGACTTGCCCAAGGTAACCAAAGCAGTGAGCACCAGAGCCAGGACTCGGAGCCAGTCTGGCTGACTCCGAGATTGCTGCTCTCCCCCTTCTTAATGGTTCCTCGCCCGCTCCAGCTCCACTGAGTATGGGGCTGTGCACAAAGCAGGCACTCGATAAATATTTGTGGAACTGAACAAAACCTCAACAAATTCTCATTGCATGCATAAAGCTCTGATAGCAAATGGAAACCAACCACCTCAGTGATTTCCAATTCAAACACTAGCATCCGCTCTGTGCATTCTGATGTACTGATGTCTTTTGTTTTTTTGGAAGGGTTTTGTTTCCTTCAGCATCAAGTCAGCATGAAGAGGTACACGGAGTCCCCTGGGGAATCGTTTCTGTTCAGCATTTCAGATGTGAGATAGGGAAACATTCTAAAACAAATAGATTCTGGTTATCATAACACCACTGAGAGGGACTGTGGTCCCATTTCACAAATGACAAATTCAGGCCCCAGAGTTAAGGGACATGTTTGAGGTCACTCAGACAAGGAGGGCCCACACCAGCTGTCTCGATGACCGGGAAGGGGCTTGCAATTCCCCCGGCTCACACCACTTCCAAAGTGACCACCTCTGAACCCGTGGCCTCAAAAGATGAATAGAGGGAGTGGCTCTAGGGAAAAGTGTGGCATTCTCGCTTGATTAGAGGGCTGGTCTCTGAATCTGGCAGAGACCTGAAAAAAGCTTCTCCAAGGTAGAGGCCTCATCAACTCCACACACATCCTTCTGCCTCCCCCTACCCATCTCTGCATCCAGCAGGCTGGTCATCAGTGTATACAGACTGAATATCCTATAATGGAAAGGGAGAGAACTTAGTTCTCAGAGGACTGTGGCAATGAGAGGGCTCTCCTTGCCAGGGAATAAGTGACTGGAGACCCTCTCACCCCAATCTCCACTGGAATGTCATGCCCCCACCTCTGGGATAGGAGAAAATATGATAGAGTGGATCCAGCCTTAGGTTGGAAGGCAAAAGCCTCCTGATCCTTTGATTTCCTATGTGACCTTGGGTAAATCACATCTTTCTGAACCTGTTTCCCACTTATAACTACTCCTAGGGGTAAACGTTCATCCCCAGAGGTGAAATGATAATACTTAACATTTATGCTTGCTTTATGATTGGCTATCCAACCTCTGGTCGTAATTCAAGTTGTCCAGGGCCTGTATTTGGGGCCCGGGGGTCAGTCACCCTGGCCTGGGCCAGCAAAAGGCCAGCCTGGATGGCCAAGTATGGCTGCTCATGGCAACTGGACTCAGACGACATCCAAGGGGCAAGGTCAAGTCTAATCTGAGCACAGAACCACACCAGGAATAGTATAAAGCATCAACACAGAAGGGAGACAAGGCAGAGGGTCAAGAAGCCGACAACAAGGCAGTGAGGCCAACAGCTCAGGAACAGGCTGTGAACAAGACCCATTCTTGCCAAGGAATGGTTACCTATTAATGGGCCTAGCAGGGTATAGCCCATAGAACGTGAACCAGACTGCCAGAGATCTGTATGGCCGAGGCTGGAGGGAGACAAGCCTGGGGGCCCAGAGCAAACCCAGCACCAGCTCTCTCTTGACTGTAATCAAATCCTGGGTCAGCCTGGGAATAATGTGCTCAGAAGTATTGTGTATACACATAGTTATATCTTGCCTCGTTTAAGAAAAATCATTGAAAACATATACAAATCCATCCAGGATTTAGAAAGACATTTAAAGGACTGAAATAAAACATAAATTTGAAATTGATAAGAAAATAAGAAGCAAAACAGAGGAAAGAACATTAAACCAGAAATCTGGCTAATTCAAATATGAAGACTACGAAGTCCTAAATGTTATTTCAAAGGATCAAAATTTAGAGCTGAGCTTCCTGGTAGCAAAATACAAAAGGGAAAAACTGGTCAGTTGCACAAAATCCATAAAATAAAAAATAATTATATAAAGCCCAATATTTAAGAAAATTATAATGACTTCTGGTTATACCACAGTAATTTTTCCTAGCAATCTTCATTATAAAATTCTCAGAATAGACACAAAGACAAATCTCATGGAAACATTCTCTAAAGTGTGACACTATACAGACAGTTCAATAAAAGCAATCTTACAAGGACGAAAATAACATGCTATGGAAGTCATCTTCTCCTGGCCTAGCTTAAGGGACAGGAAAATGAGGCTGGGGTATTTTCAACAAGGAGCATTACTGCTATTACTGCTGCTAGCACTTGCTATTTGTTTATCTAAAATTCATTTGAGCAACCTGTATTTACTGAGCACCTGATTAATGCCAGCATTATATGGGACACTGAAGAAGCAGTGGTGAGCAGGACAGACATACACCTGGCCTCCTGGGCCTTAAGGTCTCGGAGGGAACCTATAAGCGGTCAGTCAGTTACAGACCACACTATAACAAGGGTCCTGGCAGGGAGCCTAGAGCACTATGGGAGAGCTGAGGAACACGCTTGAGGGAAGGCTACCTGGAGGAAGTGAGGCCTAACAAGCAAAACTGTCCAGGGAAAGACCTGGCAGGAGACGTAGCAGTGGCTGGACCACCAGAAATCAGGATACTGAAGAATCCATCACTACCCAGAGTTGCCATTGGGAACTGCCTTGGGAGGGGCCCCAGAGGACAGGCCTGGATAGGTTGGGCCCATTACCTGGCCAAACTGTCAGAACCAACCTCAGGGAAAATTGTGACAGTGGACCAGCAAGGAGCAAATGCCCCAAAGCCCTCTCTAAGTCCTTCCAACTCCTGGGTGGTATTCCTTCTCCACGTCTCAGGGCTTGGCCCCATTGCCCCTGACTCAGGGATGTAGGGCCCTTTTGGGTTGTTCACAGCCAGGACAGACTCAGCCTGGAGAGGAGAAGTAGACAGTGTTGTGGGCAAGCCACCCCAGATATGGAAACCAACTTGATTGTTTTAAAGCCAAAAAGGCCCTTGACATCAGCCAGCCCAACTCCATCATCTCGCAGAGGGGAAAACAGAGACCAAGAAATGGGAAGGGAATTGTTCAGAGTCACACAGGTGAAGACTCCAGAAGTCCAGAGGCATAAGATAGTAGACCTATGAAGGAGACCAGGCAAGTTGGCCAGGATCCCTAGGCGGAAACACAGAAGAAAATTCCAGAAGAGGCTTAACAAAAATGGAAGAAAGCGTCCATATCTTAGACCATGGGCATGGGCAACATCCCTCAGTTTCCTAATCTAGTCAACGGTGATAATACTGACCTGTCCCACAGGGTTACTGGGGGGACTGGGGAGCACATTGGAAACTGCAAAGTCTTATGCACATGGAGATGGCACAATGGGCTAGAAAAAGGGTGACTTCAGGGATAATAATAATGGGCCACACTGAGCAGAGTATCATGTGTGAGGCATTGCTCTGACAATAAAACTCTGAGGTAGGTTTTTAATATCCCCATCTCACAGACTAAAAAATCTGAGTACCCCTCCTTATCCACAGGGATACCTTCCAAGATCCCCAGTGGATGCCTGAAACTGTGAACAGTACCTAACCCTACATATACTATGCTTCTTTCCTACACCTACATACTTATGGTAAAGTTCAATTTTATAAATAAGGCACAATAATAAGAGATGAACAACGATAATAGTAAAATAGAACGAGTATAACAATCTACTATAATAAAAGTTATATGAATGGCTTTGGGGCCTTTATTCAGTAAAATAAAGGCTACTGAACACCAGCTCTGAGAGAGCACACAGTCGATCTGATAATTGAGACAGCTGCTAAGTGACTAACAGACGGGGAACATACACAGTGTGGACATGCTGGACAAAAGGACAATTCACAACGTCTCAAGTGACACGGTACAGGACAGCATGAGACTTCATCACACTATTCAGAAAGAAGCACAATTTAAAGTTCTTGAATTGTTTATTTCCAGAATCTTCCATTTAATATTTTTGGATTGCAGTTGACCGCGGGTATCTGGAACCTCAGAAAGGAAAACCATGGATAAGGGGAGACTACTGTAACTTGCCAAGATCTCACAGCTGACAAAAGGCAGAGCAGGGATCAGGACTCCTAATCATATACCAGAGGGCCTGAGGCAGATGCAAATCTGGGAAGATCAGCTCTGTGAAAGCAGTAGTCAGAGGAAGCTGAGCAGATAGAAACCCCCAGAGATGCAAAGTCTCATTTTGGAGCAATGCTTTGCATCGAGGGTGTGAGCCCAGCCAGCCTCCTAGGGACATAAGAGAAAAAATGGTCTGGGTGGGACACCTCAGTTGACACAGCTGTCCTGGTTATCCATTGCTGCATAACAAATCACCCCTAAATGCTGCTCCTCTCCCAGATTCTGTGAGTTGGGAGTTCAGGCAGAGCATAGCATGGATCATTTGTCTCTGCCCTGTGACCTTGGGGGCTTCAGCTAGGGAGGCTGGGTGGCTGGGTTCTCCTGGGACTATTGACCACAGTGCCTATGCATGGCCTCTCCATGTAGCTTGGGCTTCTGCACAACATGGCAGCCGCAGACTAGTGAGTCTTCTTACTTCTTACATGGTGGCTTGGGGCTCAAGAACAAGTGTTCCAGAGAACAAAATGGAAGTTTGCATAGTCTTTACTGACTTAGCGTCACTTCTGTCATTCTCTGAAGCCATCACAGATCTGTCCAGATTCAAAGGGAGGGGACATAGACTCCATCTCTCAATGGGAGGAGTGTTAAAGAATTTATGGCCACCTTTTTAAACAACCATAGTTGCCATGGGTGGCTCAGACACCTGGGAAGAGAGTATAGCAGGGGTCCATCCCTCCACAGCAGATTTACAGAGGCTGAGAGAAGATGTGGTCAGTAAGGGCAGACCCAGGCCCCCGCCAGGCCCACCTGAGCCTCCTCTGCCTTTGCTCCTGGCCTCTTGCACCCTACCTTTTACTCAAACATCTTCCCCTAGAATGACCAAGAGGTTAGACCAGGCACTTACAAGGATAGGGCCTTAAATTTCATCTCTGTTGCAGTAGAATGACCTTGAGAGAGACATGTGACATTCCGGTGCCTCAGGGTCCTCACTGCATAATGGTAGATGCCCCGCCTACCCCTCCCCACCCAAGGTTCTGGGCAGGAATGAAAGAGAGAATATACATGAGACCCAGACACCCAGTAGGATCCCAGTGAATTCTGGTTTCCTTCCAGGGAGAATGAAGTGGGACAGGGTGCCACATGCAGGAAGAAAGTCTAAGGACCTGACTCACCGGGTTCTCTCCCAGGGACTTAACCAGAACAGCATGTCTGCACTTGAAGCTGCAGCAGACACTTCTCTGGCCTGTGGCTTCCCAGCTCTAATTACTGCTTTCTGGACACATTTCCTGTTTGGGAGCTGGCAACGTCCCCTCAGAGGAGCCACAAATAATGAGCAGCTGACTACAGAGTCTCCATCCATGGGGGTACTGACCCTGGAGCAGGCTCAAGCAGGCCCACCTCAGAAGGCAGAAGTCCCTCAAAGTCTCAGTCCTGCCATACACAGTCAGGTAGGTACACATGGCCATCACCATAGCCACAGGATTCCCCAGTCTCTCCTTGCACAGCTCACCATCGCACAGGCAGCCTCCTAACGTCTGGACAGGATGGGTGGTTAGAAGTACATCCTAAGTCGGCCTGACCTTCAAATTCTAGCCATCAATCCCTAGGTCCACCAAGAACAAGGCAACATGGGACAGAAGAAAGGGCACCGCCCTGGAATCAAGAGGAACTGAGTTCAAATTCTGACTCTACCATTTTCTGGTTCTGCAGCCTTAGTCAAGTGCCTACACTTCTTTGAGCCTCAGTTTCCCCATCTGTAAAATGAGAATAATACTGCCCAGTATGAAGGACAGCTGGAGGGCAAACTGCCACAGTGTATGTGAAAATGCCTGGCACATAGGAGATGCCAATTAAATGTGTCCTCCCCCTTCCCTCTTGGACACTTTGCACCCGGGTGGCTTTTTCAAGCTTAGAGACCAGAGGTATATTCAGATTAAAGCAAGTGATTGTCTTGCAGAACCACTGAGATGCCTGGAGAATCAAAGAGGCAGGAGGCCATCTCCTCAGATACACAGCAGAACTCACAGCAAGCTAGAGAATGGTGCACGAGCTTTCCCATTTCCGTTTTTAGGTGCACGGAACGTCTAGCAAATGAAGAACATGGATGGATGGATGGATGGATGGATGGATGGATGGATGGATGGATGGACGGACAGCTGACTAGATCATTTAAACCAGTTTCTAAGTCTAAGAAAGTACCCACTCCCTTTTAATTCCAGCCCTACTGGATACCATATTTTTGTTGATAAAGTAAGTGTAAAGCAGTGATTTTTTAAATCTTTTATAATCATCAGAAGATGGCTTATGAAACAGATTCCTGGGTCCACCTCTGGAGGTGTTGACTGTGCAGGACTGGGGTGGGGCCCAGAGTCTGCATGCATTTCTAACCAGCTCTCCATGCTGCTGCTGCTGCTCCACACATCACACTTGAAGAAATTCTGGAGTAAAGCAAAACAGCTGACTCACCACACCATTAGACAACAGGGCTGTGGCCAAGATTCGGTCACCTGACCTGGGAGACTGCAGCAGTGGGGAGAAGGAAGGTGTCTCTCCCTGCCCTGGGATGCGAAGGTTGATATCACACCACCTCCACCTCCCACCTCTTCAAATTTCCTGCTCCTCATCTCGCTCCCACACTTGGAGCAGCCAGCATGGGCTCTCTTAGAAGCCAAGATGGCTTCATTCATTCCCAAGAGAGCACCTCCCTGCAGGGGTTTCAGGCTGCTCATAAATCCCAATAAATAGGTGAGGCATGTTGGTCCTTCCAGCACGGGGGAGGAGCCCTGGAAAGAACAGAAGCTAGTCTCCTGGCTTTCCACACACACACACACACATGCATTCCTGCATACACATGCGATGGAAGAGGACCCATTCCCTTCCCACAGGTACCTGTCCTTGCTGTGCTTCCCCTGGCTGATGGGGCAGAGCCTCCATTTAGGATTCAGCTCAGGCACTAACTTGCTGCGTGGCCTTAAACAAGTCCCTTCCCCTCTCTGGGTCTTAGTCTCCTGCCTGAGGTAGTTGGAGTAGGCCTTGCCTAGGGAAGGAACCAGCAGTACCTGAGCCACTGATGCGTTCATTTAATTCTTCTTTTCAACAGGTATTTAGTGAGCAATTCCTATGAGCCCGGCTCTGATCTTGTATCACCGAACAAAAGTGAAATGAAGCTTCACCTCCTGGGGTTGGCCTGATTGTTTATACCAGAGGCTTCATCCCTTTAATCTCATTTCACATTCACCTTCTCACATCACCTTCATACAATCACGTGAGCTGGGCATCCTTCTCCCTTCTGACAGGCAAGAAAACTGAAGAGCAGAGCTGGTGGCAGAGTTGGGGTTCAGACACATAATAGGTCCCTAGACCATCACACAGCGCCGAGACCTCTGCTTCGACCAAGCCAAACGTCCTCCAGCAGTCTGTTGCATGGGGGTCATTCCCTCTGGAGCACTCCCCGCCCCCCACCTCCTGCTGCCCTCCAAGATCCCCCACCCCACAAGGAAGTGTAAAGACCAGAGGCCGTAGCAGACTGTTCACACCCCACACCAGGTTTAGAGATTCCAGGCTGGGCCATGGTTTCTATTCCTTCCTCCACCTCTCCACCCCCAGGCAGGGTAATTCCAGACTTGTCCTCAGCAGTGGGTGCCCTGAATCATCCAGTGGTCTACAAGGCAGGTCCTTCTCAGTCCCCACCCCCCACCCACCCTGCTCATCACTTACACTGAGTGTGTGTATATGACCCCAGAGGCAGAGTAAGCCCACACCACAGGCACCAACCCAACATGACATATTAAAAAAAAAGGGAGAGAGAGACAAGTTCAACTTCTGCGCACTTACCTATAGTTTTGCAATCCAGAAACCAGGAAGAGGCCATTTCGACTCCAACATTCGAGGAAGCTTAATGTCATTAAGGAAAAAAAATATTTGTTCTAAGTTATTCCGCACCAAGATATTTTCAGTGCTTGGGGCCCTAAAGGTCTCAGCCAGCCTTGGCCCCATATCTCACCTTCTGCGTTAAAGATGTGTGCAGTCATTTCTCACAGCTGAGGAAATTCCCTCTCCCCTCTGCCTCTCCAAATACACCTGTCTGCCATGGCCTCCTTCCCAGCATGCGTCCTCAGGAGGCTGCATTCAGCCTTCCTCGCTCTCCAGTTCCACCAGCCAGTACCCAGATCCGAGGGAAGCTGTGCTCTGGACCCAATGTCCTGTCTTCAGGTGGCTGTTGGTTCCCACAGCATTTGTCACAAAAACTTTAACACAATACAGAAGCAGACAAGACAGCGCAACTGTCTTCTTTCAAGTGAACCATTAAAAAGACTAGCAAAAACATAAAGCGATGCCACTCCTAGGTTTTATTTTAGAAAATAGTTTTCATGAAAAATGTGTTAAATGTAATGGTTTATTCTTGTTCTTTGAGAATGAATATTCTATGACTTCTCAGTTTTAATTTCTAATATGGTAAATATCAGGAGCTATAACCACATAAACAAATGCCCTTTGGGGTCCTCAATCGTTTTTAAGAGTGTGACAGGGCCCTGAGGCCCAGGTGAAGAGAAAGTGCTCCATCCACCACAGCTGACCTAAACAGGGGTGTGACCTGACAAACAGGCAGCCCATTCTGGAAGTAGACAGGAGCAGGGGACCCAGGCAGAGGTGAGAAGATGACCTTGACTGTGGACATTGAATTGGGAAATAAGAAGCGAGTTGGGCAAGCAGCCCAGGGAGAGGCTCTGAAAGGAGACCTGGGCAGGGGCAGAGAGGAGAGTTGGGGTGGTAGGGCAGCTACATCTATGAGGAGCAGGGACTGTGGTCCCATTGCAGAGGAAGAAGGGCATATGGGAGTTGACATGAGACAGAAAGAAGCCGAGAGGCAGGAAGATGGAGGCCCACTCGGGATGATGCTGGCACTACAGCCCCAGGTGCTGCACGAGGGGACCCCTTGCTCCTGCCACTGCACACAGCAGTCCAGCCCTGCCACAGCCCAGAGAGTTGGCTCACCCCAGGTTCTCACGATGTTGTCCTTTTCATCCAGCCTTCCCTTGAGGTCAGCTGAGTATCTCTATTCCTTGCCATCCTCAGAGCCCAACCAAAATAGCCTTGAATTCTGTCCTAGCTCTGGGGCCCTGGGCAAGTACGGAGCATCCGCCTCCTTGTTGTCAGCATGAAGATGGCGAGTCCAGCTCATGGAGCAGAGGAGGACTCATGAGGACTGACGTCATAACATATATAACAGGCCTGGCACGTGCCATGCCCTCAACAGGTGCAGCTAATATTAGTATGCTTGCCCCTGCCTCGACGGCTACTGTTATTATTAGTGCTGGTATTAATATCCCAGCAGGAAATGGTCTTCAAGGTCACAGAGCTCCTGTGTGACTAAGGGACAAACAGGAAGGCCAGGAGTGGTCAGAAGCAGAGCTAGAGTCAGAACCCACTCTCCTGTCCCACCCAACGTGTTCCAGTGAGACTATAAGCTCCCTGGTGGCTGGGAACATGCCAGCGACATTTGCACTCCTGACACCATTCATTCCTTCTCTCAGCACTTGTTTTTTTAGACACATCTCATGGGTCAGGCACTGTCTGCCCACAACAGGGCCTGGCCAAAAATTGGTTTAATCAATATTTGTAGATCAATCCTTGGCCTCTGCCATCTGGCTGGTCACTGGGAATCTAGGCCAGCGGTGAGATTTGAAAAGGGTTCCCTGAGCCCTCCCCCTGACCCCAGTAACAAAAACACACCTGTGACTCTGAGCAACAATCATACCTGCCACCTGATCTGTGTTTCTCTGGAGTATACAAGGCCTGAATCCCCATCTCCTTAGCAGGAAAGGATTTGAGGTCCACAGAGGTTGAGTACCTGACTCCAGACACACAGCCAGGGCTGGGAGAGCTTCTCAATGCAGGTTCCAGATTCCAGAGAATGGCTGGAGAAGGCCACTGAGGGCTCAGGCAGGTAGTCAGGGGTCAGGACATGCCTGAGGGTGGGAAGCAGAGAGCAGGATCTCGAAGGTCTGTGGGCAAAGGGGAAAGTCCAGGTGGGGAGTCTTTTGGTGCGAACATCCATGGTTTAAAGAAACCATGCCTCTGAAATAGCCGCTTCTCACATCCTCAACTTCAGCATCAAATAGTGGGGCATCCATGCTGGGCAAAGCTCACTCCCCTGAAGAGCCACCCATCCTAGCCAGGGTCCAAATGTGGAGAAGAGGTGGTGACCTGAGGGTATGCTTGCTGGGGAGGAGCCAGATGGGCAAGTGGAAGATCGGAGGAATGGGAGTGGAGACACTGTGGCAGTGGAACCAAGCTGAGAGCCCTTAGACTCCTAGGGAAGAGGGTGGAGACTAGGAAGTCAGGGTCAGTGTCAGGGTCGGGACCAGGAAGAGGTGGATTTGCTGTGGCATCTTTCCCTTCCTCTCTTCCAACCCTGGATTCTTGGTCCCTGCTAGAGTCAAGGTGTGTGTCTTCCCAGCTAGATATAAAGCTCCTGGAGGCAGTCCCAGGTCATTGTGTCACTTCTAAATCTAGGGGGCCTAGCACGGAACAATGCTCAATAGCTCTCCTCATCAAGTGCCTGCAGAGGCTAGCTCTTGTTCAGAGGACAGAGCACTGAGTCCAGAGCAGTCACTGCTTTGGATGAGCTTTGCTCTGTTTTCCTAATTTGTTTTGGGTGTTGTGACCCAGTAGAAACTGGGGCTACAGAGAGGAGGGCCTGAAGTGGAAGCCAACCCACAGTCGAGGTGTCAGCAAGACAGAGGCAGCTTGTCAGGGTCCTAACCTGCAGCAGCAGCAGTTCTGCTCCCAGCTGAGGCAGGGCTCCCAGGCCCAGAGACCCTGGACACCTGACTATATATCTGAGGCCAACAGGCTGATCTGTGATTCCCACTCGAGTCTGAAGTTGATCTGGGCTGCCCTGATCAGGGCCAGTTTGGCAGAGAATGGGATCTAGGGACAGACCCTCCTTACTAGGTGACAGGAAGGATGCTACTGGGCCCAGGGCCTGGCGTGTACTGGAGGGAGGAGGTGGGACCAGTGCTGCCCAGGGACATCAACTGAATAGACTAAGGAGGGAAGAAAGGGGAGCTTTGCTCAAAGAGCCCTGGGGTAGGGGTAGCAGCAGGAGGGAGGAGGGGCATGGCACAGATCTGCCTTTGGTTGGACCCAGGAGGCCTGAGTTCTGGTCCAGCGCTAC
Organism: Cynopterus sphinx; assembly: GCA_030015415.1. Lineage (NCBI taxonomy): Eukaryota > Metazoa > Chordata > Mammalia > Chiroptera > Pteropodidae > Cynopterus > Cynopterus sphinx. The sequence continues at coordinate 49,957,008 of CM057382.1, forward strand.
CTCCAGCTTCTGGGTGTCCTTGGCCAAGATGGCAATTCACTGTCTTTGCAGTGCCTAAGGGGCCTCTGCCATCAGGTGAGACCCACAAACACACACGCACACAGAACACGTGCCCTGGCCTGCAGGGGAAGGGATGCAGCAGCCCAGGCGGCAGGCCACAGCAGGGCCCCAAACAAAGGCTGTGTGTGTGTTGGAGTGGGGGGGATGTTGGCAGCTAGAGCAGTGGGGGAGGGTGGCTCAGACTGGGGAGGGATGTGGCTCCAAGCCTAACAGGCCACCAGCAGTCACAGCATCTGCTTTTTCTCACCTCTAAAGGGAATCGATTTGTCTATGACTGATTTCCCTGACGTCTAGTTTTCTTCTCCGCCCGGCTGTCAGCCCAGCCACTGTGTGCAGGGGAAGCACCCTGGCTGCCTGCCTGCCTGCCTGCCTGCCTGCCACTCTCTCCCCCCACCTCATACCACCCCCACACACTCACACCACACGCTACACTCACACTGGCATGCCCAACAAAGAAACCCACACCCGCCCCACAGCTGCCACCCCTCCCAACAGCCACTCCCACACACGGGCACACAAACACGCAACACAAGCACACATACACACCTCTAGACCGAGACACACACACAACACAAACGTATGCACACACCACACATGCACACCCCCACACTCATATCCCCAGTTCCACAAAAACACTACCACAGCCCACACACGCCACGTACTGTCCCAGGATCGTGCTCACTCATCCATACACACGAATCCACTACACTGCCACTGTCAGACAGCAAACGGACATCTTCACACACACAGCACACTCACCCAGTCTCACCTTCCCAGACAGCACAGACATGCCCACACACCCCACAGTCGCACAGCCTGCACGCCCATTCACGCAGGCCGACACCTCCCCACATGTGCACTCCTACTCCCTGACACCTACCAGCACTCCCACGCTCCACACAGACACCCCCACAGGCACACACATCCACACGCACCCACGCCACACAGGCTTCCTCAGCGCCGTCTCCCACCTGGGCCCCAATGCCTGCCACCCTGCTGGGCTGCTATGAACTACAGTTCTTCAGAGCCATCCTGGAAGCCTGAGTGAGATGATGTCACCCTCCTGCAGCTGGCACTGTTCAGCAAGGGAATCTGGAGAGGAGGTCTTGGATGGAGACTGGCACCCCAAAGCCTTGGATAGAGGGGGGCATGGTGTGGATGGAGGAGCTGGTCAGGAGGTGGCCGTGGCAGGCTGTGTTCTCAGGCCTGGACAAGCTTGTTACAGAGCATACTGGGTGAGAAGCTGGGTCCTGGAGGGGTTCCAGTGATTGGGAGTGGGGAGTCGGGGGTGGGGGTGTCAAACCTTCAAGGTCACCAGGACCAGGCCAGGTTTTCCCAGTCACAGGCATATCAGCAGAGATTCCCAGGACTCCAAAGGACCCTGGCTAATAAACAACCACCAGTGCAGCAAAAAAGAGCAATAACAATACAAACGGACCCTCTCTGTGTTCACTTAATTTTTGCTTCCTTGATAGCATTTGATCAAATCCTGGAAACACCCTCTAGGGTTGACATTATTCTCATCTCACAAATGAAGAAACAGATCTGGATTGGGCCAGAGATTCATCCTGGATCCGCGTGGCTAGTGAATTTAGACCCTGAACAAAATCCAAGTGTCCTGACTCCATAGCCCCAAATTCAAATCAAACCAACCAGCTCCAAATAACGATCTATCAGCCCTCAGAAACCCCATGAGGCCAGTCCGTGCTGGCACCACTGTCGGCCTTGAGGAATATGGGAGAGCCCTCAGCATGGGCACTGGCGAGGTGTGTGTGTCAAGGCTGCGTACGGGCACATGTGCATGCTCGATATACACAGAGGGGTGTGTTGCTGACAAGGCATGGGGCAAGGCAAGGCGGTGGAAGCAGGCTCTGTGGGCAGATGTTGGGAGAGGGCGTGTTTACATAGGATGCATGTGATCGTGTGGGTGCAGGCAACTGTGTGTGTAGGGGACAAGCTGCAGGAGAGATCTAGGTGTGACGTGGGTTCATGTGCATGAGAGGTGCACACAGAAAGACTATGTGAGAGTGTGGAGCTGTGTGTACATGTGATAGAGGTGAGGGGGCTGCCCAGAGATGTACACACGGATGTGTGTGAGAGTGCGCGGGTACATAGCCTTCACGGTCTGTGCCCATCTGATGAGGGGGTGGGCTCAGCGCACTCACCCTGTCTCCTGGTGCCGTGCCCCTCCCTTGGGCTGTTATCTGGCTAGACAGCCCTGCTCACGGTGCAGGCAGCAGATAATTGATTGATAGATCTGGTTCTCGGCACTTCAAGGTCTGGCCAGACATAAGAGGAGATGTGAACACTAGCACAGAGTGGGTGCTGAGGATCCGAGGACCACAGATGGCCCTCTGCCCTCTTCCCTCTGCTGTCAGTGATCCACACACCCACTGCTGGTACACACTGAAGTCAAAGCCACGCATCTGGCGGGTAGGGGCTGATGCAAGGGCCCACTTCCACCAGTCCTGGCACAGACGGTGCTGAGGGAGTTAACTCCCGGCTGAGCATCTACTCACTCATGGCTTCCTTCATGCATCCATTCATTCTAGCACCTACTAAATACCTAGCTAAGGAGGCTCCTCGTGCCAGCAGGTCAATCAGACACAGGCCCTACCCCACAGTTCATGTGGCCTGAGGGCCCACTCTAGGCCAGCAAGACAGACAAGGAGACAGTAACACAACTCCAAAGGCCCATTCATATGAAGAGAAGCCACAGAGCTCAGCACTGCAGTTTTTTCGGGCCAGGGTCCCTGGCAGACGTCAGGAGGATGGCGTGTCTGAGAATGAATGTGCATGGCCTGCCAAGGACAGCACTGATAACAATGCCACCACCCTCCACTTATTTTCTGTCATGTACCAGACGTTGTGCCGCCGGGTAGTTTACAGTGATTGTCACGCTGCCTTGTCCAAAGCCATATGAGGTAAGTACTGCTGCTGTCTAAGCTAGGGACCTTATCTGCAGGATTTGAGAGAAATGAGGGAGGTGGACAGATGAGGTTTTTAGAAAGACCCAGCTCCTGCCCTTAGCATATAAGAGAAAAACGACTGTCAGCCTCTTGCAGGGCTCCTGCCAGGCAGATACAAAACTCTCCCAGGACCAGATCCACAGGATGGTTAGGGCTTCCAGGATGTGAGCAAGATGCCAAGTTGGGGGTGGGAGAACAGGATGCCTGCCCCTTACTCCAGTGGAGGGGGGCAAACTCACAAGCCTTATAGTTGGGGCATGGCCATGCTTCTGGAGCTTCCAGGGGCAAGGACTGTTTGACTCCACAATCTTCCCTTCAAGGAACAGCGATGTCCAATTGGCTACTGGGGAAGGGTGCTGCCCCTACCCTGCCAGGCAACCCTTCTAGGACATCCCCACTATATTGGCTTGGCCCCAACAGGGCCTCCCCTGTGGCCCACTAAAGATGATGAATTTGGAGAACTATCACAGGCCAAGTCCAGAGGAACCTCATCTTGCCAGTGGAGAAACTGGAGGTCACATAGCAGGATTAGGATCCTTGTTCAAGTCTCCTAATGCTTGGACCCACCTCATAGTGAGTATAGGGGCTGAGGACATCTGATGTGGGATGTAAGCAATTTTCCATCCTCCTCCTGCTTTTCTTCTGCTCCATCTCCTCCTTTCCTTCTGTCCTGCCTCTTCTTTCTCTTTCTCCTTCCCTCCTCATCCTCCTCCTTCCTCGTACCTCATGTTGCTTAATTGAATCAATAAAATGTCCTCTTGTTCCAGACTAGAAAATCTCTCTGTGTGAGGGAGACCTCAGATGCCTTACCCACCCTCCAAAGTGGTTGGCAGAACAACAGCCCACCAGAGATGTCCATATGCTAGCCCCTGAAACCTAGGAAGGTGTTAGATTACATGGAAAGGGGAATTAAGGTTGCAGATGGAATTAAAGCTGCTAATTAGCTGACCTTGAGATGGGAAGATGTCCCTGGACTGTCATGTGGGCCCGATGTCATCACAGGATACAGAAAGTGAAAGAGCAAAGCAGTGGGAGAATCAGAGAGGTGGCAGCATGGGATGGATGTAGCCAGCACTGGTGGCTATGCAGATGTCGGAAGAGGCCTGAGTCAAGGAAAGCAGGCAGCCTTCAGAAGGCGGAAAGGCAAAACGCTGGACTCTCCCCTAGAGTCTCCAGGACAGCCCTCCGACACCTCGATTTTAGCCAAGTGAGACCCGTTTTGGAGTTCTGCCCTCCATAATTGTAAGATAATAAATCTGTGTCGTTTTAAGCCACAACTTTCGTGGTCATTACTAGGAATCTCACACACCGCTCCATGTCCCCCAGCGCCCTCCAGTTGCATCCTTTCAGTGACAGGGAACTCCCTCCAACCCCAGCCGGCTCTCACCATTACCAAATCTCTCCTTAGAGGATCCAAATCGTTCCCTTGGGACTGCTTTCCAGCATGCTAGTTCTACCCCCCTGGACCCCCGCCCCCAAAACAAACCACTCTGCCCTTCTGGTGCCTAAAGGCAGTAATCACAGGATTAATTCTCTTCCATCCTTTCCTTCTGTTTGCCCAGCATCCGGAGAATTTTGTTCTTATTGCTCCCCTAGAAACCTTTTTCAAAGAAATCTTATTCCTTGTTCTTAGCTTTCTTCTGAGTTCTGGGGGTAAGTCAAGCACAGACCAAAGTTTTTAGGAGCATAGACTCAACCTGCCTACCAAGGAGGCATTGAGATAAGGTGGAGGTCATTGTTTCTGCTGGCTGTGTGGCCTCAGACAATCCTTGCCCTCTCTGGACCTCTGACGTCCCTTCTTTACAATGGGATGAAATCTCCTGAGCTCCATAGATGGCCATGGGGCAAATTGGGTCTTACCTGATTCTTTTACCAACACAACTCTGAAACACCTGCCTTCTCTCAATGTTGCTTGCCATTAATAGGAGAGGGGAAGGAAGAGGAGAGAAGAGGAAAGGGGAGTGGAGGGGAGGGGAGAGAGGGGAAGGAGACAAGAGAGTCAAGTAGAGGAGAGGGGAGGATAAGAAGGAGAGGGAGACCTGTGTCCCCACAGAAATTGTATTTGAATGTTTTATTACATGCTCTGTTTCAGGCAGCACCTTAGTTAATGGTGTGTCAGATGATGGTGCAAATTTATAGCTGAAGGTTTACATCACAGACAGCTGGAATGAATGACAATAAATTAATTTAAAGTGCTACCAAAGTGTTCCCCAAAGTATATGTGCTTATGAGCTCTGGGCTAATAATTTATAAATGCATGCCTTGTATAATCCCAGTCTTAAGTCTTGAAAGCAGCTAGTTAAAAAGCAGTCACATGACATAAATTATTTTTATTAATATCACAAGTGCATGATTAGGATGGTAGGAATGGTGGTCACCAGCCCATGGTTTCTGTGGCCAAGCATCTCCTTCCTCCCTGTCCTCTCATCCTGAGGGGCCTGGATCTCACAGTCCCAGGCTCCATTCTGTCCTAATAGTTTCTTGGGCTGCCAAAGCCTGAGCTGGTACCCCACTCCCTGATCACCTCTCCTGGGACGAGAACTTCACTCTATGTCCACTATGTCCTCCTCTAAGGAGCTGTTATGACAACTACTTGGTCCTCAGGAGAAAGCAAATATCTTTCATGTGCCATCAACATGTTCACATAAACAGGCAGAGGGAGAGGGAAAGGGTGGGGTGGGGTGGAGAGAGAGAGAGAGAGAGAGAGAGAGAGAGAGAGAGAGAGAGAGAGAGATTTGTTGAACCTTAGTTGCTTTACCCGTAAAAGGACATTATAATATTGACCTCAATTGGCCTCATAGAGCTATTGAGAAAATTGATTAAGGTCACATTTTAGCACTCGATGTATTATTCTTGAGTGCCTCTCTCAACTTATTACTTATCCTACAAATGGAGGTAAAACTTTATACAACCCAGAACTTCATGGTTGGTTAATCTGCTCAGATCTTCTTGATAAAATATAGCATGACCGTACCCTCCTGCAGCCCCAATCCAAGACCTTCTTCTCTCTCAAGCCAAATGTACCACATGCGCCCTGGGCCCCAAGTCTGGCCATTTTCTCCATAGGTTCATCGATTATCGTCTTATGAGTTCACCTTCTCCCATTTTACATTAAAGCTTGCCCAAATTCTTAGCAACTCCTCCCATCAAAAGATGGAGTCTTCCCTCCACTGTTGAACAGGGGCGGCCTAAAACTTACCTCGACCTATAAAGTGTGGTGGAAGCAACAGTGTATACCTTGAAAGAATCTTAAGATATCTTCAGCTTCTGCTTTGGAGTGGGTATTTAAATACTCCCTCTCAAAGGCAGCTGTTATGCTGTGAGAAGCCCAGTCAAGATGGAAAAGATACATGGAGACGAGCCAAGAAGTTCTGGTCAACAGCCAGTGCTGATGGGCAGCCCTAGCTGCCAGCCATGCAATGGATCATCTTGATGTTCTAGTCAAACCTACAGGTCACACAGGTTCACCTACATGTGAACCAGCTGAGCCAGTCAATCTAAGAATTATGAGAGACAATGAATGGTTGCTTTAAAGAATTAAATTTGGGGCGGTTCGTTACACAGCAACAGATAACCAGAACACCCCTCTCTGGTTGATTCGCATCAGCACTTAAACACACCAAAGCTTCTCTCATCAGAAATCTTTCTTGGTGCCATGTCACCTCCAGCTCCAGCCATAGTCACTCTCCCCATTCACAACCAAACTACAAGGCAAAGAACTGGGCCCCAACCATCGCCCCTTTTGTCCCTGCCACCCACTCGTCATCAGCCAGTGCTACGGCTCTCATTCATCCTACCTTTCCAAGGGGGTCATCTCATGGCCACCAAGTGCTGGCCATTCAGCATGCTCCCCCTCAGCCTCACATACTCCTTGGTCTGCAACTCTATTGTCCCTGCCATTTCCTTCAGCCTCACTTATACTTTTCCATCCTTTTCAATCCTGGTGTTGCTCAGGTATCTGTCTTGAAGTGTCGGCCCTCCATACTCTTCACTCATTTCCAGGCAAGCCCATCCACTGCCTTGTCTGTGCCAATGCCTCCAAATCTATGTGTCCTCCCAAGATTCCCTCTGCAGGCCAAAATATCCAAACACCTCCTGGACTTCCCCTTTGGACATCCTGCAGACACTTTAACCTCAACAATTCCCACATTTATTCACTGTCTCTATATCACTTTTCCCCTCCTTACATGCTCCTTTTCCAAGGATTGGCACTACCATCTATTCAGCTGCCGAAGTCCCAAATCTGGGATCTAGTCTGATTTCATTCTGCCCCCACCCCACATAAAATCGGTCGCCAGATCCTGGCAAGTCAACATTTATGTGGGTCGTCAATAGATTCCCTTGTCTCCACCATCCCTTACTTGGGATACTTATAACATCCTCCACTGGTCTTCCTACCTGTACTCACACATCCAATCCTCCCTCCACTCCGAAGTAGAGAGACCATAATTATATCACTTTGCAAATTACAGTCTTCCAATGGACCCCACTGTCTTCAGAATAAAAGCCAGACTCATCAATGTGACACATGAGCCCTCCTCATCTGTCCTAGAACCATCTTGCCAACCATAAATCTGACCTATCCTCATAGTCACACCAGCTTGTTCCTCCAACCTGCTGTGTGCTCACATGTGTTTTTGCTGCCAGGCATACCCTCCCTCCTCCAGGGTCTAGTAAATACCATTTCCTTCAGGTCTCAACTTCCCTGGGGAAGTCTTGTCTGCTCCACCCACCCACCCTTGCCCTACCCTCCTCATCTCCCATTCTTGACATACCCTGCCTCCTTTTCCCACCTTGTCCTGCTTTTCCTTATCTCCTTTGATGTTAATTGCTTGGTGAATTATTTCTCTTCTCAGCCCAACAGTCAGCTCTGGAGAGAATTATTGATTATTACTTAATACAATAGTTGTCACAAAGTAGATACTCAATAAATATTTGTGAATTAATGAATGAGTCTTGAGAAAACATCATCACCTTGCCTCTTCCAAAACCCATCAAAGTCTGGCTTTAACAGATTTTCAGAAGAGTCCCCAATTTTACTCTCTATTCACCAGCTTAGCTGCTCAATACACACTTACCGGGCATCTCTTGTACACCCAAACCTGGGACAGGCAGATGAATATCAAATGTGTGGACTAACAAAACACCTCAGAAATAAAAAGGACCAAACGACAGATACACACAGCAACAGGAATGAATCTCAAAAGCAATATGCTAAGTTAAAGAAGCCAGACAACAGACTACACACTGGATGATTCCATTTATATGACATTCTGAAAAATGCAAAACTATAGAGACAGAAAATAAATCAAGACACCCAAAGCACATGTCACAAGAGAATGAGTCCAGTAGAAGAGTTGTCTTTTTAACACTAGCATCAAAAGTCACTCAGCATCATTTCTGCCACATTCTATTCATTAGAAGTGAGTCCCTAAAGCTGGCTCATATTGAAGGAGGAGGAAATTACAGTCTACCTTTAAATGAGAAGAGTGTCAAAGAATTTGAGGATATGATTTTAAACCATCGTAGGCATCACTTGATTGCCAGGCAATAATATCCACCAGTCCTGGTGACACATGCACTAACTTTCATAGTGTCTACAGGTAATGGATGGCCCAAATGCAGCTCTTTTTTACTCTAAGAATATTACTACAATGATGTTAAAAGAGTATTTTGGGAACAAAAGAAAATCACCCCTAATTGCTACTTTTTCTCTATGTAACCATGTCATTTACCCTCTCTGTGCCTCAGCCTCCTGATCTGTAAAACAGGCATATAGTCCCTACCACATAGCGTTATTGTGGAGATTAAATGAGCTAATCATGTAAAGTACTTAGATAAACACATGGCACATGGCAATTCCTAACAACATTGGAGTTTTTCATGAGCTGGCTAGAGGAGCTCATAAGCTCCATGAATGAGATATTCCATAGAAAGAGCTTAGAGTCATGCTTGCCTGACACATGAAAATAAAATAGTTACATATTATTATAATTATAATAATTACTAGTTTTAGCCTCCTCAAGACCTTCAGGATAATGTGCAAACTCCTAGACTGTCATTCAAGGTCCTTTGCAAACACATTCCTGCCTATTCCTCTGCTCACCTCTAACCCTCCCCTCACATGCACCACACACACCATCCCTGAACTTGCCTCAGGCTCACAACTTTGCCCTATGCAGCCCCTCCTTTTAAGATGCCTTCCTCTACACATCTTCCTGGTGCACTTCTAGTCATCATGAACATTAGACTGAGGGCAAATGATGTTCTCTTCTAGCCATGACAGAGTAAGTGGAAATCAAACTAGTCCTATCACAGAAAAAGCAGAAGAAAAAGAGAGAGAGAGAGAGAGAGAGAGAGAGAGAGAGAGAGAGAGAGAAAGAAACAAAGAAAGAAACAAAGAAAGAAAGAAAGAAAGAAAGAAAGAAAGAAAGAAAGAAAGAAAGAAAGAAAGAAAGAAAGAAAGAAAGAAAGAAAGACAGGGAGGGAGGGAGGGAGGGAGGGAGGGAGGGAGGAAGGAAGGAAGGAAGGAAGGAAGGAAGAGAGAGAGAGAGAAACTGGAAAAACACAGAAACACCTATTTTAACATAGAAGCACAGGTCAGTGATTCTTGAGAGAAAGGAAACAGATGAGGTAAGCATATGATTGTCTCAGTTTTCTGATTGGAGACACATTCCAGGCCACTGAACAAAGAGAGAGAATCCAACCAGAGCACAGTGTCTCACTGAGCTAATGAGACAGAGATTGGAGCACAAGGAGGCTGAGGCTGCTGGAAGTCATGGGCAGAATAACAGAGAGGAGGGAGATAGGCAGAGAAAGCTCCAGAAATCTGCATAAGGGTCCTCGTGGGCCTTAGAATAAATTATAAACTGTATGTATCTAGGACAAGACTTGACGGGGCCAGGCAAAGGCCAACTATCAGAGAAAAAAATTGCTACCAGGGAGCTAGGAGTTTAACAACTACCAGAGCTCATACAGAGAGAAGAGACTTTGAGTTCCAATCAGTCAGAGTAGAGGGGCTCCATTCATCAACTTAATAAAGCTTAAAAATGAGCCTCAAAAGGAGTGATTTCATCCACAGGCAAACTATTTGCCAATTAAAACAATATATTTAATACTCTTTAAAGAAAACAACCAAATACAAACACTCAGCAGTGGAACATCACAATGTCCAGAATCCACACAAAAACTCCTAGATAAGCAGAAAAACAGAAAAATGGATCCCACAGCTAGAAGAAAAATAATTCAATAGAAACAGACCTGGACGATAGAAATTATGAAATTAGAAGACAAAGAAATGGAAATGGTTATTATAAAAAATTTGAGAATTTAAAAGAAAATATAATGAAGGGATAAACTAAAAGCATAAAAAAGAAACAAACAGAACTTCTAAAGCTAAAAAATACAATACAGGAAGGAATTAATAACAGTTTAGACACTGCAGATAAAAGGATCCATGAAGTTGAAAACGAGGCAACAGATATCACAGGGGAAATTAGAAAATATTGTGAACTGAATGCAAAAATAAAAACACAATATGTTATTATGTGTAGGATGCAACTAAAAGAATGGTTGGAGGGAAATGCATAACTTTAAATGCTTATAGTAGACAAAAATGAAAGATTTAAACATTTGTGCAGAAAAGAGTTAACAGAGTAAGCCTGAGACTTATCCTTAGAAAGACCTGCTTACAAGGTTGACCCTTAACTGACATCTGGGAATGTACATTTCAGAAGAGTTCCCATAATTTCTTGATAAAAGTGGCTTACTGTACCTAAACTGTTTATGTAAATAATATGGTTTTTGCTGAACACCACTTTCTTTCTGGTAGTCTGAATGTTGGTGTGTGCCAGGCAGAAGGTGCCTATGACAAGACCCTCCCCTACCCCAGTGAAAACTCTGGGCACTGAGTTTCTAATGAACTTCTCTGGTAGGCAACATTTCACATGTGTTGTCACAATTTCTCACTGGGGGAACCAAGTGCATCCTCTGTAGCTCCACTGTGATCAGACTCTGGAAGTGTGTGCCTGGTTTCCTTCATGCTTCACATCATGTGCCTTTTCCATATGCAAGTTGGCTGTGTATCACTTGTACTGTGAAATATTTTACAATAACTATTTCAATCTCATTGTATTTTAATTCTATACTCTTAGCCATGAGTGTGACTATATGCTGAGTCTTGAAAGTCTCCCTAGAAAATCGCTGCACCTGGGAAAGGTCTTGAGGCCTCTCAACACGCCATGGATTCACCTAAGGAAGTTCAAGGGGAAAAGACCAAATTAAAACCAAAGTAAATAAAAGAAAGGAAATAATAAAGAGTAAAAATCAGTGAACTAGAAAATAAATATATGCTAAAGAAACTCAGTAAAACAGATAGCTTATGCTTTTGAAAAGATCAAAAAAATCAACAAAACTTTAGCTAAATTGACCAATAAAAAGAAATAAAACATAAATGATCGATACCAGGAATCAGCATGGGTTCATCACTACAGATCTTACAAACATTAAAAAGATAATAAAAGAATACTGTAAATAACTTTGAGACAATACCTTTAGCAACTTAAATGAAATCACCAAATTTCTTGAAAAACACAAATTACCAAAATTAACAAAAGAAGAAACATAAATCAAAATAGTTTGATATTTATTACAGAAACGTAGTTCATAAAATCTTCCCATGAAGAAAATTCCAGGTTCATATAACTTCATAGAGACTTTTATCAAACATTTAAACAAAAAATTATACTGATTAAACACAAACTCTTTCAAAATATAGAAGAGGATAAAACACTTCACAATCTTTTCATAAGGTCAGCATTACCCTGATACCAACACCAGACAAAAATATTACAAGAAAACTACAAACCAGTGAAAAATTAGAGCAGACTTTTTAAAAAAAAGAAATTGACAGGCTGGTTCTAAAAATTATTTGAAAACGAAGAGGACCTATAATACCCAAAACAAATTTGAAAAAGAAGAACAAATTTAGAAGACTTACATTGCTTGATTTTAAGACTTGCTATACAGTTACAATGAGTAATAGAGTGTGGTATTGGTATAATACAAAACATATGGATAAATGGAACATAATGAAATCTCAAAATAGTCCCACTCACCTGTGATCAATCGATGTTTTTGCAATGATGACAAGGTTATTCAGTGGACAAAGGATTATATTTGTAAGAAAATGTGTTAAAACAAAAAGATATTAGACTTCTAGTTTCCAGCCTGGCATGTAAGGAGATTAGAAATTATTACTCCCATCTTTATAAAAAAGAAATAAGCTAAACCAACTGAAAACAAACAACTTTTCTTAGACCCGTCAGAGAATTGAGGTCATGGGGCAAACCACTTACTCTAAAATTGGAGAGACAGACAGACAAATAAGGCATATACAGAGAATCACAACTTACTGGAGCTGAAACGCATGAACAGAAACCTCTGTGGGAACCAATCCTATGTTCCTTTTATCTAGTACATCAAGCCTGGCTTTCTGGAAAAAAAATTACAAGTCATAAAACAAGGGTGTGTTATTGGGGTGGGAGTAGAGGGTGGGGGGCAGTTTAAATAGACAAAACAAGGATTAGAACCAGACTATGGAAGGAATATTGTAATTATCAGACCAGAAATTTAAAACAACTATGATTAAATATCTAACGGAAAAAGTAATTGACATGCAAGAACAGATAAGTAGGATAAGCAGAGAAATGAAAATTCTAAAAAAGAAATTGAAAGCAATATGACAGAAATGAAGAATATCTCTGGTGGATTCATTAGCAGACTGGAGCCAGCTGAATAAAGAATTTCTAATCTTGGGGATATCTCAATAGAAACCTCCAAAACTAAAAGAAAAGAGAAAAGGACTTAAAAAAAAAAAAAAACAGAATATCCAAAACTATAAGACAACTACAAAAAAGTATAATATACACCCAATGGGAATACCAAAATAAGAAGAAAAAAAGAAAGGAACAGAAGAAATAGTGACTGAAAATTTCCAAAAATTTGAAGCAATAATGACTGAAATTTTCCAAAAATTAATGTCAGACATCAAACTACATATTTCAGGAAGCTCAGAGAATACCAAGTAGGATAAATACCAAAAAGCTACACCTGGCACATCATGTTCAAAGTGTAAAACAGCAGAGATACAAAGTATTGAAAGAAGTTATGGTAAGGGTGGGGAACAACACTTACACATGGGGGAACAAGAATAAAAATTACACCAGACTTCTCAGAAAACATTCAAGCAAGAAGGTAGTGAAATGAAATGTTTAAAGTGTTGAAAGAAAAAAAATCACCAACCTAGAATTCCGTATCCTGCCAAATTACACTTCAAAAGCAAAGGAGAAATACTTTCCGAGACAAACAAAAATTAAGGGAATTTGTTGCCAGTAGACCTGCCTTGCAAGAAATATTTTTAAAAGTTCTTCATAAAGAAGAAAAATTATATAGATCAGAAACTCAGATCTATCTAAAGAAAGGGATAAGTTGTAAACATATATTGCAATCTCTAGGACAACCACTAAAATAGGTTGCTAAGTACAATCGATATGCTAAGAAAGGAGAAAAAGTGGAATCATATGAAATGCTTGATTAAAACCACAAAAGGTGAGAAAAGGATGGAAAACAAAAATTAGAACCAAGAACAAGGGAAACAATAGAAAACAGTAACAATTGTGGTAAATAAAACAAAAGGATACCATTATGGACCTTAACTCCACTTCACACTGTTCACAAAAATATACTCAACATGGGCCATACATCTAAATATAAAAATCTAAAATTATAAAATATCTAGAAGAAAACAGGAGAAAATCTTTGCAACCTTGTTGGTCCTCAAAAACAAGTCATAAAAAGCACTAACCATAAAAGCATAAACGTATCAATCGGACTTTTCTCTTCAAAAGATATCATGAAGAAAGTGAAAAAGGAAACCATAGACTGTGGGAAAATATCTTCAAAACACATATTTGGGAAAGGATCTGTATCCAGATTTTAAAAATTCTTATAATTTAATAATAAGACAAGCGACCCAGTAAAATTGGGCAAAAGCTTCAAATAGATGTTTTAGCAAAGATGATATATGCCCATAAAAAGATATTCAACATCTTCAACATTATTGGTCACCATGGAATTACAATTTAAAACAACAAAGAGATAACAGTACATACTCACCAGAATAGCTAAGAAAACACTGACAGTGCCAAATGTTGTCACGGATATGGAACAAGCAGAATTCTCATGTACTACTAGCGGCTAAAATGGTGCAACTACTTTGAAAAAGAGTTTGGCAGCTTCTTTTAAAGTAAAATATATACTTACCATACAACTCAACAATTCTACTTTCAAGCATTGACCCAAGAGAAATGAAAACATGTTTATCCAGATTTGCATATGTGTGTTCATAGCATCTTCATTCAGAAAAATCTTAACACTGGAAACAACCCAAATGAATATCAATTGATGAACAGAAAAAGAAACAGTGGTATGCCTGTTTACTGGAATACTACTCAGCAAGGAAAAGGGCCAAACTGCCAATACATGGTGAAGCATGAATGGATATACACAAAATAATATACGTGCTGAATCGCATTTATAGGAAGTTCTAGAACACACAAAACTAATCAATAGCAATAGAAATCAAATCAATGGTTATCCTGAGTGGGAGCAGGGAGAGAGATTGACTGGGAATGGGCAAAAACATTTTAGAGAACAGTGTAAATGTGCTATAACTTAAGTACAGCAATGTTTATACCATTGTCTACATCTGTCCAAACTCATTGAACTATACAGTTAAATAATCAAAAGAAGTGTGCATTTTGTAAATTATTCCTCACTAAAATTTACCTTCTCAAAAAAGGAATGATTGAAAGGGGAAAAGGAACATAGTGTTAGAAGGAGAAAATGGCAGGGTCTGGCTGGAGGCTACAGGGGACCCCCTGCGGGGTTTGAGCGCCATTCCAAGCTCTTCTCAGGAGGTCCCTTGGGTTGCTTTTTCTTCCTGCCTTAGCAGAGGCAGCCTGTGAAGCTGACAAGACTGGAACCACAGGACCTAAAAAAACTGATTCTTTTAGTTTTTTTTTTTAATTTCAGTTAATTTAGCAATTATTTATTGAGCACCAATTGCATACAATCTTCCATGTCCCAAAAGATTTACTCATATTAATCTCTTATATACTTTAGAGTCAACCCTGGCTCATGATCGTAACCAAGTTCTTCAACTTGTCTCCGTTTCTTTCTCTGGAGAGATTGAAATCTTGTCTCCTTGTAATGTGTTGTAGGGAGGAAATGAGGTGGTTCTTATACAGCGCTTGGCCAGAATACACTACAAAGGTTAGCAATTGTTGTAGCTGTCATGTTTGTAGCTTCAGGAGTCCCACTCAGCTCCAGGACTTCAGTCAGACAGCCAAGCTGCAAAACCTCACGCTGGCTGTGGGGCCTGGAGATGGTTTTTTCATGTCTCCCTTTCCCATGAGGTAGACATCATATCGAGCCTCTCACACCAGGCAGTTGAGAATTGAATGAACTACTAGAAGTAAAGTGCTCAGCTCGGTGCTTGGAGTATTCTAAGTGCTTAAGAAATGTTGACTATTCTTACTTTCTTTATGTGACATTGCATTTTAATAAATAAAACTGAAGCACCCTCTCCCCAAACACCGAGTTGCCTGAGGAAGGCTCAGGACACCAGGAGGCTGGTCACTGACCGTGGTGGCCTGCCTAAGTGGAGCTCAAACTCCTGCCTGTGGGCATCCCAGGAAAACTGAAATGGAGTAGATGCTCCCAGAGACCAGAACACCAACCCTTCCTGCCTACAGATAGGGGCTGTTACCCTACCCTTCCAGGCTCAGACAAGGTGCCACCTCTTCCATGAAGCCATTTGTGACTGTATCCTTCGAGTCCCAGGCCAGAAAGGGCTACAAAGAGACACCACATGAAAGACTAAAAAGAAAACATTTTATTCTCAGCTCAGATTCAAGTTTCAGCGCTCTGACAAGGGGGCCATGGGAGAAAGTGCTGCAGGAAGCATCTAACACAGGGTCAGCCCTAGAGGTGTTCAGCAGATGTTAGTTTCCTTAAGAGCTGAAGGAACAGGCTTCATTATTATTTCATTCAGAGAGAAACTGAGGAGCTCAAGCCTGAGGACACATGGCTTGTGAGTAGAACAGAGGTTTTTCATTGTTCCATGCCTGCCCACGTGCTAGGACCATAATTACTGCAGGGTGAGAGAACTGAGGCCCAGTTGACTGTCCAAGGCTATATAATTACTTACATAATCCAGACTTAACCCTAGATCTTCTGATGCCAAACTTGACCTCACCCACTGGATCTCATACAGCTGTTGGGGGGTCACTCACTAGGCCCAGACCCCATGAGAAGAGAAACCCATGGCAGGGCCTGGGCTGGGCCAGGGCTATGCCTGATGCCACCTCAGGGATTAAGATATGGCTTCAGTAGGTGCAGCTGGGCAGGGGCTGTAGGAAGCTGATGAGGAGGCCAGAACCTCTCTATACTGAGCAGAGGGCCTGAAGGCCTGGCATGGGTGGCCCTGATGAAGAAGAAGAAAAGTTGGATTGGCCATGGACAGCTTGGACTAAGAGAAGGTCAAACTGGTGTCTCAGAACACAGACTTGGAGTCCTCTCTCACTTTGCTATGTCACTTGCCCAGTTGGGCCTTTGTTGTTCCATCTCTCCCCCAAGTGAGGTTGTCTTGCTGGTCAAGGAGGCATAAACAAGGCAAAAAGCTGCAGAAGCTTTGATATCAACAAACCAAGGTTCTGGTCTCTGATCTACAAGTTCTAAGAAAAACGTCTTTGGATAATCACAAACTCTCTGAGCCTCAGTTTTCTCATCTGTCCAATGGAGCTAACAGCACTATTACTAGGACATGATGCTATATCAAACTCTATAGTTGCAAGAAATGCCGCATTCTGAACTTTTCTTTCAAGAAACTAAATTCTGACCATTCCACCTCTGTCATCATCCAGCTGCCTCTCCTAAGCTTCAGGAAGGAGGAGGCTCCCTGGTATCCAGGAGTTAGGGCAGGAAGTATCCTCCACTCTGTCTTGGCCCCTACAGAGGCCCTCATGCTTAAAGACTGTGTGGCCCCTGAAATTCTGAGGTGCTCTGCTCTGCTGGGCAAGACACTAGAGCAGGTGTGGTCTGGCCTCCCAGGCATGCTGAAGCCTAGTCATACACCAGGCAGGGCCTCTTTTTTCTACCTCCCTTCCCAGTCTGCCCCTTCCTCCTCCACTCCCAGCCTTCAGAGTCTTCTCTATCCCCCTGCCCGCCGCCCAGCCCTCACCCCTCCATCTTATCTGAGACGATGAGAGAGAGTCCTAGACTTGGAGCAGTTTCTGCTCCCCTCAGGAAAAAGAACACAAAGGCCTGGTCAACAGGGGAATCACTGGCATAATATCTGTAGACACCTTCTGCATAGAACCTCCTCAGACAGTGAGTGGATTGTCAGTGGGACTATGAGCCACTCTGCTCCTGATAGCCTGGGCTGCTATGAAGACAAAATGACACCATACAGAAGGTACTGCCCAGTGCTGGCCCATAGGAAGGGCTTCTAATCCCTGCAATACCACAAGGCAGGCAGTGCGGGTGATGTAGGTGAGGATCAGAGAGGGTAAGAGTTTTAGGAAAGGTCACACAGCAAAGCATGGAGACAAAGGCATCCAGTGAGTATGCCCTCCCTGCCTCCACCACCAGGAGAGAGGGCAAGGCAGGAGCATTCCTGGGGTGTCTGTTTGCCAGTCTCATAGGTGATGTGGGTCCTGGTGAGAGTTAAAGTTAGAACTAATTGGGAGCAGCGGGGCAGGACTGCTTTGGAAGCTGGCAGAGAAAGACCTTTACTCTTGATCAAAAGCCCAAGGTGTCAGCCTCTAAATACGAGCACAGAAGCCGGGCACTCACCCCAGCCTTAGTTTGCCTATCTGGGAAACGGGTACAATGGCCACAGAGGGGCTATGAATCTCAGGACCTAAGGGTCCTGCCATTAAAGAACGTTTGAGAGAGCAAGGTTGCTGCAGTCTGAATGTTTATGTCTTTCCAAAATTCATGTTAAATCCTACCCCTCAATGTGATGGTATTAGGAAGTGGAGTTTTGGGAAAGTAATTAGATCGTGAGGGCGGAGCCTTCATGAAGGGGACTGGAGCTTTTATAAAAGAGACCACGGAGAGTTCCCACATTCCTTCCACTATGTGAGGACATGGTGAGAAAACGGCTGTCTATAGGAAGCTTCCTTCACCAGACACTGAACCTGCTGGAGTCTCACTCTCGGATTTCCAGCCTCCAGAACCGTGAAAACTCAACGTGTGCTGTTAGAAGCCATTCAATCTGTGATACGCTGTTACAGCAGCCAGATCGGACTGCGACAACGGTGGTCCCACTCTCCATACCCTCCACGTGACAAATTTCAGGAGGAGAGCAACTGTTTCCTCAGGTGTCCTGTCCTCCACTGATTCTCTAAATTGTGGATTATCCCTAGGGAAACCCAACCCAGATGGCAGAGGATTATTCGTCTGTAAGAATGTCTGTGACTCTCACAGAGAGACACATCAGGGGAATTACTCGCTTTACAAAAAAAGGTGCTTCCTTCACAGAAGGAGATGCCCCATGAGCTTCCCTCTCCCATCCCAGATGTGGAAGAGGCTAGAGGTGGGGGTGGGGAAAACGCAGAGAGCCCCGCTTTCTCTCCCATCAGGTGAGTGGTTGGAAGGCTGGTTTCAAGAGCTGGGTGGTGTTGGAAGGCTTGAAACAAGAGTGTTAGGAAACCCTTGGATGGGGGTCCGTGAGAAATGGAGGCCACGGTTCTCAGATGGGCCTGGGTTAGCAACGCTTCTCAGGGACACTGGCACTGTTACGAAGAGGAAGACGCCCTCTGTCTCACCTCTGGCTGCTGGGATGGGCTGGAGTTCACGACCCCTTAAAACCCCAATTCCTCTTCTCACAGGGCATAATAGCTGAAGCTGGGAGGAGACCAAGAGCAGGAAGCCTTTCCTGGGTAGGCTCCTGGGTGGGATGGTCTGGCCTTCATGAGTCTTGCTCCTGGTGTGGGGTTTTATTTTTCTGAAGAGTAAGTCAAAGCCCCCTTCAACAGCCTCCCAGCTTCCACCTCCCCCTTGTAGTCCTCCTCCACTCTGCTGCCTGCACCATCCTTCTGGAACCTGATTTTGATCGTGGCATTCCCTTGTTCACTCACCTTCAGCAGCTACTCCTCACCTCAGTCAGTCTCCCCAACCTAGCTCACAACTGAAACTTTCCAAGGCCCTCGTTAACCAGACAGAGGCTCTAGCCACTGCCTGACAGCCTTCAGAGTCCACTAGCTCTCCCCAGGACTTCTCCAAAACCCCCACTTGACAGCTTAGCCATCTGGTGCTCTGAGAGGCTAAGTGACTTGCCAGAGGTCACATAGTAGGACTTGAAATTCAAATCCAATTTTGGTGACTTGGATAGAGTCCACACCTATCCACAAAAGGGTCAAGAGCCTAGGACAGAAACTTCAGGAACCTGTGTCCCTTGCCTGGAGAGAGCCTGCCCCTCTATGGGTAAGAAAATGGCAGGTGAGGAAAAAGGGGTTTGAATGACAAACTCTGAAGGCAGCACCATGCCATGAGCGGAGCCCAGACCATGAATCCAGCCACCGTCGCTGAGCCTCAGTGCCTCTTGGGAGAAATGGATATTAAACCCCCTGACCTCACAGTTCCCAGGGCAGAGTGCATGGACAGTGGGTGCTGCCAAGCCAGCCCAGAGCCGGGCACACAGCAGGTGTTTATCCACACTCCTCAACTTGGCAAAGGATCCAGAGGCTCAGGGTTGTGGGTGGGTACAGCCCCTGCCAGCCCCAAATCCACACCCCACCCCCAACTGCTGCCCACAGTGGGGCTGTGCAGGCCTAGTAAACAACCTCTCACCAACCCCCTCACCAAAAGGAAACTTTTTTAAAGCAACAGAAACCAACATTTCTGCATGTTGCCTGAGCCGGTGATGGGAAAAGCCTTCAGAGAAGAAAGGGCTACTGGGGTGGAGGCAGAGGCAGAGGCCAGGCAAATGCTGCAGAGAGAAGGGGAGAAACGGAGATCTGATAAGGGAGCTCTGATGTCTGTGAGGCTGGTGTGTGGGGCACCAGGGACGCTCAGCCTCTCTGCAGCCGGATCCCTGCAACCCCTGAGCTCAGGGACAGGTCTGAGGTGGCCCTGGGGGGTGGCACCCAGCCCTGCCAGGAACTCGGGCCACAGTGTTCTACCACTCAGGAGGCTCTCCACCTTGGTCAGGCCATTTCCCTGAATTTGGAAACCAGCCAGAGGCTCACAGGTTATTGGTCCCTTTGTCTAGCTCTGCAGCCTACTCATCCATGGCCTTGGTCCAGTCTCTGCCCCAGTGAGCCTTAGTGTCCCCCTCCCCGCAAAGAAGGTGTTGACTATCTGTGGTGATGCCATCAGGACATGGTGCTGGCCTGGGAATTGGCAAGTTCAGGGCCCAAGCTTGCTGTGGACCACTGGGTAAGTAGCTTTAGCTAAAGTGATCGAGACGGTCCCAATTTGACACTAAAAGTCTGCAGCCCAGGAAAGTATTTACTCCTGGGGAAACTGCCAGGTCACCCTTTACCCCTCAGGGCTGGAATTTCCTCTGATGAGACTCCGGAGGCCTCACCTGGCTCCCTGCATGGCCCTCACCATGATTGAGGATGGGGCCTGTCCTCCTGGACAGATATGTCCAGCCTGACTAAAAAGACTGGACATGAACCCGCCCCAGGAACCCAGGTTACCCCTGAGACAGACAGGCAGAGTGGGCAGGTACCGGGAACCAGAGCGGGAGCAGATGCTGGGAGGCTTGGCATGGCATGGGCCTCACAGGAGGAGTCTTACAAGCAGAGAAGAGCAGTGTGGGGCATTTCAGCGGGGTGAGAGCATAAGCAGAGCCTGGGGACCTAACAGTGGAGTAAGCAGTGCACCCAGCCTCGAACTGAGCATGCAGCTACATGGCAGGACCCGGACTGGCCCTCAAGTGCCCCACAGTTGCATCTCAATCTGCTGCCTCCAGTGTCTGAATTCCCACAGCTGCATCCACTGCCAAATGATTTGCATCAAAACAAACATAAAAAAGAAAACCACAACAAAGTTTTGTCTGTTTTTCTAAAGTGAAGATGTGCTTTCCATAGAAACTGAAAGCCCCCAAAGGGGCTCTGAAAGTGAATGGCCACGCCCTACTGTGTTTGCCATGCTTCTCTGACTTCCTGTGTAGCCTACCCCAGCAGGGCAGACCACCCTAGAGAGAACAGCTGGAGACCGGCTGGAGGCCGATAGAGAGGGTCTGCTCTGACATCCATGGGCCCCCACCCACACCCCAGGGCACAGGGCAGCTCTTCCTGGCGCTGGCCACCTGCCAAACCCCACCCCTTCAAAGCATCTCACCAACAGCTTCAGGTGTGGTATGGGGTCACCAGCCCATCCTAATTTCTTGTGCCCAAGTGACCTCACACAGCCTACTTGGACTGCCCTGAATAAGTCACTCACCCTCTCTGAGCCTCAGTTTCCTTGACTGATGGGTCTGGAGCATGTGGCACGCTCAGGAGGGTGAGGGCTTCCAGAAAGCCTAGCCAATGTATATCTGACCTTCCTCTGAACACCAACATCCCCCCTCCCCCAACTCACCAGAAGGGCAGTGAGAAGAAAGTAAAACTCTCAGCCTCATTCTTAGCTGCTGGCCTGAAAGTTCAGGTTCAGTCCTGCCCAGAAACCTCTGCGGGAAGAAGAGGAGGGGGCTGCAGGGGGTGTCACTGTTACTGTGGCCACCTCAATAGAAGCTAGAGCTGGATTTGCGATTCCTCGCTCCCCAAGCATTTACTGAGTCCCTCCCGCTTCTTACTTAAGCTGAGTCACTTGATTTCATGCACACATACACCTGCCAAATGGGTCATACATACCTGTAATTGCCTGTTCACTCTATCTTCTCACTGGCCTTACCCAGAAGGTCTTGGTGTTCCATTGCCTTGACCAATAAACTGAGACACTGAGAGGCAGTGACTTGCCCAGCATCCCACTGAATAAAGCAGAAAAAGGATTGGAACCAGGTCTGACAAGGGGTCTGGAGATCTTTCTACTGTATCCAAAGTCCCAAAGGAAAGGGGTCTTTGAGAGCCACCAAGGTTTCTGAGCAGGACAATGGCATGGTTAGGGAGGTGGTGGGAAGTTGGACTGAGGACCCTGAACCTGGAGACAGCGAGATCTGCAAGGCCACGATTAAGGTGCAGGCAGCTAGGGGAGCAGAGGGAAGGGTGTTTGTGTTTCAAGGGAAATTAGGAGGGCAGACCACCGTGCTCTCAGCCTCTGAGGCCACAGAGGTAGGAAAAGAGGCACAGAGGAGGAGCAGGTTGGGGTGGGGAGGACCTCTAGAGCATGCTCACAGCATCCACGCTCAGCGCCACATTCCTCCAGCAGCGCCATTCCCCCACCATCCCACATGGGAGCAGTGGGGTCAGTGGCTCTCCCAGAGCAACTGGGCCAGCGTGGGGCCCAGCCCACTGCCCAATTCATACGGGACTCTTGCTCCCACTGCCTTTTCCAGGCTGATTCCCCATGCCAGATTGATGAACAACGTAATAAAGGGGGCAATCACATTATTCCTGAATGCATTTTAATAAAAATCAAATAAAAGCAATTATGTGAATTTTCAAGAGGATCACCTCTCCTCCTTTCCCCAAGGTAGGAAATGGAATGAATTCAGGAAATCATTAAAATCAGAAAGCTGAGCTATGTGCCACTGCCGCGCTGGCGGCTGCCACACAAAGCAGCAGGGAAACCCAGACCCGGCGGCATCGCGGCGCCTTTCTTCAGCTCTTTGAGTGAAAATTCCACCTATGGGTGAAGAAGGGTAATTAAGGGCCAGGAGAGACGCTTTGAATCCAGGCTGCCTTTGCCCCTCCAGTAGGAACTTCCCAGCTTCAAAGGAGCCTTAGACTCCCTGAGGGAGAGCTCTCCAACCTGGCATCCCAGGGCTTGTGGCAGGCAGGGGCAGGGCTTACAGAGGGTCCCTAAGTGAACCAACCCTGCTGTCCCCTTGTGGGAAACATGCAGCTCTCAGCCAGCTAGAGGCCAGAACACTGGGTCTGGATGCAGAAGAATGGGGTCCCACTGAGCGGCGATGATCGCGTATTCTCCTTCCAGCATCCCCAAAGAGAACACAACCATGTAGTCTACAAGGCCTGTCCTGTCTGGTTGGGCATTCTAGCCCCATGTGACCCTCAAACTGGTATGCTTTGGGGCTGAGGATGCTGAAGCTAGAGGGGGCCAGTGACACGCCCAAGGTCACCCAGCTGGTTAAGGCAGTGCCAGGACTGGAGCTTGGCTCTGCTGGGGCCCCAAGCCAGGCCCAAGTTCTATGAATAAGGTGGTCTAGACACAGTTTGGCTTGGTCTTCCATGGGCACTTACAAGAAAAAGCCATGACCACCCCAACTGCCATCTTCTGGGCGCTAGCCTGGGCCACTGTCTTTATACACTGCACAGTAAGTGTTTTCATCCTGTCAGTACAGGTTCTGGACTGAGCTGCAGCAAGGTGAAGCAACCTGCCCATAACCCCACAGCTAGAAGTGATGAATCCTGGATTTCCCCAGGGTCATCAGAGTCCAGGCCAAAGACTGATTGCCAAATCACAGTGCCACCCTCTTCACAGGAGATAGGCCTGAGTCAGGGTTTTTCAGGTTGCATTTGGTTGCTGGAGACAGAAAGACAGGGATTTTCACTTCCCCTGTCCCCCATATGCACGCTGGCAAACCTATATCACCCTTCCACCTGAAGAGTAGGACATTGGGTGCTCCAGAAGGAGCACCCAGTCACCCCTAAGACTATCTCTGTCAGCCACTAAGGTCTCAGATGGAGGCAAGCAGGACAGCTAAAAGCCGTATGTCCCCTTTTAGGGCAGCCTAAGTTAAGGAAACAAACCAGGCCTGGAAGGCAGAGGGCCAGCATTGGCTATGTGTTACCTTAAGCAACTTCTACCAACTCTCAAGACATGCAAACGTGGGTGTATATATGTATATACTTATTTGTGCACATGCATATGTGTGTGTGAGAGAGAGAGAGTGTTAGAATGAGGGGTGGCCAGTCGCTAGTCCATACATTTGATACTATCCCACATTGTCTTGTCTGACTCAGCTGGGAGCTACCTTTAATTCCCGCTGCTGCTATTAGCTATGGCACCCTCCTCCAATGATGCTCAGCGAAATGTCACCAAAAATGAGATTTCCGTCAGGGGAAAGGAGAGTGAGAAGGATGATTTTCGGTGGCCTCTCCTAATGCCAGCCTTCCCTTGGAAGTAGGACTTTCTGGCAGCCCCTGCACCATCTGGCACTTGGAACCCAAAACCAAGCACTGGTGACAGAACTTCTGGTCTCATCCTCCTGTCTCCGTTGGTGCCCCTCTCTGGCCCCTGGACCTCAGGGGCCTTGTAAGAGAAGCAAAGGCAGTTGCATCTGGCCTTCAGGGCTAGCACATGGGGGAATGTAGGACAGAAAGACGGTATGTGAACCTTCTGTCACTCCTGTTCCCTCAGAGGCCAGTTTCCCTCGACACTGCTCTAGCCAATCTCTCAGGTTTTGCACACAGCAGGCATTCCATAAATGTGTACTGTGTGGGGCTCAGAAAGAAGACAGGCTTGTCCAGGACAGGGAGTTGAAAGCAAGAAAAGGAAGTGCCCCTGCATGCTCTTCAGGGCCTGTGGACTTCGGACTACATGTGTGCACATGTGTGTATAAGCACATGCATAAATGTGTGCACTCTTGTAACCACACCTACCTGCTGGCAAAGCCACTGACCTATGCACACGTCTTGCACACACACATCAACACAGCTGACGGGTAAGCAGCAGCCCACAACCCCAGGCAATATCCTCCCAGCCTTGCTCCCAAACCCCCCTCTAGACAGGCCTTGGAGAAAAAGGGCTAAGACCTTGGAGGTCCTGGCCCGTGGGGTTCCACAGGGCTGTCCATCTGCTATTACCTTCACCCAGATTCTACCTTGGTCACTCTGGAAGCATCTGCCAGGAGCTAACTCCCAGCTGTGCCTGGGATCTGGAAATAAAGGCTGCTCTTGGTGGCTTCTAGACCATCTAATAAGGGCTGACCAAGGGACTCTGATTAGACAGAGAAGGTCACATCTAACTCTGCTTGGGGTGAGGGGAAGGGGTCACAGGGAAAGCCTCCCCCAAAATGAAGCTTGGAGCTTGACCTAGAAAAAGGGGCTGGGTTTCCCAAGAAGACTAGATGGGAAGGGCATTCCAGATGGAGGGAACAGCTTACGCAAAGGCAGGGAGGCATGCCTTGTTTGGGGAATGCTGAGCTGTTGCGGCTCCCACCCTGCTTTTGCTGGCTGCACTGGGAGGAAGTGTCCTTTTCAAAGCACTGTCTGGAGTGAGAGGGCAAAACAGGACACCACACTGCAAAGCACCCCTGAGCGCTGTTACTGGCACAAAAGACAGCCGCTGGAGGAAAGGGAGTGCAGATTGCTCCTCAAAGCCCCACCCTGGGAATGCAGCAGATAATTCATATCTCAGAAGTACAGTTGGCCCAGGGAGCCCACATGTGAGCTAAACCCATTAGTTAAAAAAATGAAGGGAGTAATGAATGAACTCTGGGTAGTGGTTCCCTCTGGGAAGCAGGGGGCCAGGAGAGGCATGGTGTCCCGGTGCCTGCAATACTCTAGTTCTGAAGTACAGTGTGCACGAACGTTCATTTTAATGTTTCATAGCTTACAAATAGTCTTTTATATGTATAAAATACAACGTAATAAAAGTTTTAATTGTGTTTATGCCCAAGTTTACAGGGCTGACCCGAGGCGGGGTTGGTGGAGATGCCTCTATGTGGTTACCTGAGCTTGGTGTCCTCACAGGTGTCTCATTCCCATGCTTTGGAGCAGTGTAGGGGCCTGTACTCGTCCCAGCTTCACTGGATTCACAGAAGATTCCAGTCATTTCCAGACATGCCCAGGTGTAGCTAGGAAAGTAGAGATGAATGCTCAGCCAACTTGACATATAGACTTCCCTTTTCTGGGTCTGTGTCCCCTCTATACAGTGAGGGACTCGGGTTGGTTTGTGTCCTGAGTTTGACCACTAGTAGTAGCACAAGTTACACGGAGCCATTTCCCTACCTGTAAAGAGGGACCATATCAGAACTGCTGTGAGGACTGAATGACACAGTCCCTGGCATGCAGGGATTACTCTGTAAATAGTTTGTAAAAATCACTGGAACAAAGACTCTCAGAGGAAACAGGGTGGGACTGAAGGATAGAAGGTTTTGTTCCAGTCTCTACCGCATCACTCACAGGCCCTGAAGCCTCTGGAATCCTTTAACCCCTGGGCCTCACTCTGCTCCTGTGTAAAGTGGGAACCCTAGGGCGCCCTTGGAGAGAAAAGAGAATGAGAAAGCTCTGGCAAAGGACAGCACGTTGCAAAAAATGGCAGGGCCAGTAACCAGAGCTCCAATCCTCAAGCCATCTCCCTAGGGAAGAAACCCCAACCTGACCCCTGGGGGGATGTGCTGGCCCCACCTGAGGCAGCCCTAACCTCAAGAGCAGGCCCAGTGCCTGCTCCAGCTCAGAGTTTGGGGCCTGGACTAGGTGAGCATGGATCAAAGGCAGAGGGAATTAGCATCACAGAGAGCCTGGAGGAGGGGAGGCCAGGATTAAATCACTCTCCTCTTCCTGCTGTTCCTTCCGCAGCCCAGGGAGTTGGGGGAAGAGTAAACATCCACCCCCAAGCCCTTACCACACCCCTGAGGCCCAGTTCCTACAAGAGGCAGAGCAGGGGCAATGATTTTGGGTGGGATTTGCAGTAAAAAGCAGACGCACTGTGCACACAATCTGGGGCCTTTGGCTTGATGAGACAAGAATGAAGATGCTTTGGCCAGAGACATGTTTGCAGAATCTGGAGCCTGGACATGGGACAAAGGGCATGCAATGTGAGTCCACAGATCCTGCAGTGTCATTTCAGGGACACAGGAGCGTGTGTGTGTGTGTGTGTGTGTGTGTGTGTGCGTGTGTGCGTAAGTGCGCACGCGCGTGTGTGCATGCGCATCAGGAGATCTACAAGAGTATGAGGGTTGGGGACACTCTACGTGTAAACCGTCAGTCTGGCTGTGGGCCACATGGGTGCCTGACTTATGAGTGTGTGTATCTGTGAGGCCCACGCATGCATGCAGCAGGGCAGAAACAGTGTCTGCACACATGTATGAGTCTGGGAATCTATGGCTGTCAGCCTCATGCATGAGTGTGTGTGTGACAGTGGTGTGAAGTGTACAGACATTTGGGTCCAAGTGCGGGCATCTGAGTACGTGTGCAGACAAGGGAGCTGCCTGAGAACTGTGAAATAGAGAAAAGTGTGAGAGGGCTCAGAACTGTAGTATTTCCCACAGGAAAACAGATGACCACCTAGCGGGCCCTGCTTCCAGGCTCCATGGGCTTCACCTTTCCCACCGCGGAGCTGCAGTAGGGTTACTTGGCTTAATCGTTTTGTGCCTCAGTTTCCTCATTTGAGACAAGGTTAGTCACAGTGTAGTTGTGAAGATTAAATTAGTTAATATAAGGGGATCACTTAAAACAACGCTTGGCACACAATGAATGCTCTCAAAGGATTCTTTAGTACAATTAGTGCTACCTGGAGGGGGCATGGTCGGGCTGAACCGGGCTGGCTGGCTGAGCAGGGTGAGCTTAGAGCCTGCCAGGAGCTGTCCTTGCAGAAGCCTGAGAGAAAGACTGCTTTTAAGCCAGCAGAGCTGGGCAGCCTTTGGCAGTGCCGGGAAAAAGGAGCATGTGGTGTCCGGAGAATCACAAGACACATCCTGAGCCAACTTGGGCAGGCTTGGCACTTGCTGGCCTCTCTGTGGGGCTCCTCCCACCCCTCCCTTTCCAGCTTCCCATTCCCCGCCCCCCCACCCCCGCACGTACCTCTCACCCACCTCCTGCCCCAGGAGTGTCAGGCATATTCCCCGCCAGCCCTGTTTCATCCTTCGACTGGCTGGCAAGGTCCATTCTTCATGCCCATTCTGCAGATGAGGAAACTGCAAAGACATGGAGGTATATGACCAAGAGACAGAGCTGGATTCAGGTTCCCAAGACTCTGTAGTTTCAGAGTAATCTGTAGAGAAGCAAAATGCCAGTCTGGCCCCTAGGGCAGTCCAACTGGCTCTCAGCTCTTCAGAGTCGGCACTGGCTTTCAAAGCCCCGCAAACAGTTTCCTTAGCCGGTCCTGACTCACAGGCTGGGCAACAAACACACCCCTCCACACAAACACTGTCTCTGCTCCACGTACCCACCAGAACTAGAAAATGTCTAGCCTGACACCGAAATGAACCCCTAACGTACCTCTCCCACCTCTATCCTCTTGTTCCTGGTATTCTCTAGCTTGTCCATCCTTGTCTAAATCCTCCTTGTCTATTAAGGCCTATTACAAATGGCACCTCTTCCATGAAGCCTTCTTTGATTGCTTTGTCCATTAGCAGTCTCATTCCCATGGGATCTAAAGACATTCTTTCTTCAGAACTATCTACCTTTGGGAAGTCTTAGGGGTCAGACCAGGAGCTTGTCTGTACCTCCCCATCCCACCCCACAAGTCTGGGCAAGGATGTCCACAGGCTGAGGTGCAGCTTAGGCACTCACACACTCACACTGCTTCATAATCCCCACCAAGCCTTGTATTGCGGCCACATAACATAGTGTTCAACAGCTAAGGCTCCGAAGCAGATTTTTCTGGATTCAAATCTCAGCTTTCCCACTCACTAGTTGTATGACCTTGGGCTTGTTATCTAACCTCTTTTTGCCTCAGATGGTTCATCTATTAATGGGAATAATCACAGGTCCATTGCCACAAGGTTGTTGTTAGAATGAAATGAGTTAATTTACATAAGCTCTTAGACCAATAACCTGCACATAGTAATTGCTGTATGAGTGAGTGTTTGCCATTGTTAACATTTATACTGTTATTGTTATCACCAGGAGAATGTAAAAAGGCACTGGACACAACCTCTGTCCCCAAACACATGGGAGTCCAGACAGGAACAGGAAAGGGGTTTACATTTACAAACTCATTTCATGGCCAAACCACCATAAAGGTAGTTATCACCAGCCCCACTTTACAGACAAGAAAACTGAGGCTCCAAAAGGTGGTGTGAGTCCTCTGAGGGCCCACAGTTCTAAATGGCAAGGCTGGATATGGGGCCAAGCTGTGTGGCTCCAAAGTCCACGCTCTTTCAACAAGCCCGTGCAGCCTCTCAGTCTGGCAGTGAGATAAGCTTTGTACACAAATAGCTGTGATCCAAGGTAGAAAGTGATAAGTGCCAAACAGGGACGATAAAGGCTCTGGGAGGGCGGGGGCTTGTCTGTTTCCAGAGGGGAGGGTTTAGAGGTCAAGACAGGCTTCTGAGAGGGGGTGACAATTGAGTGCTGCCTCAAAGGTAGACAGGCCAAGTGGGGAGACTTTCCAATTGGAGGGGCCGGTGAAAGCAAAGACAGGGTTCACTGTGTCCACAGTACCTAGCCAGCACCGTCTCTGATGTGTCATAGAGGACCTAGAAATATATGTGAAAAGGAAGTAGGTTGAGGAGGGCAGAAAGGAGGGTGAACATACCTTCTCCCCACCTGGCCCAGGAACTTCCCCTCTCACAGGAAGGTAGGGTCAATTTCTCCAATTCTCTGAAGGGCTTCATGGGGCCGAGGGTCCCCCCTTGTTCAATAACATCCCAGAGAAGCAGGTAGGATTTCCAGGCTGGAGGTCCTGAAAATTAGATGTTTTGCTCAATACCAGGAAGAAATTCCCAACAAGTACAGCGGGACAGGTCTTCTGCGGGGTGGGGCAGTGGTGTGTTAGAGTCTCCTCACACTGGCTCACAGAACTGATTGTTAAATTTTCAGGAACTGTGTGAGCAGTTGATGTTAGGATGACAGCTTGAAATTTATACCATGGAACTCGGCAAATGCTACAAATCAGGTTTACCCCACTTTGGAGAGCCAGATGTTAAACATTTAGTGACACACCATGGGGCAGTATCTACTCTATGAGGGAGCAAGCACCCATTCCCAGGCGGATGTTAAGTAGACACTCACCTCCTGGGAAGAACGAGGCCCAGGGGTTCTACCTTAGTGAGGGGCTCAGATTAGATGACTTCAGGAGCCCCTTTCGGGCTGTGAGAGCCTATGAAATGTCAGGCTTAAGAAAAAAATTAACCAGGGTAATCATTCAGGAAATCATTAACCACTTGACTCACAGGCTGGGAGTAGGGCAGGGGCCTGAGAAGACGTGTGAGGACCACATGCTTGCAAATTTCACAGGTGGAAAACCTCTACCAACCTCACACAGAGCATGAGGGGCAACACTAGAACTGGAACCTGTCTCCAGCCTCCCGGCCAGCACTCCTTCTGGTGCACATTTGAGCTGGGCTGGTGTGGACAGGGCAATTTTCCTGCACGGTTTGGTATCTGTCTCCTCCACCAGAATATAAGCTCTGTGACAGCATGAACTCTCTGTTTTCTTCATTTTTAGATCCCAAGTGCCTAGTTTCGTGCCTGGCACATTGCAGGTATTCAATAAACATTGGTTGAATCAATGTTTCTGGGATTCTGTCTCCTGGCAGGAGCTGGAGAGCTGGAAATGCCATCCTCTCCCCACTCCTGCATAGTGACACAGAATCAAGAGACCATGGTTCAAATACCAACTCTGCCTTTTTCTGTATGACCTTGGCCAGACCACTGGAACCTTCAGTTTACTCCTCTGCAAAGTGGGTTGTGTAATCTCTGTCTGCCTCTTGAGGCTGCTGTGACACTCAGGTGAGACAGAAAGTTCTTTTTATAAACTCTAAAGTGCTGTATCCAAAGGAAGAAGTGGGGAGCTCAGAAAGCTGGCTTTAATGGCAGAAACAAGCCCAGGTGTTCTAGTGGACAGTGGATGGTGGCCAGGCTTCTGCTCACTTAAGGCTGTTGTTTAGGGTAATGTGGGCCTGACTAGCAGGGGGTGCAAAGATTCTAAAGGGACAGGGAGAGGAGGATGAAACAAAGATAGCCAGGGAGAGTTTGGGGAACCCTTTCCCTCCTAAGACTCAGTCCTAGGATCAGAAAAAGCAGGTGAAACAGTGATTTTAAGTCATTCCTCTGTCTCTGCAGAACTGCTCATTGCCCACCCCTGATCCCCAGGCTTCACCACCACAAACTACCTTAATGGGTGAGCTTGGACTGGTACCTGACAAGTCAGGTGGGGGCGGGATGGAAATTCCTGGTATGTCCTGAAATTAAACTAGTGTTCCAAGTGATTCCGTGGAGTCAGGATTTCTGTCACTCTCACAGGCAGGCATCTGAAGGCCCCTCCTGGGATGGTGGGGAGACAGGCTGGCAGGGAGGGAGGCCTAGTTCTTCCCAGGCTGTGTGGGTCAATGAGGAAGGAAAGCAGGGAATAGTGGTACTCCTATAGCCTTCCGAAGGGGCATCTGTTTTTTTTGCAAATGGGTGAGGGCAATGGGAGGCTCAGAACTGGGACCAGGGAGGCAGGTGGAGAGGATACCCATGGAGGGGCTGCAGTGTCAGCCCGGGCCCCCAGTGGAAAGCAGAATAGAAAGGCCCTGTGTCAGCAGCCAGGCCCCTGGGCGGCCCGGCTCTCGGCTCCATTCTGTTTGGCGGGATTCTAGTTGGCACCAGCTGCAGTCAGGAACAATGCCTGGATTTCTTTCTTTCTTCTTTTTTTAAAAAAACATTTAATAGAGGGGAGAGGACCAGAGCCACTCATTGAACAGCTCAGTATCGTGGAGGCGTCTGGGACCATGTGTCCTTAAAAAAAAAGCACAGATGCAGGAGCCCTACAGCTGACTGCAAGGCACAAGACGACATGTCACACTGAGATGCTGCGGTCTCAACCCCACTGCTGCCTCACACTTGCTGTGTGACCTTGGGCAGGTCCATTCTGTTCCCCCATAGCCTCCACCAGAGCTTGCCATCCAGAACCCACTCAATGCCAAATCCTCTCCTTCCTCCCAACTCTTAGAGTGGTATTTGGCGTGGATAGTCAGTTCTTCCTGCCCTTCCTGGTTGTCTATGAGCTCCTGGAGGGCTGGGTCTGGTTCATCCTTGTATGAACCCTGAATCTCCCACTGCACTTGACCATCTGTCATTCATTCAGGTGCTATGCTGAGTGATGGAAAAAGAGATGTTATCCTATTCCTGTAGTCTTGAGGCAGGAGGGAGATGGGAGCACCTCAAAATAACCTCCCCCCTGGTGACTCTGGGCAAATAAAACTTCTTCTGCCTGTTTTCTCATCTGTAAAATGAAGTTACTACTATTACTCAGCTCATGTGAAGATTAAAGGAGTTCATGTGTAGGAGATACTCATAAATGGCACATAATAAGAGCTTAATAAGTAAATGCTGTGATGACAATGATGCTGGAGGCTGAGACAGCAGCATGCAGAGGTTGAGACCAGGTAGACAACATATCTGCTAGAGTTCTCAGGGCAGACTTCTAAGCAGGTGGCTGTAGATATGGCTTTGAAGGCTGGGAGGGGTATGTCCCAGGAGGCAGGAAGAACATGAGGAGGTAAGAACATATCTACCTATAAGGCTGGCAATCTGGAAGCCCCCCAGAATGGCTACATGCCAGGGTCAGGGCAAGAGGAGATGAGCCTTGAGGCTAGAAGACTGCTGTCCAGGTGAGGAGGGGAGATGCTGAGACTATGAGAGCTTCTCACACCCCCCCACTCCAGTGCCAGAGAGGAGGGACTTGCCCTTAGGGTGTAGAATCTGTCAGGACAGAGGAACAAGATTTGAACCTCTTTTGGCTAACTTGTCTCAGACTTCCCCCAGCAGTGTTGGACATACTGGGTCGCAGATGGCTCTTCTGGCAGCCCTGGTTCAGGGGAGAGGGGGCTGGATGAGGAAACCTGGTTCTTGTTCCAACTCTGGCACTTCCCAGCTGTGTGGCCTTGGAAAGGCCTCCACCTCCCTTTGGGGCTCAGCTTAGTCACCCATGAAAGGGCCATTGTGAGGCTCAGAGGGTGAGAAGTGCCCCATGAAGCAAGACATTAATGTTATTCCCTAGTCACAGTCCTGAACAACTTCTATGTTTTCCTGTTCCTACCTGGCCAGGGGCTCTCTGAGAGCCCTCCCCAAAGCAGGGCCCCTCTCAAATCCTGAAGTGGACTATGGCTCAGTTCAAGGATTTGAGGTTCAGACCTATAGAATCATAGAACAATCAGAAGCAAAAGTGCCACTGGACATCTTCTTAGTGTCCTGTATCCTCTCACATTGCAGATGGAGAAATAGAAGCACAGAGTGAATCTATGATGTGCTCAAGCCACACAGCAAGTCAGGCAGTGGTGGGCTGGGACCAATGGTGTCCTGGGTCCCAAGGCATGCTCTCAGTTTACTCTTTGGGACCCTCCCTTTAGAAGAAGGGGGTGATGGCTGAGCTGGGTCTGGGACCACAGGGCAGAGTGCTATGATGGAAACAGAATATAGCAAATTTGGTGAAAGGGCCTGGGAAAGTTGAGGCCAGGAGGCTGGGAAAGTGTAGCCTTAAAGAATGGAGGGGCAATGTGATTGGGATACAGAGAGCAAGCAGACCAGGGCAGCCTGACATGCTGAAGGGCACATCTGCTCTTGGCTGAACCTGACTACTCACCCTGAGTGGCACAGGCCTCTGAGCTGGGCAGTGACCAAATGTATGTCTCCTGGATCCACCAAGTTAACCTCACTGTCACGGGAGTTCCCAGTCATTCCCTGGCAAGTGAGTGAGGGTCTTTATTCCGTCTCAAAGTACTCAGGTCACCTTGTCTGTACCATAGCTGGTGCTGAGACGAAGGCAAGTCCCCATTCCCAACCCTAAAACCCAGCCCAGACTTGGCCCCACCCACTGAATAGCTGTGAGATCCTGCGGGTCACTCAACCTCTCAGAACCTCTTCCTCAGGAGGGAATTACACTTTCTGGCTCTTGGAGAGGACAAACAAGAGAATATTTCCAAAGTGCCTGGTATACAGCAACCACTCAATAAATGTGACTTTCCTTCTGCCTCTTAGTCCCCTGGCTCTCTTTTGGGAAGGGAGGAATAGAGAGTGGAAACAGAGAGGCAGTCCTGGAGAGGTAGCAATCCACCCCCACCTGTGCCAATCCTCTGCTGCCAGCACATTGAGGGCCCCCAGGTTGAGGAGG
Organism: Cynopterus sphinx; assembly: GCA_030015415.1. Taxonomy (NCBI): domain Eukaryota; kingdom Metazoa; phylum Chordata; class Mammalia; order Chiroptera; family Pteropodidae; genus Cynopterus; species Cynopterus sphinx. The sequence continues at coordinate 49,991,216 of CM057382.1, forward strand.
TTGTATTCACCACACACTGCATGGGTCCTCCCATGTGGGAGGTGTGGGTTAAGCCTTACATTGGTGCCTCAGGCAGCTCCATCAGTCCCCCTCCTGATGGACACTGAATTTGCCTCTGGAGTCAGGTGATTTATGGGCCTACACTGGCTGAGTGGGACTCATCTTCCAGCTCTCAGTGGCTGGGAAGTGAAAGTATTTTCCTTTCTGCTCCACCCTGACTTTCAGACCCACAGAGGCCAAGGCTGAGAGGGTAGAGGCTCAGAACACACAGTCCCCAAAGAAGCCTGACCATAGACCTTGCTGCCGTAGACCTTGCCCTTGATTTACAGAAGCCTAGAGAGGGCTAGCAATTTGCCTAGGCCCACACAGAGAATCTATGAATGAGAATGCAGAGCTGGGGCTAAGAGGCCAGCAGGAAACTTAATGAAAGCCTGAGTTCTAATCCTGATTGGCCTTGGGCACTTTACTCACAGTGTGGTCTTCTCTGAAGTGGGATGGAATTAGCAGCTAACTCCAGGAAGTGTGAAAATTCAATAAGCTAATGCTAAGAGGCCCTAACCACAGTCTGCAGCACCTAGTAGGTACTAAATAAGTCATGGCTCCTTTTAATACCCCACTGGAATCCAACCTGCCTTGCTATTCCCCTGGAAGATGAGTAGAGACAGAAAGGGCCTGAGTACCAAGGACTAGAGCCCAGGGTCTCCAGGAAGCCTGGGCCCAGGTGAGGTTTCCCTGACTAGCTGCCATCAAGTGCCAAGTTTGTCCAGCTGGAAAGAGCTGAAATTCCTCCAGACTCCATGCTACAGAGAGCTGGGCATTCTTTGTGTACTGGGCTTGGCTCCTCTACCCTCTCCAGTGTCTTCCTAGTTTTCAGAGTTAAGGGGAACTGGGTGGGGGTGGGGGTCCTCTTGACAGCAGCTTTTGAACATGAGTGGTCACGTGTATCATCTACTTCCTGGCGGTGGTGATCCTTGTTACTCACTGAGAAATGTTCAGAGGACTGAGCATTCTGATCTAGGTGGTCATCAAGGCAGCAGGAACTGGTCTAGTTCTTGGTGGAAGCTGGATTTTTGCCCTCCAGGTCCTCCTTAAACAGCAGAAACTCTACTCTGAGGTTTTGGAACTGTGGGTGGGTGGGGGGTGACCTTATAGCCGTTGCAATGATATGGATTGCTGGGGGGAGGGACAGCTGTGGCTCCAGTCACCATTCAGCAAACTGAATTCCAACCTGAATTCCTTCCAGCCTTGGGTCAGGCTATTAAGGGTTTCTCAGGTTGCCCCCATGTCCCCACTTAGGAACCTGGGCCATCCAGAGACTGAAGGGGAAGGGCTCCCTCCCACAGGAATGTGCTGGGACCATGCCTTCCTGGTGTCTCTTGAGAGCTGGAAGCGCTTTCATACCATCTGCGCTCCCAAAGGATGTTCATCTGCCACCTGTGGGGAAGCAGTGTGATAACAGTCCATGTGACAGGTCAGAAGACTGAGGCTCAGAAAGGAGTCATGTCCCTCGCACTTAATGGTACAGGGAGGCAGAACTTCCCCAGGGAAAATCAAGCAGGCGCCCGGCATCCCCACGCCAACCTCCACCCCGCCCCCCGTGCCGTCGTGGACCTGAGCCGCGGTCCTCGGAGCCCTCGGGAACCCAGGCCGCGTTCGCTGGCTGTCCCTGGGGCAGCTCTGAGAATGGGTTCTCGGCTGGCCAATTCGTTTCGCCTCCTCTCCCTCGGTGCTGGAAGGAGTGATCTTGCTGGCCTTAGAGGAGTTCAAGACGAGGTCAGAGGAGCCCCCTGAAAGATGTTCTGAAATGGGGGTGACGGGGTAGTCCGGCCTGCTCCCCGCGTTGGCCCAAGAGGCGGGTGACGGTCGGCGAGTCTGCGCGGCTCGCCGGCACTCGCGAGCGGGCCCCGTGCATCAGGCAGCGGCCGTGGACCAGCCAGGCCCCCGGGGAGACCCCCGCCCCTGCGGCCTCCTGGTGTCCGCCCCTGGCGGTATCATTGTTCTCTGACGTCACGCCTCGGTCCCGCCCCTCGCCCCCCTTCCCCCCTCGCCCCCCCTCTCAGGCTCCTGGCGCCCGAGACCCCGCTGCCTCCGAGCCCCGGCCGAGCCGGGCTCCCCCCGCGTCCCGGCCGGGGCTGCGCCCCCTTGCGCTCTCCCCAACTTGCCTTTGTTATTCCAGCTCCCTTCCTCGCCTCGCCTCGCCTCCGACTCGGCGGCGGACTGCAAAACGCGGAGCTCGGAGCCGCCCCGCACCTGGGGCCCGCAGCGGGCGCCGGGCGGCCGCCTCCCCCGCCCGCGCGGGGCGGGGAGCGCGCGCGCGCGGGTGCTGCGGGGGCGCTGGCTGTGACGGGGCCGAGGGGGCCGCGCACCGGCCGTGGTGGGCTGGAGCAGGGGCGTGGAGGAGGGGGGAGGAGGGGCACGCGTGCTTGTGCGTGTGCGTGAACGCGGGAACTGCGTGCGCAGCGCGCTGCTTCGTGTTTTGTTTGAGTGGATGTGGGTTGCGCTCGGTGTGCGTGCGCGCGTGCAGCTGCGCGCCTCTGCGGGTGCCTGCTGTGGCCGTGTCCACGCACATCCGTGAGGCGAGCAGGCGCGTTGTGCGCGTGTGCACGTGGGGAAGCGTGTTTGTGATCCTGAGCGCGGGGGCAAACGTGCACGCGGCTTGTGGGGAGTTCCCGTGTTCGTGGCCGTGGATGCGAGCCAAGGCGGGCGCGCACCTGGAGGCTCGGGGGTGCGCCTGCGAGGGCAATGCAGCGAGGGGGCGCACCCACCTGCGTCCTGTGTCCTCGCCCTCCGCAGCCCTGGGGCAGTGCCCAGCTCGGACGAAGGGGTCCGGACGCCCCCACCGCGCCCGCGCGCTTGGGGCCCAGGGCAGTCCCCGCCGGGCTTTAGGGAATCCACACCCCTCTGGACGCGAGGGGTGTCCGTCAGGGACAGACGATGCGCGCACGGCTCCTTCCCAGCCGTCGGGGTACCGCGATCCAGCCCCAGCCCAACATCTCCCTCCGTGGTGGTGATGGGGGTGATGGTGGGGTTTCTGCTTGCCCCACCCTCCAGTCCTTAGACTTTGCGAAGAACCCCAAAGCCCTCTCCGAGGGGAAGGCTTTGGCGATCTTGTGAGCAGCTCGCTCACCCCGAGTTCGGGTGCCTGGCCGCGCTGGCAGCGCGGAACGCACTGCCGTCGGGGCGTGTGAGCGGGGAGCGAGGCTCTCCAGCGCCCCGGTGATTTTTAGCCCCCCCCCGTGGCCCCCTTCCTAGGCTCGGCATTTTTCTCCCACCCCAAACTTGACGGGTCGAAGGCGGAGGGAGCGGGGCGGAGGTCGGGGCGTAGCGGAGGGAGAGGGCAGAAGAAGCAGGGTGGGGGGAGGGTGGCCCCACTGGAGCCGAAGGGGGAAGCCTGGAGAGGGCCCAGACGGAGAAGCGGAGAGGAAAAGGAGAGCAAAGACGGGAAAGGAGAGGCGCGGGAGGAAAGCGGGGGGAGAGGGGTGCGAGCGCAGAGCGCGCGAGCGGAGCGGCTCCGGCGCTGGCGGCGGCGGCGGCGGCGGCGGCGGCGGCGCGCTCCGCTCCGCGCGGGGGTTCCGCGCCGGCTTTTGCGGCCGGCCGGCGGCGCGGGGCCCTTTGGAAATAGAATAGCCAATGTAATCCGACACTTCAACTTGCTCGGCTCCGGGCGAGTTGATTCACTTACTCACCCCCAGCGCCGAGTTCCTTTTCCCCGTCTGTGGACACCAAAACGCGAGCGGCGCGGGCTCCCGGGAGAGCGGGCGGCCGGGCGGCGGCGGGCCACAGCGCGGGCGGCGGAGCGGGCGAGCGGCGCCCCGGCCCGGGTCTGCGCGGGGCCGCAGCCGGCGCCCCCGCAGCGCTGCTCGCGGCCCCAGCCCCAGCCGGCCCTGCCCGCTCGCGGCGGCGGCGGCGGCGGCGCGTCCTCCAGCGGCGGCGGCGGCGGCGCTCGCGGCGCCCGGTAAGTTTGGGGCCAGAGCTGGGAGCCCCCTCGTTCGGGCCCTCCTCCAGCTCCCCGTGGACGCTCGGGGAGCGCGCAGGGGGCGTCGGGTGCTGGGGCTCTCCCCGTTACGGGAGCCCGGGGCCGGCGACCGGGCTCCGCCGCGCTCCCGCGGCGCGGGGGGCCGAGGCCCAGGCGCCGGGCGGACGCCGGGCTGCGCGGCGCGGTCTCGGGCTGCACGCGGGGCCGGGGCTCGCGGCTGTGCGGGGCGCGCGCGCGCGGACCTGGGCGCGCCGGGAGCCCCGCTTGGTCCCCGGGGCCGGGCAGGACCGGGCCGGGACCCCCGCGGTCCCCGCGCCTCCCTCGGGGGCGCGCGAAGTTGTGCGCCCGGTGTGTGCGAGCGCGGCCGCGGACGGCGCCGGGGTCGGGGCAGCGGCGTTGAGTTGTGCCCCTGGGTTTTGGGGAAAAGGCACACTTTTGTAAATGAGAGCGGTGGGGGCGCGGTTAAGTTGTTTGTGTGTGACCCGCCCGGGGCTGCGCGGCGCTGGGCGCGAGCGGGGCGCGCCGGGAGGTGGGGGTGTGGACGGGCGCCCTGTGGGTCTTCGCGAGCCGACGGGGCCTGGAGGGCTGTGCCCGGACGGGGCTGCCCCGGCCGAGAGGGGAGCCCCGCGGGGAGACGCGCGCGCGCGGCGAATACGAAAGTAACGTCCCCGCGTTCTTTCTTCCTCTTCGTCTCCGGCGGCGGCGGCCCCGGGGGAGCGGGGGCCAGCCGGGGCGGGGGGCGGGCTCGGCAGCTCGTCGCGTTCCCGGCGTCCGGGCAGGGGGGACACCGTGGCGAGCGCGGCCTCGACGTCGGGGGCGCACGCAGCGGGCGCACGTCGCCCCTCCGCCGGGGACGGCCGTCCAGGAAGCCGGCGCGGGGGCGCGGGGGCGCGGGGCTCGGCCCCCCGGCCATTGTGCGCCGCCAGATCTTCACGGGAGACTGCCCCGGAGCCGCCGGAGGAGGCCGGCAGCCGGCGCGGCCCCGGGTCTCAAAGACACTCGGGAATGTAAACAGGCCGCGGGGCCGCCGGCCCGCGCCCCCCACCCCGCCCCGGGGGACCGCCCGCCGGCGCGCCGCCGGCCCCTGCCCCTCTCCCGGCTGCAAACTTTTCCTGCCCCCGCCGCCCCTCCCACCTCGGCCCCCCCGGCGGGGCGCAGAGCGAGGGCCGCTCCCGGGCGCGCACCGGGGGTGGGTGGCCGGCACCCGCTGCGCGACCCCGGGGGCCTGGCGGCCGGGCCGCAGCTCGGGGGCCGGGAGTCCGGCCGCGTCCGCCTGGGAGCCGCCAGCCTCGGGGCCGGCAGTGCCCGCTCCCTCCCGCCTCCCTCCTTTCCTCCCTCCCGCCGCTCCCCCCCCGCCCACCGCTCCCCCCCCCACCCCGCCTGCGCTCCCCCCTCCTCTCCCCGGACTGCTTTTCCAATGCCCTGACACGAGGGAGGAAGATTTAACTTGGCAGCCCAAACAAATGTCCTCTCAGAGGTCCTCCGAGAAGCTGGCGGCGGCGCTGGCAGGGCCGGGGCATCGCTCCGCCAGCATTCCCCCCACATCCCCTCCCGGCCCTGCCGCGGTCATCTGGAGCCCCCCGGGTAGGTAGGCCAGGGCGTGGGAGAGTGGGCGCAGCTCCACAGATTTAGGAGGGCCGCGGGAAGCCACCTATGGAGGGCCCTGGCTTGGCACCGGGCAGGAGCCACCTGGAGCTGCCTTCTGCTGCCAAGGGTTTTCTGGAGCACTTTTCTTGAGCAACAGTTTGTCTCCCTGCAGCCGGGGAAAGGGCCTGGCGGACCAGAAGGCTAACCAGTGCAGTCTCCTCCTCCCTGTGGGTGTGAAGACAGGCTGGTTACACAGGGCAGGGCAGGAGGCCAGAGGCTGTTCCCAGAGGTCCCTGGGTTTGCTTATTTTTGTTTTTTTGAAGGTGGAGATAAAGAAGCAGGCACTGTGGCTGCAGAATGGGCAGCTGGGCTGGTGATGAACTCCGACTTGCCTTCCCTGGCATTTGTATGCTCCCAGGAGTTTAGAAGAGAGAGCAAGTCCCTAACTTTCTTGGTCCTGGCTGCTTTTTGAGGGGGTCCAGATTGGGGGGAATTCCTTGCCCCTCGCTTGCCCGCTTCCTGGCCCTGGTTCGTGAATGCCCCAAGCCTTGTGCTGATCTTTCTTTCTTCAAGTTGAGGATGTTGAAACACCAGCATCAAACAAAGGACACATTGAAAGCAATGTCTGCCACAGAGCACGTGTGACTTTGGGGCCAAGGGAATGCATTTGGAAGGAGATGGTGTTTTCTTCTGACTTTTATGGTTTTGGTTGGGTTTTATTTTTCCCAAAAGGACAGAAGCATCTCCTTGTCCCAAGTCATGAGGTTATGAAATGCCATATTCACATGTAAATGTCTACACTTTAGACTTCTGAAAGTTGGTGGCAGTGACTGGGGGTGGGGAGGGGGCACAGTAGGGAGATTTCATAACTTTTAAATGGTTTTTGGATTGACTTTTGAGGCATTCAGGGTATGGCTCACAGAGAAGAGTTGAGAATAAGAAATTGCTGGACTTTGTGGGAAACTTTGATAACTAGCCCTGCCTATGCAGAAGGGTACTGCTGGCTTCTTTGTGGGGACAAAATGTCCCTTTTTCCTCCTAAGAAAAGAAGGAAGGCAGATCTTCCTTCATTTCACAGCCAGGAACAAAGTAAAGAAAGGTCCAGAGACTGTGGGCACATAACCACGGTTTCTCTCTCCTCTCTCCTCCCTCTCTTCCCTTTCTCTCCCCTGGTGACAGTCACCCAACAGTATCTCCATTCCTGGCCCTCAGAGATGTGCCCCAACTGGACAGGTGTCCACTGTCAACTCATCCTGGAAAATTGCTGAGGGAAGGACTCAACTGAGAAGAGCTGCAGACTTCACTTTTTTCCAATTGACAGAGATGGGAGGTGGATAAAGAAGACACTTTGAGGCATGTTCTGTCCTGAGAGTTTTGTCACAAGAGTGCCTGCCCATGTGTGAAGCCATCACTACTGAGTTATCTGGCCTCGTCCAGGGTCCAACAGGCAGCAGTGACCCCAGCCTCAGGGAGAGACGTTGCTGTAAGAAATTAGGGCACAAACAAGTTAATTTCTAGAAGCTTCTCTGGGCACTCTGTCACGGAACCAGGAAGCAGGGCTTGCCAGGCAGTGACTGAGTCCCATACGTTTTCATTCATAACTTTGCCCCTGAGGGCCCTTGCCTGGCTCCTATCTCTGCCTCATCTTTATAAGGTTCCTTAGGTTTTGTGTGGACAACAAAGGCCAGACTGCTGTAATTACTTTGGACACTGCTGCAGCCTTCTCTGGTGACTACTCTGACCTCTCAGCAGGACACAGGGGCCCATGCTTGGGGGGAGGGGTCTCTTTGTCCCTAGAGCGCCTGAGGGCGGAGGGATGCAGAGCCTGACTGGGCTGTGAGCTCTGGGGGTGATTCTGAGGTTCGGCCTTGCCCTCAGGGAGGATGAAGGAAGGTTCAGAAAATAAGACAGAGGCACACACAGGCTTTGGGAGGAGAGTCCAGAAATCCATCGTGATTATGTGGGTCTTCTCATTACCTGAGGATATGGCGGAGAGGTTTCCGGAGGCTATAGCTGGCTGACTGCTTTGGGTCAGTAGCTTCACTCTGCTAGGCTTTAGTCTCCTCATCTGTAAAAAGGGTTCCACCAACCCACTTGATTGCTGTGAGGATGAGGCAGATGTTGTCATGGGAGCCCTGTCCTTTAAAGGCCTGGCAGGCTCTGGGCACAAGATGGATTGAGCACAAAAGGGGTTAAATTGGAGGTTCTAGAAGCATTTTCCAAAAGCTGCTCTCTCATCTAAGCCTATACCCTAACAGCTCATTGTCCTGCTTTGGTTTGCATGCCCCCTTGACAGGGTGCTTACCACCTGTGTGTTCAGTGGACATCTCTGGCTGTTAGCATGCTCTCCTGCATGGCATACCTTCTGAAAATCAGGCCCTGACCCTCATTATGGTCTTGAGGTGCTGGGGGTCCTCTAGACCATAGACTCGTTCTTGCCTGAATGAGCATATGTTCATGACCAGTGCCCAGGTGGTCCATGCTGACGTGGCATGGGGAAATATCCTTCTAGTGGTTGCTTCTAGCCCTTATTGAGAGTGATCTTTGGGGAGTGGACAAGGGTCTGCTTGAGGAGCTCACTGTTGTCTGTCTGTTTGTGCTGGGTTTGCCTTTCGGTTCTTTCTCTCAGATCATATGAGGAGAAGGAAGGAGACACATAACAGGTGGTGAGTTTGGGTCCAGGGCCCAGCGTTGACGCTGCAGATATTTCCTGAGAGTCTGCAATATGAGGACCGTGGTCGGTGAGAGACCCAGAAATGTGTAAGACAGTTCTGTTCCTTGAGTTTACAGTCCAGTCAGGATAGGAAGATCAGTTTAAATCAATAATTAACCACCAGCAGCCGCCTGCCTGCCACGGGGCATATAATAACCACTGCTCCTCACCTTTGCATGGTACTTGATGGATTTGGAAGCACTTTCCAACTTTTTTTTTTAACTCCAATAATAACAGCGTAAGCCAGCTACCATTTGGAATTACCCCCATTTAACAGAGAAGAAAACCGAGGTTCACAGGTGTGAAATGACTGTGGCTAAGCCAGGACTCAACCTCAATCCTTAGAGATGCGACATTCTTCTGCCGCCTTCCCAATCTATCATCCAGGTAGGGACACGGGTGCAGAAGTTGTTGTGCACTTCAGGAATGGAGATGAAGGCAAGAAGTTGATGAGGAGCTATGCTCAGGAAGGGTCACAGGTCGTCCTCACTTGTCTGGTCCCACCTTTCACTTTTGGCGGCATATGTCCCACACCTTCCAGCAGCTGTGTCCCTGAGCTTACTCTGAGCCCCAAGTCTTGCCATGACTTCCTGGGCACACATGTTTGTGCATGGGCCTTCGCCCCCATCCCTGGCGCTAGAGCAAGAAGCAGAGATGTTTCTAGGCCCCAGGTTCCTGTGCCGCCCAAGGCTCTTCCCTGGCCTGTGATGGTTTCTATAGATACAGACATTGACTCAGCCTGCCCCTCCTCTGGCTGAGTCAGTCCTCAGGCTGTGTGGGGTGGCGTCTCTGTGCGGGCCCTTGGGTTCTTTCCGCCTCCTGACACAGCCTGCCTGCTGCCCACAACCTGTGCCTGGTTTTCTGAAGCTCATCTGAGCACCACCCCAGGACAAGGCTGCAGCTGGTAGGGTCCAGAGCAGGGAGCAGCTGGGCAGGCTAAGCTGGCACCTCCCCAGGAAGCCTGGCCCAGCCTGGCACACCTGCACAGGTAATGACTGTAGCCTGGGAGGGCCTCAGACCCCGCCTGTCAGGCCCAGCTGCCAGGGTTACTGCAGGATCGTGCTGGGGGAGGCCAGGGTGTCTGAGCTAATTAGATTTCTTAGATTTCAATGCGCCCCTAATCCTGTTAGCCTAGCTGTAATTGTAACCACTTGAAGGTTTCAGCCATGGCAGGCTGTTAAGGACAGACGGTGTGGGGACTCCATTCTGCCCCAGCCCCAGCTTAGATAGCCGTCTGGGGACCAGGGACTCCCTTTCCAGGTCTCTAGGGTTGGGGCCTGAGTGAAGATGGTAGGTGGCGTGCTTTTCTGTCGAATCTTAGCATCATGAACTGTCAGAGCAGGCATTTCCCGTAGATATCATCATCTCCAACCCTTCACTGAACATAGGGAAACTGAAGCCTACGGAGGAGGGTAGGGATGACTGGTAGGGACAGGATGTCAGGGACTTGCTCTGGTCTGACTTTATGATCTTTGTCCCTGGAGACCTCAGGGCATTTCTGAAATTGCCCAAGGCTAGTGAACCATCCAGACATGTATTCCCTCAGAAATAGAGGTTGAGGGCTTCATTTGTCCTTAAGCCTGCTCTCCAGTTGGCATTACCTATCCTCTCTCTCTCTCTCTCTCTCTCTCTCTCTCTCTCTCTCACACACACACACACACACACACACACACGTGCGCGCACGTGCACACACCCTCAAATTCTGGACCCCACAGGATGCCACCCTCTGCTGGCCAGGGTTTCGGTTGAGGACAGATACCTGCCTCTCCCAGGGCTCCCACACATGGGGGCTTTCTCCCTCCTTCCCCACCAGCCTTTCCCAGATTCTTGACCTCTTGGAGGATCCAATTCAACGCAGATGATTTCTCAGCTAAAAATGGTAAAAGCTATTCTGACTAGGGGGGTGGGGGGGGGCGCTGTTCAAATACAATCTCTGTACTTTAAGTGGCTCTTCCAGAATTATGTTTTGGTGCCTGACCTAAATGGAAACTGTACCCACTCCCATCCTTTCTATCCCACTCTCATTTCCCAGCAACCCCACAGAGGTTGGCACTTGCGGGTCAGGGGAAGATGGCTTTCAGGACCCCTGCCCAGGAGTGTTCCACCCAGCAGTTGCATCCTGTTCTCCTCTCTGTTCTGAGCAGCAGAGTGACATGTTTGAAGCCTTCCACTCCGTCCCTGGCTCTGTGTTTTGCATCCCTATGTACTATAGAATTGGGGAGCTGCAGGGATTACCTAGTCTGACCAATCTTTTTCTAGCCCAAGAAACCCAACTGTGGAAAGAAACAATTGGCCATATTCAAGGGCGACAGTGAATTAGTGACGGAGCCAGGCCTGGAACCCCATCTCTCCAGCCCTTTAGTTCATTAAATATTTATTGAGCATGTACTTAAGGCCAAAAGCAGCCCCGTTGGCCACCCTTCCAAGCTCATAAATAAATGCTGTTCCGTCTTTGGCTTGGGAAGTTCCCACTGAACCTGGCACGGAGGGGGACGGGGCTCATTTCTGAGCTCTCAGGGTAAGGAATAAGAATGGGACATTTTCAGCAGCACCCGCAGATCTATGCAGCATTAGAGCTCCAGCCCAGCAGGACATTTCTTGAAAGGTAATAGTAGGTAGGTTGCATTGCAGATTTGAGGGAAGTAAAACTGAAACCCTCTAGGGAGGGTACAATTTCTCATCTGTGCACAGTCCTGTTTAGTCCAAAAGGTGGGTGGCTTCTTCCGCCTGACTCCCACCCCTACCCAGCCCTTCATATGCTGTTTTTTGTCATTTGCAGAGCTAATGGCCCCTGCTGCCTTGTTCCTGCTATCACTTCCTCTGCTATCACTCCTTTTCCTCCCTTGGAACAAGTTACCTGCATCAAGCCTAGGTGACAGCATGTGAAGAAGAGACAGCAGGCTCAGGACAGGACAAGGGAGGAAATGCCAGGTGCTTGGATCTTGCCTGGTCTGCTGGCTCTTGCCCAGATTCCCACCCTACTTCCTGGTGTATTTGACTGAGGTTGGGAAATAAGGCAGACGGCTCAGACTAGCCAGCAACTGGGCTAAAGGACAAATGGGGCACAGAGACCTATGGGAAAGGGTCCTGAAATCCTTGGCGTTTGCAAGTGGGGAGGGCTCTTTGAGGCTCTCTGTCCGAACTTCTTGTTTTGCTGGTGGGGAAACCCGAAGCCTAGAGAGGTGAAGGGAAGAGCTGTAGGTCACCCAGGTGCCCACCAAGGGGGGCTGTGTGGTCTGGGTGAGGAGGGTAGAGTTTTCTATTGATGTTGTGCTTTGGGACTCCTGCTTTTGTTGTCATCTTTAAAACAGTTTGCTGAAGTCTACCGTAAATATCACAATAGCCAGAATTTCTTGGGCAAATAATTTGTTTTAGGCTCTTCTTAGACTGCCTAGTTTCAACCCTCAGGTACATCCTTTGTGATCTCTGTGACTTGGGGCAAGTTATGTTAAAGTTCTCCAACTTTAGTCTCTACATCTGCAAAACAGGCTTATGAATATAAAAATAGCATACTGCCTTCCCCACAGGTTGAGAAGATGGAGCACAGACAATGCCTGGCACATAGTAGGAACTCAAAAAAACCAGTAGCCTCAGTCATTGTTATGACCATTGCTTACTCCATGCCTGGTGCAGCTAGCTGTTAGTATTACTTTACCTCCAACTTACAGATGAGGAAGCTCAGGTCAGACGGATTGACCAAGACCACCTTGATACCTCAGAACCAACCAAAGCCAGGCCTGGGATCCAGGTTTCCTGAGCTCCAGCCCCTGCCATTGTCCAGAGTTTCCCTTTTGTAGCAGGAAGGGCTGGTGGGTCATCTCTGAGAGCCTTCCCTCACTTGCCCCACGATAACCCAAGTTCATTTTAGTTCAACCTACCCTTAAATCCTATTTGTGTTAAAGAGATATTCAAAAGCTGAAGATTTGCATCTGGTTTCCTGCCTCACGTTCCTCACCTGTAAGCTGAGTGATAATAATACCTCCTTCTCAGGCTCCTCCTTTGTGGTGCAGAGGAGAGCATGGAAGGGACCGGGCCTTGTCACTGTAAACTGTTGTACAGAATTGCTGTGAGCGGTAGCTGGTTATGGGCCCTTAGGCTGGCTGCACACCTCTCTGGGCATCAGTTTCCTCTTATGAAAATCATGAGCTGATAACCACATCAAGATTCCCCAAAGTGGGTTCTCAGCAGCACAGGTCCACAAAAGTTAGCATATCAAACCTTCCCCCTCCTAGGTAATTGCCAACCCTTTATCTCACATCTGCATTTCCCAAATTATAGGACGCTCCTCCCACCTCCTATATTTAATGCAAAGTTATCATTGCAGATACGTCTGTAACATCTTGGGAAATAGCAGGCTAGATGGTCCCTTTCAGCTCTGGTGTCTGTAGTGCTATCCAGTGGATAGTTTCCCTGCCTAAGAACCACCACCATGTGGACAGAAATATTCCCTAGCCTACTTTTGGGCAGTTCTACCTGACCTCTACCCCTCTCCAGCCTGCAGGTCTCTGTCACTTTCTCTGGCCTCCTTTTACTATTACCAGACCACAAATCTTTTTGTGGTTGGGCAGTCCCGAAAGCAAGGCCAGCTTGACAGAGGGCTGGGACCTCTGCCATGTCCCTAGAGATGGGCCTCAAAGACTTGCTGGCTGTTGGAGCGAGAAGGGCCTTGAACCCGGCCTGCAGAGGCCATGAGCCCCTGAACCTGCGTGCACACCTTTGCAAGCATGTATTTTTCTGGAGATGGTCCACGGCTTTTTCAGATCCTTCAATCAATTTGGATGCCTGCACACAGTGTAAGAACCTTGGCCTTCATTTCAGGGTCTAAAATTACTCTGGCCCTTGAGTGGAAGAGGACTGTTGAGATCTTTTTTCCCACCTCCTGCCCATAAACCCTTCCATTCCAACTCATTTATGTCACCTCCTGAGCCATGGAGGCACCGTGTTTATAACTCCTGCTTCTAATCCAGACGTGTACTAGTGAGGAAACCGAGGCCAAGGGAGGGGAAAGGACCTGACCAAGGTCACTAACAATGATAGGCTCCTGGGACATAGGACCTGGCACAGGGGCTGGGGTAGCTCCAAGGGATGGCCTCCTGTGCTGGTGACCTCACAGGTGAAACCATTTGGTCTCGCCCTCCACGAGATATACCAGAGCATCAGGATAAAGCCTCCCCAGAAAGAGCTAGGTAAGGATTAGGGTGAAGGGAGGAAGTTCCCGTCCACCCCTTTTTCTAGGAAGTCAGGACAGGATTTGTTTAGGGCTGACCTTCTCTGGGTCAGGAGGCCAATTTCAAACCTGTTTATCCCGCTCTTGTTAATGTTGTTTCCTCACAGACCATGGGGCCCCCTGGCATTTGTACACAGAGGAGCACTCAATAGTGGCGGTACAAATCGGTTGTGAGCCCTTAGCTGGGGGTGTCATGCTGTTGTTAGTGGGGAGAGGCAGGCTGGGGCCCTGGGGAGAGCACTGGACCGAGCTGGCTTTTCATGTTGACAGGCCGGGCCACTGTGTGACTGGATGAGTCACTTTGCCTCCCTGGCCCTCAGTCCTCATGAACCTGACTTTCTGGCGTTCTGAGGAGTGGGCTTTGTGGCTCACAGGGAGTAGGTCCGGGGACTCCTTGGCCGTCAGCCTCCCTGCCTGGTTTGCTCAGCTCCCCTGAGCTCCAGGATCCCCTTCTGCTTATGATCCTAGAAAAACAAAGGAAATCTCGGGTGTGATTTCTTGCCTGGTGTTTGGTGTTGGGGCTGTGGCTGTGAAAGGAACTTCCTTGAAGCTGTGAGTTCAGCATTGATTTATTTCCTGCAAAAGTGATTTCTCCCACCTGAGTCCGGTTGACACCTTCATTTTGCTTGTGCTTTGTCTGTAGGGATGACTCTTTTAGACAGAAGGAGTGGAACTGCTTTGGGCGTTAAAATCCCTGTGGGCCCCAGAATTCTCGGAGTTTTCTGCCTTGTGGATGGCTACCCTCCTAGCCAGCCCTCTAGAGGTGGCTGGGCCATTATGATACCAACTTCTCCTGTCCTTCCACCTAGAGCTCCAGATACTGCTATTTGTACTATTTTCATGGGACCTTTGATTCTCAAGACCACAAGGGAGCTTGGTGGCCACCTCATCTGATACCTGTTACATAGCATCCCTGCAGAGCACCTTTCAGTATGGGCCTGTGGGCCTGCATGCCTTCAGGGATAGGCTGCTCCCTGCCTCCCAACAACCCCCTCCACCTAGGAAGTTCTACCTTCTCTAGAGCCTGGAAGGATTCCTCCCCCTAGTTCTCATCTGAGGACCACATGGAATATGGTGATCTCAGATCTCAGGAATTCCCCTCCTTTTCTACACATCAGGGATGTATCTATCCCTGGAGGACTCTCCTCTCTAGGCTAAGTCCAAGGCTGGAGCGGGCAAAGTAGGCTGTCTGGAAAAGGTGGCCTTCTATTCCCTTCTTATCTCTGCCTCTAAGAGCCTGGGCAGCTCGGAGACCACAGGCCTGACCTGGAAACAGTTGAACCCAGGTTGTGAGAAATGGAAGTACGCTAGAAAGGTCCCAACAGTGGCCGTTGGGGTCCAAGGGAAAGAAAATGGCCTGGCATCTGCTCTTCAAGTAGGGACCAACATGCCAGAGGGTTCAAAAAAGCCTGTCTTTATCTTCTTAGCTTCTCCCAACATTCTCACCTGCCACTGGAACTGGGGCCCCTAGCAGGGCGGGGAGCTAGGGGGCTGTGATTAGTGCTCTCTCCCTGCCCGCCTCCACTCACCTCCTTAGTGAGCTCCTCTCTGTCTGGCTCTGCTCCCTGCCACTCTGTCAGGGAGCATTCTGCCTCAGTGTCCTGAGGCCCCAAAGACCTGAGGTGTCTGTAATGAGCCCTGGATTTGGAGTCAGAACTGGTGGCACCGCCTCCCACTGACAGTCTCCCCGCTGTCTGTTGCAGATGTCGGTGGAGAGGGCCAGCGCTTTGCATGCTACGCAGTGTCCTGGTGGCAGAGTGTGATGTTTTATTACTGTGTGTAGTGATGATAATGTCAGCACAGAAAGGCCTTGGAAGCCATCCAAGCCAACCCTCTCATTTAGCTTCTGAGTCTGGCCTCAGAGGAGACAGAGGCCTCTCCAAGGTCACAGGACAAATCTGTGGCAGAGCTGGAGCTAGAACCCAGGCATCCTGACCATTAGCCAGTGCCCAGCCCCTGCCCTGTCGTTTGACAGAAACTCTTTGTTGGAGTGAGACACAGGGAAGTAAGTGCCCCTATGCTGTGGCAATGGTTGTGGCTGGCCTGAAACTACCATCTGCATCTCAAAAAACTTTTGGGACCTTATGCTTCTGGCTGTGCTCGCTGTAAGCACTGGGCCTCTGGGTGTTCCCTGGGGTCTGCACGAGACAGTTAGCTCCCGCTACCTGGGGCCCCGGACCTACGACAGGGCGCTCCCCTTTACTTCCTGGCTCAGACTAGGCTGCCCTGCACTCTGCCAGCTGTCACCTTGGATGAAAACAGGGTCTCCAGGAGTCCACCTGAGACCTCTAGCCCAAGTGTCTGGCTGCAGGATGTTACCCTGGCCTGGAACTGTAGCTTGAATTTGTGGCCCTAGTTTCAACCTGATGTGACCCCTTACAGGGCACTGAAGACCCAAAGGCGCCCAGTCTGTTGGAGCAGAAGGACCTGGGCAACCAGTTTTTCTCATCCTTTTCTGATCTTCAGTTCCCTGATAGGGAACTGAGGCCCAGAGGGGGAAGGAAGCTGCTACAGAGCCAGGATGACACCAACTTTTCCTGCCCCACCAAGCCTAGCTTCCTTTTCATCCCTTGATCCCTGAGGTTGACTCCTTGGGCTGCCCAGATCTAATGTGTGTGGAACAGGGAACTGTGCAGAATAGTACCTACTGCTTTCCCTCCAGCATTTCTCTGGGCCTTCAGGGCTGGCCCTGTTTTGCTTCCGGTCATTGGTGGCTGGTTCCCAGTGAGGGTAGCACATGTTTCCTGTAGGTAGGTCCTTGTGGTCGTCTGAGAACAAAGTTTTATGTCTGGCCTGAAGCCCCCAGTGTTCTGCCGCTGGGATCCTTCTGGGCTTCCTCTTGATCAGCTCCCCAAGAATGATGGATTACTCACTCATTCAAGTTTGTTGAGCACCTATTGTGTGCCAGCTACTGTTTTAGGCCCTGGGGATACAGTGGTGAACTTGACAGGGGCCCTTTGTAGGTGAGATAGGCAATAAGTTCACAATTTAATGTGTGATGTCATGCTGAGTTATGAGAAGTGTTTCAAAGAAAAATAAATCAGGATAAAATGATATAGGGAGATGAGTAGGAGAACTGATCTTTAGGTGGAGTTATCAGGGCAGGCTTCTCTGAAGAAGCTACATTTGAGCAGATAGATACTTCAGGGAGGTAAGAGGGTGAACCTATGAACATAATGGGAGAAGAGCACTCAGGCAGAGGGCACAGCAAGTGCAAAGTCCTGGTGGCAGGAGCATACTTGTCATGCTCTAACAAAGGCAGGGAGGCTAGTGTGGCTGAATGGAGGGAGAGAGGGAAGAAGATGGAAGAGGAAGTGAGCGACGTGGTCAGGGACCAGGTCACAGAGAGCCTTATAGAGCATCGAAAGGGCTTCTGACTTCATTCTTCGTTCTCTGGAAGCCACCAGAGGATTTCAATTAAAGGACTGAGACTATCTGATATACCCTCTAAGAAGGTCCTTCTGGCTAGTGAACTGAGAATAGACTATAGAGGACAAGGATGGAAACGAGCAACCAGCTTGACAGCTTTTATAGTAACCCAAGTGAGAGAGTGCTGGGGGCTTAGAGCAGAGTGGTCAGATCCTGGATATATTTTGAAGGTTGACCAAGGTTGTGCCCAGAAGCCCTTTGGGAGTGCAAATCTGCCTCTGCAAAGCAGACTGGGGAGTTGGGGTTGGAGAGCTGGCCCAGGTCTACAAGTTCTGTGGGTCAGAGCACTTTCCCTTTTCTGCCTGTTACCTCCCATGCAGCCATAGCTACTCTGTCATAAGGTGTCCATTGAACAGATGGAAAAATAGGAGCATAATGAAGTGTTCCTCGCACCCTAATCTGTGCGTATAGTTTTGCGTTTCTGCATATGGTCTCTACTGTGCATGTCTTCCATTCATCTCCTATACTTTCATATCCTGTGCTCAATGCACTATTGTTTTCTAACAAGCTGCCACTTCAGGCCCTGGGGCCTTTGCCTATATTTCCTCCACCCCCATAACTCGATCTGGTTAACTCCTGTGCATCCCTAAGAGCCCAGCTGCCACCGCTTGTACTCCCTTCCATGACACTCTCAGACATTGGGGAATTCTTCCTCCACTGAAAATTCCCTGGTTTTCTCTCTCTCCTGCCCTCCAGTGCCTGGGATCAACTGGAACTGAGGCTCAGTCTGTGCTTCCTTTCACACTCCCTCTTTCTTTCCGCTTTGTGTCCTCACAGCCTGGCCCAGGGCCGGCACAGAGGAGGGAACAAAAACATTTAATGTATTCCTGGAGCAGTAGCTAGTTACTATGGAAACAAGGAAGTGTTGCAACCTCCCTAACTTTTGAGATTGGGGTCACAGAGGGCAGCTCTGTCTTGTCCCCAGAGGATCAACCCAGGGTTCTTATTCATTCAAAGTCACCTTAAGTAGGTCCTTTGCCATCTCATCCTTGGTTTACTCATTATAACATGGGGGGCTTTGGGATTGCTTGGATCTCTAAGGTAGTTTTCCTGTGTCTCTGATCTTTCTGTATAACCACGGGCAGGTCCTTTGTCCTCTTTCTTTGGGCCTCCATTTCCCCATTTTGTTCATCTCTCTTCTCCAGCAAGGTACCTGCCTGAGTCAGGCAACTTTGGAGCCCAAGAGTTTCAGCAGCCAGGTGGCGTTTGATAACTAAACTGGCATTCTTGTGACTTGCAAAGGCATAAGGAGGCAAGTCCAACTTCCCAGGGTGGCATCAGGGTACTGAGTAGGAAGATGGGTTGGGGGGAAGAAGCCAGGCTAGCTCACTTTGGTCTGAGCCTGCACAGGCCTTTGGGTTTCTCCTTCTCACACCTTGAAGTGTTTGTCAGGTGGACCTTCCCTCTGCTGGATGCTGCCCACTCAGCATTCTGGTGCTGAGTGGAGGCCTGGGGCTGGCTGTCCTGGGGTGGCCGCGAAGGCTGCCTACAGTGACAAACCTGAGTGGGTGGGCAGCGCCTTCTCCCTGTCTTTTCTCTCTCCACTTAATCGCTCAGAAGCCACGAATTAGCCTAGCACAGAACTGCAGCCTGGCTGCTGGCACCCTCCACAGGCCTGTAGTGCCTGGGCAGGGTAGTTCTGGGGACTCCACACCAGCCATACAGAGCTCAGACTGGTGAGGCCAAGGGTTTGAGATGCCCAGCACAGGGCCAGACCCTCAGCCAAATCCCTGTCTTTCATTTGCAGCTGTCATGGGGCTCAGTGGGCAGAAGCCTCAGCCTAGTGACACTTGAGTCCCACCTGGTGCTTTGGATTCGTTAACCTTTCCCATCAAGCCCAGAAAGAGAGTGACCTAGGATGGATGTGCCTCTGGAGCTCTTGGGGCCTGCTTGCTCATCTGTAAAATGGGAGGGACGTGCCCGCCTCCCAGGAAGACAGTGTGTGCCCAATAAAAACACTTGTTAGGATTGCCAGCTGGATGCGAGCACTGGCCTCAGCCAGAGGGATACCCCTGTGAACTTTTTTTTGGGGGGGGGCGGGATTAAAGCCCAAACCTTTTAAGAATGAGAATCTGGCTCCATGTGTGAGAAATACCTCCCATTCTGTTTCTGAGCGGTTCCCAGTAGCCAGGGACTGGTATAGCCATCCAGGCGTGCCTTCCTTGCCTATGTGTCTGGTGTAGGGCTCAATAACATCCCCAAGGCAGCCCTGGGCACTGGAAGGGGCCCTCGCTGGGCTTAGGAGACCCACTTTCCACCTGGAACATAGATCACCTTCCTGACCTAGCCACGCCCCTGGCTCTTTCTGCCCTCAGTTTGCCCATGTGCGCCAAAGCCCCTTCTCATGGAAGCCTTTTTGAGCAGTTTTAGCTCTAGGCTAGGTGGGGCTCCCTGCTCCAAGTCCCCAAGATCGAATGTTATCTATCTTACCTCTGCTCACAAAATTCTCTTTTGTTACATAGGGGACTGCTAGCGGTTGCCAGGGCTTTGGCCTTTACCCTATGGACAGTGGCCTGAGTCTCCTAGCCACTCCTTATCAACATGCCTCAGTTTTGTCATTGTCTCCTCCGGAGGCCTCTTGGATATCCCCCTCTGCACTCTCCCAGGCCTCTGCAGTCTCCCCCACTGGACTGTTCCCTCCAGCTGAGTCTTATTCCCGTGTCCAGATGGCAGAGCGGAGAACGTTGTTTATAAAGTTCCAGTCGGTGAATGGTGGAATGGAAACCCTTAGCTAACCAGATAGTTCTGATTTTCTCAGCACATGGGTTTCTCTTTGCTGTATTCACTTGCTGGAGTTCTGCCTAGTACATAGGGTCTCTTTTTAAAAAATCAATTTTTTAGTAAGCTCTAAGGCCAGAACTGGTTTTCTATACTTTTGGCCAATCCCCATCTTTTGAAACAGGTGCTTTCTGATTTTTCTTTTTTCATTTCCTTCTTTTACCTGGTTTGAGCGGCTACTTTTTCCTTTTTGGATTTTATATAGTAAATAATGCCACCTCTCATTTTATTCGGATTTCTCATGCCAAAAAGGTGGGGGTGGGGTTAGTAAACATTCTGCTCTGCTTGTTCTGTTTCTTTCTTTGCATATTAGAGTTTATCTGCCTTTTTTTTTTTTTTCTGCCTGAACTGAAGGACTCCGACCTTCCATCTTTCCAATGCTTGTGCAGTGGCATTGTGTCTGCTAGGACTTCCAAGTGTGATAGTGCAGGTTTTGCACTGTACAATTTGGGAGGCACTGAAACTGTAACCCCCATAGATTATACATATATTGAATAGGCTCCTGGTGGATGGCGGCAAGTGTTTTGAGGAAGGGGAGCCTAATAAAGCTGCCCTAAGGACCAGGAGCAGGACTACCCATGGCCCACTGCCTTGACTGAAACGTGGGAGTCACCCTTGACTCCTCCCTAGGACTGTAGCCTCTAACATTGGGTTCCCGTGTGCCCACTGCCCTGCCCAGAACCTGGCCTGTGAGAATACAAAGTCAGGGAACTGATGCCTCTGGACTCCACCTTCTGAATGTTTCTGAAGCCACCCCGCTTCTCTCCGCCATTCAGCAGCCTTTTCTCTGGGGTGTCTGCCTCCAGCCTCCCCTCCCCTAGCCTCCCTCCATTTGGCCAATAGTGTGACCTTAATAAAAGGCGCTTCTGATCTTGTTACCTCCTCTGCTCTACTTAAAATTCCTCGTGGCTCCCTACCACCTACAGCCTGGCACTCAAGGCCCTTCATTCACCGGCTCAAGCTGAACTTTCACTCATGTGTGCTATGCACGTTCTGATCTCTGCCCTTTCTTCCTGGTGAACTCCTAGGCTGCCTGCAAAGCCCTGCTCAAGCCTTGGCTTGCTCTTGTGCACCAGTCAGATCAAGTGGGTTGGTCCCTGCCTTTGCCCTAGTTCCCCCAGCTCTGTTTATCTGGTAGAATCTCAGCTACCTTCAGGGTGCCCCAGCCACGGGTAGGTTCTGACTCCCCGACACCTAGCACCATGCTTGGCACCTAGCAAAATTCTTGCAGAATAGATGAATGAATAAATGACAGCTATACTTTACACAGACATGGTAGGCTTTGTGGTTTGTAAATTTATATATTTGTACTCTAGGTGGGTGCCTTGGAAGTGACTTGTATACTTTGCTTGAGAAAGAATTGAATAACTTCAGTCCTGGAGTCATAGCTCCCTTGGCCATTGGCCCCTTCTTTTGCCCTCCTCATCTCCAGTTAAAGCCAGAGGGGTGTCTGGGCCAGGTCCCATTCCTAGGAGTACCTCCTGCCTCTGGTTTTACTCAAAGCTTCTGGGGTCTGAGGCCGCCTCAGCATCCACCGTGCCTGCATTTGCCACCCTTTTCAGCCTGGCTTCTTGGGAGAATTGGCTCAGCAGCAGGAGTTTGGCCAGGTTGCAGGGCCTCTTAGGCAAGACTCCCTGGGCAGGGCCAAGGTCTGGAGTCTAGTACTCGTAGCCTATGTACCAGGAGAGTCTTCAGGCAAATGGGCTCCAGCTTGCCACGGTGCAAGGAGAGGACGGGAGGGAGGGCCACCCTTCTGCTGGGTAAACACGGGTGTTCAGGCCTGTCTAGGCACATCCCTATACTATGTCGGTTAGAGGTGCAGGATGGCATTTCACCAAGATGGGAGTTGCCAGGTGTCAGCCAGAGGGTAAGCGTCAGGGAGAAATGCTTGAGACTGTCCGCAGACTTGGTCTGGAAATAGGCCCTTCCAGTCTTTGCTAGAAGCAGAGTAAAGGGCTACAAGACGTTTGGGGGTAGTCAGTCTCCAGGCCAGCCTGACTGCTGTCTCTCCCATCCCTGACCACCTTTTCTCCACTTCAAAGTGAGTAGCTCCCTAGGACCAGGGGATGGTGGGTGGACCATGAGTGGGTGGACCATGAGTGGGTGACTTTGTTACGCCAGGACTGAGATCAGAGCTTCTATCTAGCTATCCCCACTGTAAGTACATTTGACCCATGTCATCTGAGGCAAAGCTCACATTCTTGGGAACACCCACTGTGCATGAGGTAGGGTTCTCTGGGGTCTTGTGGTTGTCACAACAGACCTCAGAAGTGGGTGGTGTTACCCCATTTTAACCAGGAGGAAGCTGGAGCTCAGAGGGGTGAAGTTGCTTCAGGCCCCACAGCTACTAAGGGGAATCTGGTCTGTTTCTTCCTACATATGGCCCCTTCTCGATTTTTGTTTTTAAAACGACGCCGATTGGTACACATGAGTAACCCTGTGGGCATAGTTACCAGCCCTGCTCTGACTGAAGAGCCTGAGAAGGTACGTGGGCCATTGCTGCACCGGAGGCACTGGATGGCAGTTGTGGAACCCAGAGCAGCTGGAGGAGTTCATTGCTGCCGAGGAGAGCATCTTTTTGGTCCATGGCTAAAGCATCAGCACTTTGGGTCATTCTCCCCTCCACACAGCTGGAGCCAGTGGACCCACTTCAGATGGGAGTCAGGTAGCAATTAGGGGTACTTGGCCCCGTGAGCACTTGGGGTACCTGCTTCATGCTCCCCAAAGGTGGAATCTCATGGAGGGCAGTCAGCCAGATGTTCCTTCATCTGTAAATGGGGATAACCCTGCCTTTGGAGGGCTGCTGGGAGCGTCACCTCCATGGGCTGTACCTGGAACAGGGAACCTACTGGCCCTTCTCAAAACAGGGCCAGACCTGCCTCCTTCTTTGTCCCTCTCTCATTCTCACTCCCCTCCCCACCTGGCCACCTGCTCCCTTTGCCCATGTGCATACGTCCATGTGTGCCCACAGGAGTCCTTGGTTTTCGGAAGGGAAGAGACAGGTTGTAGAGAGACAGGATGAGCCCCAGTGTAATTTTATTTCTGTGGTTCTTCTTTCAAGCTGTCACGGTAAATCTATTTTACTTGTCACTCTGTAAATCATTATGCAGGATTAAGCCTTTTACCAGCTTTTAAGCTTCTGCAGCCATTGACAACCCCACCCCTCTTCCCTATCCTGCCTTCTGAACATCCCTCACTGCTCTGGGCACTGGCCCTGCCTCCTTCTCTTCAAGCGTGATTAGTTAGAACAAAAGTAGGGACCTGGGAGACAGCTTGCCTATCAGCTCACCCATGTCCCATTTTACTCATAGAGGAACAAGCTCAAGAAGGACAGGGACTCCCAGGCCCAGGCCCAAGATGCTTGATTTTTTTTCTGATGCTCCCAAGCAGTAGGGAGGGAAGCTACTGACATGGGACACTGCAGTTAGAGGGTTTTTTGCTTTGTCACCCATGGGATCCTGGACCCCCTACCTACCTTTGGCTGTGGCCAGATTGCTCAAGGCCCATAGAGAGCTCCAGCATAGAAGAGGTTTTGACAGGCAGGGTCAGGGTGCGCTGTCCACAGGTACTTGGAGCCAGAGAAGGAACTTCTGCCTCCTCTCAGGAAGCAGAGCTGGGGATACAAGTGGGATGACAGGGAGCTGGAGGTAGAGGTGTGATTGGAGGCTACAATGACGTGTGGGATCCCATTATTTATTTCTCTAGAAACCCATACCCTTCTCCAGAGAAGGCTTCAGGATGCGAAAACAATGAAACCATTCACTGAGATGTTCAGAGTTGCAGACAGTGACCAAGGCCTACTAGGCCAAGAGCCAGCAGTATGCGGTGGTGCATTTCCCAGAGCCGGCCCATCTGGAGAGGCGTGCTCAGAAAAACAGAAAATAAAAAGGTGCCCACCCTCGAGGCTGACACATATTTCAGGAGCTGAGGCTTAAGGGGTTCTGGCTCTGAGGGGCCAGGTCTGAATGTGCCCCTGAGCCCTGCCAGGTAGGGTTCAGCCCTATTCCTCGGGGCATTTTCCATCAGGGTAGACTGGCCTCCCCCCAGTCCAGGGGATTCCTTCTTGTCATACTGGTTCTAACACTTCCTCCTGCCTGTCTGCTGGTAGAGGCACCAGCCTTGGAGGCCGACACTTGCCCCAGCTACTTTCACCACTCTCCTACCCAGACCTCCTTTGTCTTGAACCCTGACAACTATTCACCTGTAATTTCAGTCTACCTAGAGACCCATTGGAATGGCTCCTTAGGGTTGGGTTGTGCGCTTGGCCAGCAAAGGCTCCCTATGGAGAACAAGAACCTGACTGGGTAACATTCCCACAGCCTCTTGTTTTTCTTGTCACAGCCCACACCTTGCTGGGTGGCAACTGCCTGTTTATTTCCCTCTTTCTAGACTTGAGCTCCTAGCAGGCCAGAGCCTTGCCTCTTGTATCCCCTAGATACAAGGGGTGGGGGCATGGGTGCACAGGCTAAGACAAAATTTCTAGAGTGGAAGGATAGCTAAACAAATATCCTGAGACCCATACTTAAAAGAGTTACACAGCGTAAATTGGAAGCTAATCCTTGGCGACTTGGCAGAATAGGAGCGATATACTCTGAAAGTGCCAAATAAATTGGCTAAGAAGTTCCAAGGAGAACTTGGAACAAGTGAGAGCTGAGAATGGGCTAGAGTGGTCAGGGAGGGCCTCTGGGAGAAAGAGGCATTTAAGGGTAAATGGTGTCGAAGATGGAGAGGCTTTAGCCAGCACAAGGCAAGGAGGAGATAGAGGGAAGGCCCTAGCAGGAGGTGGAAAAGCCTGAACAAAGGAAGGCAAGTGTGCCCACCAGGGAGCCTGGGGGAGCTCAGCTCACACCTGCCTGTATCAGCAGGGGAGTAACCTGGGCCCAGTCTCCAGGGATGGCTGGGATCCAGAGGGAAGGCAGGGTTAGGAATGGACCCTCATCCTAGATTAGGGAAAGGCAGTGTTGTAGGAGATTAATCAGGCAGCAGGGGCTGCTCACACAGGTGACTAGAGCCCCTCAGGTGCATTTCAGGACCAACCAACCTGTGCTTGGGTGGGAGGGCTGGGAGAGTGGCGCTTAGGAGGCTGGCTGCTCCTCCAGTCCGACCCCTCTATGCTAAGGGGTGAGGAGGAAGTGGAAGCAGCAGAAGGTTCTGAAGGTCGGGGTGCAGGCTTGGCGTGGCTACTCCCTTACAGGGTGACGTGGCCTCAACCCGCAAAATGGGGAGATTTAACAACCCCCACCCAGCCTGTCTGCTGTGAGGAGTAAGTGAGGCACAGGGAGGAGAATGCCTTTGTGAGCTGACACTTGGGTTTCATCCTGTTCCAGAAAATTGGTGGCCACGGTAACATGGCCATTTCATGGCTGCTGAGCTCCCTAGGTTCTCCAGATTGGAGGGAGCCTGGGGACCTGAGTTTCATTAACAATAAGCCCTGTGACCTTGGGCCAGTCACTTCCTTCCTTCAGACCTCAGCTTTCTGTAGATGGGTCCATCATGGTAATCCCTGCCTCCCTGGGTGCTAAGAGTTGTGGTGAAAGCTTGCCAAGTATACCATGCCTGGCATTCTCTGCTAGGAGATCAAGGCTTGGACGGCCCTCTGTGGGCAGGGCTCCATACTGCCTGGCAGGCTCGGTTGTCACGACAGCATCCTGACTCCTTCTTCTGAGCCTTGGAACCTCCACCAAGAGTTTCCGGTGCGTGTGTCTTAGTTTCCTGCGGCTTCTAGGTTCATTTTGGGTTTCCTTGCACTTCTGCCCACTCCATGGAATCCCCTTATTAGTCTACTAGACAGTGAGCCCTTATCAGATCCCCATACCTCCCTTAACTTCCCCCTCCTGCACCTAAAGCCTTGCACAGGTCTCGTGCCTTTAAGTGATGCTCGTGGCTGTTTAGAAATCCTGACACCAGCTGGCAGAGGGCTGGTCAGGTAGCTTGCTTTTCTGTATGAGGGTGGGTTTTTTGTTTTTGTTTTTTAAGAATGGATTTTGTCTTTCTGATAAAAGAGCCCTTGGGAGAGTAAAGAGACAGGGTACCGGAAGCAGCCCCTCCAAAGCTATTTGAATATGATGGAGGCAGTCAAGGGCTGAGATGCCAGCCAGTAAGACAAAGGTTCCTAGGGGCTTTGCAGTGGGGGAGACCAAAGCTCAGAGAGCTAAAGGAGGGACCATCCTGAAGCCATCCTGCAGGTCCAGACTTCAGATAACAATAATAAGTCATCTTATTCTTCTTCGTCATCACCACGTTCCGGGGATTTACTAGGGTTTCAGCCCCGTGCCAAGTAGTCAGTACGCATTATCTCATTTAATTCTCCAAAGAACCCTCCAGAGGAAGAGACCATTTTTATCCCTATTTAACACATGTACAAATGGAGTGGTGCTCAGAGAGATTAAGACCACAGAGCTAGGACAGATTCGAACAGAGCAGGATTTGAACACAAGTCTTCGAGGCTACGACCTTCTCACCCCTGCCCTCTGCAGACCCCCTCACATGCCCCTGGATGCCTCCGGGAGGGCCTCCCTGGGCCAGCCCCTGCGAAGCGCTGTGAGGACGGCTTCCTCTTTCTAGGAGGTGTGGGTGCAGAGGGCTTTCTGTATTGGGGAGATAAAAGAGCCCGTTTGGGATGATTTTATCAGCTTGAACAAGCTGGTTTGACTTACAGGAAGAAGCCAATTTGCATTTTGGGAAAGAGCTGAGTGGCTGAGTGTAAAGGCCATGGTGAGCACTGGGTGGATTTATAAATAAACAGTCTACTGAGGGCATTGTGTGTCCTCAGCTGTACAATGCTGGGCTCATATTGACACCACAGACCCTGCACGTCACAGCTGCCCTTTGGACAGAAAAGACCTAATTGACTAAGAGCACGCAGCCAGAAATGCCGAAGAACCGTCCTCTGACCTGGCTTCCCCGGGCACAGGCAAGCTGGGTGAGTCCGGCTGCGGCCGAGACTGTATACGGTGGCTGTTGGCATTGCATGCCAGGTACAGAGCCCAGCAGTGATGACACATGGGACGCAGAAGGCTGTAGGCGATGTGGCCGGGCAGCCTCTGCTCTCCCCACAGCTTGGAGGGAGGCAGGAGAGCCAGGTTCCAGAATCTGGGCTGGGTGCACAGCGGTGTTCAGACAGCCTTCAGAACTGGGTCCGGGTCCTCACTTTGCCACCAGCCGTCCTTTTGCCTTCTGGTGACTAGATTCCTGGGCCATAAAATGGGTTGTGTTTACTTCCCAGGTTATTTTGAGAATTAAGTGTGGCGAAGTCAATAGTAGACTTATCAGTTGTCCTTGCCCTGCCCTGGAATAACTGAGTGAATTGGGGCAAGTCCAAGGTCTCCATGGGCCTCATTTTCCTGTTGGGAAAGCAGTGGGGCTGGCTGCTGGCCAGAGGCCTGGGCCACTCAGGCTAGAGGGGGCTGCTCCCACTCCATGGGGTCCAGGAACTCCAGTTCCCAGATCAGCATGATTCACATTCTCTGCCTTCTATCTGAGGGACCTCAGGCATTCCACTTCCTCCTGAGCACCTCAGTTTTCATGGGTGTAAAGTGGGGATAATGGAGCTTATTAGGAGAATGAAATGGGATCATGTGTAGTCACTGCTTAGCACAGAGCTAGGCACACAGTAAATACTCATTAGTAAATTATAGTGGAAGTACCTACTTCAGGGAAAAAATCATTTTTAAATCAGAACACTATTAAGTCAAACATTCTGATTTTATCCCATGTAGTAACAATAATAATCATAACACAGCAGTCAGAAGATCACCCCAAAAGGCCCATCTCTTCATCCTCATACTTCCAGAATCTACACAGTAACCCTTGTTTACCGCTGATCCCACTCTGGAACTTAACCAGTTCTCACCTGGCCCTTCAGCTTTTCCGGAGTCCAGCTCACCTCTCTGCTGGAATAAGGATCTTCCCGCCGTTTTTACCTGACTGCTCTGAGGGCAGATGTGTTGCTTCTCCTGTCCTCTCCTCGCACCTGTCTGTTACCTTGGTAATGGAACACGTCTAACAAATTCCCCTGCAAGAACTAGGGCCCTTGGGACCTGTGCACCCAGAGGCACCGGCTTCTTGCACCCATCGTGTAGGCAGAACTTGGTGCAGTTAGTTCGGGGCTCTACTCAGGTAACAAGATGGGGATCTGAACCCGGCTCCTGGCCTGCCCTCTGGCCCTCAGCTTCGTGCTGGCCCAGTTGCCTCCGAGGGTTCCTGGAGGATAGGTTGGGAGAAGAGAAGCAGAAAAGGAGTACTGACAGACAGATGATTGCACAAGGAGCCAGAAGAGAGGACTTCTCTAAACCTTTAGCGTGGAGGTCAGGGATGGGACAGAGGAAAATCAGCCCTGAAACAAGAAGGCCATGTTCTTGAGAACTTCTTGACCCAAACACTGTCTTCAGGGATCGACAGACTTGGCTCTTTCAGTCCCTGCCTACTCTTAGATTTATACATTCATTCCACACATGGGTAAGGGGGCCTGTAGAGGGGACTCTGGGACCATGATGGTGACCAGAACAGGTAAGCTCCCTGTCTGCAGGGAGCCAAAGGAGGAAAATGGGTCATCAAACAACTCAGTGCTCCGCCTTTATAAATATGAGAAGTGCTAAGAAAGAAATAAATAGGGTGCTGGATAAGGGAAGACGAAGGGGTGGGCACGGGGGTCCTTTAGACAGGAAGCCTTTGCAAGGAGGTCAGTGAGATGATGGGATTGGGGAGGAAAGAACCTTCAGGCAGAAGGAACAGCCTGTGCAAAGGCAGGCAGGCCCTAAAGCTGGAAAGACCTTGGCATGTTATGGAAACTAAAGGAGTCTCATGTGGCAAAAGGCCAAGTGGGCTGAGATGAGGTGGGCACCACCCACATCTTCCATCTCTTCTTGGGTCTTCCACTTGCCCCCGGCTAGCCAGCAGAGCTGCCAGGCTTGTGTGGGCATGGGCCCATATCTGCTCTTGGATTCCATATGGGGCTGGTCCCTTGCCCCAGCCAAGGGGCAGGTTACAGATGACATCAATGGCTATTTCTGCCTCTCGCCAGCCGTCTCCATCTTTGCAGCATGAATGGGAGGTCTGGCCTGAGTTCTTGATCTGTCCCCGGCTCGTCTCTCCACAGGGACGCCATGCTTGCCACTCTCCACCACCTGGTATTTCAGTGACCCTCCTGCTGTCATGGAGAGAAGAGAAAGCAGGGAGGGGGAGAAGGGCTGTCACTGAAGGGCCCAGAACAAGCCCAGGTTCTCCCACCTGAGGTCAGCTGTGGCACTACAACCTTTATTTACTTTGGTCCTTGTTCAAAAACTCTGGTAGCAAGCTGCCCAGAATGAAATGTGAAGAACTCAGGGTAATAATAAAATCAATTGGACTGTTTCCCCAGTAATTCTAGAGACTGATGCATCATTAATGTTGGTAATACAGTGCCTGTCAGATCACAAACTTCTCAATAAATGTGCAGCTAGCTGGCAAGCCCTGATAGAAATTGGAGGCAAGCAGAGAATGAGGTTTGGGGCCTTTGATATATGGGGTGTCAGTGGTGCAGTGAAGTTTTTATCAATTTCTGTCACTTTGGGCTTTTGTGTTCACTACATATGTGGTCTCCATGGCACCTCTCTGTGGGCTCCCTGGATGCTAACTGCCCCCTCAGTAGTGTAAAGAAGAATTGCTGCTGGAGGGACCTCAGCATCCGACCTTGAACCTTCCATGGGGCCTCGTTACCAAGGTCTTTCCAGGCAGCGTGGCTGGCTGGCTGGATGGGCAAAGCCGGAGGCCTTGAGACCTGACCCTATGGGTCAGTCAACCACTCTACAGCATTTATTGAGTCCCTGCTGGGCTCAGGACACCACTGGGCCTGCGCCTGTGGGTCCCATGGTCTTCAGTGGAAACCTAGGATGTGGGGAGTGGGGAGTAGTCAAGGGCTCATTTCTACCTAAAGGTCAAGGATCAGACAGAGGAAAGTGGAAATATTGCCTGAGCAAAGGTGGCAGGCAGTGTCTGCCAGGTAGGCCGGGGAGGAGGACCTGTTAGTCGGGGGTGCTGGCAGGCCATGAACCGTGATGCACCCTGGAGTTTATGCGGGAGTCGGGCATTTGGCAGGGCTAGGCTCCAGCAGCAATGGGAAGAAGGTAGATGGCCCCTGGAGATAGCAGGGTGTGGTGGTGAGTGTGTGGGCTGTGGAGCCAGACTGCAGAGGCTGAACTGGAGCTCCCATGCGTACCGGCTGCGCAGCCTCGGAGACGCGGCTCAGCCACTCTGTCTCAGTTTCTTTATCTGTCAGGAGGTGTTGTAACAAAAACACCCACCTCAGAGGGACCTTGTGAGCCTGAATGAATTAATGCTGCTACAGAACCTAGAATAGGACCGGGTCCATTGTGAGCGCCTCACCAATACTGGCATTTCTTTTGTACACTTATCTCACTGAACCTTACAGTGACTTGAGAGCCATACAGATAGGATTCATAGAGGTGAAGTAGGATGTCCAGACTCACACAGCTGGTAGAGAGCAGAGCTAGGATTTAAGCCCAGCTGCGGCTGAGGCTGGAGTTGGGCACAGTGGGCTTTAGGGAGAGGTGGTGGTGTGGGCACAGGGTGACACCCTATGGGGTCGCATCGTTAGTAGGGGTATTAATTAGCAGGGTGGGTAATGGGTGGGCTCAGGCTTTGTTTATTGGTAGCTTCTGGGGGCTGGAGAAATTCTGAGACTCAGGACTGGAATGTGGAGAGTCAGAGGTAGCTTCTGGGTCTGGCAGGAGAAGGTGGGCTCCTCCTGGCAGATGAGCCAAATGGGAACCACTTCGTTAGCAAATCCGAGCCATGGGCTGGGGTTCAAATGCTGCAGCTGTGCCCTGCTGGGGAGCAGGCCCTGAGAACCTCCAAGACCCGCAACCTCCTTGACACCCAGAGCCATTGACATGGAAACCAGAATGAGAAGAGCGCTAGGCCCTAGGGAGGGTGGTGCATTCTGATGTAGCTGTGACTATGCAGGACCTGCTGGGGGTCTGCCTCAAGGGCCTGAAAATTGGGTGTGCCGTGCTGGGAAGTCATTGCTCTGAGGTCAGTGCTCCTTAGCACAGGGTCCCCTGCTCCACTGGACAGGGTCACCCCCTGTTTGCCTTTAATGTGTTCTTCTCTCCCATGGCTCACAGGAACTCAGGATTTACTTACTGGTTCTTTATCTGTGTTTGCTTTGAAAAGAAGGCCAGGTTATGAGGCCCCCGGGGCCTCAGGAAAGAGGAAGCAATCTTGTTAGACTGGGGTGTGGAAAAGATAGAGGGGCCTGCACTGGAGTAAGGATAGGTGGTGTCTGGGCTGAGGTTTGTGCTCCTCTCAAAGCCTCTGTGATCCCTATGGGCTCTCCAGGTGCTGAGCCTGGGACACTAGTGCTTGGTCTAGGTTAGGGAGGGTGGCTGGTTCTGCATTTTGTAGGTGACTCCCCTGGGAGGAATTTCTCCCCATATCCCCACCCTCCACCATGCTTGGGCTTGGAGGAAGTGTCCCCTCCCACCCAGAGAAAGCTCAGCTCCCTGTGAGAGTGGAGGCTGGGTGAGATGATGAGAGAAACTGCAAGGCACAGTAGCTGCAGGTGTATTAGAAAGAGAGAGCAGGCAGCCTTCTTTTCACTACCTGAAGGGCCTGGCCCTGGAGGCAGGTAGGAGCGTAGGTGCTAGCTGGTTCTACTGAGTGGATCTCTGTTGTATGACCTGAACAAAAACCTCAGCCCCTCTGAACATCACTCTCCTTATCACCAAAGTGGGAGTCCTCATGCCCACCTGATTGAGAGTATGGTGGGCCACGCCCCACGATGCTCGGAACACATCTGCTGTTGAGTGCCAGCCCGGTTCCAGGCTCTTAGTGACTAGTTCTGGTTTGACTCAGGAGCTCAAAGACTCACTAGTAAGACAGGCTGCCAACTTCTACAGCAGGAGAGCCTTGTGGCCATGGTGAGAGCTCTGCCAAGCAGAGCAATTCTGGTCAGCCTGCTGGGGAAGGACATTCAGGGAGGGCTTCCCAGAGGAGGTGACCCTCAAGCTGCCCTCGCAAAGGATGAATCAGGGAATGCTCAGCAGAAAGGAGGCAGCAGAAGGCATCAGACATAGATACGTAGGAGGCAAGGGCAGGAAATTCAGTGGGGGCCTGCTTACACCTCAAAAATCCTTAAACACCATTCGTGCATTAGAGTTCATCTCTGATACAGGGTCGACAAGAAAAGCTTTGGGGGTAAGGAGTGACATAGCTGGATTGGATTTGTAGAAGGATCACTGTGATGTCTACTTGGAGGATGTTCTCATAGAGGCCCTGCGGAGCCCTGCCACTGTCCAGGGTTGAGAGCATGAGGCCCAGTGCTGTTAGTGGCCTAGGCATGGGAGCAGGGCACAGTAGTGCTGCGTGGGCTAGGGGTGGCCAGCGGAGGCACGGGGTGGTGTGGTATCCGAGGGGTGTGAGTTCCAAGTGCCATGGGGTGCCTTCGACCCTAGGCTCTTATTTAATCATGCAGATGTCGGGCCTCGCCCCAGCACATCTGGGCAAGCATATTTAGAAACTTGGTTTAAAAGTACGTGTCTGATGAGGAGCACAGAGGCTGGGGCACTGAGGGTCCTGGCCAGGCGCCTCTGAAGGAAAGGAGTAGAACTGATTACAGGTTGCAGAATTTTGAATGGATGTTTGGGGATGCTTCAGGGAATGGAGTTGGCCAGGGAGAGGAGAGAAGAGGACCGAGCTCTTAACCTTGAGAGTTAATTCAGCAGAGTTTACACAGCACTCATCCTGTGCCATCCCTATGGGGGATCGCAGCAAGGTCCTTGCCCTGGGGGAGCTGCTATCTAGTGGAGGAGGATATATAGCCCTGTCAAAGTGCCGAGCTCACTCTGCTAGAGAAAAACGCAGTGGAGTCAGTGCTCTGGGATGAGTGAGAAATTTCTAGGCCAAGAGGTGAGGCAAGGGTATCTGAGGCAGAGGGAATAGCACCTACAAAGGCTCAGAGTAACAGGACTGTCGTCAGAAGGGCCCAGTCCTTCAAGTCAGGCCAGCGGGCATAGATTTTGTTCCTGTCTAGGGACAGGGACAGTAAGTCAGTCAGGCCTCTCAAGTCAGAGAAGAAAAGCCAGGGGTTGCTGAATCCTAGAGAGCCTGAGGTCCTCACTCCAGTGGCCATTTGAGGGTAAGGGGGAAGTCAGTACTTGCCAGGCGTTGCCTGGCCAAGAAGGGTCACAGACCGATGTGACAGCCCTGTGACAGCCTGCGTGTTTCTTCTTGGCACAGCCACATTCACGGGAACTGTGAGATCAGAGAAGGGCCTGTTTGTCTAGGAGGAGGGGCCGTCCCCAGGCAGGCAACTGGCACCTGCCCCTCAGTGTTAAAGTCCATCTGGGTGAACCAGGGCAAGGAAGGAAGGAGGGAGGGAGGAGGGTGACCAGGTGACTGCCATCCTGGCAGGTGTGCTAGTCTTCCCACATGAAGATAAGTCATGGGGCTCCAAGAGCCGGCGTTATTTCTTGCACTGCCCCTGCCCCTTCCAAACACACACACACACACACACACGCACACACATTGAGGATGTACTTACTGTCAGCCCTCCACACTGTGGGACATGACCTAAAGAATGAGGTGTCAGTTATTGACCACCAGTTGCCACAACACAGAGAGGTAACTGAGGACCAGAGGAGGGAAGTGGCTTGCTTCGGGTCCCTTATGTAGGGAGTTGGATCACTAACTGGCTCCCAGGCTCAGCCCTGGTCCCACAGCCCCCAAAGCTTTGGCATTGAATCTGGTCGGTCACCTCCTTTGTAGCTCCTGCCTTCTTCCTGCTTCTGATCCCGGAGAGGAGGAGCTGTCTGCTAGTGGTGAGCTCTCTCTTCATGGAGCCACAGCTCAGGCAGCTTTCTTCATCTCCCTCCACCTTAAACTACTCAAGGAAACAAACTCAGAAAGCCCCGGTCCTCCCATTTGTTGGCTTAGGCATCAGGCATCTGCCCAGCCAAGTAGAAGATGTGTGGTAGGAACGTGGACATACTGCAAACTGAATCCCTCCTGACAGGGAGGCAGAAACCCCAGCTCTGGAAGTGTGTAAACACGGTTATTTTTAGCCCTCAGAGGGCTGTGGGCACAGCAGCATGACCCGCATTTGGCTCAGCCTAGTCCTCCTGCCCCACCCAGGAGAGAAGGCCTCCTTTGCCCCCCTTCTGTACATCCCCATCAGCCGGGGGGCTGGGCCAGTGAATTACAGGACCCTCTAAGAGAAGGAGCCCAGGGGGCCATGGGGAGCGAGGCTGCCCATGGCCGGGAGCCAAGGCCAAGACCAGCTCATGGGGGCAGGATGTGGTTTTCAGAGAAGTGACATTGCAAGCTGCAAGAGAAATACTGGAGCCGCACAATTTCATGTGCTCTCAATGGGCTCTTAGTCCCTTACTTCTTGTACCTTCCCTGGTCCAGACATCAGAAGGCCTCGTCCTAAATGAGTATGCTGCCACTTTCGCCATTGTGTACTCCAGGTGTGTAGGGCACCTCTCGGCATCTCATCCATGCCTTCACCCATGAAATGGGATAATTCTCACCCTTGCTGTTGGGGACAAGGAGTGAGCTAATGAGATCATGGATGTTACTCACTTATTCATTCAACGTATGCTGAACATTGGTTTTGTACTAGACGCTATCCTAGCCACTGTATGTAAAGTAGGGAGCCAGCCTGACAAGGAGCTGACCTGCCTGACCCTAAATCATCAGGGTGAGGGCGAGAGACAGATAATAAGTAAGTACACGCATAAACAATAATCATCTTCCAGTCGGAATACTATGGAGTGATATGGGGTGACTGGAGTGGGAAGGGAGCACGTATTTTAGAAAAGGACAATCAAGAAGGACCCCATGAGAGACTAAAAACAGCCAGTCATGGGGCGGGGAAGGGGGGATGGTGAGAGGGAAGCAGGTGCAAAGGCCCTGAGGCAGGGAAACCACCGGGGCAGTAGGGCAGCAATGATGGTGGAGCAAGCAATGTACTGGGTGAGGTGAGCAGCGGCCAGAGGCACAGAGCGTGTGGATCATGGGGGTGCCTTGGGGAGGGGTATAAACAGGAAAAGATGTACTTTACAGCTACAAGGAAGAGCAGGAGAGAAGTGAGAGTCGGAGGCCACTCAGGGGCTGTTGCCATCGCCCAGGCAAAGTAGCTGGCAAGGTGTAGGCAAATTAGAACACGAGAAGGGTGAACTGTGGAAGTGGCAGATGGCTTGGCTGAGAGGGAGCATCAGAGTCAAGGATGGCTCCTTGACTTTTAGATTTGATGCCTGGGTTGGGGGATGAAGGAGAGCAATTGATTCAGAGGGGCCAGAGAAGGGTGGGGGGAGGCCGGGATCTGGGCCATGGAGGCCATTCTGGACACATGCATTTTCGCTATCTGTCAACATTCTCGTGGACAGGGTTGCTTAGGAGAGCGGCCACATGCGCAGCACCAGGCCCCTTTCTGGCACAGCTCTCCTCTGGGCCTCTCTGCCAGACGAAAGCCAGGCTGTGTGGGCTGGTGCTCCCTCAGGACCTGGCCTGGAGTTTGTCCCAGGGTATCATGGATGAGGGCCTTCTAGTCCCCGGGCTTGTAGGTGGGCACAGGTGGGTGTGGGTGAGTGGGGGTGGGCAGTACCTGCAGCCTGCCCAGAAAGCTGGGATGCCCCTGCAGAGGGACGTCAGCCCACCATTTGCCATTGGCTGTGCCCAAACCCTGGGTGTCACTACCAAACTTCCTTCTCAGCTTAACTGACTAATTTTTGTGAAGTAGCAGTGATGGCTCCTCATGCGTCTGGACCAGGGTGCCACGGACAGAGGGAATAGCAACACATTTGGGATTTCTAACAGCAAACTTGTTCCTCTTCATGTTTTTATCAGCCAGCTCTGTGACCCCAAACATAGCCCCTCCCTCCTCCGGGTCCTGTCTTTCCCACTTGAGATGGAGCAGCAGGTCCTCAGGGTGCTACAGCAACTCCACCTTCAGCTTGAGACACTGCATTCTGATGACAGAGGGTTAGTATTGAGGGTCAGGGTGTGAGACAAGGCCTGGAGACTGGACTGTGGAGGTGACTCGCGGGGCCCTGGGGGCAGGTGGCATAGAGGCCACTTGGAGGATGGTCACAGGAAATGAGGTGAGAATCCCAGGCTGCCGGTGGAAGGTCAGCAGGACCAGCTTACTATGCAAGCAATGGTGCCCCATGGGGAAATTTTGGCTTGTTAAAGCCTCAGTTTTGCCATCTACAAAGTGGGCGTAAGAAACATCACTGGCCTTGGGGATGAATAACTACCGAGGTATTGTGAGAGTAGCTGGTTCAGCTCCTGCTCATAGTGTGGCTTCTGTTTCTGAAGGTGGCCTTCTCCCTGTCCCTCTCTAGTTTGCAGCTGGAATCTAAATTTAAGACGAGGGCTCATCTGTTGTTGGGCTTCTTGTGAGAGCTACAGTCCCGGGCCTGGGAGTCCGGCCAAACCCAACTCTGCAGGCAGTGAACCTCACCATGACCTTGGGGACAGGCCCACTGGCCATAGTTTTCTGAGCCTCAGCCTCAGGTATAGCTATCAGAGGCAGTGATGACAGGTCTTTCTGAAATCATGCCAGTTGTGTGTTTTATTTCTCAAATGAAGAGTTGGGCTTTGGCCTCTGTCAGCATTGATATGGTGGTTGTTGTGTTGTTGTTGTTGTGGTGGTGGTGGTGGTGGTGGTGGTGGTGTGTGCGTGTGCGTGTGTGTGTTAACTGCTCTGGGCTTTAGAGCTGTGGTGAAAAGTGAGGAAAATAGCAGATGCTGTATCCATTTGCCACCAAACTGTCTTGAAATGCTATAAATATTTTCTAAAAAGACTCACTTCCCCAGCCCGATGTGTTAGTTGCCTCCTCCCTGAGAAACCGATTCCCGAAAATTAAGACAAATAACCTCTTAAATCACAGTTGTTAACCTCAGGTGTACAAACCGTTACCACGCCAGCTGCGGGTCGGAGGAACTTCTCCCTGCCTAAGTGACTCCATGTGGCACTGAGACGGCGGTGGAGGCAGCAGCAGGGAAAGAACCTGTGCTCGGGCGGGAGGCCCAAGTCAGAAGCCCGGCTTGGCCACCCGCTGCTGTGTGACCATGGGGCGGTGGGCTCACCTGTCTGAGCCTCTTGTTTCCTCGTCTGTGTAACAGAAACATGTTCCCTGCCACCGCTCAGAGCCAGCGATCACCACTGAACTGCACTTGTGTTCCTCAAAGGTACACAAAGGCAACTGCCAGAGGTTCGAGCACTGCATTAATCACAGCTGAGCCGTCCCCTCTGCCCTCCCAGTCCCCTCTGCCCGCTGTCTGTGTGGAAGATAGCGTCCAGTGCCTGGGACAGTTGCTCATCTCCACTTCAATAGAGAGAGCTGGTGGAGCCTGGAGCCTCCAGAACGCAGCAGCAGAGAAATGGCAATGTCTACTCCCCCACACTTGTCTTCTTATCTAACTTGTATTCATGGTGAGAGGCTAATTGTGTACTTAAGGTTATACGATAATGTTTTTTTAAATAAACCTATTTTAGCAAAAACTGTGAATGGGATTTCAAGAAAATTATTAAACAAATGGCAGTCTAGATGGCAGGAGGAAATGACAAAATCAGGAAGCGGGTTAGGGAACATGAAGGGCTCTGCAAACTGTCCAGGTTGCCCTTTTCTTTCCTGTTCACCTCCGGAAACTTTTTATTTTCTTTACTTTTGACCTCTTTGTAGAGAAATAGAGAGGGAGGGGCTCCTGGAAGGACATCTTGGTAAATAGTCTTTCGGTGGCACAATACTCAGAGGTGACCACTACACCCCACAATGTGGAGGGCCCTGAGGAGTCCCTCTGCCAGCGTCCAGGCCTTACCTCTGCCCAATGTGACTGCACCCTGACGGAGTGTAGTAGTTGCTCTACTAACAAGGATGTCGAATACACTCTAGGTTTTGGATTGACAATCTGGAGTGCTGTTCAGAAAAGTAATTCTGAAGTTACGTTTGAACTCTGAGAGTATGAGGACTGATTGGCAATGCCTGCCATTGGCATGGGGAGGAAGCCTAGTGATACACCTGCCTTTCTTTCACTTGGGAGCTCCCCCAGGCCTATGGCCGAATTCTGTTTGCTTCACACGGGGCACGATGGTCAGCCAGTAATGGAGCCAAAGCTCCTGTTGGAACAAATCAGGTGCTCTTTCGGGGCTCCTTGCCCATTATGCAGGGGGTATCCCCAAACAAGTCACAGGTCCTGGAGGGTCAACACTCTGCCCTGTGCTCATGAAGCTCATGAGCCTCCCATGCCCCCTCCACAAGGCCTAGCCCAGGACTGCCCCTGGGATAGCTGCCCAGGAGTGTGCTGACCAGACCCAAGAACAGTGGATGTGCCACAAAAGTTTCCGATCCCTCATCCATTGTTCCTGGGGTCCCCATCAGAGCAGGCATGAAGGCGTCTGGTTTGGAAATCTTGGCTGCTGTATATAGAGACTTCATGATTGTGCTCTGTCACCAACCTCAGAGTGCTCACTCTACCATTGCCTTCACATCTGGCCAGCAAACCAGGCAGCCCTATGTGCCTCCACTTCATAGGTGAGGCAGCTGAGGCTCTGGGTTGGCAAGTGACTTACTTGAGGTCACATAATCAGTTATTACAAAGACGTGGTCTGAACCCGTGACACTCATCTCCTGGCCACTTTACCTTCCATTCACAAAAATAGCTCAAAGGACATTATGCATCCTAGTGTTTAAACTTCATCCATTCATTCATTCATATGGAACCTTCGTAGCCTCGTGGGTACGAGCTCTGGAGCCAAAGACCCTGCTTTGCATTTCAGCCACTTCCTGCCCATGTGAACTTTGACAAGTTTCTCTCTCTCTCTCTCTCCCCCTCTCTCTGCCTCAGTTTCCTCATCTGTGAAATGGACATAAATACCACATGGGGCTGTTGTGATGATTAACAGTGCCTACCTCAGGGGGAGGGTTCTTGAGGGCCTGCTGGGGTGTTCACTCCTTCAGCGGCAGTGCAGGGGCTCCCACTTCATGCTGGGCACTGAGGAATCAGAAGTGGGCCAACAGGAGCAGCTCACAATCTGAGAGGCAGGTATGCACACCAAAAGAGCATTTTGGGTGGATAGGCCAAGTTAGAGGTGTGCTGGTTGCCACGGGGCAGTGGGAGGAGGGTCAGCGCTCATCAGTCCCACTGCATGAGAGGGTGTTAAGAAAGGCTTACGCCTCAGAGGGAAGCCATTGATTGGAGCAGAGGGTGTAGAGGGCAGGGAGGGCCTGCCAAGCAGAGGGACCTGAGTGTACAAAGGCACAAAGGCATGAAGTGGGGTGGCCCCTGGGTGCAGTCCTAGAGCACTGGTGCAGGGGGCCTGGCTTGATCCTGGCAGATGACAGCATTCCGGACTTCTTTGGACAGAGGATAGTCCCCATCCCTACCCCCTTTTCATCTTCTGCAGCTGAGGCCTCTGGGCTCCACTATGGGGTGGAATGAGGGTTGCAGAAAAGTGGAAAGGCCAAGTTGGTTTGCCCCAGTGGTAGGCAGTGAGAATCCTGCCCAAGAGCCTTGGCACAGGGTAATTGTCTATTGTTCATAGGGTGACGAGCTCCCCACCATCTGTCTGTCTGCCTGTGTCTGTCTCTCCTGTATGCATGACTGTGATGTGCAACGTAAGTAGCTCCTCCCGGACACACACCCACCGCAGATCTACTTGCGGTCCTGGGGTCGACACCCCAGCCCACCCAGAGACCCATTTGTTCTGCCTCTGGGGCATGAGGCTCACTTGTAAGTCTCCTTGCTCCACTGTGAGATACAGATGGTTGTATTATTAATAGCCATAATTAATCAGCATCCACGGAGGATCTTTCCCCTGGGCGACAGATCCGCAGGACAAGAAGCCCCAGAAAGTCCCTTTCCAGCCCCCACTTATAGACAGGGAATGGGAAGCCAAGAGAACAGAGGTAATTCAGGAGGTAAAGCTGGAGATGGCCCCAGACCCAGATCCCAGATCTTATGAAGCACCCCAGTGTTCCTGCCCAGAAGTGAACTCTCCCGTACTACCACCCTCAGCCCCAGCACACCTTGGTCCTTGAGTGCTAGTCACTGGGAGGAGCCTTTAGCACTGTGGTAGGAGGGCAGCACTCAGCTTGGGGGTGAACTCAGGGCCAGAGTAGAGGAAGAAGGTAGAATGGAAAGTCCAGAGGGAGGCA
Source organism: Cynopterus sphinx (assembly GCA_030015415.1). Taxonomy (NCBI): domain Eukaryota; kingdom Metazoa; phylum Chordata; class Mammalia; order Chiroptera; family Pteropodidae; genus Cynopterus; species Cynopterus sphinx. The sequence goes on from CM057382.1 coordinate 50,031,085, forward strand.
GGGCCTCGTGGGCAAGCAGAAGAGTGACCTGATTGGGGGCTGAGGATATGGAGGTAGGTAAAAGGGGTGCCAAACACCAGGTATCCCTCTGCCACCACCAAGATGGTAGGCCGGGTCCTGATGCTGGCTACTTCTCCATCTAAGTGCCACGTCCTAGGGATGGTGATTTAATGGTGCAGAAGGCACCTTGATTAATGGGCCTGTTCTGGACAGGCCTGACTCCGTGCGCACAGTGGCAACAAGGGTCTCCTTGTGCAGTTCTGCAGAAGGCTGCCTGCCCACTTGTTCCCCTCACCTGCTCCCCCAGGCCCTGAGCACACATGTGCCTCAGAGCTGTTCATATCCCTGCTCGGCAGTCTCCAAGTACCCCAAATGCAGGTGTGTGCTGTTCTGGGTGTGAGCAGGTGTACACATGAGCACATGTGTTCCTGGTGTACCCGAGTGTGCCTGTATCCACCGGTGAGGGGAGTGAACACATCTCCGAGTGTGGTGCATGTGTGTGTCTGTGTCAGGGTGTGTAACGGATGTGTTCTGTGGGCAGATGGCCACCACCTCATCCTGTTTTCCTCAGATGGATGTCATCCACGCTTACCCGCCTATGCATACACATGTGGTGACCTGTGTGGCTGGCCGGCAGAGGCATCCAAGCAAGCTAGATCAGTAAGCTCATCAGTAAGATTCTGCAATGCTAAATGAGTGCAGAATGCCCTGACCCAGGAGTCCTGCAGGCAATGGGGAGAAGGGCTCGTCCTCAGAACGTCTCTGGCCCATCCGCATGAGGGGAAGCTAGGAGGGAAGGATGCAGCACCCATCTCAGCCCCGTGCTGTGCTCCTGAGCCTCCTCTCTCCACCATGCCCACAAACTCACACTTACTCTGCTCCCAGCCTAAGGGATAGGCCTGTGTCATGGGAGAAGCCTCACTGGGAGTCAGGCAGATCAGAGCACAAACCCAGACTCTGACACCAGTGTGTGGCAGCTACTTCTTTCTGCCTCTCCCGTTTTCAGCATTTTGCCATCTGCACATGGTTTACCAGCAGCCATTTCACGAGGTTGTGGTGACGATTAAAGGGGTACATAAGCTGCTAGGTAAGTCAAGGCCCTTGACCCATCAGGCCTCGGTTTCTTCATCTGTAAAATTGTAATAATCACCCTCACTGGACATCTCACCGGGGCTCTTTTGAGGATGAGATGAAAAAAGGGTTCCGTAAAGGTTGTGGAGTGCTCACTCCAGCTCTGAGGACGTGAGGTGACGGGCTCTGGGCATGTGGGGACTTCACGATGCCTTCATCTGAATCCCCAGCTGCCACACTAGCCTTGGGAGGTGGGCGGGTCATTGCATCTTCATCTGCCTCCCTAGGAATTGTGGATTCCTCATCCTTCAGGAGGGTATATTAATAGTCTGTACTTCGTGGTGTGGTAGAAGGGTTCGTAGTAATATGTGTTGCATTTAGCACAGCACTTAACACAAAGCAGCTGTTCATGTCAGTGGTATTGGTAGTGGTTTTGCCAACCTTATTACCATGTAAGGGGACACTGAGTTTGAAACACAGGTGAATGAACAGTGCACACTGTATTGACATCACATCATGAAGTTATGTTTCTAGACTTTGTGTCTATCCATCAATTCCTATCCAAGAAGAATCTTTAGAGCAGCTTAGAGGGGCTGTGGTTAAATTGCACCTCCACCTGTAGGATGGTGCTCTGGAGACGGAGGTGGTCAGCAATGACCTCTGCTAGCTCCTGGGAATCAGGGTGCCAGGCCCCCCCACAGTCACCTGGCTCTCTCCAGTAGGAGACCAGTGTCATTTCTTCCCCTGTATCAACTACATCACAACTGGCCTGAAGCCTGATAAGAGGCCCAGAGAGGAATGTGATATCTCACCTGAGCCAGGTGAGGACTATAGACCCCAGACCCCATTGCCAGCCCAGGTGCTCTTGCTGGCTGTAGACTGAGCCCAGCAACCCCATCATGTGTGGGCTCCATGATCTGTGTCCTTTCTTGTGCCATCTGCTGGGCTCCAGATGAGGTGCAAAGTGCCCATCCCAGCAAGGACTTCGCTGAAGAAATGAGCCCCTGGTACCCAGGCCTGGGCTCACAGACACAGCCAGGGTTGCAGGGTGTGAGGACTAAGGCGGGCTCAGATGGGCAAGGAAGAGAAGCAGGTCAGGGTGAGCCAGATCCTGAAGGACAGGGGATTTAGCTCGCTGGAAGGGACAGCATTCCAGAAGGAAAGAGTGCATGGGCAAAGGTTTGGAGTCGTTCCTGGAAAAAGCAATGCCCTCTCCCATAAGACATCTGGGCTGTTCTGGCCCAGATAGCCTCAGTTTTCCATGACCAGTGGCTGTAGGGTGAGGCAGATGGCTTGTGGTGGGCGGGGTCACCCTCAAGCCTGAGCCACTGAGGCCAAGTGGTCCACATAGGCCGGAGCCTGAGACCTTGGCACCAGCCACTCGGCGCTCTCAACTGGAGAGTTAATGATTCATTTGCGGCCAATTTCTGCTGGCCTTTGCCTGGAAATTCACAAGCCTGCCCCTTTCTTCTGCCCCAGGAGCTCCAAGAGCACAGTCTCACTTACACTTGGCTGAGAGCATCTCACCCACTCTCCAAGGAATGGTTTTTAGAATTATAACAGGAGCAATGCAGGTTAGCCATTAAGAAGAACTGATTCTGGGCTGCAGGCCAGGGACTGGGGAGGTCGATTTGATTGTAGTAAAGTTAGAGGACCCTCTCTGACCCTGTGTACCAAGTGCTGAGGGAAGGAACCCTGTTGGTGTTTGAGGTGACCCCGCCCCCGCCATTTAGTTCAGAGCAGATGTGAATAGAACCCAGTCTGGTGTGGTGTAAAATGCGTTGCAACAGTTACAAAGGGAGAAATAGAGCTTGACACAGAGCAGGATTTGGCTGGGTAGAGAAAGCAATAACACATGCGAAAGCCCTGGTGCATGAAAGTCCGGGGGAGGGTGCTCAGGGAGGTTGAGTCATTGTGCTGTGGCTGGAATCTTGAGGGCGTGAACGACTTTTACAAGTATGGACACAACTCAAAGGTGAAGGGCTTAGAGGACTTAGAAATTTGGCAGTGGGATGTGCTGGCAGTGGGGAGCCAGGGCTGGTACCTGAGCAGGTACAAGTGTGTTTGATTTGGGTTTTTGGGTCATTTGTCCATTTATATCTTGATTCTATGGGTCAGCACACCTTCCTTGACAGCCTGTTTTGTGCCAGCTCAGGCCTAAGCTGTGCACAGATCCCTGCACCTATGTGGAGATGAACTAGAGGAGGGGTCATGTGTAGCAATCCAGGTAAGGGCTGACAGGTACTCAGCAGAGCCAAGTGCCCTTGGTGTGAGCAAAGGGCTGTGCAGAGGCAGCAGGGTGGCTGATGACTTTCAGACTCATCTAGGCCTGTTGCCCCAAGTCCTTGGGTGACTTGGGGGTATTAAGCAGCTTGAGGAACTGCATGTTCCTGGCAGACTATGGACAGACCTCCTAGAGGTTATCCCTCTCCTGTATGATCGACCTGGTCTTTCAAGTCCACATGTGCAGAGGAGCAGACTGAGGCCCAGAGAGGCACAGCTCAGGGCCCCCATCTCCCAGACCAGGTTGGTGGTATACATACTCCCCCCACCCTCCCCACACCCTGCAAACAAGAATATTTCCCCAAACTAGGAAAAATAGAGCAGCCTTAGCCTCCAGGTCTTCACGTACAGAGGCTTGGGGAGGGGGCTTCCATTATATCTTTTCAAATTTGCAAATTCAATTTCTTCCGATCATCACTTAACAGTCCCAAGCGTTGGTGGTAAACAACTGCTCTCCCCAGAATGTTTCCCTGTGACAGCAGCTTTCTCTGGCGAGGGTGCTATCAACACTTGGCAGGGCCTCTTCCGAGCTCCCTGCTCCTGAGAAGCTAGAGCTTCAGAAAGCCTTTCAAGAATATGGTGCCCTCCCAGCATGCTGGGGCAGCAGGGCTGGGGCAGGCATGGGCCTAGCCTCTGTATTCTCTGAAGTAGCCATCAGCCCTGCCTGGCCTCGGAGTCTCAGATGGCCCCTGGTTGTGGATGGTCCCCAAGTGGAGGGCAGGGCGGGATTGAGTGTCCCCTGGCTCCTGCAGCCCTGGTGCCCAGGTCCTTGGCACAGCTTAGTGGCAGGAGGGAGCCTGTCTCCCCAGGGCAGCTCTGCCAGGCCTGTCTGTGGCCGGGAGACCAGCGGTGTTCCAGCCCGGCAGCCTCCATGGTCTGTGTCACTCCGACTTAGGTGTCCTGAATCAGAGCCAGGAAATGGGTCTGCTGTGCCGGGGTGGAGGTGCCTCTGCCCTGGTCAGCTGGGGTGAATCCCAGAATTCAGCAAGTCCATACTGTGGGAAGTGGGGAGCTGGCCTTATGCATTCCTCTCTGGCCTGGCCTGGATTTGACCAGTGCCTGGAGGCAAGGCTGAGGTGACTACTCCCTGCTCTGGTCACTGTGTCCAATCCCCTAACCCCACATGGCCAGTACCTGCCATTGACAAGAAGGAGCCCTGAGACATAGGCAGAGGTCGGCTGCTGTGCCTTTGTTAGGGCTGGATTGCTTTCCTGAAATGCCCTTCCAGACTTGTCCTCTGGGCAAGAATTTACCCAAGAATTACTTCTTTGGCAAAGCCTTTCTTGGCCCCCCCCTCTTCCAGCCATAGCTGTCTCCTTTTCCTGTGAGACCCTCCATGGATCTCCATTATGGTTGCTGTCACAGTGTGAGTAATCACATTTTCCTGCATCAGGCTCCCACGTTTACCTGTGTGAGTGCTTTGAGGCCAATGTACTGTGCACCCCACATGCTTGATACACAGTAGGTGCTCACTAAAAGTGAGGGGGTTCCCCAAGGCAGTGTTGGAGTGTCCATTTGTTAATGATGCAGTGAAGAGGGGAGGTGGGAGTTTGCAGAGAGGCTGGCCTGGTGGCCTGGGTAATTGCTGGGGGCTGCAGCAGCCTCCTCTGCAGTTCCATCCAGTTAGTTCCTTCCTTGCTGGCAAGAGCCAGCTCCCTGGGTTGCCCGTGTGATCACTCTCCAGAAAACACCCCAGTGGAAACTGCATGAATGATTGATAAGAGCTGAGAGCTGTTTAATTTTTTCCCCCTGTTTAATGGCTATCAATAATTTAATACACTCTCTGTATGTTTTTAAGAAATAGCACCCATTTTGCCATCTCCGGTTTAGCGGGCTAAATGATTTAAGTTTTGGAAATGTGCTCTGAGGATGGAGGCTGAGCCAGTCGGAGGAATCTGAAGGCTGGGGGCAGGGGGCAGGTGGGTTCAGAGCCAGCCAGCAGCATCTTGGCCTCGGGCTCTGTGTGTGTGCGTGTGTGTGTGTGTGTGTGTGTGTGTGTGTGTGTGTGAAGGTGGGAGGGAGGCAGGGAGGTGGGAGGGGGTGGGTAAAAGCGAGTGCCTCTCTGCTAAGAGCAAGATAATTGCTTTTCCGGGTCTCACTGAGCAGCAGCTGAACAGCTGTCAGCTCACTCCCCCCATGAATGCTGAGCTTTTCTGGATGACTCTGGGGAGGCTTGGGGCGGGGGCTAAGAAGGAGCTGCTGCTGGTACTACCATGGACTGAGAACCCTCCTCCTCCTGACATCTTTGCCCCCTTCTGAAGCTTTTAAATCATTTTTATTTTAATTATGCAGTTAGTCTGCTACTGGCTGCATCTTCCAGATGGGGTAGGGATGGTATGGAATGGGGTCTCAGAATCACTAATCTCTGGCCTCAAAGAGATTTGGAAGGTCATCTGCCACTGCACCCCCAAACTTCCCAGATGCAAAGGATCACCTGGGAGGACTTATTAAAAATTTAAATTTCTGGGCTGCGTTCCAGGCCCACAGACTTCCATTCTCAGGGGAGAGGCCTGGGAAACTGTGGGAAGCAGCCCAGGTGATTCTTATCATCAGAGGAGTTTGGGAAATATAGAGGTCAGCTTCAGTTCTGATGCTTTACAGCACCCATGGCGCACCACATGGTTGCTCCCCCGTGTTTGCACGTCGCTGGAGATTGGGCACTCATTACCTTGAGACAGACAGTACAACCACCTATGGAAAGTGTGCTTCAGTCCAGAGTTTCTTCTGAGTTTGGCTAGACCCATCCAGCTGCCCACATGCGCATGGAGTTACCTCTTCTGCAAGAGAGACCACGTCTCCTGGGTTATCTGTGCCTCTCTGTTGGGCAAGGAGCTTCCTTTCATAGTAAAGGGCTCTGGGTACCATAAAAAATGCCCCCAGGGAGAGCCAGGCATGAGGGTGAGGAGGGACTCTCTCCTCCAGGACTGGGCACCCCTTCCCTGGGGCAAGAAGGTCACGTGGTAATGTGGCCTGCTCTTGGTCTACTGTAGTAGGCACATCAGCCTACTGCTGGCAGGTACCACTGGCAGCACAGTGGGAACCCTGAGGGAGGCAGAAAGAGTGCTGGGCCTCAGAATTGTCCTGGCCTGTGGGGCCAGTCCTCCAACAGGAGAGAAAAATGTGTCTGGTCAGAGATTGTTGACTAAGCAAGATCTCTCCGATAACAGTGGGGGAACTGAGACCACAGGCGGCTCCCCCAAGGTCACACATCCAAGGAGGACAGAGCTGGAACTGCAAAGCTGTGGCAGGGGGCCCAAAGAGAGACATCTGAAACTGAGGCCCTGAGACTGGGAGTCAGCTGAGACCCCATCCCAGGTCACATGAGGACTGTGGGTGGGCTTCTCCCTTCTGGCTTGGAGTTGACGGAGATGAGTACACGGAAAGGTTTCAGGCGGAGCCGATGCCTGTCTAGCATCATAGCTCTCCTTTGCTTTGCCTGGCCATTCGCATTGTTTTGGCAGAGATGCAGCACTCACTGCCAGTCACCTTGCTGTTTTATTTTAATAGGTAATTAAGAGAGGAGTGGTACAGGTTTCACGGATGTCATTGTCTACTGCTAAACAGGGACCTCTGAAGTCTTCCCCCACTCTGTAGACCCTTTCGCACCCCCAAATTCATCCCTGCCTTTGATCTGTGTAGGAGAAGCCCGGGTCAGGTGAGGTGTGGCCTATAGACTGGACCTGCGATGGCCAGTCCTCCCTACCCCTTCTTACCCTGAAGCCTGCTCTGATCATCACAGCATCACCATGGGGGTATTGACTCTGGGGGAAGAAGAGTGCTGCCTTTCCCTGACAGGGCCCATGCTTGGAGAGCACTAAGATTTGGGGAGACAGAAGAGAAAGACTCAACCCCACATTCAGGAAGACCCAGTCCCAGAGAGAGAACTGTGTGAATGTGGACACCTAAGGAAGGCCTGGGGAGGTCAGGGAAGTCTTTCAGGAGAAGGTGCCACCTGCCCTCAGGCATGAAGCACAATAGGAGGGGGAAGGGCATCCCAAGAGCAAAGGTGTGAAGTGGCCCTGTGCACAGAAGAGTGAGCTGAAGCAGGCAGGGACGGGTGGGGCTGGATCTGGTACACTGGGCAGACGGAGAACCACAGAAGTTTGTTCCTAGCTTCTATTGAAGTATTGCATCCATGCAGAAAAACCTGCATATCTTAAGTATAGCTTGACAAATATTGTCACAAAATGAACACACTCATGTCACCACCACACAGATCAAGAAACAGAACATTCCAGACTCCCTAGATGTGCCGCTCAGCACGTGTACCCTTCCAGTCACTGCTCCCCCTCAGGGATGACCATCCTGACTTCCAGCAGCCTACTATCCGTTGTCTGTTGCTGTCTGGAAACCACCCTAAAGCTTAGTGGCCTAAAACAACCACCACTTATTATGTCTCATAATTCTGTGGGTAGTTTGGGCAGCCCCTCTGCCCGTATCCCTTGGGCTCATGTGACTCCAGTTACCTGAAGGGCTGGCCGGACCATAACGTCAAAGAAGGCCTTTGTCGTGTCTGCCAGTTGGTGCTGGCTGTTAGCTGGGCAGCCACAGTCTTCATTCTCCAATTAGGCGAACAGGCTTCCTTCCATAGCCAGGCAGCAAGCAGTCCAAGAGGGCCAAGGCCAGAAATGGCAGGACCTCTTGAGGCCTGCTCTGTATAAGTCACAAAATGGCAGTTTTACCAAATCCTCTCGGTCAAAACAAGTCTCAAGGCCAGCCCAGACCCAGGGGTGACAAATAGACTCCACCCCTTGCTTAGAATTGCTGCAAAGATTCGGCGGCTGTATTTAGTTCCCATGGCACAGAGTAGTTTTGCTGCTTCTCGACCTTTATCTAAACGGACCCCTTAAGCACGTCTACCTTGAATCTGGGTTTTCTGGCCTCTAGTGTTGGATACAGTTGTACATCATTTGTTCTGGGTGCTGTGTGGTGTTCCATTGCATGCATATCAATTTATCCATCCCTTAGTTGATGGCTGTTAGTGAAGTTTTTATTTCTCAGCCATGATGAATGGCACTGCTGTGAATGTTCTAGTATGTATCTTTGGGGGACCACATGCCCATGTTTCTGTGGAAGTGGAAATCCTGGGTCGCTGATAGACCATGGGATGGGAGACACTTCCAACTGTCCTCCAAGGCGGAGAGCAGGGTCTGCCTCACTAGCAGTGTTCAGGAGGCCCAGGAAGGCCTGGCAGAGGGGAATGAGGTGGTCAGCGGGGTTTTAGAAAGACCCACCTCCAGGAAAAGATACCTGGAGGGGTATCTCTAGCCTGGGGCTCCCTGTAATGTTTCCTTTTTGCCTCAGGCCATTAGACTGGAAGTAGGGCCGTCAGAAAAGATAGTCCTTTCTGAGTGTGACCTCTGTACTGTTCCTCACCCCAAGGTCCTCCCACTGCCCTCTCTCCTTTATCCATAGCTGCCTTCCATGGCTGGCCTGATCCCCCAACAGTTTGGGAAACTGGGTGCCTGCAGGAGTTGATACATGAGGACGCAGGAGCTGGGGGGACTGCCATGGCAGCCTCCATCCATGATAGCTCCTAGCGGTGGGCAAAGCCAGGAGTCTTGGGTTCTACTTCTGGCCTTGTAGCTCTCTTGCTGCAGGACCATCGGAAGAAACTCGTCCCGTCAGGGCCTTTGTTCCCTCATTTGTAAAGGGCAGAAGAAAGCATCAATGTCACCCCAGTCTCTTTCCTCTCACCATCCTGAATCCTGTATTCTAGAATGCAGCAGAGGGAGGGGCATGAGGAAGCCCTTGGAGAGCTTAGGCAGCTTCCTGACTTCAGGGTATCTATCAGTTGGCCAGTTTTGTTCAGCTTGTTCACGGAATACCTTTACAGCACCATTCATCAGTCACTCATTTATCCACTCGTCAAGCAGTCTCTGTGGTCTTGCTTGCCTCAGAGAATAGAGAGAGATAAACTAGACCTCATTCCTGATGTCTAGGAGTGCCGCCCAGAGAGGAGACCTGCCTGTAGAAAGCTGGAGGAGACGTAGTCAGCTAGGCCCAAAGCTGCTGGGGAATGAACAGGTAAAGAAGGGCCAGATCAGAGAGGGCTCCAGGATGCATCTGAGAGGAATCTTGAAGGCCAGTGGGGCTTTGAAAGACAGAGAAATGGAGGGAAAGGGCTCCAGGCAGAGTACCTGGCTTGTTTCAAGGCCAGGACGTGGGGGACGGGGCCGACTGCAGCACTGTGGCGGGTTGTGTCTGTGCGGCCGCTGCTGGGGTTCAGCATGTGGAGGGGCGGACCACACTGCTGGGCTGGTTACTGGCTTTTGATGCAGACTTCGGGAGGTGGGCCTTTATTTGGGGGTTGGGAGGCAGCATCAGTTTCTAGGGTGGCTTTACTTCTGTGGGCCAGCTCCACCTTCCAGGAGATGGCCAGAGGGTCCTGGGCAGGCAGGACCTAGAGGTTGGTGAAGGGAGGTAGGGACTGCCTGCAGGGTCAGGTGTGGACTCACTGTGCCCTCTCTTTTCTTCGTAGAACTTGCAGCAGCTGAGCTCGGACTGCAAGGGCCACCAACTCCTGACCCTCGCCACCTTTTCCTGATAATCTCAGCAGCCTCAAGTCCTGGTTGTGAGCAGAAGCCTTAGCAGGTAAACAGCAGGGCTGGCCTGTGTGGCACTGTGTCTCTGACGGTGGTTGTCCCAGCCAAGTGGCTAGTGCTGTTTCGGGGCGCAGAGAGCCAGGAGGTGGCTGCCATCACTGAGGAATTAAGAGAAGGGGCTTATTTCTCAGTTCTTACTTCTTTCTTGGCCTCTTCCTCTCAGAGGGAGCCAGACAGTGGAGGGGCTGTGCCCTGGCCTGGGACTTGGACATTTGTTTTCATTCTGCTGCCAGCCCCTTTGATAACCATGTCCCTCCATAGTTGGGACCCTCAGTTCTCTCATCTTGCGTATGAGGCTAATAATCATGACATCCTCTAGTATTCTTAGTATTTAATTCTATGTCAGGTCCTGTGCTAAGTACTATGTAGTTATTAACTTTTTCATTTTCACAGAAACCCTATGAGGTAGGTGCTATTATTGTCACCATTGTACAGGCAGGAAAACCAAGGCTGGAGTTTGGGAAGTGATGTGCCTAAGGTCACACACCTGGTTGAGCCCCCATGGGGTTCAATTCCATGTCTGTGCGGCTCCAATGCACTAATCCCTGGACTATTCTGCCCCTGGCTTTGACCCGCTCTGCTGGCCTTCTCTGGGAAGTGGGGACAAGGCGATCTTGAAGTGATTGGTCCTGTCTCAGCTCAAGGTAAAGAGAGGAGGCTTTTACAAGGTGGCGGTGGCTGCTTATTGCCTGGTGTCATGACTCATTTGTAGATGTGATGTGACATGAACCAGGTCTGGCCTCTGGGGCCTCCACGGTGGCACCAGGGCTCCTTCTAAAGGAGGGTTACATTGCCTGGCTCTCTCCTTCTGCTTCCCAAGCTCGGTTTCCCAGGCTTGCACTAAGCACTTCCTGTATGCCAGGCCTGAAGTCAGACTCTGAGGTGCAGGAAAGGGTATCTTGTTCTGTGCTCTGGGGGAGAGGCAGGGAGATCACAACAGTTGTGCAAGCTCTATAACAGTGGGGTGGACAGGGTTCATAGTTCAGATGGGGGCATTCTGGCACAGGTGACTCAGAAATGAGTAGCGTTGTGGGAGACAGGAGCAGAGATGGTGGAAGGGCCTGGAGGGAAGGGAGATGAGGTTGTCAAGGGTATGGGAAGATCATAAAGGGCCACAAATGCCATGCTAGCGTATTGGATCCCAAGGGCGCTGGGAGCCTTGGAGGTTTCTATGGCAGGTAGTGGCCTATTGAAGGTGGCTGCAATGGAGAGGCCGTCGGAGAGGCCCAAGCTAGAAGCAGGGAGACTAGTGGGACTATCCCCAGTGTCCAAAAGAGATCAGAGGCCTCAGCTGGGGCTGGAGCAATGAGCATAAAAAGAGAGTGAAAAATGCTAAGAGATGGAGGCAGGGGAGTTGGCAGGATTTGCAATTGGCTGGAGCCAGGGGTGAACATGAAGGTTGGAAAGCTGCCAGGATTGGGATGGGGGTTGATGCCGGAGTTCTGGGTAAATGTGGGGAGTCTGGAATCAGGAAGGCTTCTTGGAGAAGGTTCGCCAGGTTGTAGTCTAGAATGTCACTGAGCGGGCTGAGATTTCCCTGAGGAAGAAGACAATTTGGGTGGCATAATAGTTTGGACGTGGACACAATGTTAGTTAACATCTAGAAGTACAGATGCATATACAAGTCCCAGAGGATTCTCCCAACCCACAGGCATACCTGTGTCCATAAACACACGTACACTGTATACTTGTACACACAGACACACACGTGCTTGTCAACCTGTCCATGTGTGCTAAGGATAGACAAATGTGTATGCACACACACACACGGAAGGTCGTGTGTGTACAGATTCATGCAGAGATGTGCAGAGGCATGCTCCTTCATTTGCATGTGTGCACAGACACCACTCAGACGTGCTACATACATACACTTGTGCACACAAATAGACTTGCATGCGCAGACACACTCACAGACACACACGTTCACAAACTTTCATGTTGGCACCCCACACAGATACACAGGCACAGGCTCTCACAACACGTGGCAGTCCCCACACACAAGGACAAACTCATAAGGCACATACAAAGAAGGGTGCGTTACAAGAAGGGGCTGCTCAGGGGTTGCTGGTTTCTCACTTGGAAAAGCTTTCAGCAGATCCCCCAGTTGCTGGGCAGCTCATGGCTCTGCACGTATGTCAGGAAAGGGTTTGAAGGGCAGCTGAATGACCATGGACAAACTCTTACCCTCTCTGGGCCTCAGCTTCCTCATCTGGAAACGGAAATGGTCATTATGCACTCACTCCTCACCCCCTGTACAGAGTGGTCGTGAGGATTAACGACCACTAATATGTGATGCCAAGAACAGTTCCTGGACTCTTTTAGGGCTTCAACAGATTGGAACTATTATTCTTATAAGAAGAAAGCAGGTATGGGTGGTGTCGGGGGGGTGCTGTAGGTGTTGCCAGGGAATGTCTGTGGGGCCTTATCCCTGCGCCTCATCCCCTGGGGACTCCATCTAGCTCTCAGGAGCCTGGGCGCCATCTGAGTCTTGTGCACAGCCAGCTGGTTGGGTCTGTGTCATCTCTGCTCCGTTTGCACTTCCCCTAAGGGCTCCTAGGGAGTTGGGGTGTGTAGTGCCAGTTTTGTTACACTAGCCACACTAGAGTCCCTGCATAGGGGACTGGCACATGACCTGCATCAGCTCACTAAATCCCCCCAAGAGCCTTGAGAGGGTGGCCTTAAATGAGGAAACTGAGGCACGGCAAAGGTCAGTTAAGTCCTCGAGGACAGTTGCTCACTCGTGTTACAGAATTTGTGCTTTTTTCTTCACTGAGTTCCCTTCAGGGATAGGTCATTCCATGCCTGCTTTATAGATGAGGAAACTGAGGCTCAGAGTTGGTGGGCCTGACAGCCAGGAAGTGGCAGCTTCACCTTAGATTCAAGACTTCCTCTTCCCTCCCTCCCTCTCCCCAGCAGGGCTCCTACAAGTCTGAGGAGGTTTCCAGGGGTGCTCCTCAGATTAATCTGGGATTTAGCTTGGCCCAGTGTTCCCAGGCAAAATAAAAGGGTCCATTTTCTTACATGTAAAAAGGTGGGTTGTTCTCTGGGGCCCACTGTCAGAGCATGATCTAGTAACTTCCCCTCCAAGACCCCTTTGTAAAACCTCCTTAGCTTCTTTTTTTTTTGGAAACCTGGCCAACAGGAAGCTCTAGGGTGCCCACTTTCACATCCATTAGCAATTTCAGAGTTTGGGACCATGGCACAGGGAGCCATGGGTTCTGCTTCAAGTCAGTCCATGTGTAGGGAGAAAATCTGGGAAGGGTCTCCAGGAGGTAACAGGTGTATTAGATACTGGAAGGTAAGGAGAAATGTGTTAGGTTGATATGGAAGGAAAAGGAAGACGCAGCAGAGGGCCTGGCTCTTGTAAAGTCCAGGAGACGTGAAAGTTCATTCACTGGCCCTTCGCCCTCCCCACAACAGTGGCCCTCAGAAGCTCCTAGAATTAGGACCAGCTTTGTAATTTGTGGAGCCCAGTGTAAAACAAAAATGCGGGGCCCAATGTTCACAAATTATTAAGGATTTCAAGATGATAGCACTAAAGCATTACACCAAGTGTGGGTTCTTCTAAGCTCGGGGCCTCTGCAGTTGCCCACAAAGACAATCTTGTCTAGAATACACGTAGTACTCATGGGATTAAGTGCAAAGAACTGAGTCTGTGTGCAAGCACCACCACTTACTCACCGGCTCAACAACCTTGGGTAAGCCCCCAACACCTCTGTGAGTCTCATCTGTCAAGGAGGGGAGAGGCGTTGTCCTCCCCAGCAGCAAGAAGCCAAGTGATGACAGCATCCAGCTTGTCCCCAGCAGCCTGGGGCAGCGGCTTCAGTTAGGGTGGAATTGCCGCCCCTTTGTTAGGCAGTGGTGTTTGGGGATTCCTGACCGGTGGTGACTTGGTTTTGTGTGTGTGTGGGTGTGTGTGCACCCACATAGCGCATACACTCATTCTTTTCCAAATTACCAGGGCAGAGGGGGTGGGGGTAGTGAGTCCGCTCTGTTATTTTATTATTATTTTTTTTTTTGCAATCTTCTGCCTGATTGTATGCCCATCTCTGCTTGGCACACTCACTTCTGCAAGTCAGGTGCCAGGGAGCCTTTTCTGACTCCAGTCCCTCCCTCCAACCTTTGCTCTATGACCCCTCCAGTAGCTACAACGACCTCTTACACTGTAGAATTTATAGAGTGTCCAAAGCTCTTTCACACCCCAGTCAGACCACTGAGCAAGCACTCAAAAGGTCCCATTCCCATTTGCCAGTGGGAATACGGAGGCTCAGAGGTGTACTCCTACCTTTGCTCCTGGGCTGAGGTCAGGTACACATCAGGAAGACGTGCAGATGGTGGCAACAAAGGGTGGAACTGGGCTTTGCTCTGGGGCAGCTTCACATGTCAGCATTTTGGAAGACCGGCTTTACTCCTTGGTAAAGAGCTCCAGCTACTGGCCCTGAAGGGGCCATGGAGGTGCCTGGGGGGCTGAAGAGTGCCTGGTGGAGCCAGCCAGAGGTCCAGCCAGCTAGAGTAAACAAGCCCCCATCCCTGCTCCTTCCTACAGGTGACTTGGCCCAGTTCCCCAGACAGGCAGACTGGAGCCAAGTATGTGTGGTTCTCAGGCTCAGGCAAGTCCCACATCAGGCAGACGTGAGAAGGCTTCAGCTGATCTGGGCTACAACAACCAGCAAAGGCTAGACACAGTGAGAGGGTATCTCGCTGAGGGCACGACAACTGTCCCATATGTCTGGACTTTATAAAAAGCACGCAGAACCCCTTTGGTGGGTGAATGCAGAGGACACTGATATGACTCAGGGTATAGGCTTGGGGCCTAGGCTTTGGGGTTTTCCAACTCTACCACTCCTCTCTTTGTGACTTTAGATTAGTAGCTAAACCTTTCTGTGCCTCATTTCCTCATCTGTAAAGTAGAGATAATAACAGAACCTACCTCACTGAGTGATGAGGAATTCAACTCAGTGAAGTAAACCATATAAATCCTTACAACAGAGCCTAGAGCATGGCTAGCTCTCCATGGCACATGTATTGATGGTAGGCTGGTAGACAGTGGTGAGTGATGGAGCTGGCCCTGAGGGGCAGCCACACAGGGGAGTAGCGTGGTTGGACTGTCATTTAAGAAAGGCTGTAGGGGACAGCAGGGATTGGGGTTTGGCTAGATTTGGGTTTCATCCAAGGCAACCCCAAACAGCTGTTGATTAGAGCTCTGTGGGCAGGGACCTAGAATGACAATCACACTCTCTGGCTAACCCTTCTAGCCCCGGTATGTGGCTTGGTATTGCCAGCATGTGCCATCAGCTGTCAGTCAGCAGACTTCCAGGGTTACACGGAGCAAGGCAGGTTTGAGGCTGGCTGCAAAGACTTTGAATGCCAAGCCCATCTCACAGCAGGCCTGGCCGTGACCATGCAGAGCTGAGATTCCAGGGTCTCCATGTGGCATGCTTGTCAGTCTTCAGTGCCAGCTGAGAATGCACACCCCTCTCTCCCTGCATGGAATTTGTTGCCTATAGCCCAGGCCCCTCTAAAGCCTGCCCTGACCCTGTAACCTTTACCCCATCCTAGAGCTGAGAATAGTCTACAGCCCACTGGTCATTACTGCCCAAGGTGGGACATCCCCTGGGTCTGCAGGGTGGCACTGGCAGACCCTCTGGGTGACACTTTTCTTTCAAGCCTCAGTCCTACTGCCTTGTGACCTTGGACAAGTCACTGTCTCTATGAGCAGTTGTTCAGTAGCCTGTAAAACCAGAAGGCTGGGACAGATCAGGGCACAAACTGTAATGATTTTAAGGGCCTCAATAACTCAGCGAAGCTGGGAGTATCCCACTGTGTCGATGAGGAAACTCGAAGCACAGAGAGGTTAGGAAACGTATGCAGGGTCACAGTGCTATCAGTGTGGCTAGGATTAAACCCAGTTTAATCTGACACCGTAATATGTGTTTCCTCACTATGTTGAACTTCCTCTGGTAGGTACTTTTTTTGCTGCATGATCCATTCACTTCATCAGCCAATATGCGTTGAACTCTAACGAGGCTCCAGGACCATGCTATACACCGGCATCCAGAAGAATTTGCATTTGAGGGGCTGGGTGAGCACAGCCTCAGGTTGGGGCAGAGGTCACAGAATCTCCAGTGTAGATAGAGTATGCTAGGTGGATGCCATCAATGGATGAAAGTAGGAGCTGGAAGGAGCAGTTCTTTAATGCTGGAAGAGACAGGCAGGGAAGACTGCCTGGAGGAGGGGTCTGGATTCCTACATAGAAGAGTGGAGGTGTAAGGTCTTCCTGGGGTCTCTGCACAACTCAGTGGGGTGGGTCGGGGGTCCAGTTGAAGAGGAAGATTTTTTCAGCCACAGTTGGAAATTGGTGCTGAGGCAACTCCTTAGTGCCTCAAAGGCTAGGCTGCACAGTTTGACCTTGATCCCGCAGAACAGAGAGCCAAAAGGCACTATGGAGCAATGGCAGCTCTTCTGTGAAGGCTGAGTGGGGAGAGCTGGCCTCAGCCCTCAAGTTGGAGCTCTCAGCTCACCCAGAGACTGTGGCAGCAGGGAGGAGCTGTGTTGGGGGCTTGACTACCTTCAGGTTTACCAGGCCCTCTTCATCCCCCCAGGTACCTCTGGGGCCTCTCCTGAGTCAGGGACTAAAGCTCTTTACTAGGAAAAAGCCAGCCTTCCAATATGCAGAAATCTGAAGCTGCCCGGGGTGGAGCCATCTAGACCCCTGCCCAGGGGTGAGGTTGGAAGGAAGATGTGGATGAACCTGTTCAGTGAAGTAGTAGGAACAAAGAGGCCCAGAGACCAGCCCAGGGTCACACAGCATCATCATGGAGATGCAGGCCAGCAGGCAAGGCAGGAGGCATCCTTCCAGGAGGTAGCAGGGCAGGCCTTGGTCCCTCCCTTGGCTCTCCTAGAGTCCAAGGGGATCCTTGCCCCTGTGTGATCACCAGCGTAGATATTCAGGGCTGCTGGTGCACTCCAGGGATCCCTGAACTTGACCACCAGTAGGGTTCTCCAAGGACAAACTGGGATTGGTAAACTGTACTCTGAAGGGTTCTTGAGTGTTACTCACCAAGGGTACTTCTCCCTCCCAATGGTGTTTGCTCACCAAGCTCTCACTGAACTCCAGAGTTTGAGGACAGCCATGCCCATTCCCTGTGTCCCATCTAAAGCCTCCATGACCTTGCAGGGAGAGAGCAGACAATGAGTGGGCTGCAAGGGCAGCATCTTTATTTGAATTGTAGTGTCATGGCCGCCTATGGGTGGAATGATCTTTAGAAATTATCTAGCCCAGCCTCTTATAGATGAGGAGTAGATGGCATAGATGGGGAAACTGAGGCTCAGAGATAGGAGGGTATACCCCAGTGTGGCCCATCATGGAGCTCCAGGCTTTCAGCTGAGCTCACTGCGCGTCTAACCTGCTTTGGATAAGTGGCAGGTATAAATGCTGACAGGGCCCAAGACTTGCAGGGGTGATGGAGACTCAGGGGGCGTGGTGTTGGCAAAAAGGCAAAACCGACCCTTGAGGGGTAAGGGATGCAGAGGGTAGAGCCAGGAAAGTTTTAGGAGCCTTTGGTAATCCACCCAGAACCAGGACTGAGAACTACTTAGGGTGCCCTCAGACCTGGCTCTGTTAAGCCTGGTTTGTGTTCCACCACCTACCCAGCCTGCTACTGTTAGGGCTTTTCCTCTCATCTGTTTACCCTGAGAGCCCTGTGAGGCCTGGAGTTGTAGGCCCGAGGCCACAGCAGAGAGAATACTCTGGAGTCAGGGCCCAGTTTGAAAGCTTAGAGATGCAAGAGAGTGAGGAAGGAACATGGACTCCAGAAACCAAGGGCTTATCCGTGTCCCTTGTCAGTCTCCTTTGCCAAGCCACAGCAGGATGCCCAGCTGTGACGCTGCTGGTACGTGGTACCTGGGACAGGTGTCTGGGTGCTGCAAGTAGAGGACAGGGAGGGCTTCCTGGAGGAGGTAGCGCTCCTGCTGGGCACTGAGGAATGAACATGACTTTGAACTGAAAACATTCCAAGCAAAAGGACGATATGCACCAAGGCCCAGAGGTAGGCATATACTTGGGGCAGATCCGTGGGGCAGAGATGGGGCAGTGAAGGAAAAGAGGTTGGAGATGCCCCCTAGAGGCCAGGTGGCAGAAGGAGGACATATATACTTTGCTTCTAACTTGCTAAATGTCCCTGAGCAGATCACCGCCCTATTTCTATGCCTGTTTTCCTCCGTTCTCCCTGGACTTTCAGGACCTGAGAGCCACAGCAGAGCAGTGTCTCTGTGGAAGGTCTGCCTTTGGGAAGGGTACGTGCAGGTTCTAGGATCCTGGCTCTCTCCCAAAGTTGGGCAGTTGGCCCAGGACACTGATGTTGGACCCAGAGCTTCTCTCCAGCTAGAGAGACTTGACTTCAAACTCTAGAGATCTGCTAGGAGGAGGAGGAGCGATCAGGCCCCCTGGGGCAGACGCACCTCTGGGCTAAGTAAGGGTCCAGCTCCCTAAGAGGACTCCAGAGCTGAGAGTTTGAGGTGGGCTTCGCCTCCTTCCTGTTTCTGGGAAGTGGGGGAGTAGGTGGCCCACCCTGAGGCTGAGGATAGGCTCAGAGCCCAAAATAGAGGAGGTGACCCTTTGAGCCCTGCATGTGGTGCCAGGCCTGTGATCTGCTTTGGGCCCTTAGGGCACCTGGTGCCCCTCTGGGTGTGGGCCTTGCAGTGGCTCTGGGCTTAGCCAGGTTGTGTTTGCTGCACCTCCAGTGACCCACAGTAGCCTCTCTGTCACCCTCTCCTATCAGCAGAGCGTCAGCCACAGGCCCTTGGACTCCTAGTACCCAGGATTGCGCAAGTCCCCCCAGCAGCTTGCACAGCGGCCAGCTCAGGCCCGTCAGCTCGGGGCTGGCCTGGGTTCCCTCTCAGGAAGCCCAGACTTCTTTTCTGGAATAATACAGCAACCTTCTCGCAGCAGGAAGGGCAAGCTGCCCTCATGCAAGGCCTTTTCATGGCCCTGGTTTCTGTCACCATCATAATAGCAGGTGGGCTTAGTGGGGGCCCCTTTCCTAGAGGAGGAAACTAGAGTCAGAGAAGACAGACATGAGACTTGGCCAGGGTCAGGCAGCCAAGCCAGGACTCAAGCCCAGGATTCCAAGTCACTGGTCAAACTCCTTTTGAGACTGAGCCCGTGTTTCCAGCTCAGGGCCCCAAGGCAGATGGATAGGGCCCGGGCTTGGGAAGAAAAGGTGGAGGAAGAGAGCTTAGTGGGTGAGGAGCCCAAGGGCAGAGGCCCCCATCCCTATCTCTTCTCCTCAGATACTTTAATTAGCTGAGCCTGCCAGTGGCAAGTGGCACTGACATTTACCTGGTGGGGAGGAGGGCTTCCTCCCTCTTGAATCAAGATGCTAAAAATAACTGGGCCCGGCTTCCCAGGGGCCCTTGCCCAGCCAGTGCCTGCCTGCCTGCCTTGGCGACCTTTTTCCTGGGTGCTGGAAGCTAATTGCTTTGTGAATAGTTGTGCTGAGGACTTCCTAGGGACTGGGGCAGCAATTAAGTTGTATGCTCAACTTTTGAGACTGAAAAGGGGTTCCTACAAGGCCTGATTGTCCCCCAGCTATTGGCACGATTGGCCGCCGCCTGAATCCTGGCACCCACGCTCTTTTCTCCGTGGGTTCAGTACTCTGCTGGGTTGACTACCCTATCCCTGGGTGCTTGGGCCCATCCCTTGAGCTACCTGGAGTTTTTCCTGGGCTACCTGGACTCTAGAGGGTGAAGGGAGACTGTGCCTTTCATCCTCAGAGTTATCTAGTGCTCACCTTGAATCCTGTACCATGCCTAACACAGACATAAAAAAAAAAGAAAAAGAAAGAAAAAAAAGAAAGCCTTCACGCTGCATGTTCATCCTGTCACAGCAGCCAAGAAGAGCCCAGAGTTTGGAGTTGGATGTGTTTAGGTCCAGCTGTGTGACCTGAGCGCATTTTTGACTCTTTACGTTTTCCTATCTGAAATGGGCTACTTAACTGACCTTGTAGTGTCGTTGCAGGAATGAAATGAGGGCATGTATAGAAAGTACGGGATCCGGAGAGCTGGGGCAGTGGGGGGCATGAGCATCTCTGGGGGCTCTCCTTTCTCTTGCTGTGTAAACAGACCCTGGAAACCTAATTTGGTTCATGTGTTTGGACCAGGAGAGGAAGGTTTTGAAGACTCAGGCTGAGGACTGGGGACTTGGTCTCCCAGAAAACAGGCCCCCCCCTTATTCCTGTACACCTCCAGAGTGGCCTGAACTCCTGCTCCTCTGTGTGTTTGTCCAGCTCTTGCCCTGGGTCAGTGTGACCAGAATTGTGTTGATACTGGTCTATGTGCCCCTGGCTGTGGCGTCAGCCAGTGGAAATAAAAGTAGTTTTTGAACTTGCCCTCTTAGAGAACCGGGGCTCAGTCCATCCACGCCTCATTTTCCCCATCTGGAAAAGGGGATGGTTATGGCTTCTACCCCTTAAGCATCATGAGATTAAATTAGCAGGTATTTACCGTGCTTAGAACAGGGTCTGACACAGGGCAAGTGCTCAGGTTGTGTTAGCTGGTCCTCATAGCAGTAACAGTAGCAGTCAGTGGCAGTAACGGTGGCCACCTGTCATTTATTGAATGATTAGTATCAGGTGCTGTGTCGGATGCTAAGCACTTTACATACATCATTTAATTTTCACAAAAACAATACACAGGGTCCTCCTATAAGCTCTGTGGGCCAGATGGGGAAACTGAGGCACACAGAGGTCTTACACAGTTTGAAAGTAGTAAAACTGAAAACCAGAACTCAGAGTCGGTCCTGCCAGTGTGACCAGCCCTTTGGGTTTGCCTGAGTCTGTCCCAGTTTTAGCACTCAAAGTTCCACATCCCGGAAACTTCTCAGTTCCAGGAAAGTTGACACTCGAGCCCCATCTTAGTCCTTTGCCCCACTCCTAAGGCCACTGGCCCCCTTTAACCACTCCTTGGCTCCAGGACTATCAGGTACGCCCTGAGCTGGGCCCTCTCCCACACCTTATAGATCCCTCTTCCAGCCCCATCATCCTTGCCCACCACCAAAGCCAGGCTCCAGTCTGTCTGCTCCTCCAGCTTCTCTTCACACTCCCCTCTGCCAGCTGGAGGGGCAGAGTCACGCCCAGTGGATCCTGGGCTCTCCTCATCAGCCCTCAGTCCTCAGTCTCCCCATTCACACCGAAGGCTTTGGCATCTCTGCTCCTGGCTTTCTAAAGATGCTCTGAAAACTCTTCTTTAAAAGAGGGAAAGCAGAGTGAGACCCTGCCCCCAGGCCTGGCCCAGGAAGCTGCAGAGATTGTACTGGCCCTTCCGGTGCATTGATGGAGAACACTGCTGACAAAGGAGAAAGGTTAGCAGGGGGACAGAGCAGACTTGATGGCGGCCTGCTGGCCATCAGTGCTCCCCCCACCCCATCAGAGCTTCCTGGGGGGAGGTTCCCAGTGCTCTCTGGGGTCCTAGTCAATTTATATTGACTCCTGTAGCTACTGAGTCAGTGAAGTGGCTGGGGAGATGCCTAGGTCGCCCTTGACACCTCTGTCTCTCTCATCCCCACATCGTACAGTCATCTCTGGCTCTATGTCCCCCGTAGTACCCACACCCTCTGCTGGCATTCAGTCCTCACCGTCTCAATGACTGAACCCTTCCCAGCCCTCTGCTGCCCTCCCTGGTTTCCCATTGTCACCAGGAATAAAGTCCACATTCTGAAGCTGTCATCCAGCCCCTCTTGAGCTTAGTGAGGCTGCCGGAAGCTGCCGGTCCTTCCACGTTTGTGTCCCCACCCTCAGGCGAGGGCTGAGTCTCTTCTGGCCTTCTCTCCTGCCTGTGCATCTCTTCCCCACAGACGTGCCTTTCCAGGATCTGGCCCACCATTTTCTTCCCCAGGTCCGCCATCCTCGGTGAGGCAAGGTGTGTGAGGATGCAGCGCACTGTGAGTGCCCAGCCAGCTCTGCCCTGTCTGCCAGCCTCACCCAGGCTGCAGTACCCACTGTGACCAGCATGCCAGCCTGGGCACTGACCACACCCCGTGCCATTCCACAGACTCCTCCTTGAACTGCCCGGCGCATCTCATGATCCAGCTCCTGGAGGGGAGGGAATGAGCCATCTGTCTCCCCAGTTTACAGGGAAGCCAAGCCCCCATGAGGGCAGGATATGCAGTGGTTAGTGTATAGGCTCCGGTGTTTGACCGTCACTTCATCACTCACTAGCTATGTGACATCAAGCGATCACTTAACCACTCTGAGCCTCAGTGGTGTTATCTGTGAAATGTGGATAATAGTCCCTTCTTCACAGGATGGTGAGATTCAATGAAATGACACATGTTAAGTAATTCTAGAGTCCTGGAACATTTTAAGGATCAGTAAAGTCAGTTGTAATCATCATCAGGGCAGGGCGTGTACCATATTCATGAAATGAGGGTCCTCTCTCCCACATGGGTACATCCTGGTTATTTGGACCCTCCAATTCTACCCTCTCACTGTCCCCTCTTTGTCCTTTTTTCTGCCCCAGCACTCCCCTCCTTCACTGTCTAAAACCCCTGGAAGGCCAGCCCTCCCTGACCTTCTGTTGTCACCTGCATACCTGCCACGTTCACCCCTTTCCCCACCGAATGCCTTCACATCAGGCCAGGATTTCTTATCTCTTTCTGGCATGGCCCCTCCTGGAGCACAGTAGTTGCTTAATAATGGTTGGGTTGAACCAATGTTCACCTAGCCAAAATCACCTGCAAGACAACACAGCAAGGACTAGCTGGGCCTATGGGCCCATCTGCAGTCTGCAGTCATATCTGAGACCAGGCTTGAGCCACCTCACACTGGGCCATAGCACATGCCCTCTGGCCTACTTAATGCTAGGGTCTGGGGGTGGTGGAGGGGTGGGGGCAGTGCTGAACCTCCCTGTAGGAAGGTTTGTCAAGGCTGGTTCCTCTCCTGTCCTCTGAGCTGTGGAGCCCTGTTTCGTTTGCCTGGGTTCTTTCCCCACCCCCTCAGTTCTCTGTTCAATTGTGTTATTATATTTAAACAAATCAATTCCATTGCAGAGTTTTCCTGTCCTAATGATGAGTTTGCAGCACAAATGCCATTGATTTCTCACAGCCCTGAAAACCAGTTGATGAATAGCACCCGCTTGTCTTTGGAGAGGCACTTAGAGCAGCTCTGCATGGCCCCCTGTGCCCTGTACTGTCCCCCATCACCACCCACCCCATACTTCAGTGCTACCTGCAGTGGGACTGAGTCTGTGTATAATGGGAGACCCTCAGTGCCAGCCAAGGGTAGAATGTCATCACAAGGAGCCAGGCCCCTAGTGCTGCTGAAACAATCATAGTGGAGATTTTTATTGATTTTGGCCAAAGGCAGGAGCACAGCTTACAGAGCAGGGAAGTGGTGCGGTGTGATCTTTGTCTTTCTTACAAGTTCAGAGCACAGTCCTGAGAGTGACAGCAGATAACAGCTCTGATTTCTAGACCTTGATGGGGCTGCCTGTCACTGCTCTGTTAAAGGGATGGCTCGGGAGGTTAGAGAGCTGACCACGCTGGGGAGTGGGGAACTTCCCTTTATGAAATCCTTAGGAGCCTCCGCATTCAAAGTCAGGACGAAGCCACTAGGCAGAGCTTAGCCTTTCAGCTTACTGTGGGGAGCAAGGGCTTGTCTGAGCTCTTTAATGACCCCGGGCTTGGGTGGGCAGGCATTACTGTTCCCACTTTGGAGATGGGCAGCCTGAGCCTAAGGCAGTCACTGAAGGAAGGTGGGGAGGGCTGCTAGTCTTCTGAAACCAGAGGCACTGCAGGTCCTGATGCAGCTGTGTTCTCCTCTCTCTCCTGCCAGGGTACTGACAGCGAAGCTGCTCTTACTACCAGCCTTTTTGTCGCCCCTTCATCCACCCCTGAGCAGGTTGTCATGTGAAAGGACTTAGTGCTTGGTCATCATTCAGGGGTCTCAACTCGGCTACCTGCAGCTTGCCACATAAGCCTGTGAATTGGACTGGGGTGTAAGGCAAGAGGGGGCAGAAGGGACTGCGGCAAATTGGAGAGTACCTGCCTCACCTAAATCCTTGCACAGATGACTGTGGGGTGAATTGGCCGCTGCCTCTCACCCATCCTAATTCAAGCCTTTGTTTTGGAGAGCAGAACAAGAATGTGTGGCCTGGAGTTGGGAGTGGCTCTTCAAGGTCACAGCATAGGGCGATGGGGGGTTGGCGTTTGAACCTGGGAGGCTGGTGGAGCCTCTCAGGCAGTGCTGCTTCCCCTTCCCCCAGGCTTGGTGAGACCTCCCCAGTGGTCAGGGTTGGGAGCAGAGCAGGGGGCTCTGTTTTAGGGGAGACAGGCCCCTCATTCAGGAGACCCAAGAGTGGCCCAGCATGTCCCCCTTCCCTTTTCCCTCAGAGCAGTCTGCCTCCCTCCCTCCCTCCCCCACAGACAAACCTCCTGTCTCTTCTAATCAGGTTAGCCTCCTGCTCCGTGCTTGCTCTGTTGAGCTGGACCAGCTGCCTCTAATGGCCTGTCGACCTGGCCCTCTCTCTGGCTCTGGGAGTGGGGGAGGGGAAGCTACAAGAAGAACTGTGAGTAGGAAGGGTGCCCCACTCCTTCAATCAAGACCTTGCCACAGCTTCTAGGATCAAGTCTAAACCCTTAGCCTGGCATCCAGTACCCATCACAATGAGGCCCTGCTTATTTCTCCTGCCTCTACATCCCCAGTGCACTCCCTGCAGTCACAGGATGCTATTTGCTACCTCCTTGCCTTTGCACATAGGAGCCCTTTTGCTACCTCCCACCTCCTCAGAAAACTCCTCCAAATCTTCTTAAACTCAATTCTTGTCTCTTCCTCTGGGCTGCCTCCACTCAGGACTCCTGCCTCCATACTCCCATTGGGTGTTCCACTGGTCTGGAACCTAATCCCACTGTGTCTGGGTGCATCCACCCAAACCAGTTCCTAGACCTGGTTCCCCTTGAGTTCTTAGAGGAAAGGGAGGATTTTCTGGAAGAATATGCCTCAGGGTGCGGCACAGAGAAGTGCTCAGTGAAGAAATAGGGCCAGCAAAGAAGAGGGAAAGAGAAAGACGGGAGTGCACGAAACAGCTGCTCCCAGCCCCTCCACACCACACCAGCCTACTTCCTGCCAAAGAGGTCATTCTCAGCAACACATGGGGAGCCTGAAATAGACACATGGGGGCCTCAATGCTGCATTGTCACAGCCCAAAGCTAAGCAACCCCTCCCCCATTCCGAGAGCACTGAAGCACCCTCTCTTAGGACCCTGACCCTGTGTCTAAGAGCCCTCCCCCAGCAGTGCCCAGGCCTCACCCCTTTGTTCCTGCTAACTTTGTTTTATAAATAAACTATATAAATAGGCTCCTCTGAGTCCTCAGAGCTTGCAGCGGTTTAAGGACTGGGGTACTGCTGCAGGCATAATTGTACTACCGAATCCATCAGCTGCCTAATTACCATTCATTTTGCATTTATTTCTGCTAATTAAAAAGAGAGAAACTCCTAACAACTTTTACGTAAATACTATATTTGTTCTATGTTAAGATGGGATGCTAATTTGCTGGTGATTAGCTGATTATCTAATTTTATAGCTGACACACAGGATGGCCTTGTCTCCCCTTCGCACCCCAGACGGCACTCGAGGTCCCTGATCAGGTGTTGGAGGAAAGGGTCAAAGGAGGTCCCCGTGGGTAGTTAGAGGGACTGCCTGAGGCCCAGGGGTCACCAATAGCCCCATACATCATTGGGGTTCAGGGGTCCAGGCCGACTAACAGAGATTTACCGTTTCTATGCAGATGGAGAAACTGAGTTCTAGCATCTCCCAACAAGACAGTGATAGAGATGGACCCCTGACCCAGGTGTTCGGACTCCCCTCCAGTGCTCGCCTCACTGCGTGGAGCTGTTGTCAAGAGGAATTTGTAGGGCAATGGCTTAATCTGCAGCTGGAGAATATCTGAACCAAACTCTAACGTGAGGAGTAGAGGAAAGATAGCCTGGCCTGAGCCCATCGCGTAAACCAAACCCTCTGTACCCTTCTGGAACCTCTACCTCTTCCCACTTCCCCATCTAATGGAGGTCTATGCTCCCACAGCCGCCTGGCCACACTTGCTGAGGCTTGCTCTCTCAGCCTAGGCCAGCTTCCAGAGGACCAGCCTGAACCCACCCCAGCACCTTGCACACTGTGGGCCGTTAGGACGTGTGCAAGGGTCTGAATTTCAGGCCTTAATACCATGTATTATTTTCACGCGAATTAGAAAATATATAATTAATATATTAAACCCTTGATTTTAAATACGATACTACTTTGATAATAAAAGGAAAGTGATTGGGTTAAAGTGATTTAAATAACAATACATAAATAATTTAGATGGAACATGGATGTGACTTAAAGTATCTAGTAACTGAAGTTGGGGAGACAACTCGGGGAGGGTCTGAGAACACCAGGTCAGGAGACCAAGTGGGTGAGGCCAGGGTCATCAGCAGCAGGGACCTGAGGGCAGTGTTGGCCAGTCCCTGGCCTTCAGGCTACCATTGCTCTATCCCAGGTCCAGGATGACAGGGTCCCTGTGGTCATGCCCTTCTCTCCCCAGCCCTGTGGTCAGTAGGAATTAGCCCACCACAGAGGAATCATTTGCCTTCCTAGATGGTTTAAATGGGACTGTGTTTTAGGGAAGCCAGGAAGTCAGACTTTGCTCCATCTCACCCCGAGTCACCAGGTGTAGATGAGTGACTTCACAGGGACAACTTGGCTGGCCTGGCTTCCCAGGCATTGGTGGTCAAGGCCCTGAATGACTCTTTGCTCTCTTTCTTCCTAAGTAGTCAGAAAATGGCCAGTTTTAGACATAAAGGGAGA
This sequence comes from Cynopterus sphinx, assembly GCA_030015415.1. Classification (NCBI taxonomy): domain Eukaryota; kingdom Metazoa; phylum Chordata; class Mammalia; order Chiroptera; family Pteropodidae; genus Cynopterus; species Cynopterus sphinx. Next base: position 50,057,883 of record CM057382.1, read on the forward strand.
ATGGCTTTGACTAGGCCGGGTGTCAGTCAGGGCCAGGATCAGCATGGCCCGTTGGAAATCCCAGAGACCAGGATTCCGGTCCCGGCTGCACTTTCTGGAGTCTCCGCCTCTGTAAATTGGAGACTGTCATGCTTTCTTCCCAGGGTTGCTGGAAGGAGCCTGAAAGCCATGTGCAAAGCGCCCCTCCGAGAAGTGCTTAGTGCAGCTGGTGGTGAGCCCAGTTACCCGCCCAGAGCCCCCCTTGGCCAGCCACCCGCCGCCGCCACAGTGTCTCTGCGATGTGACCCTGATGCCGCCGGAGATCTCCCACTCATCTGCCCTTTTATCACCCTGCACACAATCAGGGGAAGCCTGGAAGGCCGCTGGGGCCAGGCAGATGGAAAACAAAGAGAGAAAACAAAGGCACTGCTCTGAGGAGGCCAAAAGGCAGGGTACCTCCTCCCTCCCCCGCCTGGCCAGCCTGTCCCACCAGCTCCAGGCCTGGGGCACCCCCAGGCTGCTGGCAATCTGCCCCACCCCTGTAGAGACTAACTTCAGACCTCACATCGTATCACCTATCGCTGGGTGACCCTTGGCAAGTCACTTTTCCAAGCCACCCTTTCCTTATCTGTACAATGAGGGAGTTGGACAGCAAGCGACTTGACCTTAGGCAAACTCTGTCCTTCTTGTGGCTGGCTCAACCCATCTCTAGGACACCTCCCCATCCCCAGAAAGTCAGGTTGGGTGCCCACTTCTGCCCTTAAAGAAGACCCCAGCATACCCTGGGCAGTGAGGCAAGCAAGAGGCCATTTCTGCAGAGATCTTGGTGCTGGGTGTATAAGCATTTGTGCAGAGTGAGTGGTGTAATCAGAAGGGTGCTTACCTCGGTGTCAGCCCTTGGTGGCTGCTGCTGTTGGAGCCGCTAAGGAAGGGAAAACTCTCCTGGGCCCCCCTAAAGCAGTAGCAAGGAGCCGTGGTTGAGGGTTCATAATTTCGCCAAGGCCAGGCTATCTGGGTTCTGTCCCAGCTGTGTGACCTTTGGGCTGCTTTCTTAACCTTTTTGTGTTTGTGTTCTCATCTGCCAAACTGGGTATAGTAGCAGCCTCATAGGTTGTGGTGAGATTGAGTTAACTTACACAGTGTACTTCAAACAGAACCAGGTAAAGGTCCATTAATGTTAGGTACTATTATTGTTAGTTTTCCTCACTATTATTAACCAGAGGTGGACATACTAGGAGACTCAAGGAGCTTCCTTCAGCCCCCAAGCCCCTCCCCTGAACCACAGGGGTGAAAGTGGGAGTTTTGCTGGCAGCTGTGGAGGGTTCTAGGTGGGGAGGCAGGCACCAGGTTGCTTTCAGGAGCATTTCTGTGTAAGCATTTCCCACCCTGTAAGGCCACTCCCTACCCTGACTCCACATTCTCCTTCACCTCCTGATACCCACATCCTGTTCTCTGGGGGAGGGGCAGGCAGCTAGAACATGGGCCTGAATTTCTAAGGCTCTAGGAATTTGTTGTCATTTCTTCTCTCATTCTAAATGTATATTTGTAATTTTATGTACATGTTTGAAGAGAACCTCCGAAATAGTGTAAGCTCCAGGCCCTGGACCACCACCAGCTTGCTTCTGTTCCCATTATTGTATTTCCAGGGCCAGCCCTATCCTGCCCATTTGACAGCCCCAGCAGGAGGATGCCCTGGGCTGTGGAGCTGGAAGGACCTCACTTCTCTTCCTATAGACAGCTGTGTGTGTGCAGGCCTGCCTCTGAGCACCCCAGACTCCACTTCACACCCCACAGCCCAGGTTGAAGGAGCCCCAAGGAAGGCAGGCAGGAGAGTGGGACCTTGAGGGAAGTTCTCCTGAAGGAGACCCCACACATGCAGGGGTTCCTGCCCCTGTGCTATAAGCTGGCCTCCTCCCCACTCCCCACCCTTTGTGCCCCGGTGGGCAGGCACAGTGAGCCGTTGGGGCCGTGGGAAGCAGGTTGCTGAGTTGGAACAGTTGCCCCTGAGGCTGTCACCAGGGCGCTGGCTGTGTGCCAAGCCCCGGGTTTAGTGCCGAGTGGAGGCCCAGGATGGCCTCTGCTCTCAGAGCTCTCAAAGTAGCTGGGATCACAAGATTCGCACCTGGACGGGCAAAGAGTAGGCGGGGATTGGTGGTATTAGGCCCCTTTGCCTCAGTATATCAGAGGGAGGAGTTAAGAGACCCCCATAGGTCGTGAGGGCTGGACACTCAGAGAAGGCCTCCTGGAGGACGGGCCCTTGGCTGTGGAGGCTGCCAGAGGAGTGGACGCCTTGGGCCCTGGCACCTCCACTGTCAGCAGGGCCTTTTACCCCAGGCTCTGACAGGGACATTTATAACTCACAGCTGTGCTGTCCTGGGCCCAACTGACTGTGGTAAACCGATCTGGCTTCAGGAAGTCGCGTCCCGAGGCCACTCCCCATCCTGACCCCACACTCTCCTTCACCTCCTGACACCCACATCCTGTTCTCTGCAGGAGGGGCAGGCAGCTAGGGCATGGGGCCAGGGGCCCAGCCAGGGTCTACAACCTGTGGGCAGAGCAGAAGAGGTCAGAGAGACTCAGTGAGGCCCGAGAGCTGCAAGGTGGGGCTTCCGGGATCACCAGGGTCCACCCCTCAAGGCACACTGAGGGAGACCCGGGCATACAGAGAACCAGAGGCCACCCGAAAAACCCACAGGAGCTGAAGACTTAAGAGCTCAGATTTTGGAGTTCAGGGGTGTGTTTTGTGCTTCAGATTTAACGAAGAGAGGATTTATATCTCTAGACCCTGCTAAGTAACCCCTCCAGCCTGCAGGATCGTAATGGAAAGGGCAGAGGGGAACCAGAGCCTCGGAGATTGCTGGGAAAAGATGTCATCTTGGACCCTGGGCCTCTGCGTAGCCTGCAGCCCTACGTTGGGACACTTCATTCTGGGACCAAATTCCTCCTCACGAGGCCTTGTGCTCATTTGCCTAGCTAGACTCTCACAACAAAGTTCGCATTTGGAGAAAAGAATGGTTTCACTCAGTGCTGGAAAGATAGGACAGAATTAAAAGCATCTGGTACTCCATAACTCTGACCCCTTTAACTCCCTTGGCCTTACTTATTAACTGATCCTCGGATCCCATCAACCAGCTAACCCTCCTCATAGGACTGACTTTCTCCTTCCGTACAAAAAGAGGGTGGATAAACAACAGTGAGTTTGCCAAAGCTTGGCTTACGTAACTTGGTAACTTGTGACAAGATTTAAGAATTTGTGTCCGAAAGAACATATATTTTTATTTCTGTGGTTATGTGTGTATTAAGATGTATTAGGAATATTACTAGCATATCAAACCAATTATTTTGTGGATATGGTTGCTTTAGACAAGACCAGATTTATTGGGGCCAAATAGAGTGAGTTGAAGTAAAGATAAATGTTACTTAAGTCATCATACAGATAGGACTCAGCTAGGACCAAGAGTCATGAAGGGCGCAAGAGAAGACCAAAAGTTTGGGGAACGCAAAATAAAAAATCACCAGGGCTCTTCGCTGCCTTAAACTCTGTTCCTGGGCCTCCTTTATCAGTTTTAAGCAAAACCTCAGTCCTACACCCAGGAAAGGGACAAGCGGGGATGAAAGCTGCTTTTCCTGGGGAGATGCACATGCATAAAATGGCTCCACGTGTTGGTCAGAGGTCTGGTGAGCAATTCATAATGAGAAAAGAATTCAGTCAGGGGTCAGAGAGTGGCTTTGGAAGTGGCTGCCGGCCTGCTGTGTTAGATAATTCCCGGAGCCAGGCAGGGCACAGAGAGAACACTGCAGGGGCTCATAAGCTCTGCTAAAAATACCCCCGACAGCTTCTCCCTGTCCCCCTGCCCGGGCACCGCACAGGAAGGCCATGGCTTTTTGCTTTTCTTACCAGGAAGAGAAAGACAACGCAGCTTCTGAGCCCGAGAAGAAGCAAAACTTAGATATATTTTTTAAAACTTTTGAAGAATTCTACTAGGACTTGGCTTGCTTGTTGAAGTGCAGCAGGCTGGGGAGACAGTCGGCTCTAATGCATCAGGCATCCCGAGACATGCTTAAGTGGCCGAAGAGGACACAGAGATTAGCCTGGCAGTAAAAGCCTAAAGTGGGAGAAAGTGGACTGCTGACCACTCACACACGTCCGTCTCTCTTCCTGTGTACCCAGGACGTGGAGGCTGTTGACGTCAGGCCAGTGCTGCAAGGGCTGTGAGAAAAAGAGCCACCATCCATCACTCAGCTGCGAGACCCAGAAGGTAACAACACCAGACCCCCCAGTGCCCTGATGCCTAGGCCACACTGCCACCTGTACCTGAGACCTGACCGGGGGCAAGGGTGGTCAGCCTTTTTTCCCAGCCCTTCCTCACATAGACCTCTGGACTTTTCCAAAACTCCTTGTGATTCTGGGCTTCAGTTTGTCCATCTCTAAAAGGGGTCCCCCACTTATCCAATTCTCGAGGATTCTATGAATCATTTCGGCCTGACTGTTATTTGAAGTTAAGCCATCTTAGCAGCCTGGACTAGTTTGAACTCTGGGGGCATAGCCAGGGTCCTAGCCCTTGTGGATGTAGCATTAAGGCTACAAAGTCAGCAGGACTAGTGGGGCTTGAGAAGAGAGAATTTTCTAAGGCGGGCTTGGCCGAAGAGGTGTCTCACTGGGGATGTGACTGTGGCAATATTTGAAACTCCAGAGTCTCAGATCTCCCTGACAGCTCTGCGTAAGAATTATTATCTGCTTTTTTAGACCACAAGACCATGGCACAGGGAAGTTAATGGGCTTGCCAGGGGTCTACAGCAAGCTCCAGCTGCATCAAAGCAGCATGGCTGTATCCTATTTGCCATATCAGCTTCTCCATTTCATGACACTGCACTGGTCTGGCCCATCTTCCCCAGAAGTCCAGCTACTGATCCCAAGCAACGACCTGTCTTTGTTGTGTGCCTGTGGAAGGACCCATCCATCCATCCATCCACCCATCATTCATCTACTCACCTATCCATCTATCCATCTGTCCATTCTCCCATCCAACCACTTTCTTATTCAACCATCCTTTCATCTATCTACCCTCTCATTTCATCTACCCCCCCTCTCAGTCATCCTTCCATTCATTCATCCATCCATCTACTCATCTACTCATCCACCCATTCTTCCAATCATCTATGTCTCATTGATTCACACATCAAACACTCACTCCCCTCACACCGGGCCAAGCCTGCACTAAATGATGGGTTTTGAAGATGGATCAGATCCATTTCTTCCTTGAGATAGTACAGTCTACAGTAGAGGCAAATACACGATCCCAGAGTCAGGCCCCATTCCAGAAGCTCAAGGCTTGTATAGTGTCTGTCGTGTCTGTGACTACATGGGAAGAATAGAGGGGCTGTGTGCTAGCTCTGCAGGCAGGCTTTTGGGGAAGGCTTACCACGGGAGTGGTGTTGTTCATTTATTAATGCTTCAAATGTTTTTTTGAGAAAATACTTGATGTTTTGGAGACACAACAGAGAATAAAACTGACAAAACTCCCTATCTTCATGGCACTTACCTTCTCATGAAGAGACATGGACAATAAATTCCCAAAATGTGATATATAATACGTAAGGTGATGCTTCGTTTTAAGAAGGGAAGTTAGCCAAGTAAAGGAACAGAATCTACAGGGTTGGGTAAAATGTTCAGGAAAGGTAACATTTGAACAGAGACCTGTATGCAAGCAGGGGATGAACTGGGGTGCACTTGGCTTGTTTGGGGAAATAGCAGGGAAGTCATGTGGCTGAAGTGAAATGAGGGGTAGGAGGAGAAGGCAGATAGATCCTGAAGGACCCATGCATGTAGATGAGCAAGAGTGAGCCGGGAGATGGCTGGGAAGCTTTGGCCCACATCCAGGCAGCTGTGGTGGTGGACTGGACTGGGGGCAGTAGGGCAAGAGATGGGAAACCATCAAAGTCTGAATATATTTTAAAGACGTTGCAGCCACATTTGTGGATGGATTAGAGGTGGAGGATGGGAGAAGAGGGAGTCAAGGAAGACTCTTGGGTTCAGGACAGGAGCCACCATAGAACAAGACTGGTCATTTACTCAGCAGAGATGATGGCAAGGGAGGGATGAAGGAAGCCGATGAATTGTATTTAGACAACTTAGGTTTGAAATGGCTTTGAGACATCCAAGTGGAAAAGTCGAGTAGACAGTTGAATAGATGCGTCTGGGAGGCAGAGTGCATCCCAACTGGAGATATATATGTGGCAGTTGTCATGTATAGATGGTATTGCAAGCCATGAGGTCACCTCTGGAGTGAGTGGAGATGAAGCTGACCAGAAGCCTGAGTCTGAGTCACCGGGCATTCAGCCTTAGACTGGGGGAAGATGGGGTGGGGGCCGTAAGTAAACGGAGAAGGTGCAGCCAGGGAGGGAGGAGAACTGAGGTCGTGGGCTCTTCATGGAAGAGGAAGGTTTTGCCGACCAAGAAGGGAGAGGACACATCAGGCAGAGAGAATAACATGACAAAGGCTCAGAGGCCTCAATAAATGAGCCATGTATGGACAGAGAAGGTAGCTAAGGAGGGGGGGACCAGAGCAGCTTCCCTTTCCACACCTGGCCACACAGGGGCCAAGGCCCATGGACATCTGGCTGGGCCAGGGATTACACCATACCCAGGACCCTCTCTGTCACCCTAGCTGGCACTCCCTGGTCTTGGCTGAGCCTCTTGCCCTAATGTCCGCATGTTTTGCACTTTCTTTTAAGAAGCTTCACCTGCCTCTCCTCACCTCCCACCTCCCCTCTGGGACTCTTGGGCCCCTGAGACCTCCCCTTGCCTGGAGCAGAGTTCAGTGGAAAGAGCACCCAGCAGCTTTCTATTATATCTGTAAGCACCGCCTGGATACTTTATCTTAAAAGAAACTGTAGAAACTTCCAGGACTATATGTGCATGTCAGAGCCGCCTGCTAGCACTCACCAGTTAGAGCAGACTCACCAGTGACAGCAGCTGAGCATTGTGCCTTTGCTGGGCAAGTGTGTGCATGTTTGGGGGGTGGGAGGGAAGGCATCTACCCCTGTGCATCTGGTGTTTTGTGCTTAGCTCTCAGGGGAGAGAATGGCCATGGCTCAGTCAAGAGAGGCTGCAGAGGGGAGCCACTCTCCCCCAAGAAGCCCCAGTGCTGAGCAGGTGCTCAACGTGGTAGTGGAGGTGGAGGAAGAGCATGCGGCCAGCCAGGGGTCTACAGAGGTACAGTCCAGCTTCACTGTCCAAGAGAATGCAGCTTGATGTGACTTTGTTGTAGCCTGAGAATAGGATGGTGTCCGCAACAACACGTTGACACCCTAGGCCCTTGGGGAGATGCGCCTCTGACTTTGCGTCAGGGGCTGGGAGAGCTGTGGGAAGCCTCTCTTATGATACATGCCTCCATGGCAGGTCCGTGACAGGAGGCTTCAAGCAATCCAATTAGTGTGCCAGGCGATGGGACAAGCAGTCCTGTGCCTTAGACTCACTTTTCCTTAAGCCTGCCCTGGCCAAATCTCTCCCTAAATACTCCCACTGCCTGGATGGCATCGGGCAGGAGTGGACTTCTGTCCCTACTGAACGGATGGGTATATCAGCAGAGGGGAAAGAAGGAAGCTGGCATGATGCTACGGCTAATAAATGTCAGGGGGGAACGGTGAACCAGGTCAGTCTGAATCCCAAGCACCCTTACTGCTGTCCTCTACCGTCTCATGGGCTCTTCTGCAGTATTCAGACTTGCGGGCACTTTCAGGTAAGCCACCTTTCCAGCTTCCTCATTTTGTAGATGAGGCAACAGAAAAAACAAGACACTTGCCCGTGGCCGCACAGCAAGTCAAGGGCAGAACCTGTACCAGAATCCGACCAGCCCACTGTGTCCACCCGCCTCCATCCCTCGTTAGCAGGTACAGGCATCCTGTTCAGGGCCCCGCCCACTTCCACAGAAGGCGCTCGCTGCCTTCTGTGCTCCTGTAGCCTTTGGCACTCGCTCAGGATGAAGGCACCGGGTTCCTCATCAGAAGGCTCCATTGTGCCTATTGTTTAAATATAGATTACTAATGAAATGCTTCTTCATTGCCTTCCCAGTGAACAGTTTTCAGGTAAAGTTAATTTGCAGTGTTATGTAAATTCTGTTTAACTTCAATCAAGTTTCTAATTATGTTTTTACCGCAGTAATTCCCATCTGATTTGTCATCTCCTGTTAGGTATTTAATGTTCAGTGGGCGGGTGTGCTTTCCCTCTGTCTCCGTCTTCCAAGGCCCCCTCCTCCCTGACCCTGTTGCCTTTCCATCTTCCTCCTTCACTCCTGTCTGCTTCCTTCATCTCCTGCCCCTTACCTGTGAGTCATTTCCCACCTCCTCTCCTTTCTTTCCTTCCTCCTTTTGATCAAATACTCCTTCCCCTGCTATTTGCCTCTGCTCTTTCTGACTTGGTTTTTGCTCTCTCCACCCTCTCCCACCCCCACCTAGCCCTCTCTCTCTATCCTTGTACCCCATGTTCTCCCCTTCCCCACATTTTCTTCTTCCTCATTTCTCTACCTCTTCCTCTTCCACTGTAGAGACCTCAGAAACCACGTGCAGGGGCTGCTGTCTGTGCCTGGTGCAGATGGAGGATAAGAGATTGGGCCGGTTGGGTGTGCATCCCTGAAGAGCTTGGGGCCTGACCCTCGGAACCTGGTCAAGCGCTCTGTAGGGGACAGGCCTAGCTGCATGCTGGGAGCCTTCAGGTTGCCAATCCCTCATCTGTAAAATGGGTGACGACATTACCCACCTCATAGGGTCATGGTGGGGATTTAATGAGATAACATATGAAGAAGGGCTTAGCAAGAGGCCTGGAGGAATTGGTTTTTATTTGAGAACTCTTGCCTTTGCCCTTAATACTTCTGTGCACTTCCTGAGGTACTTCTGTAGTGGATTGGTATACTGAGGCCAGAGCAGGATGGAAGCTGGCTGCAGACCCTCACAGGGCAGCTAGTGACAGTGGACCCTCTGGGCCTGGTCTCAGCTCTGCTTATCCAGAGACATGGCTTTCTTCTTCCTTAGTCAGCCAGTCTCAGGGCTGTGGTGACAGGCCTGCCATTCTGGGGAGTGTCTGAGGCATAGACCCCCAAAGCTAAGTGTCCTCAAGGCCATGACCCACAGACCTTTCCCAAATAACAGATCAAAGGCAGAGCTCCTCCTGCCAAGTTAGACTAGACACCCCCTTCTCCACCCTTTCTCATGCCCTGGACACTCCCAAGACTGGGCCATGGGTTCCAGCCGCAAAACTACTGCTCTGGGTAAAGGCCTTGACAGGTCTGTCTCTGCCCCACTAGGAGACGCCTCCCTGGGCCTCTGCTTCCCTCCTGCCCCACATCCAAGCTCTGGGATTCTCACTGCTGGCAGAGTGGCTAGTTAGAGCAGCTGGGTGGCCACAGTTTCCTAGCAGGCATCTGTCCTCTGGATGGGGAGGGCAGAAGGAAAACACCAGACAGACGGCCAGGAGGCGAGTGCTCCTCCCTCTCCTCTCCTCTTTTCCTCTGTTCCACTTGCTTCCTATCCAGTATGTCCCTGATGCATCCAGGAAGCAGAAAACAAGTGTTTGGAGAAGGCATTCTTAAGGGTGTGGAAAGGCAGGCCAGTCACTTGTCCTTCAGAGACACGAAACCTGAGCTGGCTCAGTCCCTACCCTGCTGAGCCACATGACCACCTGACTGCTGAGAGTGGTTGTGCGTGTGTGCGCGTGCATGTGTGTGTATCTGTGTGTCCCTGGTTTAGGAAACCTTAGCCAGTCACATGGCCACTTTCCCTGTTTGTCCAAGTAAGCGGTTCAGGCTAGCTGCAGCCAGGAAGCTGAGACATGGAGCCAGGGGAGAGGGCCGCACTGGCGTGGGTGGTGGACAGATCACTGGGGCAGAGAGCCAGGTCCTGCAGTTCTTGGGTCTCTGAATTTGGTGCAGGGAGGCCTGGCCTGGGAACAGCCCTGCTCTGCACCCCTGCCCTTACTGAACCTCCCCCACCTCTATCTGTCAAGAAAAGGTATTGTGCTTGCTGACTACAGAGAGCCCTCCCAGCCCTGAAACAGAGAGGGTAGGTATCCTCTGTCCAGGAGATGCTTGAAGAGCCAGAGCCCTGGCCGGAGAGAGGGGTACATGTGGACACGGCTGCTGTCTGTCATGTCCCCTGGAGTGGCTGCTGAGTCCTGGCCCCTCAGCAGGAGAGCGCAAGCCAGGAATTCTAGCGTGCATCTGGCAGGTCACTGATTAATTCAGCAGGTTCAGCACCTACCGCGTGCCAGGACCTGAGCCCGACAGGGGAGCAGAGTGGTCAGAATGCGAATCTTCCAGAACCTCTACAGAACCCACATTCCTGTGACACACTTCCCGCATGTTGGATGAGCAGGACCATTTTAAATGGAGCAAAGACGTTGTACTATTGTCATGAGGCAGCCACGTCCCACCCCACTGCTCTTCAGGAGGTCATGTGAAACCGCAGGGCTGGGCAGGGATCAACAGGCTAGGTGAGTCCCTTGTGGACTGAGCAGCTGGGCAGTGGTCCCCTTTCTCCAGAGATGCAGGCAAAGTGCAGAGGCCCTGAGCCCTAGGCACCTGGGGGCCTTCTCCAAACCCACCTGGGCAGCAGAGCCCCAGGGGAAGTGGCTCAGGGGAGTCCCCCTGAGCAGGGCCTCCTTTGGCCTTCCTCCAGGTTTACCCGGCCTGGGTAGTATGGCTTAGCTATAGACGGCTTGGAGGAGGAGGGCTATAGTATCCTTTGGGGGCCACGTTTCTGAGATCCCGCATTTATGTGTCTGTTTGTCCCCTTTTCTCTCTGCTTCTTCCCTGTGTCAGTCTTTGACAAACATTTCCTGGAAGCCAAGTCTGTACCAGGCCTGTGTTCAGTAAAAGACACATCCCTGGCCCTGGAGATGCTCACTGTCAAGCTGGCATCAAGTAACATCTCAAGGTGGGCCGAGGGTCCAGGCCAACGTGAAGCCCAGGAGAGAGGCGGCCACTGAGTGGGAATCAGGGTGTGGCAGACCCCACAGGCTTAGTAAACTTAGGCGTGCTTTTCCCAAGATGAGCTGATGGCTGGGTGCATGGGGTGCCCAGGATGAGGGCCACAGAGAGATGGTATCAGGGCCACACAGGACACTGAAAGGCCTTGTCTCTCTTGCGGTTGGATTTGGGGGTGTTCAACCTGGAGGGAGGTCCCATAGGCTCATTAGCTAAAGGCTGTTACCGCTGGGAATTTCTAGGGAAACTACAGAAAAGGGTTGGAGGTGGGGTGGCCGGTGGCTGAGCTGGTGATATAGGCCAGCCATCTTGCCTTCCATGGCTAAATATGAATTCTGGGCCTGGATATCTATAAAGCTACTAGGCTAGAGTCTCAGAATGCCACCTAGGTCTCTGCGTTCCCCGACTTGGCTTGCATGCCCCCAGGGTCAGGAGGCTCAGCACTGTAGATAGCTGTCTTAGAAACTCTTCCTGGTACTTTGTACCCTGCCTGGCTACCCACCAGGGCTCAAGTCTGGCTTTTGCCTTCCACTCCATTCACCTCAGGCCCATAGACCGTAGGACTTTAGCCTCCCTGACCGAGTTCCCCTCAAGATCTTCTCCCTCCAGGCAGAGCATCAGGACCTATTTGATTGAAGCAGTATGGACGGGTATCCTATGCTGGGCAACCCCACCTTCCCAGCATGGCCCCCAGCACTATCCCTGTCCCTGTGGTGATCTCAGGCAAGACCAGCCCATTCAGCCCCAAACCACCTCCCATCTGTGCTTTCCCCAGCACCGAGCTACATGAGGCTTTTGTCTATGGTGAGCCTACAGGGGTCTGAAAGGGTCCCTCTTTCTGGCCTGTTTGTTTTCTGAGGCTCCTGTTTGCCAAACAGCCTTGGGAGAGACCTGGGCTGCCACGGCCTCCCATAGCCTATGTCCTAGGAAACCAGGAGAGTTAGGGTGGGAGCTAAGGGCTTCTTTTCCAACCTCTCCTCTTCACTTGGCCAGGCCACCAACCTCTCCACTCCCAGTGTATACCTGCTGGTGGACTAGTGATCCTCCAGCTCCTGAGGCGCAGACACTGGGTTGGGTTCTCTTAAAGACCATAGGTGGTCCCTTAGCCCCTGGGCCAATCTCCCATCGCACTCAGACTCCAGCACTGTAAGGGTCCAAGTGTACAAAGCTGGGGTGGGTGCCGGGGTCTTGTTCTGGGTGCTGTGTCCATGGTTTTACGTCACATTGTCCCTGGTGTGGAGGCTGCACTGCCTACCTAGGATGCCACACTTCTGCGAGAGGCACCACACCGCTCATTTTTGACCAGTAAAAAGTCTACCTTTGAGGCCTGAAATTTGTTTCACTTCAGCTTCTCCCCTTGTCCTGGTCCCTTCTGCGTGGCTCAGAAATGATACGACCCCTCCATCCAGAGTGAGGGCACGCAGTGATCTGATCCCCAGGGAGGGACTGATCTCTGCTCAGCTGTGTCTAAAGTTGTGAATGCCTAGGAAAAATCCCAGTGATGCTTCTGCCAAGGCCTGTTGCTGGAAAACAAATAGCTGAAGCTCTAGAGGTCAAGAGGCCAAAGGCGGCCACTGAGCAGGTCGGGGCAGCCTGCCCACTCCTGCTCCAGAAAACTTTGGTGCTTCCTAGGAGGCCTCTGCAGGGCCCTCCCTCTCTTCTGGGCTGGGTGGGGCCTGTGAGACAGGAAGCCAGGGCTGGCCTGGAGGATGGGACTCAGGGTGGCCTGGGTCTGAGCCAAGGATGAGGCGAAACCTAACGTTGGCCTGGCCCCAGGGCCACAGCCAACACAGGTCACTTGGCCTCAGTGAGTGGCCACCACCCCCACAACAGGAAACCCTGCCCAGGCACCCCCTGTCCCACCCCATGTTCCCGAGGGTGGTGCTTCTACTATTTCCCGTGGGAGCTGCTGCCAGGAATCATGCCCTCTTGAGAGAGGAAGCTGGACCTCAGCTCTGGGGCTGCCCTGCCTCTGACCTGTTCTGACCCTCTCCAGTCAGTGGAAGCTCTGGGCCCACACCCATCCCTCATCCCACACTTGCGGATGACTTATCTTCTCCCAGACAGTCAGTCACCTTTAGGGGTCTGGAAAGGAAAACCTCACAGTGGGGCTAGGCCTGGGAACTTTTGGTCTAGGATTCCTTACCAGCTTGCTGGTATCTTTGGGCGAGTCACTCAGCAACTCTGAGCCTCATCTGTAGAACGAAAGGGGAGAGGAAGAAGCTCTGCTCAGCTGTGAGCACCCCATGGGATAAAGAGTTTGAGGGTAGGATGAATTTATACCCTATAAAGACAGCCAGGTTTGGGATTAACTACCCAGACCGCCCCCCCCCCACCTTCTCGACTCATTATCCCAGACATCTTTGTCTCCCACCCATCCCAGGGCACTTTGTTTATGATGACCCCCAAGCAGGGAGAGAGACATGGATGGCTGCCATTGTCCCCAAGGGTGATAGGGTGATGCTGGCACAGCCCCTCCCTGCATCATCCCATCTCTGAAACCATAGGGGCAAAGCTGGATATCTCTGTGCCTGAAGGAACCCTCCCTTCCACCTACTCCCTCCTCCCAGGTGCTGAGAGGTGGAACATTCGAGATCTCTCTGCTCTGCTTAGGCGAAAGGGCCGGTTAGCGGGCCTGTGGGCATGAAGCCAGGAAGGGGCAGTGCTGCAGGGCAGGCTCTCCCGCTGCTGTCACACCCTCCTCCCCTCTCCTGGTAGGTGCTCTGAGGCCTTGGGTTTTCCTTTGGTTTTGATGTCGAGCCGAAGGTGCAGAGACAAATAGGGTGATGATTCTAAGAGCTCCAAATGCTTCGATAGCATTTGCTGCTCTAAAGCTTTTCTACAGAAGTTCCTAGGCAACTGTTGCAGCAACTCTGTGAGGTCACTACTCTTGTTGTCCCCATTTCCAGAAGAGGAAACTGAGGCACAGAGAAGCGAATCCACCTGCACAAGATACTTACGCCGGGCTTTGCACTGGGTAGCTAGCCCTAGAGTCAGTTTTCCTGGCTACTGCACTGCCTACTTCTCTGACCGTGACCCTTTCCCCAGCCCAAAACCCAGCTCAGCATCAGCAGGGGTCACAGCCCAGGGTATCAGCTGTTTCCCATAAAGGGCCGAAGGGAGGGTCAAGATGCCATGACGTTGGGTGCGTTAACACAGACTCAGGACCATCCTGAACTCATGGACCCGCTGAAAGCTTGTCAGCGACAGGGAAGACCATAGGTCCCGTCAGCCCCAGCTCCTTCCCAGGATTTAGTGACAGCTCAGCCTCCAGTAGCCTTGAACACATCATCCGTCTGAGCTTCAGCTTCTATATCTGTCATGTGAGCCTTTCAAAGCCAGTGACATAAAGACCTGTGAGGAGTCCTTGAGATTCTGGAAACACACGGTCTGATCTCTTGTGGCCCCTTGGTGAGTGTTAATTTTCTTCCTGGTGTGTCAGACTGTTGGGACCAGGGCCTTCCTGGCAGGAGTACAGAGGCCAAGGCCCCGACACGTGTAGGGAAAGATTACAGGTCAGAGTCAAGCCGGGGCCTTGAATTTGAGGCTGAAGAGTTAGAGCTGGACTTCGTAGACAGTGGGAGCCATTGAAAATTCTTGGACGGAGGAGGAATGCGTTCTCAGGGAGAACTGGCAGCAGGGAAGCCTGGCATGCTCATCCAGGTGTGGAGCCCAGTTTCAAGAGGAGTCACATGGCTAAGAAAGTTGGCCCAGGTGGGTGTCAGTACTAGCTGCGCTATGCAGGCCTCAGTTTTCTTCCTGCAGCCTGGTGGTCCGCAGGGTGGCTAGCTAGCACAGGCCGGGAGTATTTCGGCACTGCAGCGTGGGGCAGGGGTCAGCACTAATGAAGTATCCCCCTCCCCCCTCAACTCCCCCCATCCCTAGCTAGGTGTTGTCTGGGTTTCCCACCCAGCCCTGGGTGGGGCCCCACTGCTCCTTCCTCCCTCTGTGGCTTTCTGGCCCTAAATGGGAGGGGACTCCAGTGGCTGCAGTGGGCTGTGGGGTGTGAGCCAGGGTGGGGACATTGGCAGTAGGTGGAGTCACGGGATGGGTGGACGTGAGTCAGGAATTGCTGGGCCCATGTGTCATCTGGCTGCATGCTGTTCTGGCTTCCCTGCATTTGTCTGCCTCGGCTTTCCCACCCACATCTGCGCCCATGGGCTGCTCAGTTGGAGTGACGGTGCTTACTTTACAAGAGCTTAAAGCCCACAACGGGAGAAATCAAAGAACTGGACTCCAGTCCCAGGCTCCCCCAACATGCAGGGAGAACTTGGGCATGTCTCTTTCCTCCCTGAAGTACGGTTTCCCCACTGAAGAATGAGGGTGGGGTTGGCCGGAGATTCTCAGCCCTTGCTCCAAGTGGAAGCCAGGGCAGCTTTGAAAGGGATCCCGCCCAGACCAGTTAAATGAGGTCCTGGGGTGGGACCTGGGTCGGAAACTTGGTCTGGATGGCCTCTGAGGAGATGCTCTCTCCACCGCCTCCCCCCAACTGTGGACCAGGGCATGGGTTCTGGAGCCCAGGACCTGCACTCAATCCAGCTTTGCTGCTTCCTCACACTGGGCACATAACTTTGTGTCTCTGAGCTCAGTTTTCTCATCTGTGAAATGGGGATGGCATTGCTACTTTCTAGAACGACTGTGGAGACTAAATGGGTTAACTATATAAACATTATAGAGCCGGGCCTGGTGTGGATGTGGTCAGCCCCAGGCAAGTGTCAGCTGCTTTGTTCTCCTATCCGCGTTTTTCACACTACCCCTCCTGTCATCGCTCATTCATTCCCCAGAAAGTGTTCTGGCGGCTCATACCTGCAAGCCCTGTGCTAGATGCTGTTGGCAACCCACAGATACCCATCAGGGGGCTGCCTTGGCCCCTCCTTTTCGGCTGTCAGGCGTTCAGCCCCAGCAGACAGGCTTCCAGCCTCTGGGAGTGACGGAGTGGTAGAGAGCTGTCCTGAGAATCTCGCTGGGTTGCTGGGCTGAGGGAGCCCCTCTTTCCGAGAGAACACAGGAGAAGCCCAGTCTTATGGGAGAAAGCACCTCGGCTGGTCCTGCCGGCCTTCGCTGGGAAGCACCTGGGAAGGTCCCCAGTGCCTCCTGGCAGGGACCCTGGGGCTGCCTGGGAAGGCAGGAGCAGCAAGGCCCACAGTGTATAGAACTGAACAGGGAGCTTCCTCGCAGCCCATCACCAGCCCTGGCCTTGTCTTCCATCTCTGAGAGTTCTTGCAGCAACCCAGGTATTAGGCAGGCATCATTCCTCCCAGTTTACACACAGAGCCATGGAGACTTCAGGGAATAGGGAGGTGCTTGCCCTTGTCACGGTGGGTGAAGGGCGAAGGCAGGACTGGAACCCTCCATGTAAGCAAGATCGGGTGGGGATAGTCGTGTTTCCCTGGGCAATTAAATTGGTGGAACATGTTGGGACAGGAGGCAGAGTATAGTATGAGGATGTACACACCCCACAACCCCCTTTCTCCCCGGCTTTCCCACCAGCTTTCCTGCAGCCACCACTGGGCTGCCCTTGGGGGAATAACTGGCTTTCCTACAAACAACCAGAACTCCTGTGACCTGGCTCCTCTGAGGGCCAGGGGTTGGCCCTTGTACTTACCCCAGTTAGACCTCTCCCTCCCCCATTAGACAATTGAGTAAACTGAGGCCAGGGGAGGCACGGGGACTTGGCTGAAGCCATGTGACTTGTAAGCAGCAAAACCAGGATTACATCCAGGCCTGGGTGACGTTAGTGCCGTGCTCAGACCCACTACCTCCCACTAGCGAGAACAGTGCTTTCCTTTGTCAGCATTTGTAAATCTGGGCCTTGGCCATCACTGAAGACTGGCCTGGCCCATATGTGGCCAGAACCCCAGAGGGATGCCTTTTTGGGAAGGATGACCACCAGGGAGCTGGTCCTTGGCCCAGGAAAGGGATCATCAAGAACATTTATTCAAAGTGCTAGGCAGTTTTAATGTGCCATTGGGAGTGCTCGTGCCTTTCAGCCTCTCTGCCATCCCACCTGCCTCCTCAAGAACCAAAGGAAATCAAGGAAAGTCCAAGGCCTCAGAGCTTCTACCGAGATGGAGTGCAGGACCTAGAGTCCAGCCTGGCCCCATGGAGCTGACAGCCAACAGTGCTCATGCCCAGCCCTACACCAGGCATGGGTGTGGCATCAGCTCAGCTAATCCTTCAGCCATTGAAGCCCCAGATGAGAAACAGATCTGGAGGGACAGGTGTCTTGCCTCTCTATCCAGCTTCCAACATCAGAGCTGACCTGGGTTCTCGTCCTGGCCTTGGGCCCACCCTTGTCCTTCTTTAACTTATGTTCCCTCCTCTGTAAGGTGGCAGCTTAGACTCATGACCTCTAAGCACTCTTCTGAAAGCCTCTGCCTGGCTCCATTAATGCTGCAGGTATTTAGGATCGGGGCATCCCAGGCATGAGGATGAGTGATATTTATCCAGAGCAATCCTTAAATGGGCAGTGCATGGCCAAGTGACAGGTGCCAGGCCACCAAAACAGAGTGGGCAAAGGCGAGAGACAAAGCCCCTAAGATGGGACCATTGGCAGAAAATTCAGTTTTGATCATTAGCAGCAGGTATGGTAGGTACCAGAGGCCCTGGTTTGGCCAACCCCAGATGGGTGTCCTTCACAAGACTCTGACCCTGGGCAAGAAGGAGGCTATGCCCACCCCACAGGGCCTGATGAGATGGGTATGGAAGGGAGCACCTTGCACAGAGCTTGTACCTGAAGGGTGTTCAGCACCTTGGCCATTCTGTGGGAAGGGATTTGGGGCCCCTCTTCTGGGAGCAGATGGCCCTCAGGAAGCCCATCTCTGGGAAGTAGATCTGCTGGGCCCACTCTTGAGTCAACTCCAGAAGGGACCTGAAGCCAGGATTCATCTTCCCAGAGTCCTGGGTCTTTCTTCCTCTCTTTGAATAAGGGGGCCAGTAGCTCTACCTCAGGCAAACCTCAGATTTGCACTGACAGCAAACTGGAGCCAGTGTTAATAATGACAGTCCCTATTTACTGAGCATTTCCTGTGCAAGTGCAGTATGGCATAATCTTGTTAAGACCTTACAGTTCTGTGAGAGTAGGGACGCTTGTTATCCCCCATTTTACAGGTGAGGAAACTGAGGCCCAGAGAAGCTAAGTTTATTGCCCAAAGTCACACACTTTTGTAGGTGGCAGAGCTGAAGGGCCTCAACTCTGGAATGTAAGAACCTGGAGCCACACTACGTGCCATCAATTCATGTTGTGCCCTTGCCCTTGATCAGAGGAGAAATTGTTCATTTGATGACTTGAGGAGAGATGAGACCTTTCCCTCTTCCTCTAGTCTGAGTGGGCTACAAGCCTGAGCCAAAGTCCTCTGGTTGTTAGGAGGTGAGCTTCCTGCTACCTCCCTCTTTCCCTGGAGAAAATCTGAGACTCATGGGAAAGGAGAATCAGTCCCTAACTAGGGCCTGAGTTTAATTCCTGATGCCACTGCTTATTGCTATGTGAGCTTGGGTGAGTCCTTCCTCCTTCTGGTCTCATTTGCCTGTTTGCACAAGCCTAGTACCAAGGGACTGAGGTGACTTGTTAGAGACAAGGCACACACATGGGCAGCGTGAGCCAGAGCACCTCGGAGAGGCAGGATGGGCAGACATCATCCCTTGGGCCTGGGCGATGCCCACTGAATGAGCAAGGATCTTCAGGTCTGCCAGGGGCTCTGGAGCAGGTGCTTTTCTAACATCTTGAAAACACAGCAAATTAGGATTGGACATGGGGCGAAGCCTTGAAGGGGCCTCAGGGCTACTTGTGCCCTGTCCTGTGAATGCAGCTATCCCTGCTCACTGATGCCACCTATAATTCTCTCTTCAACCCAGAGCTTTTCTCCTGCCAAGCCTCTGGACCTTTGCCCAGGAGGAGTACCCTCCTGCCTGCAAGACTCTGCCCAAGAAGACAATGCACCTGACCCCCGTTTTGCTTCCAGGCTGAGCCGGACACACCCTCCAGCATGCTGTCCTAG
Organism: Cynopterus sphinx; assembly: GCA_030015415.1. Lineage (NCBI taxonomy): Eukaryota > Metazoa > Chordata > Mammalia > Chiroptera > Pteropodidae > Cynopterus > Cynopterus sphinx. Next base: position 50,076,838 of record CM057382.1, read on the forward strand.
AATTACCCATCTCCTTCTAGGTCTCACCAACCTTGCATTAGTGAGCCAATACCCTTATGAAGTACACAGGCTGGGAAAGCGTTTGGGTTGGCTTTTGACCCTGCTTTCCCTCTCCCTACCTACCCCAACTCCTTTCTTTCTTTTCCTCCTCTGAGAGATTATAGGCACTGTCATTAGATGTCGAAAGAAGGAAATGGTTGGATGGATGGATGGATGGATGGATGGATGGATGGATGGATGGATGGATGAAAGGAACAAATGAATGACCGAACGGAAGAACGACCCCATAGAAGTTGGTTTTTAGCCCCCATTTTCAAAATGAGCAAACCAGTTAGCAGAGATGTTAGGTGGATGGAGAGGACAGTTCTGGGAGCCCCTATCAGCTTTCTGGATCCCCCAAGTGCCAAGGTGTGGCCTGGGTTTGCAGTGGCCTTTTCCTGTCCGCTGAAGCTTTCTCTACTGAGGCATCCCTGAGGGGCCAGCAGCAGACTTGCTAGGCCTACCCTTCCCCGGCCTGGCATTCCTGCATCCCCAGCAGATTGGCCGAACCCCTCTGGTCTGCCCTTCTATGCTGCTTTCAAGGATTCAAGAGGAGAGAGAGAGAGATGGGAAGCCAAGGGGCATGTAGCAGAGTCCTGGGCCCAGAAGCACTGGGCTTCCCTGGGCATGGGCGTATGTAGGCATCAGAACAACTCGAAATGTTCTCAGAGGAAGTGAAGACAAACAGGATTATTGAACCAAGGGCACCGTGTGATTCTCAGGCAGCCCCGCCCAGGAGGTTCCCTCAACCCCAAACAGCCAATGCACTGGGGCTGCTTTCTTATCTGTTCCTTGAAGCCAATGCAGCTACTGCTCTTTGATGGTAAAACTCCTGACCCTGAGTAATCAGGACCACCCCAGCCCCTGGGCTCAACCCCACTGTGCCTGGAGTATGACAAGGGTCTCGCAACCAAAGGGATACCAAGCACTCAGTTTTATTTGTGCAAAGAGAGAGAAAGGAACACCATCAAATACGCTGGGCGTTCAGAAAAGGGAAGGATCACTTGGATGAGGTGGGGAGTGGGTATCATGGAAGGCGGCCTGAAGAAGTTGGTCCTTTGGGCATTGAAGGACGGACAGGTTCTGACGGGCAGAGTGTGTACAGCAGATCTGTTGAAAGTGCAGTTTGGGATGAGACAGCATATGGCCCACCACTTCCAGCTCCGTGACCTCTGGTCTCTGCTGGGCAGTTTCTTCATCTGTAAAGTGGACTTTACAGCTCCCTGGTGACAGGGTTGTGCTGAGGGTGCTGAGGGTGCTGGGGGTGGAGTGAGGAAACAAGCTGCTGGGTTGAAGAGGAGGAGCCGTGACAGGTGGCAGATGCTGGTGTGCGCATGCATATGTGGCAGCCGGCTGAGTGTCTCATTCTCTCGGTACAGGCGTGTGTGTGTGTGCGCGCGCGCGCGTGTAGAGTGGGGGGAAGGCTAGCTGCAGGTGTGAGGAGCTGAGGCCTGATGGAGCCCTGAATGCAGGCTCAGCAGCAGCATTGTGTAGCCCCTGCCCTGCCCCACCACCTAGGGCGGTCCAGCCCCCTCTCCCAGTGGCCCGAGGGTAGGTCAGTACTCTGGCTGCTGGCCTGTAAGATCAGCCTGGACCCTCCCCTAGTGGGCGAGTAGCTAGAGGGAGAATTTGAAGGTACCCTTTTTCCTTCTGGCCCCTGGGCCTAGGACCCTTGATCTGGCTCTTCTCTCCACCCTCCAGGTCTCCCCCACAAGCCCCCAGCTTGGTGAGGTCAGGGAAAATGTATTCCAGGAATGTGGGAGGCAGGGCAGCCAGCCTGGTCTGGATAACCATCGGGGTAAATATTTGCCTTCCTCCTGGAGCCAGAACTGGCCGCCAGGGGAGGACTGGGCCTGTTCCCAGGGTCATGTAAGGGGAGGTTTCCCTGGGTTGGGCCTTTGGTGGGGGAGCCTGTTTCACCCCAGAGAGCCTGGGAGCTAGGTCTGAGCCCACCTTTCCTGTGTAAGGCCAGAGACAGGGTCCCTGGCTGTTTGACCCATCTGCAAAATGGGGGTAGGGATAGCTGCTGGTCCAGCTCAGCAAGGAGGGTCAACATAGCAAGAGCCGGTTCAGGTCACTTCAGCCAGTGGAGTGGCAGGTTAGGCCCAGTTTGGGTGAGAACTCACATGACCATAGTTCTGGCCCCCACTTGCCACTTAAGACCTTGAGCAGTTACCCCTCCGCCCAACTTTAACATTCACCATTCACTCATCTTTTCCTTTCTCCATAGCACCTGCATCTCCACACCCATGTCTCGTTAAACCTTCACAGCCACCATGGCATGAGGGGCACAGGTGTGTGAGTTAGCAGCAGGTGACAGGAGTCCTGAACTTCAGCTCAGAGGTGCCATCCGTGTCGCCCCCTGCCTTCTAGAACACACTGGGGCAGTCTGACCTCCTCCCTCAGTGGCTTGTCAGTAGGCCAGTGCTCTGGCCAACATCAGATCCTACCGGGCAGGCTGGAGCCTCCCCTGGTGGGTGAGTAACTGGAAGAGCAATTAGTCCCTGTTTAGAACAGAGACGGGGGCTCAGACGTGTCATTAACTTGCTCAAGGTCACTCAGCAATACAGGACAAGCAGGGATTCAAACCCAGCTCTACCCAGCCTTTCCCTTGACCTCACCACTGAGGACAGGGCCAGGGTTTCAGCCTAGAATGTGGGTTCCCAACCTTTGGCAGCTGTAGAGAAGAGCTAGTCATTTAGCCACAGACTAAAGTCACAGGCACAGAGCCTTCATGGTGCCCCCCATCCTGGGCGCCCTGTTGCACAGGCATCTCTGTCCTCCAGGAATCTAGGATCAGCCCTGCATCTCTTTGGGCCAGCCTCAGTCCCAATCATCTTGGTCTGGTGCCTTCACCCAAGCCCACACCCCAATCTGCCCAGGGTATCCTGGGAGGAGAAGGAGATGGGAAGTTTGGTGTGGTTAGGAGAACCTATCTGGGACAGTCCCCACTCCAAGTGACCTCTGCCATGTCCCAGCCTTGCCTTTCTCCAGCTCCAACACCTCCAGCAACTCTGCCCTCAGAGCTCAGTGTCCTGATCTGCAAAGTGGCCAACCATTACTGCCCTGCCATGCCCTAGGAGCAGTAGACACAGTGAGAGTGAAAGCATATTTCATCCTGCAGTCTGCACACCCCTCTTCCTGCCCTAGCAGTCAGGGCCTCATGTCTCCACCCACCCCCAGAATGATGGTCCTGAGCTGAGAGTGCCCACAAGAGCCCTCTGGGCAGAGGGGTACCTTTCCATGGGAAGACTGAGTAGCCCCCCCGCTTGGCCCTGAGGCTCAGGCTGCATCCTACGCCATGGCACCAAGTGCCTTTTAAGCAGAGAACACTTCCCTTCGAGTGAATCTGCATTATTTATGTCTGTGGTCTTGTCAGGCTGGGAGCAGGCACGGTGACACCTAGTTCACCCACGTGCTCTTCTCCTTGGTCTCACTAGGTGGCCAAAGCCACACAAGCTATGAGCCTCACTGAAGGGCACCCACAGGTGGGAGTGGTCGCTATCACCTCTTTTTTCACAGCCCTACTCAAGCCTGAGCTGCCCACCCCTGATGCCCAGCACTGTCTGGTTCTGAGCAGGACTGTTGAGCAGCTCTAGGGCTGGACAGGGTGTGAGCTCCCTGGCTGGTCGCTTGGAACTGGTTAGAGTCTGAGTGGGGACAGACCACCTGCTTATGTCCCAGCTGTTCTACTCTAGCTCCTTATTACCTGCATGACCTTAGGAAGTTACGGGACCTTTCTGGGCCTTGTGGGTAAATTAGGGATGCCAGCTTAGTTTCCACCTCACAGCATTTCATTGATGGTGGTAGAAATATCCCAAGCAGAACCCAGTATACAGCTCAGTAAAGGCAAGCCATCTACTCTGCTGTCTTTCCCAGGTGGGGGTCCAATGCAGGCCCATAGGGCAGGAGGTCAGTCCATCACCAGGGCCCTGTCTCATAGCCAGGTGCCTCTGGTGTGGTGCCCTCACTATGTGACCTTGGCAAGTCTCTTCCCCTCTCTTGTCTTGCTTGCCCCTTGCATAAGCCTGTACCAAAAATCTAGGGTGGCTGGGGGCAGTGAGGTGCACATGTGCACCGTGAGCTGGAGCACCTCTGGGAGGCAGGATGAGCGGGCATCGTTCCTTGGGGCCTGGACGATACTCAAGGAGTGAGCAAGTACTTTCCGGCTCTGGCTTCTGTCTCAACTGCCAAAATAATTATTTTCTCTTTGTCAGCGGGTCTGTGGGCCAGCTCGCCTTTGAGAGAGGCCTGAGCTGGGGGCCTGTTCCACTTCTCCAGCCACTGACTTGTTGCATAACTATGGGTTGGGGACAGTTGCTGCCTCTCTCCAGGCCTCAGTTTCCTCCACTGTGAAATGAGAGAATCAGAGTCAGTGAACCCACGGGCTGTTAGTGTTCCCATGGTGAGCAGAGTTTGGGGACTGCCAGGGCCAGAGGGTCAGGACACGGAGTCTTCTTCCTTCCAGTGCAACTGGCTTTGGGAGCTTGGGGCTTAGGGGTTTCAGTGTCTCACAGAGTTCACTGCTGGCCCCTGACAGGTAACTTAGGCTTTAGCTGACATTCCCGGAAAGCTGCCTGCATGTCCCGCCTCCTATACCTCATATACTCTGTACAGCTCTGCGGGAGGGTCTGTGGTCATTCCTACGTCCCCTTCCACAGATGAGGAAAGAAAGGCACAGAGAGGTTTAAGAACTTGCCCAAAGCCACACACTCGGTTAGAGAATGAAACCAGAATTGAACGAGATTGTTTTTATTACTGAGCCCACATCTCCATGCCAGGCTGTGCGTGGTGCCTCTTATTGAAGGGTCGCCCACTTTTCTCCCTGGAAGCCCCATGCACAGCGAGGTAGGGCCTAGGTCTGAGGCCTTCACCAGTCCCCCAGCACACGTGGGAAACCACATTTAACATGGCATGTGCATTCCCTCGCCCACTGTTAGCCACAGGTCTCATTCCAAGCTGCACTCAGCCCTGCAGTCAGATTTCCCATTTCTAGAGGCGAGCACACAGCCAAAGTCAGCATGGCAATTGCCCGCAGCCACCCAGCAGGGCTCAAACTTGGTGCTTTGCAACTCCCACCCTGAAGCCAGGCCTTTGGGTCTTTTCTTCCTGTATTTCTAGGGAGCCCTGTGGATAGTAGGCGGGTGGGTACTGGTGGCTTGTTGAGAAGATGGGCCAGCTGAACCCCACCCAACAATGATAATCATCCCCCAGCCACCTCACCACTTCTCCAAAGTCCAAGGCACTGGTAGGAGGGGCAGGCATCCATGCCTCCTTCTTCCCTCTCTCATCCCCAAATACCCAGTGCTCCAGCAGGTCCTGCCACTTCTGCTCTCTGCTCTGAGCACCACTGTCTGGCCTGGACACCTGGAGCAGCCTCCCCACTGGTTTTCCTGCCTCCTCCTGTCCCTCCCAAGCACTTCTTCCCTAGCAGCCATGGAGATCTTCTCCAGTGAGAACTAGGGTCATGCCCCTCAGCTGCTCAGACCCTCCTGTGGCTTCCATCCACCTTCTCAACAATTGGCCCTGCCTCTTGGTCCCCACTCATCTCATTCTGTCTTTCTCTCACTGTGCCCACTGCACCATCCACTCTCAAGTCCTCCACTGGACCAGGTGTTTCCTCATATCTTGGAGTCTTCACATATACCATTCCCTGTGCCTGTCCCATGCATGTTGGCCTGCCTCTTTCTGGCTCACTCTTCAACTTTACTTCTCCAAAGTGGCCCCTCTGAAGCTTGAGTCTGCTGCATAGCCCTTGTATTCATTATTTTTGGCAGACAGCACTTTTAATTATGTATCGTTTGATTCTTTGCTCATTATCAAGAGTTTTCACAAGGGCAGCAACCACTATTCTGTGGTCGAGGTATTTGTTAAATGTTTTTGAATGAATGAATGAATGAATGAATGCCGAGTGCCTGTCACCATATATCCGTAGATACTCCCACAAACCCGGAGAAAAAGATCATGATCGCATTTGACGGGTGAGGAAACTGAAACCCAGAGAGGCCAGGAGTATATTCACAGTCACGTAGCCAGTCACTGGGAGATGGGGGCCTCAGGCGCCTTTTTGCATCCCAGCACTCCATCATTATGCTCCTTTTCTTCTTGGTCCTTCAGATGCCCCAGTTCAGCAGTAAACCTTACAGGAGGTGGGCAGGCGGGCTGTGGCAGCATGGTCAGTTCCGGGGCCCCTGCCCAGAGTGGACCCACTGACCACCTCTCTCGTTGCAACAGGATGGAGCTGGAGTGAGGCGGAGGTGCTGTGCTGCAAGCTGCTGACCAGCACGTGGGACGCTGGTGATACTCGGGTCACTGAGGTAGGTGTGCAGCTGGGCTGGAGGAGTGTGGGTTGGCCCAGATGCTTGGGGGGACAGGCAGTTGTGTCCTGAGTTGGGGATAGATGCTGGTCCCAGCACGTCATGCCTTTGACTGGGGCTTCAACCCTCATGGGTGGGATTAGGTGCAGCCACCCCTGCTGAGACCTCGTCTGCCTGGCCACTTGGGCCTAGCCTTTCTCTGGAGTGCATGGTAGATGTGCCCAGGGAGAGGGGCAGGTGTGGTGTCCTTAGCCTCGGCAGGGCAGCCCTGTCGGTGCCACTCTGAACCCCATGGCGTGTAGGCCCCACATGCTAAGCACCATGGCAGCCACACAGTAAGAAGCCTGGGTGAGCAGAGAGGCCTGTTTGCTGAAATGAGTGCTGTGCCTGCCCCACCCTCTTCTCTCCCACAAATACACTGAAGTGCACATGTGAGCATTTGCATGTCTCTGGGCTCTGGGGCCAAAGTGCCTGCATTCAAACCCTCGTTCTGCCACTTGTCCACCATGATCCTGTGTGGTTTCTCTGTGCCTCCATTTACCTGTCTATAAAAGAAGTGATTGAGATCAAAACACCTGCCCCCATGGGTGCGTTGGCATCCAGTAAATGCTCAAGATGTGTTAGCATTTTCCTCAAGGATGCTGGGACCCTTCCTTCTTCCTGCACGCCTCAGTTTCTAACATTCTCTTCTCCCTGAGGACCCGCCAGTGCCAGGATGGACACAAACTGGTTGTCCAGCCTGAGGAGGGGGCTTGGGCCCTTCAGGGAATTCCTGAGAATGGCTGGAGCCAGCATGTCCTAAGGCTGAGCTTCCCAGGCAAGCCTCTGGACTAGACACCAGCAAGTCTTATCACGGAGCAGCATTTCAGGGTTGATCACTCTCGTCCCTATGCTAGAGGGCGACCTGTTCGATCTCTCTCTGAGAAGCCTTCACAAAGATGCTAACTTACGCTGGGGCTCTGGAGTCCAGCTGGGAGAGCCAGAGCCTTGGCCATGGCATGAGGCCTTGCCAGTTTGTCTCCCCACTGCCCTCAGCTCTCTGCTGGCCCCACTGCTCCCAGGTGCCCAGAGGGAAGTACAGGTAAGCCCTGTGGATTCTCCTATCTTCAGTCTGGCTCTCAAACCAGGGGGCAGGACTTGGTTTTCCTTCCTGCTGTTAACTGTGTGACCTTGGGTTAGTCCTTTTCCTTCCAAGGCAGTTCTCACCTGAGAATGAGGATACTTATACCAATATTGCTGAGGGGGCGTTCTGAGGATGCTTCGAAGCCTGAATGTTTGTAATGTTACAGCTTCATGAGAGTCTACTTTGTATCAGGCATAATGTGCCTTAAATACATATATCTCCCCTGAGGAGGTATGATTAATGCCTCATTTTCCAGAGGCCCAAAGTGGTTAAGAAACCCATAGAGCCGTTACGGGTGGAATGGGGATTTGAACTGTGGTCCCTTGGAATTAAGCACCACATGATACCTTAGAGGCCAGGGGCAGAGCCACAGGTCAGGTTCATAGTAGGTGAGCATGAAACAACCTCCACTACTGCTTATAGCATTTGCCTTGCCCTCGGTGCCAGAGGATGGCCCTAGAAAGCTGGCTGCTTGGCCCTCCCCAGAGGGCTTGCCAGCAACTCAGAAAGGCTGGGGGAACCCACTGCTAATTGTGGGTAACCTTTGAAATTCTCCTTCACGGTGGGTTCTCTTTTCGGATGTTTTTCAAGGTAATTCATTCCCTTTCCAGAAATTGCCAGTGGCAGAGCATTAGGCAGCTGGTAATTAATCATAAGAGTGGCTTGGAGTGTTAAAAAAAAAAAAGGGTGGGGAGCAGAAAGCTTTGGTGGAAAAAGAAAAGAAACCCACTCCAAGGTGAGGGTGGTAGTCAATACCTAGGTGTCCTAGAAATGCTGGGGGCAGGGATGGTAGGCATGCAGCCTTCTCCCTTTCTTCCCTTCGCTATCAGATGGTCACTGGGTGAAACAGCATGTATGAGGCTCTGCTTGGGACCACCAGCTCTCATGTGACTTGGAGCAAGTCGCTGCCTTTCCCTGGATTCAGCTTTGCCACCAGTAAAATGGGCGAAGAGCAGGTGTCAGACTAAAACAGAATACTAAATGACCATACTTGTTCACAACCACATCCTAGTGCCTGGCTTGGTTAGATACCCAGTTGGTGTTTTATTAAATGAGAGAGTGAGAGAACGAAAGATTAGCTTGGGTCCTAGTTCGCTGTCATCATTCAAGGAGATGGCATTGGCTGGAGGGCACTGTTTCTCTAGTCCTGTTATAATTCAGGATGGCAGCCGGGGTGGTGGGCCAGCTCTGTCACCTTTTAAAACTCATGATGAAAGGACAGTCTGGCATAACAGACTCTGACCAACAGCTCAAGCCCCTCAGTGGCAACTACACTGTCTCCCTCATATTCTCAAGTTTAACTTTTAAGAAGCTGAGCTGTCTGGAGTTTTTTTAAAGCTGCTTTCGGAGAGTTAGTGAGTTCCTTCCTTGTCACTAAAAAGTATGTAAGCCGAGGCTGCACAGGACACTCAGGCAGCAGTTTTGGGGGCTCAGAGCATTCCTGAGTCTGGGAGAGAGCATGAGGCTCTCCGGGGTTGACACTGGGGAGGCTGGACTGGCAGAGAGGGAAGCCTCTCCCCACCAGAGCCCCACCCCAGAGGCCCCCTGCATAGGGATGGAGGAGGCTGCTGAAAAGGGGGGTTGCCATTCAGGACTCAGATGCGTCGGTGCCTGTTACCCTGGAGAGGAGGTTATGCAGGGCTGTGTGTGGGTGTGGGTGTGCCAATATGTGTCACGAACAGGGTGAGGACGTGTGTGGTTGCCTAGGCCGGGGTATGAGGCTATAATGTGTCAGAGTGCCTGCCCACGTGTGAGTGCCATCCTACCCAACTCCCTCCCCCATGTGCAGCTCCTGTCAAGGACATAGCTCCTCAGGCCACCTCTACACAAAGCTTGGCTCCAGCCTCACATGCAGACTGGGCCGAGGGTCCTCATCACCCCACTGACCATGGCAGCACTGACTGTAAGGCAGTGTGGGGGAACAGGACAGGCTCCTGCAGGAGCCTGGAGGGGACATATGCCTAGGCCGACCACTGACCTCCTGTGCCCCTGCTGACAGCTCCCCGCCATCATGGAAGGGGACAGCTCTTAGAGTCCCATGCCTCCTGCTCGGGACCCACGAGCCCTTAGTGTCTTCTCTGAAGTGTCTAGGTGGGCCCAGTTTCCCCTCGGGGGAAAGGCGGTGGTGGGTCCACTCAGGTATCCTCTGAGCAGCGCGGCACCCTTAGTCCTAGTCGTTTCTTCTTCTCTCCTTGGCCTCTAAACCCCAACTCAGAGGTGTGTGTGTATGTGTGTGTAAAAGAGAGAGAGAGAGAGAGAGAGAGAGAGAGAGAGAGAACACGCACGCCTGCCCTTCCACGAAACTGTTGGTGTCTTTCTGTTCGGTGTTCTCTGTGTGGGCGCCTCCCTCCTGCCCAGCTCCCCTTCCTTCTCACACCAGCCAGGCCCTCCTTGCCTCCTCTCAGCTCAACTACTTTCTCCCTATCCTGTCATGTCTGAGGCTTCCCCTCAAACCCTCCTCTGGAATTTCTCCCTGAGTCCCAAGACCTCCTCACTTCCTTTCTCCTTTTCCTCAGACACACTCCTTGCCAGGTGTCCCAGCAGCACATCTGTTCTGTGTCATCACCTCCGTCATCGCCAGGACTCAGCAGAACTGAGACCTGCTGAGCTCCCAATCTGCCACCCTTCGCCTTGTTTATTCAGCTCTGGCCAACACACGGCTCCCTCCTGCCCAGGTCTTTGGAGGTGTCTGAGGCAGCACCCTGTAATCCCAGCTGCTTGGAGGCTGTGTGTTGGGTGTGACCAAGTGCTGGAGGCAAGCACCAGCCCATCCCCACGGACCGGCCACACTGACTGCTCAGGATGGAGCCCAGTCTTCCAGCTCAGAGATATCTGCCCCTGTGGCTACCCTATGCTGTCCTGGGCACAAGGGCCACTGGCCGTGGTAGAACAGGGGAGCGAGAAAGGGCCTCATCCACTAAGGGGCGGTTGGAAACTCTGTTTCTCTCCAGCACTACTGAAATTTCTGCTATAATTAGAAGTGAGGTGTCCAGGAGCTGGCTGCCTGGCAGGAGCAGGTGTGTACTCCTGAATAAACAAATTGTCCTCCCGAGGGGAGAGGGAGCTACCGGTTGGTGGGCTCCTGAAGAACTGCCGGCTTGGAAGCCTCGGTGGTCTGTGAGGCGGGCCAGTGGACTCCGGTGGCCCAACTCAGCTCCACTCACCTGGACGCCGTCTGGGGAACTCCCTTGCTCCCAGGCCCTGGCTGGTCAGTCCTCCTGAAGTGCCTGCTATGTGCCCAGCCTACTCAGGCTGACATTTGGAGCCTCTACCTTCGGGTCCCAGCCTCTTGTCACAACCACAGTGCACACTAGCGCCTGACAGTACCCTGGGCTACAGCTTCACTGCGTCTCCCACCCATCTTTATCACACATCCTCACTGCGGCACCTTTGCTCCTGCACTTTCTCCTGCCTTGAAAGCCCTCCACCTTTGTTGCCATATGGCTAAGACCTCTTGGAGTCTTCCTCGAGCCATGTTTTCTCCACAAGGTCAGACATGGCCTCCATCCCGCCAACCCCCAAGGCCTCCACCTCTCAGAGGCCTTGGCTATTTCTTCCCTGGACTTTCCTAAACCCAAAACCCTTCCCTTTATGCTCTTATGCCCTTCAGAATGCTCATCAGACTGTCTGCCACATCACCTTTTATTTTGTATTGATTATGTATTGGAAGAGAATATATTATTTTACATTCTTTTCTTCTACTAAGTCTTTGAAACTTGATGTGATTTTAGCACGTTCACGAGTTCCGGCACCGTGACCTGTGGTTCCTGGCTGTTGTATTGGAGAGTACAGCGTTGGCAGGCCCAGCTTCCTCCCTAGCAGGTGGGGAAACTGAGGCTGGGGAAGGTAATCTTGCAGATGAGAGTTTGCAGAGCAAGTGCACTCTCTGTAGGAAAGGCTGTCACTGTCCTGCAGTTCAAAATAATGAACGCCACACACTGATCAAAAAGGTGAATTGAGGTCAGCAGGCTTGTAGCTGGTACCCAAGATTCCGAACCTCGATAGGAATAGGGGAAAGATGATGAGAAGGGTTACGTTCCTCTCATGTTGGGTTCCAGCACTTGAGCTTCTCCGCCTGATTCCCAAACAGCACTGACTGATGTGGCTCTGCCACATGGGGTCATTTTCGCCCAGGTCACTAACGGCAAGCACACAGCCTAGAGCGCAGGGGCTCTGCAGGTGACAGCACCTGGCCCCTCCCAGGAAGGGAGAGCCTCCCCGTTCTCACACTCCCTCGCATCATTCAGGATGCAGTCTGGATTGCAGAGGTGCCCAAATTGTCCCTGAGAACCCAGGGATGGGGGTGGGGGCTGCCTGGGGCAGGAGGAGCTCCAGGAACAGGACAGGGAGAAAGGAATTGTCCTCCTAGAGCATGGCCCTGCCCCATGTCAGCCTGGAGGAGCTCTCCAGAGCTGAGGTGTTTCTCAGGAGCCAGACTGGCAGCCAAACAGCCCCTAGCTGATGACAGGTAGACTCTCGTTTGCCTCTCTACTCAGGTAGAATGACAGGAAGTCACAGAAAGTGCTGGTTCTTGGCTTGTCTTCGACCCATGAGTGCCCTGCCACAGGCACGGCTGGGGCCACAGCCCCAGGAGAAGCCTCCACCAAGAGGCTGCTTCCTTCTGCCAGCCCAGGGTTATAGGGCTTGTGTGCATGAGCTCGTCCGGTGAGACACAGACATCCCCTCCTTCAGCCTTTCCTTGTCTCGTCTCCTTCAAACCAGCTGTCTGCTGCCTCCCCTGCTGGACGATGAGCTTCTTGAAGGCTCAGGCAGGCTCTGCACCATGTCACCAGCATAGTGGCTGGCATGCAGGTGCTGACTGGCTGCAGGAGGCCAGTAGGCACCCAGCCCGTGCACCCTCAGCTTTCTCTGTGGGCATGGAGGCTTTATGTGGCACGCCAGTTCTTCATGTGTTGAGTGGCTGTGTTAAGAAGGGTCCCGAGGCTGTGCACAGGCTCTGTGAGAAGCAGTGTTGTGCACTGCATGGCACACATTTGACCTCTCAGCCCCAGCTCCCTGAGTATCAGGTCTACTTGTCGGGTGTCTCAGTTCTGGGCTCTGGCCAGTTTGGGCTTAGGGAGGAGGCAGTGACCTCAGTGTGGTCCCATAAGGGTCAGTCCATTCTGGCTATTGGGCGAACTGTGCCCCAGAGAACCTTACAGAGCCCCCCTGGGTTACAGAGAACGCATGTGTACCCCACCCCCTGCCCCTGAGAACTGATTAGTGGGAATCTGTGGAAGCTTTTCCCTCACATCTGTCTTTACTGGTAAGTGCTTCTCAGCCTCCTTTTGTTTCCGGTTTGAAAAGCAGCACATCTTGCCTCCCAGCTGTTTGGGACCCTCTACCACTTCCCTGAGGCATCTTTGGGGGCCTCTTTGGAGCCTGGGGGAGAATCTTTGCTCCATGGCCTCCGTGGAGTGCTCTGTGGTGCCCCCTTTGTCTGGCCCACACTCCAGTGGGACAGTCCAATGGGTGACAGCAATTACTGGGTGTCCTGGTTCGCTCTCTCAGCCCTACTCCCACCCAGACTTCCCACAGTAGACCCCTCCCCCCACCTCACCCCCAGGCTCTTGTCCCCACCTGGGGAGCCAGCCCTCTTAGATGACAGGGCCAGCCATCGTCTGGCCCACAGCTTCAGGGTGGCCAAAGACTGAGCCAGGAGAACTTTGATGAAATAATCTGTAAATAATCTGGAACACTTTTCTCTGTGTGTGGAAGCTATACAAAGAACACCTTTGGATCTTATAGCCAGCTCAGCCTATCCCCAGTCACAGCTCCAGGAGGGCTGATCAGGGTTATCTCTTGCCTGCCAAGGCTCCTCTAGCTGCTCTTCGCATACCCCCCTGCTGGAGAGCTAACCACCACGTGTTCACTCCATGTTCACATGTGTACATTTTAATGTGGTAAAGGATGCATTGTTGCATGTGGTTAAAGCATCGATTTTAGGGACAGACAGTTTGGGGTTTAAATCCCTGCTCTGCAACCTACCAACTGGGTGAGTCTGGAAAAGTGACTTTGTCTCTGATACCCTCACTTTCCTCATCTGTAAAGTGAGGAAAAGCCCGCCCACCTGCAAGGGGTGTTGTGGGGACTGAATGCGGCACTAGCTAGCTATACCAGTCTTCTCTCTTAACAACAGACCAGTGCCTCCAGGGGGCCACCTGCCACCCCTCAGCACTGGGACATCTGCTTAAGAGTGGCATCCATACCTCTGGAACCCAGAGACCTTGCCCCCTGGATCCTCTCTGTAGTTCTTGATTGGGACTTTCAGGATGATACTTCAAGATGGAGGCACAACATTTCCTCAAAGTGCTAACACACACAGACTGCCTGGGCTCTTATTTAAATGCAGATTCTCAGCTCTCTCTCTTAGAGTCTGATTCTCTGGGTCTGGGGTTGGGCCCAGGGCTCTAAATTTTTAACAAAATTCCCCACATAATACCTGCGATTGGGCCAGTCTAGGACACACTGATGCCTACAACGGGAAGCTGGCCCAAGGTAGAGGCCTGGACTGTGTCACAGCCTTGGTGGGTGAATTTGGTAAAGCCTGTCCCTCTCTGTGACTCAGTTTTCTCATCAGTAAACCAGGAGTGTAGATGGTCTGTAAAGGCTCTTCTTGCTCTTAAAACCACATTCTCATGGAGTTCAATTAATGCTATAACAATAATGGAATCTAAAAATAATAAAATCATTTGAAAAAACCCACGGTAATCAGGACATCCCCTGTGTTTCCTCTGCTAGGCTCCCTGAGGCAGATCTGTGGCCCCATCTCCTCTGGCCATAGAGCATTCAGGTCAACAGCCACCAGCCAACCCCAGAGCCTCAGGGACAGAAAAGCAGTTTCTTGGGTATGACACACCATTTAGTGGTGGTTCCCCTGGGCCTTCCAGGAGGCCTGAGATGAGCAGGCATCGGCCGGGTCCATTCGGGTCTGAGATCACTTCTACGAACTGAGCTAGATTACCAACCTGGAGCTGGCCAAGGGAAACAGTGGAGTGGGGTTTCTGGCTCCTTGGAGCCTTATTAGTTAAAACATGGGAAACCTGAAGGGTCAGAATTGGTGGGTGCCCCTGTGGACCCCCTCTTTTTTCTAGATGGGGAAACTGAGGCCCAGAGCAGAACACGCCTTGCCAGGTCATCCATGGAAATAGTAGAGAACAGGCCTGGAATTCAGGCCTCTCAGCTTGCAGTCTGGCATCTGGGCTGTGCTTTGTCACCTGCCACTCCTTTCCTTGGGTAGTCGATCTGGAATGGCAGCCCTGTGAGGCCTGAGCCCTAAACCAGCCTCTGCAGCTCCTGGGAAGAGACAGAGCCATCTCAGGACAGGGACCAAGCAGCCACCCACTCCTGAACACTGGGTTCTCTTTGACCCAAACTGTCAGCCTAAATCAACAGCCACCACTCGGCTCCTAGGTTTTCCTGCCCCAGTCGGGGCAGCCCTCGTGGAAGTTTTCCAGGAATAGCCACACAGAGGGCAATGTGCTCCCAAAATGAAAAGGCTCTCACTTCCTGGCTCCCTCCCATTTTCCACTCACTGGTACTTAGGAGAGTTAATAATTAAAGCAGAGGTGAAAAAGCAGCCCTGTCCTAATGAGACCTCACTTGAGGTGGCAGGGCCCTGGCAGGCGACAGAGGAATTATTCACTGCTAGGACCGTCACCCCTGGCCTGGGATGATTATCAGGGCCTGGGGCTCGGCCTGGGCTGCACTGTCACTCCCATGAGGGACCAGAGCTCCTCTGACCACTGGCATCCTGCTTGCACAGCCAGCCTAGGCGGTGGGCCAGGCGGGCAGCTCTGTCTCCTCTCTGGGTGGGGAGCCCAGCAGGGTCCTCCATTAATACCTGGTTCCTGGTTATAGGGTCCAGGCCTTTGCACAAGCCAATCCCTCCTCACACTGTCTGCAGTCGGTAGGGCAGCACTGTTTAGTAAGCACCTAGTTTGTGTGGGTCTGTGCTCAACTCTTGGGGAGACAGGAAGCAGCAGATTCTCTGCCAGCCCTCAGATAGCACACAGTCCAGACTAAGGCTCACATTTCAGAGAACTGAGTTACCAATACTGGGGCCAGATTGGTGTTGAGATCTAGGAGAGGTCCTTGGGGAGTAAGGGTTATGGAAGGCTTCCTGGAGGAGGCTGAATGGAGCAGATGAACACTCAAAGGATTCAAGAATTTTGCGTGGGGCTAGGGGTGAGATAGGAAAAGCCACAGCCGTAGAGCAAGGTATGGCCCAAACCAGGGCCCTAGATGCATGCCTATGTTAATGTACTTCATGTGCATTTAATCTTCATGGAGCCTGTTTTGCAAATAAGGGAACTATGGATCAGAGAACTTAGTAGCAGGCCCATAGTCACACAGCCATGGGGAGGGGAGGGCCAAAATTTGAACCCAGCCCCATCTGACTTTCTAGCCTGTGCCCTCAGCCCGACCCAAGGCACCCACTTCACCTGTTACAGGGGAGAGCCTCCTGTCGATCAGGAAGACGAGGGGAGGCTTCCTGGAGGTGCATTAGTTTTGTTTCTCACAGACCTGATCTGTAATTTTCAGGTCCCAAGCTGCATATGACGAGATTAGCTGGGTAAAGCCAGGTCACCTGACTTCCCAGAGATTCTTCTTCATCCTAAAATGAAGAGAATAGCACGTCTTCACTGGGGCCTGAGAAGATTAGATGTATAGCAAGTACGTTCTCCAGAGTTAGCCGGGCTTGCTTCAGTGGCCAGCATAGCCATGGGAGAGGCCTGCCATGTCAGGATGCATCCCAGAGCTCTTCCTGGCATCGACATGACAGTTCTCGCAGCCATGGTGGGCTTGGCAGAAGGGATGTGTGTGACTCGTGGCTCCCACTGGGAGGGGCAGGGAAAGGCAAGCACAGAGTAGACGGAACAACATGAGTGAAGACAGGGCACTGCCAATCCTCAGTCAATACTCAGTTGTTGACTCCAGAGGGGCAGGTAAGAGGAGGGGCCTGTGATGAGACCTTATGGTAGATCTCGCCTCTATCTGATAGACGGCAAGGAGCCAGTGAAGGCTTTGATCTCTAGAAAGACACAGATTTGTCATTTTTCACTGAGCTTTTGTGGAAATCCAGCACGTCAGAGCAGAGACGCAGAGACTGAATGTGGGCAGGTAGGGGATTTGCTCCCCTGGGTTCTAGCAGGGAAGGGGTACTCATCTGGGGGAGCCTTTTGTAGCTGAGATGACCTTTTATGAATCTGGGCTTTCAAATGCTTGCCCAGTGAGCTTGGGGGGTTGGAAGAGTTCAAAGAGTTCACTCAGAAATGGGGGTGGGGTGGGAAGGAGAACACAGAAAACATAGAGCATTCACAAGACACCGACTACTTGTGGAATCTGAAGGATGTTAGGAGCTAGAGTTGCTGAGGAGCCAACAGATCCCACCTCCTCTGGATGGGGTAAACCGAGGCCCAGAGACAGGATGGACTTGTCCAAAGAGGCCTGGGTCATCAAAGAGGTGCATACGGTAGCTTCCGTGCGCCTTCCCAACCTGTTCTGTCTGACTTCCAGACCTCCTTTCCAGACCTCCCCCTGAACTTGAGCTGGAGGTGAAGGAAAGAGCTGTACGGCGGGGAGAGTCACTTTGGTCTCCCTGGGGACCTCATGAGGCCTTGGAGGGCAAAAGGGTCCTTGCGGAACACGGTGGGGCCTCATGGAACTCAGCAGCCCATCTTTCTCCCTATGTGCAAGCCTCAAAGCAGCCTGACAGAGAAAGAGACTGCTGGTGGCAGGAAGTCTTCCCAGAAAATCCACCTGGGCTTGGAGGTGCGCATCTGCAGACAGTGCTCTTTCTGCCCCACTGCTACCTTTGCACCTCTTGGTTGCTATGTCTGCCTGTCTGCCTGTTGGCGTGGCTCTCCTTCTGCTCTTTCTTTCTCTCTAGGTCTCTTTCGTGCACCTGTTTTGTCTGTCACCTTCTAAGGATCCCTTGTGTTTGTCCTGCCCCAAGCAGCTGTGCTGCACAATTGCAAGGGGGCATCCTTTCCGCAGATGCTCTTTGTGTCTAGGCCTTTTTCCGACTTCATCTCAATGCTGGTTTGTCTCTTATGCCTCCCTAACTTGTGCTCACTTTCTCACTTTTTTTTCTCAGTCTCTCATTTTCCCTCCCTAGGTGTGTGTGTGATTGTGTGTGTGCCTGTATGTATGTGTCCCTCCCCTCGTCCCTGTCTCCTGCATGTACACACACACACAGTCTCTGTTCCTCCGTGGACTGCACACAGGTTCCTCTGACTTTAAAGGCACAGCTTGGCGCCCTGCAGGCCAGCCAGCAGGAGGGCAGCCTGAGTGCCCACCTCTTTGTCACCCCTGGTTTTCTCCATGTCAGGAAGGCTGTGTCCTTATCTACAGTGGGCCTCCCTGGCCCAGCTTACAGGACTCCAAGGGAAGCAGTGTAGCCATCACCTGCCTAGAAATTGGTTCTGTTTGGGGACAGGAATGCCCTGGACCCTGGATCAGAAGAAACAGGGAGGGGACAGTTTGTGGGGGGAAAAAAAGAAACAAACAAAGGATTATTGATCCCTGAACATGTGCCTTTTCTTTAGTCCTCAGCGAGTCCTAGCAAATGAGAAGCAGGGCATGGTGAAGGCTTTGTACAGATAGAGCCTGGGCTAGAAGCTATGATGAAGCATAGGTGGGACGGCTGCACAACTCGGAGGGCCTACGAGTCAGGAAAGTGTCTCCTTTTCTTCTAGAAACATCATAAATACGTGGCTCATGGGAAGAGAGCCCCCCACCCAACCACCACTCCTCAGTCGTTCTGCAGATGTTTAGTACCTACCATTTACCAACACCCTTCCAAGTGTTTGGGATGCCTCAGTGAGCAAGAAAGCAGGCCACTGCCCTCATGGAGCTGACACTGTAGCAGGGGGAGAAGCAGCTTAGGTCATCAGAATCCCGTGGCCTTGCCGTTTGTGCATCAGGGAGGTGGGGTGTCAGCCCAAGGTTGTCCTGTGTGCCAGGACACAGCCCAAGGCCTTCAGTGCACATGGGCTGAGTGAATGCCCTGCTGCGATATCACTCAGTTTACCAGGAATTTCCAGAATCACCCAGAGATGAGAATTGCTGGCAGGGCCTGCATGGTAGTAAGGCTCTCTGCCAACCTGGATGAGGGCAGCTCCAAACACCAAGGAACAGAGCCAAGAGCAGCACCAGAAAGGGGTGGAGAGGCCAGCTTTGTGAAGTCCCCAACTCCCACCTCTGTGGCCACCAGCTACAAGACTCGAGAATTTCTTAAAGCTGTGGGCCTCTGTTTCTAGATCCGTAAGATATGAAGGTCAGACAGCTTATGGGCTTGTTCTGTGGTTTAAATGCAGTGACAGATCCTGGCCCACAGGTGCGTGATAGAGGTCAGCTGGCATCACGATCATGGGGGAGGCAGAACACTTTGCCAGGGGACTCAGTTGGGGATCTGCCGATCTATTTTGAGGTGGTTCTTCCTTTGCTGATAATCTGATGGAACTGGAAGCTTCTCTCTGTGGGCTTCATTTTCCCTTCTGTCCAGAAGGGAATGGGACTCACTGATGCGGGAGTCAGGAGGCCTAGGATTGGAGTTAGGAACAGACTTATCAGGTGCATCAGCTAGCAAAACCATAGAGCTGTCCCGGAGCAAGGCCACTACGGGATCCCATGGGGTCCCTCTGGGGTCCTGGAGTTCCATCGGGCCTGCTACAGGCTCCTAGCTATGGCAAGACCTGGAATTACTCTCCCGGCACAGTAGGGCCGGTGGAGCATGGGCTGCTCGCAGCCCCTGGCAGGGACCTGTAAATTGAAAACATGGTGTTTCCTGTCGGAGGCCAGTGCAGGGCTTGACTCAGTGTGGCCTTGGAAAACTGGCCTCGCTCTCAGGAAGCCCTGCTCCCCACAGCACCGCCACAAAAACAGTGCAAAAGTGAAACCTTTTCAAGTCTGTATTTCCACTGTAAACAGGGGATGGAAGCTGGCCTCTCGCCTCCTGGCGCTGCTTGGCCCTCTCCTCTGCTCCTCACCACTGGACCTTGGAGGCACCTCAGCTGCCCCTTCTGCCCCAGACAGTACCCCTCCGATCAGATTCATGTAGTCTTCTAAGTTTAGTTCAAGCATGCCCAGGCCCTTGAGTCCTTGGTACCCATCCTGTGAAGGAAGAAGGGCAAGGGGAGAACACTAGTGCACAGAGAGATAGAGGACTCACCTAAAGTCACACCACAAAGTGAGGGCAGCTCTGGTCCCCTCCTTTCCTCCTTGAGTGACCTCACAGAGCCTGCAGGCCACCGAGGGAGGCTCTCGTGGGTGGGCATTTGTGCTGAAGTGAATTTGCTGCCTAATCCAGCAAGAGCGTGTGTCCTGTGAGTGGAGAATCTAACACCAGTAGCGTTTAGTGGGAGTGACTTATTTATTTTAAACTCTGATAATGTCCATTTTTTCTTTGTCATAAAAATACGCTGCTTGTAGAAAGGCTGGAAGTCATAGTGGCTGAAAGAATAAACATAAAATCTGCCCAAAATCCTCCTGCCAAGAGGTCATCCTGGGCAACATTCTGGTATATTTCTTTCTGATCACTTTATAATTTTCTTTTTTTCTCTTTTGGACTTCAGTTCTGAGTAGGTTTCAGGGCCATTCAATGTTTCTAGAAATCGTGATTCTTAATGGCCGTGTGGAGGGGCCTGGAGGAGCGCCAGGTCCCCCTTCATAGGTCTGCTTGGCCTGGGCTGGGTGTGATGTGGCACTGTTAGGGACATGATGGGGAGAGACCTTCAACCCTGTAGTTCATGGTGAGGGTGGCCTTTCCTGGACTCTGGGCTGGAAAACCCGAGTGGCTCTGATTTGCCCTGTGACTTTAGGCGTGTCTGGCCTGTCTTCAATGCTGGGAAATGGGTAAGTGAGTGAATGAGCTCCATCTGAGTCCTCACGTCTGGTTAGCCTACTACAAAGTCCCTGCTCAGTGGCTGCCTGCAGACACAGTCCATGCAACACTGAGTGCCTACTGTGTGCAGTTCCTGTGAGTCAACTACACATAAGGCCTCTGTTATCCTCTCCCCTTAGTTGCACTTCCCACAGTGCTGCCCTTCCCAGCCCCCTCCTCCTGGACCTCTCACCAGGTGGGCAGCTGAGTGGGGGCAGTTGGGGTTCCAAGAGGAGCCATCTCCTGCCTCCTCTCCCTGCCAACGTCCTTGGTGGCCCTAAGACAGCTTTATGGAGGACGGATCCAGGCTGCCTCCCTCCTGGCAGCTTTATTTCTTCATTTTTCAAGATCTGTTTTTTCCATGTCGGCTTCTCTGGTCTCCCATCCCCTCCCCTCGTACGCCTCCCCTCACTCCCCTTCTCATCTGTCAGCCCAGCCAGGAGAGAGGGCCATCGGCCTCCAAGGTGATTGAATTATTGGGAGGGGGAGACAGGCTGGGGTTTTCTGCGTGAGTGCTTTTGGCTTCCTGCCCTTGGAGAATGGCTGGGGGAAGGGTGTGTGATGGCAGGGACTGTGGACCATAGGTTTCCCAGACAACCCTGCTCTCCCCCGTCTGGGCCACAGTTGAGCCCTGCCACTGATGGTATGGGCTGGCCAAAGGTCATTGCTCAATCACCCTGCCCTCTGCCCAGCCTAACCCTCCTCGGGCCTTAATTTCACCTCCAGCTGAATGGTCAGGTATCTATTCAGACCCGGGGAGGAAGGCAAGACTTTACTCCTAAAACATTTGCTATCTCTCTGCTGCAGTTCAGGGACCCAGGATGAAGAACCAGAAGGGAGGCTTGTGCTTATAAAGCCTCTACTGTGTGTGCCAGGTACTTCCACTCTCATAGCCACATGTAAAATCCCTAACTGTAACTCAAAGATAGGCAGCAACAGGTAAGAGTTACTGACTTCATTTTTACAGCTTAGAAATGTACCAAGTACAAGCTCCTTCTTCTAACCTGGGCTTCTGGAGGACAGGGGCTCTTTTGGGGTCTTCTCTGGTTTTCTGGAGATGGCAAAAGCCCAGACACTCAAAGGAACCCAATAAATGCTTGATGAACTGATGTGAGACCAGAGGGGTGAAGTTAGTAACTTAGTCACACAGCCGGAAATGGAGCCCCACGGTGGCCGACGAGCCACCTCTCCTGGTCTGGGTGTTGGCAGGAAGGCCTGCAATTCCAACTGGCATTATTCAGCCATATGACTGTTGTGGTGGGTTGAAGAGCTTGGTGGCGCCAGGTCTCACCCCCTTTCCACTGGTGTGTGCATCCCCGCTGATCAGGCTCCACACCCTCTCTCTTTGCAGTCTGCCACTTGCCCCAGAGGAGGGGCTGAGAGGGGAAACCCCCTCCCCCGCTTCCCTCATACTCCAGCTCATGGAAATGAAAAACACATTGGCTTCATTATCCTGGACTGAATGAGCAGGGTTGCCATGGCGACAGCCGGCTCAGGCCCGTGAGGGGGCAGGGAAGGGGCTGGTGAGGCCATGGCAAGTGGGGACCCGGCAGTGTGTGAGCAGACATCCTGAGCGGACAGGCCGCTGGAACAATTGCCATTCACGTTACCTGCCCTCACACTGGGCCCACGGGCTTTAGAGCACCATCCTTGGGCAGAGAAAGGTAGGCAGGCCCCATCTTTCACTGACTAGCTCTCATCCACCTGTCCTACCACCAGTCCCTCTGTCTCTCCCTGGAGGGGCACCAAGAGTAAAGGTGGGCCTGTGCCTTACACCATACTGGAGATCAAGAGGGAGGGGGAAGGCAGAAGGTGAGTACAGGAGAGGACACTGGGCCCATTCCCCAGCAGAGACCAGCCCTGGGCCACCACTGGCACAACTGGGGAAATGCCTGAGGGTGTAGACACCCCAGCACTCCTGCGTGACCAAGGCTATCCTGGTGCTCCTGTCCTCAAGCATAGCCCTGTTAAAAAGGGTTGGGTCTGAATATCAAACAGAGCAGCAGGTGTGACACCAGCTGTGAGGATGTCAGTGGGGAGTCCTGGCCCCGCATAGCCTGTGCCTGTGAACACCCCAGCCAGGTGTCCTTGGCTCCAGGCTGGAGCTGGGCCATCCCATGGCCAGAGCCAAGTGCCCGAATGCCCAGGTGGGCCCTTCTCTCCCCAAGACCTGGGTACTGTCTTCCCTATCACCTGTCATGTTACCACAGGGCTTGAGTGTGAGAGTAACCACCCCCAGGCAGTTTCAGGTGCTATCATCCCTGTGCTCAGGCTGGTCAAGGGAGGCTGGTGGTATGGAAGCCCAAGCTGTCCCTCTGGAGTGGCCACAAACACTGCCACCTCCTGCAGAGCAGACAGCCCAGGCCAGTCCCTCCATGTGATTCAGAGACACTGGGGCAGTTGCCAAGGGCCCCTACTCAGGGATACTGAGTGCCCATAGCAGAATTTCCTTTCAGACAGTGCCAGTCAGAGAAACCCAACACTGTCCCAACTATAATTTCAACCATGACTCTGACCCTAACCCCAGACCTTACCTCAACCCCCACCTCCTGGCCCAGCCCACCTTAGCACGTGTGTAGCTGCTTTCTCATTCCAGCTTCTGTTGAAGCCATTCCATCAAATCCATTCTGTCCACCCTGAATGCTTTTCCCTCACTGCCTACATATCACCACATCCAGTCTCCTCCTGCTTCCTATTTCAGATGAGGAAACCTGGGCCAAGAGAGGGCATGCATCTTGTCCAAGGCCACGGAGAGTCAGGGCAGCAGGCCCTAGGGTGGAATGTCCCTTTGCCAGGAGGCCAAGCCTTCGATTCCCCACTGGCATGGGCTAAGAGTCCACGTGGCCCTGGGTGGAGAGCCCAGCAAGTCTAGGGGCTGGGTTTAGCTCTTCATCAGACCATGAATGAGAAGGAAGAGGAGAAGGGGCAGGCACAAGGCCCCTGGGCTGGTCAGAGGCTGGCCCTCTGCAGGATCAGGCCCAGGAAGGGTCAGCAGCCTGGAACGAGAAGCACAGGGCTTGGGACCCTGAGATAGGCTGGTCTGGCTCCTTGTTGACCCAGCCTTACTAAACAGGGACAGTCTTGCAGCCCAGCCCACAAATGGGCCATGTGCCTCTGCGGAGACAGGTGGTGAACAGCCAAGCTTGGCAGTTATAGTCTGGGTGCCCAAGGCACCGCTTTGGCCTTGCCCTCCTGCCAAGTAGAGATTGGTGCCGAGGGGATGGCAGTATAGGCAGGAGAAACCCCAGCACCTCCCTGGGACAGAGGAAATCCAGGGTCCCCATTCAGCCACCTGCCATTCCAGGGCTCATTCTGAAATGCAGAGTCCCAGGCCCTCCCAGGGAGGCCAGGGCAGAGCACAGGCATCAACGTGTTTACAGTTTCCCTAAACCCAAACCGAGGGCTGTACTTGCCTTACTTCCTCCAGGAGCCAGGCCAGCCTGTCTCAGCCTTCCAGGCCCTGTGCTTCTAGTTCCAGGGTCACGACCCCTTGCTGACCTTTCCTGGGCCTTGTCCTGCAGAAGGCCAGCCTCAGACCAGCCCAGGAGCCTTGTGCCCACCCCTCCCCCTCTTCCCTCTCATCCATCATCCACCCACCCCAAAGCCCACAGCCATGGCATTTGTCCCCCACCACTGACCTCCCCTGGCTCGGGGGCTCTTCATCGCAAGCCTGCCTTCCAGCCACCACCATGACCACCGCCCGGCTCCCCGCCCATCAGCTGAGGGATAGCCTCTGGACAAGGCTGTCATTTTCTCTGTCGGAGATTATAGGTTTGAGGCTGAGGGAGTCTGAGCTGGAGGAGGAGGAGCTGGGACTCTCACCCTGGTGCCAGGCCCGAGACACCTCACTGGAAGGGCAGCCTGATGTGGTGTGCTCTTTGGGCCACGATGGAGATTTCTGTAACCCATTGTTACCTCAGCTCTGTGTGTACATGTGTGTGTGTGTGTGCGCACCTCTCAAAAGCGTCAGGGAACCTCTTGTGCTCATTTAATTTAATCCCCCCAATAATCCTACAGGCAAGCCCAATCTATTTTCTAGATAGAAGAGACAAAACTCAGAAAAGACAGTGGACTGGCCAGGGTCACACAGCAAGTTAGGGCAGAGCCTGCTGCTGCCCTAGCTGGCTACCCAGTGTGTCAGCCTCCTTCCTGCCCTGCCCTTGCTCATCCTCCCACCCAAGGGGCTGGGGCAGCAGGGGAATTGAGTAGGCTATAACAGATCTCCGAGAGGGCCCCGGTGCTGGGTCCCACCGTCCAGAAGAGTGTGAAGCAGCCACCACACCAACTACTGGGGAAGGTTCTAGGGGTGAGGTTTGAGGGGGAGAACACGTGTCCCTTTTCTGCTCTGTCATCACAGTGGCCCCTAAGGCTAGGTTTGGTGGGGATAGTGTGAGCTAGACTCAGGAGTGTGGCAGCACTGGTTCGTGGTCTGCAGAAGCTGGAAACTTCTCCCAGGTTCACAAATACGGGTATTGGGTTGGCATTGAACAGCGATGAGGTGGTCCTAACCAGACCCAAACCTGGGCCCTCCTGTTGTCCCTTCTGGGAGAAATGGAGTTAGCGTGTACATCAGGGACAGGGCTGGAGGACCCTTAATAAGGTTTGAGGATTTGAGGAAGCATGTAGAGTAGTTCCTGCTCAGGCTCTGGAATCAGGCTACCCATGTTCAGATCTAGAACCCAAGCTATATAACCTCTCTGAGCCTTGCCTCTGAGGGTTGGTGTGCTGATCCACACGAGAGGCAAACTAAACACTGAGTACAGATCAGGTGCACCATGCGAGTTCAATAGATGCTCACTAGTGTCCTCCTGCTCAGTTCGTAGGTGCCAACGGACCGTGCTCCCCACCATCTGAGCAGTGAGGGCCAGACCATGAGGGCCAGCAGTGGGACCTGCCAGGGAGGGATGGGTAACATGTGCCTCATGGGGCTTTTTCAGGACCAGGTCACTCAGGAGCCAGTGTTTCTGGTGAGCAGGACTAGACCCCCTAGGTTGGTGAGCACTTACAGCTGGCCATACAGCTGGCCGCCAGAGGGACCTCAGCAGAGTTCACCCATGGGTGGCCTAGTCACCAGGATCTGGGCCAGGAGCTGGGAGCGTGAAGGAGCCAAAGCCGGGGGAGTCCTGCCTGTTCTTGGGAATTCATGGCATGTCTGCGCGTCACAAGTACCTCGATAGGGAAGATTTGTGGGTGAGATTTGCAATTCTGTTGTCTCTGAGGATTATAAATCGGTTGCACGCACACACACACTGGATGCAGTGTAGGCCTGAGACATGCACACATGCATGCTCACACGCATGCACAGAAGTGCAGTCCAGGGCCTGCCTCATGTCACCCAGGGAGAGAGAAGAAGTTCTCCAGGGCTGAGCTCTAGGAAGGGATTAACGTGGGCCCACAACTGCTGCCTGGTCTTATGGGATCTCAGAACCATCCAGAATCACGGACTCAGGTCTGGGAGGCAGGATGTCCCAATGATTAGAGAAATAAATAGCTCATTGAATACAGGTTATAAGTATGAGTTCAGGTGCCTGCCTGGCAGGGTCCAAACCTTGGCCCTACAGCTTACTAGCATTGTGCCCTTGGCCATGTTGCTTACAGAGCTCCATGCCTCAGTTTCCCGATCCCTGAAATGGAGCTAATTATAGCGTGTACTTCATAAGATGGTGGAGAGAATAAGGTAAGTTAATATACGTAGAGTGTTTAAAACAGCACAGGCATCTAGTGAGAGCTCAGTGGGTTTGGCAGTCATCCTCAAATCGTCATTATCACATCATCATTAGTTAAGACTAAACCTGGATTTTGGCATCAGACCGTGACCTGAAACCCAGCTGTGCCTCTTGCCAGCTGCATGAACTTGAACATGCTACTGAGCCCCCTGTCATTCATCTATAAAATAGACTATCACTACTTATTCTGTAGGGCAGTTCTGGGCTTTAAAGGAGATCAAGCTTATAAAGAACACAACATCAGGCTTTTAGGACACGCCAGTGCTTCGTCTCCCTCAGTGCAGGGTATAGGGACTGGGGCTTCCAGTTAGGAGCCTCTAGATGGCAGGTGGCTCTGCTCCAAGGCCTGTCTTCCTGGGGAATGTTTAGATGAGGGTGGGGAGCTCGGCAGAGGGGAGAATTCCGGGAACCTCTGTCTTTCTTTTGCCACCAGGGGAGTGAGGCTTTTCCAGACCTACTCTCTTCTTCTGCCTCTGTCATTCCTACTCCACTCCTGAGAACAGGGCTCTGAGACTGGCATGTGTGACTCACAGCTCTGCAGCTCACTTCCTGGGTGGCCTTGGGCAGGTCACTTAACCCCTCAATTTCCTCCAGCAAGGGATAACTGCGCATTCTCCAGGAAGTGAGTTAAATGGACAATGTATGTGGAGCACTTAGCGTCGTGCCCAGTGGCCAGATAACTGCTCTGCAAATGCCATCACCAGCCCCCTCTCTGCCTCCTCTCCCCTCTTTCTCCCATTCACTCCCACACCTGATGCACCAAAGACGTCTTCCCAGGCCAGAAATTTAAATATTTCTCTCTGGGAAGATCGGCTCCAAAATCCATGAGCCCCCACTGGAGTCACAGGATTGAGCTTGGATGGAGGGAAATGACTTCAGAAGTTGGGACCTGCTCTCTTCTGATACAGTTCCCTGTGCTAGCCACACAGGGCTGAAGCATGCTGGTCCATCAGCTGCCCAACCCAGAGCCGTTACTGCTTTCTCAGAGTCAGTCCTCAGGTGCTGTCAAATGCAGGCTTGCTTCCAAGCCGTTTCTGGCGTTTTTACCTGCTCAGCCATAAAGCCCTGGAAAGCAGTGATCTAGGGATGAGTAGCTGCTTGCATAAGTACAGGGACTGCGGGGAGAGACAGGGACCAGTGCCCACATTTTTGCAGAGCTGACACTTTTGCACCCCTCCCACCCAGCTCACTGCCCGCGCGAGCAGAATGGTGAAGCCTTGGCCTTGAGTAATTTGTCGAGAGCATTCGAGGCCAGGCTATGGTCTCCAGACAGAACTTTAGAGGCTGGACTTCTCTGTTGCCGGGGAAACCAGTGTGTTCCCCGGAAAGGAAACCACAGCGCTTTGACTGTTAAAACGCCCCCTCCCTCCCCCCCAAAAATGAGTTCCCTTCAAAAGTGATTCCCTCTGAAACTGTTGAGTCGGCAGCATCCTGCCTCCTCCCTGAACCTGCTGAAATTATAGAAAACGAAATCTGCCCCCAGCCTTGTGCTTTTCACCTCTTTTTTAACATTCCACTGTAGCACAAGGACGTGTTTTGTATTTTCTTATTTATCTTCCTCCTATGCCAGCTGGGGCTCTGAGTCCTCTCCTCTTGTTGACTGGAGCCAGAAGGGGAAGGACTTCCATGTCTTTGTTTTTGTTTTTTTCTTCCATTCATCTGTCAGCAGAAATAAAACAAACAAGTTTATATTTGGAAAGTAGAGGGTCTCAGCTACCAGATCACTATGTTCAGGATGGGTCACAACCTTTGTATTCCCTCACGCAAAAAGGGCTTGAAATTTGATCCACAGATTTGCAGAGAGGGGAGGGTGATGGCATCAGGCCCATCTTTACTCACATTGACTTTTAAATGCCATTGGAGGAGCATGGGAGATTATTCGGTGGCTGACAACATGGGGCCTGGGAAGAGGTGGTGCTGGAAAAGAGTCCCCTGATCAGTCCAGGCGTGGGCAGGGTCTGGAGTGCCTGCATTTTCTTCCAATCCATCTTCTGATCCTGTGCAAGGAGGCACGTTTTCACAGACCAGGCATCTGAGCTTCAGTGGCATTTTGAGATCGTCTGAAAAGTGAAGTCAAGGCGCACTGCCAGGTCCCAGTGATCCTACAGGTTATGTTGTTAGGAGACAAAACAAAACAGGAAAAAAGGGGGAGAAACATGGCCAGTGGTTACTTTAAGGTCCTTGGATGCTTTTGGGGACACAGTAGAGAAGGAAAAGGATGTAAAGAAACCTTGATCCAAATCTCAGACACACGCTTCTCCCGCTTAGGCCTGGGTCTCCCCATCTCAACAACTGCCTCAGACCTGCATCCTCTCGAGACTCCTCCCAGGTAACCCCACGGTCAGTTCCCAGGGCCACTTTGTTTTGGTGATTTGAGCAGTTAATTTTTCACCTAGAACTGACTCTCTGTTCCGTAAGTAATTTTAAACAAATTCTGTTCCTGTCCTTGCACTTCCGTGGGGGAAAAAACAAGACCCAGCTGGGTTTTCCACTGTCCTCAGCAGATGAAGGTTTGCAGGCAGCAGGAGTCCAGCACCCTGACAGCCTCAAGGGGCACAAAGACCCGGCCTCAGGTCAAGCAAATGGGTCGTGAGGAAGTACCTTAATGGGGTCTCAAGTCTTTTTTCAGCTCCATTCTGGGTTTTCAGTGGAAATTTCTTGGTGATTCCTAAAAGCCTCTGTCAGATCTTGCTATTAGCATGAGACTCTCAGAGTGTAGAGTAAACTAATGAATTACAGCATGATTACACAGCACATAATTAACTTTGTAATTAATATGCAACTGCCACTTAAGCTAAAACACTGCTTATAGAGACGTACGGCAATAGTAAATCACAGGTCAGAAATAGCACTTTGGAATTTTCAAAAGAATGAGTGTAAGCAGGGAATCACTTAAGGCAGCAGGGTGAGTTAATTAAAAAGCAGATGAATTGTGAGCATCCTCCTTCATGGCAATACTTTCTCTTTAAGGAAGACCCCGATGCCACCCTACCAAGCTGACTGGCCTGGTCTGGCCAAAAGGGCACTGTGCGTGTGGTTTTATTTGTGAAATAAGACAGTCCTTCCCTGCCCCATCCCAGCCCACTCTCACATCTTGGACCCTCTGCTGGGGGTCAGACCTCCTGGCCTTCAGGACCTGGTTCCACCCTCGTTCAGACAGTCTGTGGGGATCCCCCAGTCCAGCCCTGGTCTAGCCCCTGTCGTGGGCACTGCCAGCAGGTGGGTGGGTATGAGTTTGCCTTCACCTAGATTTTAGGCTCTTGGAAGTCAGGGATGTCATCTGACTTTTTTTGTGATTTAATCCTTTCTTACCCCATCCTCCTACCAGAATAGTAAAGCTAGAAAATGCCTTAGGAATCATCTCACCCAGCCCCCATTTCACCAAGGTCAGAGCAGAGAGCCGAGGGACTGAGTGCCACAATCACAGTGACCTCCCCTGCACCCTCTTCTAGCCCTGCATCGGGCAGGGTGAGCCTTTGAAGTGATCCAAACCTAGGTTTCAATCCAAGCAACCCCACTGCCATACTGTGTGGCATTAAGTAAGTTACATAACCTCTCTGGACCTCAGTTTCCCCACATAAAGTCTGAGCCCTGAAGCCCATCTCCCTGGGCTGGGGTGAGAATTAGGTGAGATAATGTGTGTGAAAGGGCCTGTGCAGAGTAAGTGCTTATGGAATGCCTAACGCCCTCTGCCATCATTATAGGTTTAGTGGGTGTGGGGAGACGGATGTTATATCTCAATCAGCCCTGTCTTTCAGGGGCTGAGAAAACAGGACCAGAGAAGTCAATTGTGTGTCCACAGCCCTGCGCGAGTTTGGGACCCGCCCCCCCCAGACCAGGAATCCCTTGACAATCGATGTCCATGCGTCCCACTTTGCTGGTGCAGCTGGTTCAGAGCTGGCTTGGAGCATGACGAGTGGTAGCTGAGATGAAGGGCCTCCTTCAGGACAGCCTGGAGCCCAACTGTCCGTGGCACAGTTTTCCAAACCCTAGGACAGTACCTAGGTGGCTTGGTTTAGGTGGCAGGTGCTAGTTTTGAAGTTTGACAGCCGTGGGTTTGAATCCTAGCTTTGCCATTTAGTGACCTTGGCAAGTTTCTGAATCGTTTCAGTGTTTTCCCGTTTGTACATGGTGCTAATCACTCTACGTTTGGCTATATTGTTATAAAGATAATTCACATAAAATGCCAAAGGTGCCCCGTGACACATAGTATCCTCATTGTTATTGAATTGCGAATGGAGATTTCTGAGGACTGCCCACCGTGAGGGCCTCAGGGAGAGATCTCTGGCTGTCTGGGCCCCCTTGGCCTGTGCCTGTGGGTCCCATGGCTGGGGCAATCCTTCCTTTAGAGTTCATGGCTTGGATGAAGCAGGGGAGGGGCCATTCTCCCCAACCAATTTAGTCTGTGCCTCAGGCAGCTCATGGGACCTTCCAGCTCTTTCCCTTCCAGGAAGTACTGTGAGTCAGCCTTGCTGAAGACATGAAGCTGAGGGGGCCCTGAGGCAGGCTCCTGGCTGGTTAGATGTGTCTCCTGTGGTGGTGGTGGTGGTGGCTTCATGAAGCTGGCTGTGAAATTTGATTCAGAATCCAGGGCCCCCGTCCTTGGGGTGGGGGAAGGTTTCCGATGTTGGTCAGGGCCCTGTGGCTTCTCTCCCTGTAGACACTTCGGTTTCTGGCCCCCTACCCTGATGGGCACCCCTCCCTCAGCCTGCCAGCCTGCCCTTCTTCCTCTGCGTTCTGTCTCCCTGCTGTCCAGCCTGTAGCCACTACCCTAAGGTCTGACTTTTTCCAAGTGAGTTCGGGAAAACTAGTTCTATGGAATTCTAAAATGTGTTTAGTGGGGAAAAAAAAATGTTTAGTGTTTTATGATCCAGTAACTTTGGGAAAAGCCAGATTCTTTAAATCCCTGCACAGGCGATTGTGCTTTAGTTAGTAATCTCTGGAAGGAGGGTAGAATCTGCAGCTTTTCCCCAACTGATCTGACCAGAGAATCTTTTGTTCAGGGAGGAACTGACCTCAGGTAGCCTTGTCTTGGGTCCCTGGTCCCCACCCTCCTTTACCCAGAAGAGGCAGTGGTTCCTCTCTGATCTCTGTCTTTATCAGTGACACTGCCCACCTGGACAGATATCACCGGGCGTTCAGGCTGCTCTGAAGGAGCAGTGCTCAGCTCACATATTCCCATTTTCCTTCCTTCTGGAACTTTCCACAACTGGGCTTTGCCACCAGGACAAACCCCTCCAGCTCCTAAACCTGGCATTCTGGCCGGTGGGCATGGAGCCCCAGCCTTAGCCACCCATATCCTCCGAGGCTCAGCATTAAGCCCATGAGGTGGTTCCCAGAGATGCCTGTGTGAGGGTGAGTGAGCAGGCAGCCTCACTCCTACCCCTCCATCCTGAGTGCAGCCCCTTTCATTGTTGCATAAATGTAGCTTCTGCCTAAGATGTTGTTGCAATGTTTTCCTTTTAAGTTTTAAAATAGTTTTTTCTTTTTTTAAAAGGTTAAAGATTTCTTAGTGTCTAGAGTGGTGGCTTTTAACTCCACTCCCCTCCCCTCAGCAAGCACCGGCTCCTCTTTACCCAGTTTCCTCCTGCCTGTGATGGAAATGATAAGGCCCACCTGGGCCCTGTGTAGAGCCAATGAGCTTCCTATTCACTACCTCACTTAACGGGCACAGCAGCCTGTGAAGTAGGCACTATTATTGTTTCCAGTTTATAGATGGGAAGCCTGAGGTGTTCAGAGGACAGCATTTTGTCTCAGGTCACAGAAAAGAGCAAATGGCAGAGTCAGGATTTGAACACAGGCAGCCTGGTATCCTTAACCACTAAGCCATACTACCTATGTAAAAGGAGCTGATAAATGGTCAAATGAGGTTATGACACCAGTGCTTTGTAAACTGTAGAGTGCCTTGCATAATTAGAGCATCAAGTCAGCGCACAACTTAGGAGCACCTAGCTTGAATTTTTGTCTCAGCAGATCTTAGGAAGTATGTTTTCAGGTTGCCTGTGGGAAACCCATCTAGTCCCTTGAGAGTTCCAGGGATGAGGCTCCCATGCATGCCCAGCCTACGACAGGGAGGCCCAGTTTGCAAGTAGCCTTATACCCAGAGAATCCCCCAGTGCAGACCAGATGACAGGCAGACCAGATGACAGGCAGAGTCACCATATC
This sequence comes from Cynopterus sphinx, assembly GCA_030015415.1. Lineage (NCBI taxonomy): Eukaryota > Metazoa > Chordata > Mammalia > Chiroptera > Pteropodidae > Cynopterus > Cynopterus sphinx. The sequence continues at coordinate 50,109,094 of CM057382.1, forward strand.
CAGATGACTCCCTTCCCCACCTCCCTTGCCCTGTGTCATGGGCCAGTGGCTTGTAGGGTCAGTATGCCCGCCTCAGCCTAGTTGGGATGGTGAAAATCTCCACACACAGCCATGGCAGCCTCATAGGGCTTTTTCAGGAGAAAACCATGAAGGTTTCCCAATAGGAGCAGAGTCTTACTCTCTTCAGCCTTGGCACAGCCTTCCACAGCCACCTTATCCTACCCCACCCCTACCTCCCAGCTGCTAGGAGCTCCACAGGGCAAGGCCTGCATATTTGAGCTGTCTGTGGCCACAAGCCTGGCCTGGGTAGGTAACTACAGGGGGCACCTAGACTCTGGGTTAGGGGCAGAGAGAGCCAAGAAGTTCGGGGAAGCCTGGACATAGGCCCTGGTTCCACCTCTGACCTGCAGTGGGGCCATCAAGGCTCTGGTCTCCCTCTGAGGCCTACGTGGGCCTCAGTTTCTTCATCTGTAAATAAGTCTGAGCAGATCCCCAGATCCCCTTCGGATCTAAGCCAAGGGGACTATATATATACATATTTTTTTTTTTACTTTTAGCTCAAATAACTTTCTGCATTTTGATTTTTTTTATTTCCCTAATCTTTTACTTTTTTGAGAAATTAAAACAAAATCTGATCATTTATAGCAGTTAACTAAGGGGAGAGGCATAGTAAAAATAAAAGCTCAGACTTGGGAGGAACAGCTGCTGTCCCACGTCAGCCATACTTCTCTATACGACTGGGTAATAAGTACCCATCCCGACGCCCCGAGCCTCAGTTTTTTCAACTGAAGAATGGGATAGTACTTGTCTACAAGTTGCTATGAGGCTGTAATGTAAGGTTGTTGAAGCATGGCTGGCTCACCTGAGTGGTCCACATGTGGGCTCTCGACTCTAGAGGATCTTGACTCTGACCCTCAGTTGAGGACAAAGTGAGGAATCAGGAAATCTGCATGCGGAATTCTGTTCGTGCCTCGACTGGCTGCTGACCTCAGGCTAAGCCCGCTCCTGTCTGGGCTTCTGTTTACTCTCCTTTCAAAGATGGGCTGCCCAGAAGCTTTTTGCTCATGTGTCCATAGTAGGTGGTTAATAAAGACTGAGCAGAAGGGCGTGTGGAGTATGGGCTAGGCATGTCCAGATGCAGAGGGAAGAGTGTGGTGACTGCTTAGCCATGCCTGCCATGGGAACAGGAGGTTAGGGAGGTGTCCAGTTGGCCTTTAAGGGCTCACCTAGCTCTCTCTGGCTTTCCCAGGGGCATGTGTTTGGCCCTTGACTTTCTGCCAAATACCAGGTGGGTGGATTTGGAGACTTGAAGAGCTGGAGATTGGGAGGGGACATTTGGAACACCTCTTTGTCCCTAGAGCCAGAACTGTAAGATTATCTGCAGGGTATTTACAGCCTTCTAGAGGGTGCCAGCTGGTGGTTAGGAGGCCTGGCTTCCTTTCTAGCCTCATCCCACCTCAGGTCCTCCAATGGCTCTCAAGGAACTGTTCCTACCCTCTCTCTTCCCTACTACATGGCAGGTGGGCAATGAGTGTTTGGATCCAGAGACAAGAGCCTCAAGACAAATGCAGGTCAAAGCCACTGCCTGAGCACTGATGTCCTGACGAAGGCTTGTGGCCCGGGCTCAGCACCTAACAGCATCAGGCAGGACTGTAGTTCCTCACCTCTGCACCATCCTCAGCACTTCGCAGCAGTGACAGTCACTTGCCTCACATGCAAGGCCGTTGGGGCCCTGGAAGAAAGTGTCTGATTCAGAAAGATCTACTACATTCCTATAGCAAAGGAGAGTGTGATGCAGGAAAACATCATGGGCTTTGTAATCAGACCAGAGTTCACGTTCTGGCACCGTCACTTCTCAGTAGTGTGACTTTGAGCAGGTCATTTGACCTCTGAGTCTCAGTTTCTTCACTGAAGTATGTTAATAGTAATTAGAACAGTAGAATTCTGAGGCTTAAAGTGAAATGATATCAATAAAGAACCTCGTGGCTGACACATACAGGTTCAGTAGTTGTTTAGTTTCTCTTTCCAACCTGAGTAAACAAAAAGCAGGGCATAGCCTTAGGAAAGACTATCTAGGGCTGAATCTGGTACCTTGTCCAGGCCTGCCATGGGTGTGGGTCCCTGTCCAGGGCTGAATCTAGCCCTCCTTCACCTTTTAGAGAGAGAAGCTGCCAGAGGAAGTTTACTCTGAGGTCGGGGATTTGGAGTGCCACCAGAGGGTGACAGGAGGGTTTGGCCTCAGGGGCATGACCTGTGCCTGCTAAGGCATCACATGCTCTGGAGGAGCGAGGCACGCCCAGGCATAGCTGGGATTCCCAGTCCAGTGTGTGTCAGGCCAGTAGGCTAGTAGTGCCTTTGTCAGTGCAACACTGACCCATGTCCTAGCAAGTAAGTTGTCCTACCTCTGGATTAACTTTTGTGTCCTAGAACAGGTTGTCAGACATGGCATGGTGGGACCAGCCCTCAGGAAACCCCCACTCTGAAACACCAGCGGTACATTGTGTGATCTCATTGACCACCATTGATAATGGTATTCCTGTAGATGAGGGTGGGTGCTGGGAGATTGAGTCATGGAAAAAAAGTGGGTCCACCCTTCCAGGAGCCCCAAGCGCCAAGCCAAGGTATCTGAACTCTGGCGAGCAGGTTTGGAGCCTTGTCATGTCTTAGCATGGGGCACTGCCTGAGTTGAGGAGGGAGAAACTGGATTTGAAGGAGCTGGTGCTCGAATCAGAATTTCCCTTTTCAGAACACTGTCTCATAAGTGACTTCACTTAGTCACCTCCTCAGCCCAGTGAGGCAGTGAAGGGAGGCACCTTCCTGTTTGACAGTTGTGAACACACATTTGGGGAGATAAAACGGCCTCTTACAACCTCAAACAGCCTGGAAGATCTGGCTCTCAGGGGCCTCACCCTGCTCAAGGCCTCGAGCTGGCCCAAGGACCTGCTCCAGCTGCCCGGCCAAGAGTGAGAAACAGCATTTTCTTGGCAGCCAGCTGGAGCTGCCTCTTGCCTCCCTCTCCCCTTTTCATCTGTGCCCTCTGCCCTTCCCTAACTTCCCTGGGATAGAGCACAAAGTCACTCTCCTCTGCCAATCATTGCTTTACTACCACCTTCTTCATCTGACTCAAGGCAGCAGGCCTGGCACAGGCTACCACAGATTGGGAGTGGAAGAGTCACGCTGTGTGACCAGCAGAAGCTCCTGCACCTCTCTGAGCTTTTGCTCCTTTGCCTCGAAGATGAGGGGAGCATTGGACTATATCAGTGCTTCCCTAACCTTAGTCGCTTTCATCCCATTTATATTACGTTTCAAGTGGATTTTTAATCCACTTAGACCTGCCATTGCTCCTTAATTTAACCTTATCCTAAATAACAATATCCACAGATTCAGCAGTGGTAATTGTTGTAGTCCACATCTTTCACTCTGAATATGTAAAAGGTTTGCCCATGGACCACCTAAAAATCATTCTTATTTTACCAGTGATATATGCATCTCTTTTGGGGAATCTTGGACTGGGATCCTGGAGTTTATCTGAGTCCCAAGACCCTCTGCTTGGGGCTGGGTCATTGGGTTTTCAGCTCTTGCCACTCTGGATCATGATGGCCATCCATCTACCCATCTGTCCATCCATCTAATGAGCACTGCCGAGCACGTGCTGGGTACCAGGCCCTGGGCTGGGCTCTGGGAATCCGTAGAAATGGATGCAAAGATACACCACAGTCTACCACTGCCAAGATGGGGTTCATGACAGAGACACCGGGGACGTAGGGATAGAAGTGAGTGGTTCTGCTTGGGTAAACCAACAAAGAGGGTAATAGTTGAACCAGGCTTTGATAGATGAAGGAGCCAGGCATTTGGGGCTGAAGGGAAGAGGCAAAGATATGGAAATGTGACCTTCAGAACACAGTCCAGGAAACAGGAAGCAGCCCCATGTAGAGGACACAGGGTGTGGCTGGAAGTATTAGAAGGTAGAAGCCAGGCTGAGGAAGACCTAGACTGAGTCTGTCATGTTCAAGGTTGGTAGGTCACTGCTGAATCCAGGGCCCATGATACCTGCCCCTCTCAGAGTCTGAGAGCTGGTAAAGGGGCTGGCCGGGATAGGTCCCCTGGACCCTAAGTGTCTCCCATCACGCTGAGCAGTGGGCAGTCCTAAGCTCGCTGGCCCTGGTGATGTCTTGGAACGCTCTACGAGCTGTGGGTACAGGCCCTCCACACCCCTGCCATCACCACTCGCCCCAGGGGACCTGAGCTGCAGATATACATGGTGATTGAATCATTGCTGCACACCACTGCTCACACAGCTCCCTTGGGGACCCCGCCACTTGCCTGTGCAAGCTGTCATGAGATGTGTGTGCTCAAGTGCGTCTGTGTCAGCACTCGAGTATGTGCGTGTACCTAGTCTTAAGTATGCAAAGGGGTACCTATGTGTGTGAGTGTGCATGCACATAAGCGAAACCTCTGCCCCAGGTGCATGTATGTTAAGTGGACTGGTTAACTAGGCCTCAAAGTGAAAAATAAAACACGCTGGTGTTAGTACAGTGAAGGTGGCCTGCCACCCCTGAAAGCTGCCTCGAGGGCTACATCCACATTTCCATGGGCAGCTAAAAGCACCCTGTTTCCAGGTCCAGAGTAGAGCTCCTGCAAGGGCCATACGCCTCCTCCAACCTTTCAGATCAAGAGGCGTGCTTCCAGGGAGCCCTGAGACAAACTGGGGCCCAACTTGGAGCAGCCAAATAGGTTCCAGTCCACTCAGCTCTTGTCTCCCTCTGTGTCCTTCCCCTTTCTCAGCTCCTGCCTCGTATCCTGCCTCATGAGGGCACAGGACCAGGTGGTCCCCAGGCACCTTTCCAGCTCTCAGCATTCTACTCTGAGCAGGCCTGTGTGCATAACAGCAGCTAGCTTTTCTGGCGCGTGTCTTCTATGCTAGGCACTGCTAGGGTAAACTCAGAGCTATACTAGGTACTAAGAAGTATAATGGAAGCTTGGCCCTTCAAGAGCTCAGCTGGGGAAGACCAGCCAACCCAGATGGCACCATCAATCAGAAAATTTAAACACATGCAGTTAAGCCAAGCAAGGACAAGGGTGTAGCTAAGAAAGGGGCAGCGTCTGCAGTCTTAGGCTTCCCTGGAACAGCACTTCTCCAGGAGTTTCCTGGGCCGGCCTTGGGAGAGGCTTGATTTGCCTTTTGAAAGCCAAGCGTTCTACACTTGCCAAGCTGAAGTTTTCCAAACAGTTGGAGCTCCTGACACAGAAATCATGAGATGTTGGATTTTGAAGAGCTGCCAAAGGCTGCCTAGCCTTCATTTTACAGATGGGTAAACTGAGGCCTGGAGAAGGGTGTCAGAGCAGGGACCCCCGAGCTTTGCATCACCTCAGGCTGAGTCTGCTCAGACTAGTGGGGAGGACCAGGAGCCAAAGGGGGTGGGGGCCCGACTGCTTGGACCCACTCCCATTTAGAGGCAGACAGGCAGCTGGAAGGGCTGGGGCCGTGGGTGCAGCCGGGGCAGGGGGCCAGGGTGACAGCGATGTCCAGTTGGGAGGGAGCGCTGCGGTGGGCATGGGAGCTTCAGCCATGGAGGATTGATAGTGACTTGTAAAGGCTTATAGCAATCCAGTCTCTCAGGAGGGAGGCAGACGTGGCCAAGCAACACTCCCACAGCAGAGGGCGACCTCTGCTGGCCACCGACACCGTCACTTGGCCATGTTAGCAAGCGTGCAGGAGCCCAGTGGTGCTGGGATGGCCCTGGAGCACATAGGTGGATTGGGACAGTTGGAGTGGAACCAGTGAGACATCTCCTGGGGCCCAGTCACGGCCTGGGTTTGGAACTTTCAGGAGGCCCTGAACTTCAGTCCTGCTGGAGTGGAAAGGACATCATAGAAACAGAAAGGCAAAAATGTTGAATCTCAGCCCAACATCTTCCCTGTTATGCGACCCTGACACCAACTCTCTGAACCTTGTAGGACTAAGTACATTAGCAGTGCACAGGATCTGGCCTGGCACCTGCACAGAGCAGATCCAGAACAGATGAAAGATCCCAGACTGTTCCTCAGCCTTCCAGGCCCTGACGACCCCTCTTATGCGAGGTCTGGAGCTGCCAGCCCCATTTATTCCTGATGTAAATAACCCCAGTTTCCATTGATCTCAGCAGTTTAAAAATGTCACCTCACCTCTGAGTGCCTCCTTGATCAGCCAGACATTTTGTTCTTTTATTGTAGATTAAGACCCACACAATGCACAATTGTGATCTATGACGTCTCTCCTGCTAGCTGCCACTTCCCTTCTAGGTCTCACAGGTATCCCAGGCCCAGCCATTCGTTTCTTGATTTCTATAACGTGGAGCCCTAACCTGGGAGAAAAACCTTCTGGGCCCTGTACCCAGCCCAGACATGCTGTGTGGCCTTGGACAAATCACGGCGGGTCTTGGGCTTCTCCAAACAAAACCACTGAACTGTTAGGTTGGTGCAAAACTTCAAAGAACCTTTGGCTATTGATATTTAAGAATCTCTGAATCCAAAAGCCAAATCAGTCCAGCCACTGGCTTCAAGGCAGGATTGCCATGCGCCAGCATAGAGACTGTCCTGAACGTGGACAGTTCTGTTTCCCCCCTTTTCTGTTTGCTTCCTAAAGTGATCTGTGGCCCTTCTTCTCTGGGCCCAAAGGTGACTGCTTGGTGCCCGCTAGGGACTTCCCTGGGTGGGCTGAGTGTCCCTGGGGTTCAGAAATGATCTGTCAGTCATTCAACAGATGTTTTCTCCAGGCCCCACTAGGTCTCTGACCCTAGACAAAAACACCATGCGCATCCTGGGGAAAAAAAGTTCCCACTAAGAGATAGAACCTCATGAGACCATCTGATCTCCTCTCCTCACCATCCTGCTCTATGAATGGGGAGACAAAGGCCTAGAAAGCCAGAGAAGTTTCTCAAAGCCCCCCTGGTTGGGGGCACACAGGTGCTCACTGCAGTAGAGGAGGAGCAGCGAGAGTCCCACACCGCCGGGGTAGCTTTCTAGCACTCTGGGCACATAGGTTTGTCAACAGTGCCCCCTGCTGGCCACATGGGCCACCACAAGCCCTTTGTCCTGGCTGGCTACAGCCTGAGGACAGGGGACTGAGGCTGTATAGGCCTGGGATTCCTTTGTACTTCCCTTCAGGCAACTCCCAAGCTGACCCAGGCCTTTGTTCAATGGGTCCGTTCAGCTGGCTGTGGAAACTGCGCTCTTCACTTGGGACCCTGGAGCCAGTGTTCACGCATGCTCAGGGTGCGGGCTGTGTACCACCTGGTGCTCAGAAGACCACCAGGGTCACTTCGGTTCACATGGGATCTGACACTGGACACCAAGGGGGTCTCACTGAAGGTGGCACTGGCTTGCTCCCGCCCTGGGCTCTCCCATGTTCCTGCTAAGCCACCATGATTGTGCTGGCTGAGGCTCTGTGCAGGTGAACTGAGCCCCAGCGAGGGGAGCAATACACTCCTTGAGCAACCCCTGGCACCATACTTATACTAAAGTTTAGGCTGTAACGGGAACACCAGGATTCTAGAGCCAGCGGCTACTATAACCTCTGAGCCTCAGTTTCCTCATCTGTAAAGTAGGGATATACTAACAGTGTTTCATCTGTGCCCAGTACCTGGACCAGCACCCGACTTATAGGAGGAGCATGACAGATAGTCACCTGAAAGGTGACCTGGAGAGAATACAAGCTTGGACCAAGAGTTGCTTGAACACTAGAAAATTATTTCAGTTTCTGCATGCCCTATAGATCTAGCATAAGATCGGCACAGTATAGAAATTGAAAATATCTAAGTATCTACCGGGTGCGTTGGAAGCATGTATGGATGGGCAAGTGGAGATTAACGATGTTAGATGGATGGGTGGATGAATGGACCTGTGGATGGACAAGCATTGAGATGGATAAATGTTGGATGGAAAAGTTGAGTATCAGGGTGTATAAATGTGTGATAGATGAGGTGAATAGAGGGGTAGTTGGCAGGGTGAGGGTGGAAGAAATAAGTATTTTTACCTTTTTGCTGGAGATCTCTAAGATGAAATAAACCTAGAAAGTGCTTATCAAAAGTACAAGTGCCCAAGTGACCCAATAACTCCACTTCCTAGAGTATGTTCTCTAGGTTAATTCACACATGGATGATGGGGCCTGTATAAAAGGTGATCCTGTAGCACACTTTCCAATAATGAAATTAGGAGGCAACTTCAGGCTTCATTACTCAGGCTGGAGTGTGAGCTCCCTGAGCAGGGAGGTCTCGTGTAGGGCCTCAGGCCTTAGAACAGCACCTGCTGGGGGGTAGACATTCAAATGCTAGTTGTATAAATGATTCATCTGTACTTTGGAATACTGTGCAGCCATTAAAAACTGAAGAGGTTGTTTATGTCCTGATAGAGAATAAACTTTGAGGTATCATTAAAAAGAAAAAAGCAAGATCCAGATAGTGTGTATACAATGTTTTCGTTCTTTATTTTTTTTTTTTAAAGGGATGGCCAGAAGAGAATGCACATAGATATTTGCTTCTCTAAGATGAGCGCCTTGGAAGGAGACTGGTGACTGGTTCTCCTAGGAAAGGCACCTGGGACCTGGGGACAGGGCCAGCCCTTGATACCCTTGTAGACTTTCGCATTTTGAATCATGCAAATAAGTTACCTTTTCAAGCACAAATGAAACAGTAAGAAGAGCTCCTTGGAGGAGGAATGAGGCTTTCTTCCTAAGGTTGAGCCGGGCAGGCTGCTGCTGGTTCCCTCATTGAGGGTGCTCGTGCAGGACATGGAAGTAGATGCACATGTGGACACAGTCCAGGCTCGTACTAGCCTCGTGGTCTTGGCAGGTCTCTGGACCTTGGTTTCCTCATCTGTACAAATGATAGTTCTCATTTTATAAAGGAGAGAATTCAGGGTCCCACTGTACAGAAAGTACCCAGTGTAAGGGGCCTTGGGTGACATGGCCAGAGATGGGGTACCTTCAAGGGGCAGTATCAGGATAGCAGAGGAAACCAGGGCCATAAGCCTCTGTTCAGCACCTTGCATCTGGTCCATGTGTCTGCAGTCTGAAATGCCCACTGGGTTGTAGGAGGGTAGACCCAGCCAGCAGTGGGCAGACTTCTGCTTTGGCCCAAGGACCTGTTCGCCTGAGCTGTGGGCATCCTAGAGCAAAACACTCTTTCCTCTCTCTCCATCTTTTTCTCTCTGTTTCCATCTCTGCCTTTACCGTTGTGGCTTCCCTGGAGAGGCCTGGAGTCTCCAAGGTCTTTCTGGAGCTGAAGCATTCCCTCAACTTAGCTTCAAAACCTGTTCCCAAGCCCACCACCCATTCAGAAAGAGTGGTCAGGACATCCATGTAACCGGACAGCTCAGCCATAGGCTGGCCATCAGCCCCATTTCTTGGCCGGGTTCTGACACTGCACCACTGTGCCAACTTGGGTAACTCCCTTCTCTGTAAGCCTCGGTCTCCTTATCTGGAAAATGTGGGCGATGCCAGTATCTTCCCGGGAGGACAAAGGGGGAAAATGGAATTGTGAATGGTTTGTGAAATGTCAAGAACTCTAAAGCATAGGAGGCACACAGCACCCGCAGCAGGATCGCTGAGCTTATACTAGTCAGACAGTGAAAGCTGTCACGTGGGAAGACCCCACCACCACCACCACATGCACAGAGCCACATTGAGTGGGCTCAGGCTGAACCAGGAATCTGAAGATGAGGTTTCCTTCCCACCATCACCGCCACCCAGCACACACGTGTGCAGAAATGCACGTACCTGAGTGTGCAGTTCCATGTCCCGTGGTGGACGGGCCTGACCAGTGCTCACATTAGCTACCATGAAGAACACCCAGGAGTACCTCCTGCCCTCAGAAGATGGAGCTCCCCAGGGCTAAGTGTAGGGAGGGGTGGCTGGGGCCACAGTTCCTCCCTCCAGCACAGGGCTTCCCGGGGCAGAGGCCATCATGGCTCACAGAGAGCCCTAGAACCTGGCAGGAGCCACTGGGGCCAGCACGTTGGTATTGGGGCTGGAGAGCGGCGATGAGGCTGGCAAGCCTGGCACACCCCTACTGATTCCCACTCTCCTCTCTTTACAGGCTGGATGACGTTCATGGCTCTCGGATAGAACCCAGTGAAACGGTCAGAATGAATTCTATGGACAGGCACATCCAGCAGACCAATGACCGACTGCAGTGCATCAAGCAGGTAGGCGTGTGGCCTGGGTTCCCTCCTCCTCCCCTGCCTGGCAGCTGGTGAGGACAGGACAGCAGGGGTGCTGGCCTGAACATAGCTAGACATCTGAGGCTCTGGGTGGGGGTGATGGTGGGCATGGGCCAACTGCCTGAGGCCCCCTGACCACCCACCTCGGGAGAAAGTTGCTGGCATGGACCCTCCTAACACTGGAATCACACACGCCTGGTTTTGAAGGCCATCTATGTGCTGTCCCTTCTCAGCTGTGTGACTTTGGTTGAGTATCACGCTCTCTCTAGGCTCTGCTGTGTGTTCTGGGCTGTTGTGAGGATGCAATAAAATGCTTAATCTCCCTGACAGACCTAAGCTCCTGCCCCTCTGCTCCAGAGATTCTCTATGAAGAAACAGAAGATGAAAAGTCTTGGGAAATTAGATCATGTTACAGAAAAAAAAAAAAAAAAGCACAGAGAGGGGAATAGAGTCACCTGAAGTCATACAGCCCAGCCCCACTGGCACTGGTGGGTCCTCCTCCCTGAGCGTGCGAGTTCCCCCTCCTGCTGATGCTCACATCAAGCTCAAGAGGTGCGGAGTGTTCACCAAGGGTTCTGAGGCCCCCACTTTAAGGAGTGGGCGCTCCCCAGTGGTGGTGAGAGGAATGCACTCACCCTCTAAAAGCAGGCTCCCCACAGTCCCAGGTGGCAGGATCCTGCACAGACCCTACCGCAGGGGTCTCAACCTCCAGTAGGAGCTCAGTGGTGGGCAAGCTAGCGAAGCTTCACCTGTATTTACAGCCACTTTCTATCGCAAGCATCACCACCTCAGCTCCACCTCAGATATCAGGCATTTCATTCTTATAGGAGTACCAACCAGTCCCTGGTGCCAAAAAGGTTGGGGACCGCTGCTTTAAAGTACTATTTTACTCCAGGAAAGAGCAGATGTGGTTAAAGGGCTGTGGGTTTTAACACCAGACAGAACTGGGCCCAAATCCTCACTCCTCCAAGTTCCCACAGTGTACTGTCCTTTCGTTTCTCTGAGTCTCAGTTTCCCCACCTGTCGGATGGGGCCAGTAAGGCCAACCTCGTAGGATGCTGTGAGGATGTTGTGGGTGAAGCACATAGCCCAGTCCTGGCACATGGAGAGTGATCAGCTCATGTTGGCAAGGCTATTGTCCTCGGTGTCTCAGCAGCGGAGAGGGGACTCCTGGGGTGAGGCCTCTGGCTTAGGTGGGTTTAGCAGGAAGCTCAGGTAACCAGCATGGACCACTGGCATCGAGACCCCAGCTCACAGTGCCCCCCCAGCACAGCTTGCCCTCCCTGAGTGCCAGGGCGCAGTGGAGCTGACGCTAGTCCCTGGGAATGAGGGATGTGTGTCCTCTCATTAGCATCAAGCAGAGCAATCTCGGAAGCCTGTGCGGAGTCTGAGGAGAGGAAATTGAAGAAGACTTGTTACAGATTGAACTCAGCCCGAACAGCTCTCTCAAACGCCAATTACGCCTCTGTTCACGGTCACAGAATGGAAACCAGACGTGCGCGCCCTCCTCCCTGCCTCGCCTCCTCCTCTGCAGGGCTTTCTCCCAGCTCTGCCTTTGACCCAGTTTCTCCCGCCCGTGAGGGATTCGCTGTCAGTGGCCTCCACCCCCCAACAACAAAGACATGCCCCTTCTGCGTGAGCCTCTGTGTGACAGGCACACCGCTGCTCCTGAGACCTGCCCGCAGCTTGACTTTCCCCCCGCCGCCTGGCTCTGTGTTACCAGGAATAAGGGTGCCCTCTACTCGCAGGGTTCCTGCCCTCTCAAAGCCTGGCACACAGAGCTCAGATTTACTAGTCAGTGAACCTAGTCCAGCCCTCACTAGCCACATGACCTTAGTTAGGTTGCCACTTTAGCTTCGTCTGTGAAATGGGCATGGATGGGAATTCCTGCCTAGTCAGTGAGTGGTGAGCGGCTGGAAGGCCAGGGATCACCTCAGCTGCTCTCCTCCAGCCTGCCCCACACACCATCTGCATGCACACGCACACAGAGCTCTCCATTGGGGTCAGATAGTGGCGCATTTGTGAGGGTGAGCAGGCAGTCCAGATGCCCCCCCCAGGCCATCCAGAGCTCCCTGCATTCTCCACACCCCACTCCTGCACCTCCGATCAGACACTGCTCAGCACTGACATCTGTCTGCTTCCCAGCTGCCCCAGAGGGCGGCCGCGGCTGGCTGCAGGCTGTTGATTCTCAGACATCTTGTATCCTAATTAGAGGAGAAAAGCGAGTAGGTCTGCATGCTCTGAGGATGACGGATGTGTTAGCTATGCCTGCCTCTGGCTGGTGGGGTTGTGGCTCCCATCAGGGGCCTCAGAGCCTTTGACTCTCTTGGCCCTGCCTCACTTCTACAGTATGGTCTTCCCTCCCCACACCACCCACCCTGATTCTAGCCAGCGCTGCACTTGCCATCCCCCAGCAATCTGCTGCTGTCTTCCCTGTAGGCCTCTGGCTCAGCTGCCTTTCCCCCTTCTCAGCCTCAGGTACCAGGAGAACCAGTGCCCTCTACAATGTACCCCACTCAGGGGTCACAGACACATCTGCTGTCTACATGCAAAGCCATGCAAATCAGCTAATTTCTACACAGCAGCCTCCCAAACTCCAGATCCCCTTCCGAGCATCTAATACCCCCATCTCTGAGCGCTAGTGCTTCCTGGGCACCCAGCTATCTCACCCATTCTGCTCTTTTTTCTTTGAGCTGTAGGTCCTGCAGGACATATGTCAGGCCTCCCACCAGACTAAGTTCCTTGAGGACAGGATGTGCCATATCCATCTCTAAGTCAGCAGAGTCTAGCATAGTGCCCAGGCCAGGGTGAGGCCCAAGTATGCTGTGGGCAGCAGGCAGGGTGAACTAATGGATAGCTAAGGGAATGAGTAAATGGGTGGATGGATGGACATATGGATGGGCAGTTAGGTGCGTGGATATGGATGATGGATGAATGAATGGATGAGTGGGTTGTTGGAAAGTTTCTGGATAAATAGGTAGGTGTATAGGTAAATGAATGGATGAATGGGTTATGAACTGATTCACTGAAGTGTGGATGGGTGGGTGGATTATTTGATTCACAGATGGATTGACAGGAAGATACATTCATCATCTGGTCTGGGTAGCCAATCCCTGATTCGGGCATTGTGTCCCCTCCTCCTGCCCCAGACTCAGTGGCCAGTGGATAGAACCCCAATCTTATGAGGAATTGCGGAGATGGGCAGGCTTTATGGTGGCAGACAGGGTATCATTAGTATCTAGTGACAGCCACAGCCAGGTATGCCTCTGCCTATGATTTAAATCTGTGCTCTCATCCTTAGACCATCAAAAGCTGGCCATGCTCACCCACCAGCCTCAGCCTCTCCATGTACCACTGGGAACCTATCCTGAAGTGGCCAGCTTGGACCATCTTTAGACAGTTAACTCTTCACTGACCATTTCTGCTTGGGCCTGGCTTTACGCCATCTAGGGTTCCAGAGTGGAACAGGGCACTATTTCTATGCTCTAGAAGCTCGTAGAAGAAACAAGAAATAGTACAGAGGTCCCAGCAATAATAGTTTTTGCCTGGCACCTCTCTTTTAATAGGGATGTCATGAGGTATATTGTTTCTAAAACTTGCAGCATCCCATTTTACAGATGAAGGATCTGAAGCTCAGGAACACACCCAGGGCTGTGTGGCTCGCTGGCTGATAGGGGGTTTGGTCCACATCTCTCCTCATTTCACTACATCTCTGTGCACTACAAAAGCACAGAGAATGGAGGGGGCTTGGCCAAGGCCACAAAGCTTCTGAGCAACAGCCACTGAATGGGATGCCTGATAGTCTTTCTACCAATGAGTTGCACTCACAGATGACACCCAGAGCCCGAGTAATGGCCGGTGAGCTGGCCCAGGTGAGAGTGGAGAAGCTAAGAAAGAGGTGGGCTGAGCAGATATGGAAGGCTGGGTACTTGGGGGCCAGAACAAAACTGGGCTCCAAAGCCTGGCCTCAGAGGCCACTTGCAAGCCCAGAGCCTCAAAGGCGGGGTTGCCACAGGTGGGGGTGCTGTGTGCAGGCAGGTCTGAGAGCAGCCTGCAGTGGCTGCTGACACTGCTAATTGGGTGTGACATCATGTAAATAAACTGGAATAACTCGGTTAGCAGAGGGAGGCTGCTGGGCAGGGAATTAGCTGCTTCGCTTGGCTTTCCTCATGGAGCCCAGGTGCAGCGTGTGGCTTCAGAGGGGGCCTGATTTAGAGAGGGGGCACTGGGGGCAGAGGTGACGACTCACTGCCGCCCTCTCAAAGGGCATGTTTCTATCTGTGGAAGTTCCTCCTGTCTTCTGCAAGTCAAATGCAGGGGCTCTCCCCTTACACAAAGAGCACTGAGCGGAGCCAGGGCCGCAAGCCGCTGAGTGCAGCTGTGCTTCCAAGGGAGCCTCTGGGAAACAGAGTCAGGGCCAAAGGCAGCCCCACATGGGAGCACCCCACACGCCAGGCGCTTCGCCAGGGGCTGTATAAGCCTCATCTTGTTTAATCCTGACCACGGGCCCCTGATGGAGGACTGTGTGGCTGCACACTTGCCCTCTTTCTTTCCTTCATCTCTCCCTCTCCTTATTCTCCCACGGAAGGAGGATATTCTAATTCATTCCACTTTTTTCCATTCATTTTTAAATCTTGCCTTGCACAAACCATGTCGTAACAACAGTCATGAAACCCTGAGTGAAGGAAACAAACATTCCCACTGCCATCCCATGGTCTGCCATCCCCATTTTACAGATGGGGTGACTAAGACTTGGAGAGATAGGGGACTGCTCTCGGTTAGCAGCTAGGAAGAGGTGAAGGTGAAGTGTGACCCCATGGTCCCTGGCCCACAGGGGCAACCACAGCACATCTGCTTTCTTCCCAGCTTGGGAACCTGACAGCTCCTAAGACCCCTCCCTGCCTTGGCTCTGAGGCCGACTCATACTGCAGGTAGGGATGCTGCATCCCCCAGGACCAGCTACTGCTCCCTGTCTCTCCCAGCACCAAAGCCACAGGAACCTCAAAAGTTACCTCATGCCCCTTTGCAGCTGCTTACACCCTGACCCTTGTGGAGACCTTCTAGATGTCTCTGTGGAGAACCCCAAGGTAGTAACTCCCAGCACTGGAATCCAGCTTCACCCCAACCTGCTTCATGACCCTGGGCTGAGTGCCTAACTCAGTGCGGCCTAGAAAGACATGGATAAGTGTTAAAACATAGAGGAGTGACTATGGAAGCCATCCCTACGCCATCCCATCAGACCTGTGGCCTGGTTCTGAATGAAGCAGGATAGAGAGGCCTTGGCCTCAGAATTCAGTCTCAGTGGACTCAGCTCCCCGACTGAGAAAGGCCTAAGCTCAGGCTGGTACCCCTCCCAACAATGCCAGCAGCCCCCAAGCCAAGCCAGACTGGGCCCAGGAAATCAGAAATCGCAAAGCCGCATACCCCAGACTACAGTGTGACAGTAACCTGGGCCCAGAGTGCGTTAGTCCCCCTTCCTTCCTAGCTGTGTGGCCTGGAGGCCTCTTTCTGACCCCACCTGCTCTTGCTCTATTTGGCTATGGCGGAGTTTGTCTGAAGTCAGAGTTGGGGTGAGTGGGTGGTTGTGTGTGTGTGTGTGTGTGTGTGTGTGTGTGTGTGTGTGTGTGTGTGTGAGCGAGCCAGCCCCCAAGTATGGTAGCCAGATGCCACCCTCCTGAACTCTGCAGGATTCACCTCCCCTACTGCTGGCATCCAAAAACCACTTTAATATCTACTATCATTGCCTTCTTCTAGACCTTGGTTTTCTCATCTTTACAATGGGGCTGCTAATTCCCTCCTCCCAGGGGTTAGGCTGGAGGCAGAGTTGAAAAGGGGAGGTACATGACGGGGAGTTGGAGAAAGCTTGTTAATCGGGTCTGCTCCTTTCTGCAAGTCTCTTGTGAGACCTGGGGTCTTCCCACCCCAGACCCCATGACTATCTGCTGCCCTCGTTTCTGGGGCCTCATGATTTCTCCTTTCCCTCTCCCACAGCACTTACAGAATCCTGCCAACTTCCACAATGCCGCCACGGAGCTGTTGGACTGGTGTGGAGACCCGAGAGCCTTCCAGCGGCCCTTCGAGCAAAGCCTGATGGGCTGTTTGACGGTGAGTTCACAGTTTTCCCCACCTGCACATGCCCAGAGGGGACAGCTGCATGCCTGGCCAGGCATAGGGGTGGCCACAGATGATAGGGGATGAGAGATAGGAAGACATTGGTGCTGGAGGGGTTGGCCCTTCTGTGTGCACCTCTGACATGCAGACACCATAGGAAACCAGTCTGTCTGATGAGGAGACAAAGTCCCCACGGACTACATGTGTTCCCCACACTTGATGAGAAAGACAGGGCCTACTATGGAGAGTTCCAAGTCTGATGGATCATAAGCAAAGCTGAGAGACTCTTGAAGGATTTGTACCCATCTTAGAAAGCAGGGAGACTCTTGAGTCGTTCGTAGTCATTTGTTCATTCACTTAGGTAAACGTCAATGAGCTCTTCTTATGGTCATCCATCCACACATCCATTCATATAAGCATACATCGAGCTACTACTCCATCCATCCATTCAAATGAATACTGACTGATCGCTCATTTATCACGTGCAATCCCATTTGCTAAGTCCCGCAAAACCAACGACAGATGAGACTTCACCAAACCCAATTTCCACTTTCGTAGGGAAGACGGATGTGGAGGTTACACGGAGAAAGGAAGCGTTAGCTGCATGGGAGGTGGGGCTGGTTGTGGAATTGACATAGGAGCCACTTATACATCTTTAGGAGTTTGGTCCATCCACACAGGCAGCTGAGGAGAGTGAGAGCATTCTAGGCACATGAAATGGCTCGTACAGTTGTGCACCAGAACCCGGAGAACTGAGATTAACTCAGCTTGATAAGTGTCTAGGATACAGGCTCAGCAGAGGCCAGGCCCACAGCTCGTGGCATGATTTGCCAAGCTGAGGAGCTTGCCAGCTGACAGCCATGTAGAAGGAGCCCAAAGCTTGGGAATGTCCCCAGCCACATAACCTGTATGCATAAGTGGGAGGACACCTTGGCAGCCAGTGAGGGCAGCTGCTCAGAGGGCCCTGAGTCCGTTTTTAAGGGAATGTGGGTAAATGGATTGCTAGGGAGGCCAGCTACCCCAGAGCTTGGATAGGAGGGGCCAGGATGGATGTCTGGCCAGGCAGGAACAATGGGGAAAGTCCAAGGGCACCATGTTTTTTGTAAAACTATAGACAGGAGGGAGGAGAAAGACCCAGAATAGCCCTGGCCTGGAGTGAAAGGAATAGCAACAATAGCGTGGAACACCTTATCAAGTACCGCTTCTGTGCCTGACACTGATCTTGGCCCACTGGACATGCCTTCTCACTGAACCCTTACACCCACTTTATGCAGTTGGTCGTGCCATCTTCTCCATTTTATAGAGGAGGAAAGTGAGACTTGTGATTGACTTCCCAAGGCTACACAGCCCATCAGAAGTGGACCTGAGATTCAAGCCAAGACCCATTTGCTTCTAGAGAGAATGCTCCTGCCCATTAGGGATGCCAGGCAGAGATACAGCCAAGACCCTCCCAGGTTCCTCCATGTGTCCAAAGCCGATACCATCTGGCTCCCACTGGGGCCACTGGGCCAAATCAGGCAGCCACCTGCATTGCCCAGCCCTCCTTATCCTTCAGCCCATTGGCCTCTCCCTCCCTCCCCAGCTTTCTTAATCCTCTTTGTGGGGATCCTGGTTCAGGCTAAGCCACATGGGCAGGGACAGATGTTATCAGAGGCCCCCTCACTCCCACCCCAGCTGCAGGAAGCCAGAAGTGAACGAGGAGGTGGGGTTCATGCATAATACATAGCCAGACAGGCTGCCATGTCCCCCCAGCAGCCCGCCCCAAGCCTGGCTCTGCCTAGGACATGGAGACTTTAAGTTGAATGAGACAATGGCCCGGGCCAGGGTAGATGGGCAGGTGAGCATGAGATGACCAGTAACTGGCTCTACCCTGGCCTTGTTATTCTTCCATTTATTCAATGAACAGTCAAGTCTCTGCAGTGGGCCAGGCCTTGTGCTGGGCACCAGAGGGAGTGCAATGAGCACAACAGACCTCTCTCAAGCAGCTTACTTTCTAGTGTTGGAGGGGAGGGGAGGGGAGGGGAAGCTGATCCTAAACACACAAAGGAGTATGTAAGGACATATACTCCATGAGAGGTGTCAGGATGGTGGTCAGGAAAAGTCTCCTGAGGAGGTGACCTCCAGCTGAGATCGAATGGCAAAGAGCTATGGGAGGATGAGAGGGAAGGGTTCTTCAGGCAGAGGGAATTGCTCTTGCAAAGGCCCTAAGGCTCAATTTGTTCAGGGAACAGTGCAGGTAAGGGTGGAGGATATGAGATAAGATTAAAGAGGGGGACAGGTACCAGCTAACACAAGGCCTGCAGACCAAGCTAGAAGAGTTTGGATATTGAAGAGCAAGGAGGAGCCCTTGAAGGGTCTCAAGCAGGTGAGTGATAGGTTATGGTTTATGTGAGGATAGGAGCTCTGAAAGAGAGCATCCTTGAAGGGTAGGATGGAGGGATTGTGGAGGGCTTCCTGGAGGAGGAAGTCCAGGGAGGATCCTGTAGGACCTGACTGGACAGGGAGTAGTCTCTGGGTTCCCAGGCAGGGGAAACTGCGCAAACGCCTCTTCTCATTGCACCCCAGCTTAGGTTATACACTTGGTTGAATGGCTGGCTTTGTCCCCTGCCTCTCTGCCTAGCTGTTTAGCCAGGAAGGAGTCCTTGATCCACCAGCCACAGTTGCAGAGACCTGGGTCTCACTGTCCCTTGGAGCTCCGAGGAACCAGCAGCAGGAAAGGTGGGGGTCATAGAAGACACTCTTGATGCCCAAGGCACTTTCTTAAGTGTTGCCCCTTGCATCCTTATGAAAACCCTGCAAGGTGGACAGGGAAGGGATTATCACTTCTCTTTTACAAACAAGGCAACTGAGAAAGGGGGAACAGCTTGCTATAGTCCTGGCCTGGTACCACTGACTGCGTGCAGCCCCAGGGCCCCGCTGCCAGTCTTTCCCTCCCCCAGGCATCCTTAGTTTCTACCCTACCCTGTGGAGAAGGATAGATTGAGGGAGTTTAGAGATCCCAAGGGGCCTAGCAGGCAAAGCTGCTTAGCCCCCACCACACATGCATACCCCTCCCCGTCCAGGTGGCAGTCTGATCACTCCGGGTTGTCTCAATCCCCTGGGTGACCTCGGGGAGCAAATTCCTCTGGATCCGGCTTACTTGGAGGATATAAATTAAAAACCACTTAGCCTTAGGCAGAAAATGGACACATTTGTGCCATGCTGGCTTCTAAGCAGCTCAGGCACGATTCAAGTGAGAGGCTCTGGACCCCTGAGCCAGGCTCTGGGGCGAAGAGCTCTTTGGACCCCTGGGAGACCCCTGCCCTATGGTCCCCTTAATGGCTCCTGACCCCAGGATGCAGAAGTGCAAGAGCCCAGGGCACCACTTCCTCCTCGGGACCAGGTTTTTCTGGATGGTGGTGGCGGCTCACTCTCCCAGCCCCTTCCCTTTGCAGCAGAGCTGAGACCCCTCTGTGGGTGTCCCCCTCACAGTCAGGCCTCTCTGGACTTACTCCCTCCTCCTCCTATAGGATGGCTCGGGTGGCCTGGGCACAGAAGAGGGAAGATGGGTGGGAGGTGGAAGAGGGAAACAGATACCAGTTAGCACATCCACAGAGGCCTTGTTTCTCCGGTGAGGAGTTCCCCACAGCCTCAAAGCCTTCCCTGCTGAAGCCCTGGGCATACATTCACATACAGCATTTATTGAACTGTGTGCCCAGTCCTGGCTGTCATCCTTGCAAGGAAGGCATTTTGTACCCAATTCACTTATGAGGACACTGGGTGAGATAAGACAGTGAGTAAGTGGCAGGACCAGAACCCAGGCTCATTACTGACCCCAAAGCAGCAGTAGCAGCCACAGAAATACCAGCCCAACCCTGAGTTAAGAAATGGTAGCCAAGTGAGAAATGAGGGCCTGCCTTGAGTGGTTAGGGTATAACCATGAGATGGAAATGTGACATACGGAACAGTCAGAGCCCATTACACACAACCCTAGAAATGGAGGACATCCTCGAACCTTTACAGACGAGGAGCCTGAGGGTCAGAGAGGTTAAGTAATTTGGCCTTAGGTTGCACAGTATAGGATGGAGTAGGATTAGCGCACAAGCCCAGCTTGTTTTCAGCTCCCTTGACTGTCAGTCAGAAAGGGCTGGGAGCAGAAACCCCTTCTCTAGCATCTCCCGGACAGCCTGTCCTGCTTCCTGGCCAGAAGGCTCATCGCGTTTCAAGGCAACAGTCCCCTAACGTATTTGCCACGTGCCCTTGAGCACGCCTCCTCTCTCGCATGTGGGCCTCAGATTCCCTTTCTGTGGCACGAGTGGCTGGGCTCGCTGACCTGTCGATCTCTCTGGGTCCCAGGGTCTAGGTCTCACCCAGCCAGCCCTGGAGGACAGCCCCAAGAGCAAATACCTTGTGGGTTTGACTGAGCTGGCTGTGCCTGGGCAGCCAGCAGAGGGCAGTGGCACTCACCACCAGCCTTTGTGGAGGAGGGGTCTCCTACTCTCCCCCCACCCGAGTCCCTCACTGAGGATTTCATGCCCACTGAGGTGGGAGCAGGCCTCTCCAAAACACAACAGACTACTGAGCTGAGCCCACCCTTCCCACCACTGTCACTTAGACCCCATCCCACACGATTGTCCGGGGGGTCCTCAGGCTGGGCCAGAGGAAGCTTAGGGGTATACACAAGGCACCGTAGTGTCACAGGCTCTAGCTTAGCCCACTCTGCCACACTCATGCTATGTGACCTCCGCAAGAGCCTGACCTCTCTGGGCTTCAGCTTCCTTGTCAGTAAAAGGAGGCTGTTGGGGCCAATGACCCTTCTGAATGCTCAAGGGACTTGTAATGAACATACACTCCCTGCTCCTCTGCAGGGCGAGGCCCAGCCTTTAGGACAGCCTTTGTACCAGCACCAGGCCCCTCTTGCTCAATTTAGCTTGTTGCTTTTTTTGTTGTTGTTGTCTTTCAAACCAGAGCAACAGGATTAGCTAGTATTAGCCAAACAGAGGGACCTTTGCCTTTCTGCTCTCAATCTAGGGCCTGAGGGTTCTCCAGACAGGTTGAGAGTTATGGCCTTAACCCTTTGTGGGCTGAAAAAAGTCGTCCTCTCATGGAAAGAGCCCAGAGCTTGTGGCCTGGCTGCCTGGGATCACGTCCTGGCCCTCTCACAACCAGAGCGTGTAACCTTGGGCTGTCCTTCATCTTTGGTTTCCTCATCTGTAAAACAGATAACCACACTCCCTCACGAAGCTGTTGTAAGAATTTGGTGCTTCGCTGCTTATAAAACACTTACTTAACTCTCAGGACCTGGGAGCCAGCTGTCCCACTGCAGCACCCGCCGGTGCTGACGTTCCCATAAGCAGCAGCCTCACTGGCGTGCCAGTCCAAATGAACCGTGGCGCTCACGCGAGTCCACCCCAAGGCTCTCCTGCCAAAAAGGAAGGGCACCGTAGTAAACATCCTGGTTGAAAAGACCCTTCTGGAACCCTTCTGCCTGCTCTGGGAGTATGTTTGCAGAATTTTCTGTCTGCCGTAAAGTTAGGGGCCTTGGTTTTTCTGCTTGGACAGGCAGACTAACAAGTGAGGACATCCCTGCCCTGGATGGCCCAGAGACTCTGGAACATGGGGGTGGGAGACATGAGAAACACAGTACAGGGGCAAATAGAGCCCATGGGAAAGAACCTGGAGAGAACGGAAGCGTCTGCATCAGGGGCTTCTGTTTGTAGCAGAGAAGCTGAGCAAACATTCCAACCTGAGAAAGTCCTTTTTCCTCCCTGCATAAGGGGTTCCCAGGACATGGGGGCAGGGAAGCAGAGCCCTATCCCAAGAGGCTCTGGCGGTTCTGGGAAGGGGGAGCCACTGGCTCCTCCCTGGTTCACCATGGACACGCCAGGCCCCGAGTATCCATATTTTTAAACGAGAGAGTTGGCCTAGATTATGGTTTCCCCACCTTTTTAGCCCCAGAGCCCTTATAATGAACCCCTAAATATAAAGAAGTTGATAGGGAACTATTCTAATGGCTCCAGGGGCCAGACCCAACCCCATAGCACTCTGAGGCTCTCTGAGGACCTCCAGTGCCTCTGGAGTAGGCATCTCTAGGGGCTTGGTGACGGCGTCTTCCCTTTCTCAAAAGATGAGCCCGACATCTGAGAGCACTCCTTTCCCAGTCAGCCATAGCCGCCCCAGCTGCTTCCTGAAACGACTCCATTTTCCAAGGTCCTTCCCTCTTAATAAGGAAACTTGATTTGCCTGCTGCTAATGAGGAAGGGATGCAGGAGGGGGCAGAGCTGGCCGTCTCCTGGACACCTGGCAGGGGAGGGAGTGAAGCCTTATGTGGGTGAGCCTGCGGACCACTCCTGGGGAACCACTGCACCCGACACTGTCCCCTGCCCCGGGACTGCCAGCCGTCCCAGGCTCTTGCCTCGCACCTTTGAGTCCATACTACCAAGGTTCACAAGGAGTTGGGTGGGACCTGCCGTCTCCAGATACACAGCTGTCGGTGAACTCCACCACCACTCGTAGGGAAGTCTCCTGTGTGCTAAGCTGGTGCTCGATGCTGAAGACAGACCCCAGGTTGAACAGGAAAGCGCTGCAGTTTCTGGGCTGGGTCTGAGGGGCTGCAAGAGCCATTGGCCCAGAGCTGAGCACTGAGCGGTGTTAGGCGTGTCCATCTGGGTAAGCGTCGGCTTGTCCATTGGGCAGCTCCGAGCTGAGGCTCCATGGAGCTTGTGTGGCCTAAGTCAGTGCTTCTCCTTACACACAGATTCAGACTCAGGAGAAGTCAAGGCTCTGGGTGGGGACCTTGCTTAGAGTAGCGGGGGTAGCGAGTGCCCCACGATGGCAGGGGCAAGAGGCTCTGTAAGGGATGGGGGAGAGGTGGTGAGCATGGGAGACTTCCTGGGGGCTGGGGCCTTGGAAGGGAATTTGAAGAGCTACACCAGAGGGAAAGAGACCCTGGCCTGGGGTGTCCAAAACACATGGTACAGCTTCCCCAGCCAACTGTTAGAATGTGGCCACATTTGAGCCCTTAAAAGTGGCAGATCCTGGGCTTTGGGGTCAGGCCCCCCACTAGACTAGAAACCCTGGAGGGTAGAGGCTGGGATCTCAAGGCCTGGTGTGGAAGAGGGGTTTGTCAGTTTTGCTGAGTGACGGAATGAGGCAGTCAGAGTCCCGACTCTGCCAGGTCTTGGGGACCTGCTTTAGCCTGCCCACCTCACCTATAAAATAGGTATATCCGCCACTCTGGGCTCAGAGGCCGGGTGTGGGCAGTGACTCACCCTGCCCTTTCTTCCCTTGTTGCTGGCAGGTGGTCAGTCGGGTGGCAGCTCAGCAAGGGTTCGACCTGGACCTCGGCTATAGACTGTTGGCTGTGTGCGCTGCAAACCGAGATAAGTTCACTCCGAAGTCTGCCGGTAGGTGACCACTGGGGGCTCCACGGGTGTCATCAGGAGGAGGGAGGAGTACCGGCCTCTAACCCAGGGCTGTCTGCCGCCCCTGTTGGCTGGTACCTCAGTTTGTCCATATGTGTTGTGAGCCTCCAGAGCCAACAGGTGGGACTTATCTATCCCTCACCTCAGAAAGTATCACCTGTGGGGGTAGGGGGGCGAGGGGGAACTTCAGGGCCAGCGAGGGGCCCAAGGTATACCACACCTCAACAATAGGCTAACAGGAACTATGCATTATCTCATTTCATCACTGCAGTGACCCCTGAGCATAAGCACTGCAATCCCAGTTTTATAGACAAGTAAACTGAGGCTCAGAGAAGCTAAGGAGATTGCCTCCGTCACACAGCTGGAAAGTGGCAGAGTTGGGATTTATGCCCAGGCCCATACTCCGGAGTAGGTATTCTTAACCATGCCACTCCAGTGCATTCATTCAAAACAAACTATTTAAAATAAAACACAAATTAAAATAAAAGCAAATCAGTACTTCAGCGTTCTAACAGCCTGCCCTGCATTCTCCACTGCAACGTTTTCCCCGAAGGTGACCTCATGACCCCATATCAAGCAGAGGTCAGGAAAAGTGCCAGGCTACATTCTGTCCGTGAGGGCTTTATGCCCACTAAAGGTACTGCTGTTCATTCCCCACCATCCTCATTGCTGAAGCAGAGAGTGTGGTGTAAGCTTTAAAAGCCAGCCCTGTCACTTGCTGAGCATGTGGTCCCTGAACCTCACTTTATCTCCCCTGGAAGGCAGGAATGACAATGAGACCTACTTTTCAAGGATCACTATAAGTTCTAGAAATATGTACAGCGCCCAGCATAGCATCTAGATGTTTTCAAAGAACAAATCATCAAAAAAGAAAAAAAATCAATTTATTTCTCCACATAATAATAAAATAGACGTTTTCTCTGAATTTGTCAGTCATTTCTTTGGAGTGTATATAGAAACAACCTTAATGAAAATGTTTAAAGGGCATCTCACGATGTGTTTTCATTAAGTCTGCTCATCCCCTACTCTCTTGAATGCCGGTGTGGGCTCCCTTTCGTGTATGCTGACAGCACTGGGACTGTGGGGTGCTTATTAAGGGTGTGTGAGGTCTCACTAGCCAGTAGCTACTGTGGGATCCTGGATGCGCCTGCCTAGGCTGGGATATTGTTATTGTATTGAACTGCTTGCCAGAACAGAGTCTTAGAATCTTGTAAGTGAGGTCTATTCTGATGGAATCTGCAATTTTAACAATAACTTAAGTCACTGCAATTTTGACAAGGTAAAAAATGTTAATTATCAAAAAAAAAAACATGCATCCGTGTCTCCGTTGAGCACTTGCTCTATGCAGGCACCTGGCCAGGGCTGGATTACAATGAAGAGTAAAATAAACATGGCCCCACCTCGAGAAACCACAGTCTGGAGCAGGGTTTGGCAAAATTTTTCTGTAAAGGGCCAGATAGCAAATAGTTTAGGCCTTGCAGGCCATACAAACAACTGTAGATAATATGTAAACAAATAACTGGCTAACTCCAATAAACCTTCCTTTATGAAAGCAGGTGATGTGCTATAGTTTCCTGACCCTTGGTCTAAAGGGATAGAAAAACATTGATCAGATAATTACAGGTGTGTGTGTGGGTGTGTGTGTGTGAGAGAGAAGAGAGAGTTCAAGCTGTGGTAAGTGTCATGAAGGAAAACTCAAATGGGTGGGGGAAGGCTTCCCTGAGACCCAAAGGTTGGGTAAGAGTTGAGTAGTTGAAGAAAAGGAGTAAGAGCTTCTTCCCAGGCAACGGGAACAGCCTGTGCAAAGGCCCTGAGGTAGAAGGAAGCATGGCTTTTGGCAGAGCTAAAAGAAGGGCAGTATTTCCAGAGCCTAGAGGCAGAAGTCAGCATCAGTTAGACACATGGGGCCTTCTTGAGGGTTGTGTCTTTGTCCTGAGAACAACAAGAACTTAGCTAAATTCTTATTTGGCAAGATCAGTCTAACTACAAAAGAACAGATTGAGCAAGGGCAGGGGAAGGGGCAATGTGGATGCAAGGAGCCAGTTAGCAGATTGCTGGAAACATCAGGATAAGGAGGCTGGTGGCTGGACCAGGAAGGTTCCATTTCCTATGGAGTGTAGTAGAGACAAAGGCATGAATCTAAGGGCTAGGTATGAGTCAAAACCAAGACAGGCAAGCTTGGCCAGAGGGGTAGGGGGAAAACAGGACAGCCAGTTGTCTCAGAAGCCCTAGCTGCTCCCCAGTGAGGGAGGAGAGGCTCAGTGCCCCATTCAGTTTCTCCCTCAGGCATCTCTCATGTCCCTGCTAGTACATGCTGGGTGCTCTTCTGTATCTTGCTTCATGCCCAGCTTCCTGTGACACGGAGTACTGTCTACAGTTATGAATGAGGAAATTGAAGCTCAGAAAGGTCTCGTGACTTGCCTGTTGTCACAGAGCTCATAAATGGTAGAGTTGAGACTTGAGCTCGTAGCCTCCTGATTCCAGGCCTAAGGCTTTGCTCATTCCATCAAACTGACTTTGGGGCTGGTCAGGGACCTAGATTTAGGAGGCCTTTATTCTCTTGGATCAGGATCTGGGAAGCTGCTCCACTTGGGAGAGCTTTTCCCTTCATGTAGGTCTCTCCAACATAGCCCTGCCCTCCTCTAAGTGGTATTTCCAGTATCACTTCTCCTAAAACAAGCAATTTGTTCTTTCCTCCATCTGTACCTTCGTCGTACACAGCTCTTTACAGTTTATAAAGCCCTTGTTCCTGCATTGTGTCTATTACGACATAGGATATGCCTGGACCCCTGAAGTGCGTTCTCGGGATACCCATTCTGCAGCTGAGAACACCGAGACCCAGCAATGCCTGTGGCTTAGCTGTCATTTGAGTGTCTCTTATTAGGAGTCAAACCCTCATCAGCACTGACAGCCATGACTAACCACCTTTCACAGGCCACCCTCACCCCTTGAGAAGATGGGCCCTGCAACTTTCAGGATACCAGTCACCCTATACTTGGCCTGTGTTCTAGGAAGGCAGGGTGCCAGTCTGAAGGGGGAATCTTCAGCTGCGGGTTTATTGGCTGGATAAAGGGTCTGCTGGGGTCAGACTAGACCACCAGAGGGGTGGAGGCCAAGGGGAGCAGAGCAGTGACCCCAAGTTCTAGAGGCAGCTCTAGCATGGCACCTGTCTGCCATGTTGCATACCCCCTGGAGCTGTGGCCTCATCTGTAAAGAGGGATTATATGCCTATCTCACAGGCGGCCTGTGAGGATTAAATATGATTTCCTAATCAGGGAAGCAAGGGGCTCAGCTAATACCTGACGCACAGTGGGTGCCAAGTAAATATTACTTTCCAGCCTTCCTTCTCTACTTCTGTCTGTCTTTTCCCCCACATGGTTCTCAACTCCTTCAAGGCCCTTTCTGCCCCAGCAAGGCTGTTTCACCTCTGCTCTCTTTCCCGAAGCTCTGTGAGTGTATGACCTGCTGTAACCCCACTTCCAGCTGCAGGCGTGAGGGTCCCCGTGGCCTCGGGGGGTGTGTGTGTGTGCGTGTGTATGTGTGTGGTAGCCGCGCTGACCACAGCTGGCCTCCCAGCCAGGCCTCTATAGTCCTAGGACATGCTCTCCCTGCAGAGCTCCTGCAGCCAGCTTGTGCCTCCTCTCCACCCTGCTATTTTTCTGTCTCTGTCTGGGCTCCCACTCTGTCTGACTGGCTTATATAATTTTTACCCTTCCAATCTCTGCCTCTTCTTTTTCTCTGAGGGTCTCTGACATCGTATGTCTGTCCCTGTCCTTCCCTTCCTGCCACCTCTCAGACTTTCTCCTTGTGGGTTGTGTGTGTGTGTGTGTGTGTGTGTGCGCGCGCGTGTGCGTGCACGTGTCTGTGGGGGGGGCGCGTGTGTTGTGAGTGTCTGTGTGTGTGTTGGGGTGTGCTGTGTGCATGTCTGTGTGTATCTGTATGCATCTCTCCCCTTCTCTCTCTGCCTGCCTCCGCAATTTCTTCTCCTGCTTCATTTCCCTGTCTGTCTCTTGTCAGGAGGCCAAGCTGGGGCCAGATGAGGGCCGGTGGGATGAGATCATGCAGCAAAGAACGGTGCTTTGTCAGGAGAGATGGCAGTGAGGTGGGCTGGGCTGTGCACGCCAGCATTGGTGGGCTCTGGAGCAGGAGCTCAGACCGGGGAGTAGTGCTGTGCGGGTGTGTGTGTGTGTGTGTGTGTGTGAGAGAGAGAGAGAGAGAGAGAGAGGGCGAGCGCGTGAGCACAGAGCAGACTGCAGCAAACCGCCAAGTCAGGCGTCTCCACGTGGGCCCTTCAGATACCCAGCCCCCAGCTCTTTGTTCTGGTGCAGCCTTTAGCCTGATGCTTGCACGTGGGAACACACACACACACACACTCAAACGGGCAGGAGCCTCCTCATCGGGAAGGTCCTTGGGGGCTAAGCTGCTCCCTTTTTTGGCTTTGGTACAGAAGGTCACCTGTCTCATCCCCCAAGACTGTGGCATGCCCACCCCCCGCCCCCCACTGCTACTGCGTGCCAGCCCGCAGCAACTTGGCAGGCAGCGCTGAAATGTCAGCCTCCTCGGCACCAAGCAGGCCCATCCCTGCTGACTATGTGGGCGCCAAGTACCAGGCAATCTCCATGTCCAAGGTCCCCAAGAGCCCTCTGCCTCAGCTACTGTCCATGCTTGAGTGCCTCTGTGCCCCCTCAGCTGACCTCTGTAAGCAACCCAGCAATATATTAAAATGGTCGAAAAGGAATGCCAAAACTCAAGGGGTAGGGAGCTCAGGGTCGAGAAGCGGGAGCTGCCCCAGGTCCCAAGGCATGGCAGAGCCTAGAGTAGAGCTTGGGATGCCTGGTGCTTGTCCCTACACTCCTCCTGTCTCCCTTAGGCAGGTCAGTGATGGCTCTGGATTCTCGTCTGGGAGATGAGAAGCGCAGGGCTGTTGGCAGAGTGGAAAATACGGCGAGAGTAGCAGGTATGGGAGGTGCCAGGGTGTCCTAGGAGCATCTGGAGAAGGGACCAGAAAACTCAGGGCGGAGGTCAGCGCTGAAGAGGTGGCCCCTGAAACCTCCAAGAAAGAGGAGACCAGCCTTCTTTAGTGATGAGAGAGCGTGGTTGTTACTCACGCACCCGTGGGCTGGACATGACCCACAGACATCTGAGTCTTACTACTTGTTGGTGTTTAAAACAGCAGATTAGTTGCCAACAGTTGCTCTTTGCGAGATTACGCTGTCAAGTCAGATGCTTCCTTTCATTGGGAACCTTGGACCCATGACTGACTGGGGGGTGGCTGACCCCACCACGTTGTCTCACACCCACGCATTTCCTATGGCTGGAAACCCCCAGGCCCTGTGGACATGTATGTTTCTGACCTCTGCTCTAAGCACACCCTCACATCCCAGCAAAACAACCTGAGTCCCAGGACCAAGAGAGGAAGCCCAAGCTAAATGAATCCCTTGCTCTGTGTCCACCAGCATCTGCTTGGTCTGGTTTCTCTGATGTGCTCCCAGAGGAGCTGACAGTAGACCCTGGGGAAAGGACCGAGCCAGCCAGGGAGGTGAAGAATCAGGAATGTGATGGCTCCTGCCTTGTGCCTTGTGTGGGGTCCACGAAGGAGAGGGGCTCAGGAAGGGCTCAGTCCCGCCTTGGAGCCCTTAGTCCCAGGGGGCTTCAACAGCAACTTGTGCAGTAGCTCCGGGGCTCAGAGACAGACCCCAAACCCAGGGGGCCCTGTGGCAAGTGTCCCACCTCCATCAGAGGTTTGGGTTGGGACAGAGGCATTAGAGTCCAGCCAAGTCTTTTCACCACCTCTACCCAGGACTCCTTAAAACAGGAGAAGGTGGGTCATAACCCTTTCCCTCTGTGTTTGAAAACAATCCTTCTTGGTTCCCCCTGGCTGAATGGGGGCTCTCAGACCCCCGTGATGGTGGGGACATTCCTGGCCTTTCTTGGAAGCTTGGCTCCTCTCTGTGCCTTCACACCTCCCCCATGGCCTCTCTACGTCTCTCTCTGCCCATCCCAGAGCACACAGGCGCCTTCCCATCACCGTCACTGGGGAGGACAAATGGCCTCATTCAGGGACACCCTGCCAGATCTGTCTCTCTAAGACAAAGCTGTGCGCAGCTCTGCGTGAAAAACGGCTTGCGGCTGCCCAGCGAGCAGGCAGGATTGGTGGGTGCAAATTGCTAGGGATTTGTTAACGCCCGCCAGCTCCCCCAGAGACAGTGGACAGGCGGGCCCTCGCCCTTGAAATGCCAGGCTGCCTGGCTGGGTGCCTTGTCAAGGCCAGGACAGACTTCCTCCTGCACAACAGCCTCCACCCCCTCATCTGAGCTCAGCAGAGCTGAGATGTGGGGGAGGGACTTGCCTTCCTTCCTCCTACTCTGGCCTCTGCACTCCTGGTCAGGTCCTGCTCAGGAAAGGGCTCTGAATTCCATCACCAGGCCCCTGGGAACCAACTTTCTGTCAGCCCTGTTTAATGGACAGAACCTGTTCACACACTTACCTCCCGCTGACTCATTACTACTGAGAGGGCACTGGGGCTCTTAACAGCATGCCCATTTTATAGAGGGGGAAACTGAGGTGCCAACAGGGAAGAAACAGATCCAGGTCCTATGGCTGTAGCAGGGTTTTGACCTCTATGGTAAGATCTGGAACACAGGGAGCAGTACCGCTTCTCAGTGACCCTGAGTGAGCTGGTGGGGTAGGTTGTGCTGAGCCAATGGTCCCCAGCTTCTCTCCTCCCCCAGCTCTCTCAGAGCTGAGGCCTGGGATCCAGTGGCCTCACTTTGCTCTTGGAGAAAAAGAACAGTGGGGAGGAGCCCATGTGATGAAGGGTTTGTGGACACAGCGTTCCCAGGCTAAGGAATTGTGGGGAGGGATGGCTGCAATGGTCCCTGGGGTGTCCAGAGTGAACAGTGAGGAGGGCGCAGTGCCATGGAAGAAAGAGACAGGGCAGATTTAGAAACAGCTTCAAGGCCCTGGAAAAGGGAGTTGAGTATTTCAGTGGCCGCTCTGCAGCGATTGAAAACTAAGTCTACCAAGAATTACCACCATGTAGAAATGCTGATGACATGATATTAAATTTTTTAGAAGGGCAACAAAACGATATATTCGGTATGACCTCAGCCAGGTGCAAAACAAAACATATACATTTACTTAGTCATGGGAAACAGAAAACAGGATACATACCAAAATGTCAACTTATAAGTAACAAATCTGGGGCAAGGTGGGGTGTCACTATTTCCCACATTTTCTTCAGGGAGCATGAATTCTGTTTTAAGCAGAAGCAGCAAAGGTCATTGTGAGTTCTTTTGGAGTTTGGCTGGAGTCGGCAGGAGTGGGGTGAGACAAGAGCACCGTTGTCTCCAGGCTGGCTCAGCAGTTTTCCCAGTGCAACCCTCTCTGATTCCCTGAGAGCCCCTAGGGGTAGGCCTCTGCTGGTAGGGAGGCTGCTCTTCTGTCTCCCTGTCTCTGCAGGATTAGCTCATCGCTGGCTCCCCTACAGAGCCAGGCTATGCAAGGACATTTCTGCCTAAGGCCTAGCTGGTGGATACCTGCTTTCCAGGCCTGTCCAAAATAAAAGGGGATTGAAGGATGAGGGCACAGCCCATGGCAGGGGAACCTGGGTGCCGAACCCTCAAGGTGGGGCCATTTTCTTACCTGGATCCTGGGACTTCTTGGCCTGGCCACGTGATTGTTAGAGGTAGGGAGGGAGGGAACAATGAGGCACATGGTAGGGAAAGGCAAGGCTGCTGGAAGACCCTCAATGAAATGATGTGTCTGCATTTGGGTTCTCCCAGGTGTGAACCCTACAACAGAGATTCTAGTGCAACAGATTTATTTAGCAGGATCCCAGAAAACACTGGTTGGGAAGCAGGGAAATGAGACAGGGAAGGGAAGGAGGTCGATGATAAGTGTGTTGTCAAGCAGGATACCTCCTGTGGACACCTGCATGGAGCTCTGGAAACTGCATAGAACATGTACCCAGTCAGCCTGAGAGGCAAGGACGAGGAGGTATTTACCCAGCATTTGGTACCCAGTATTGGTTGAGGGCTTCTTGGAGGTCGGGGCACAGATACACACACCCTATAACAGTTCCCTTGGCAAAGGTGCAAGCAAAGTCACAGTGCGCGCAGTAGGCAGAGGGCGTGTAATGACACATCTGCAGTGCCTGCAACCGGCAGTCTCCCAGTTTCAGTTATTTGCATCCCGTCCTCATCATCCCTGCCATTTTCCAGTCCCACTCATATTATGATCAGTATTTTTCATACTGTTACATGTTCATTATGACTTTAAGGTGGGAATTTTAAAGGGAAACTTTATATCTTACATTGCTACCATAACTGGCAGATCGGTCTGCCTTGCCACATTTCAAAACTGTTAAAATAACTGCCCTGTGCCTGGGTTGAGCTGTAGGTGCCTGCTCTATGGCTGGGGCCTGGGCCAGCTCTCCACCAGTTAGAAAGGGTAATGGACATTAGGAAACTGAGACTCTTCTCCTTAAAATAGCAGCATCCCAAATATGGGAAGAGAACTGATGTGGTATTGGATTTCTCACTGAGTCTTATGACCACCCAAGCCATCTCAGGGGCCACATCCCCTAGCCTATACGTGAGGGTGCTTCAGTCAAAGAGGACGGACTGATGAGGCCACAGGAGCCAGGCCACCACCCTTCACTTCTGTCTCCCCTGGGTAGGCTGTGCCCTGCCCAGCATCACTTTCGTCCACAGTCCCATGCATCTACATCATTTCTCTACTTTTGCAGCTATAGGAAGAATGATAAGGTCTCAGCTATGAGAATGCCTCTCAAAATAAGAAATACCAAAAACGAATTTTCAGGGCAAGGAATGATTAACATCTTGTACCAGGCCCACTCCGCACTAAGCACAGGGGCTACAAGTGCATGTAAATGCACCGCACACAGTTCCTACTCTTGGGGTTTGAAATAAATGAATGCCTCATTCTGTAGGGGAGAAATGACAGTTATCCTACCCACAAACATAGCCCTTTACACGGTCTTCCTCATCCAGTCACATGAAATTTCCAAGGCAGGCTGATTCTCATTTAAAGAGGAGGAAACTGAGGCTCTGAGGGGTTGGGAGGTGGCCTCAGTAGGGGTAGAAATGAGACCAGAGTTCTGGCTCTTCCTACTCCTCTGCAGGTGTCCCTTTGGAGCTGACAGCCTCTGGGGAGATGCAGGGCCACAGGGTTATCGCCCCATAGGTATCCAGGTTGTCACCCTGCAGCCATAGTGCACCCAGGACAGAGGTCCTGACAAAACTGTCCCCACCAGCCCAGGGTGCCCTGAAGATACCAGGGCAGCCCCCGAGAAGTTAACAAAGCCATCTGCAGCAATTAATTCTGCAGAGCAAAGAGCCAGGTAAGAGGATTAAGGAAGCCAGAGCTTTGGTTTTAAGATGGAGCTTAGCGTTCTCACCCCCAGAGGAGGATTTCAGGGGATTCGTGGGTGTGAGAGTGAAATGGAGCAGGGACTTGGCAGAAAGTGACAAGGTGGTTCTGGAACTTTTGCAACCCACAGCCTTGTAAATACCTTCTGGGTTAGACAAACAGACAGGAATTAACGATGGTGCAGGTTATCATCAGCCTTCCCTATTTATACTTACAGGCCCAGGGCAGGGCAGGGCAGGGCAGGGCACC
Organism: Cynopterus sphinx; assembly: GCA_030015415.1. Taxonomy (NCBI): domain Eukaryota; kingdom Metazoa; phylum Chordata; class Mammalia; order Chiroptera; family Pteropodidae; genus Cynopterus; species Cynopterus sphinx. The sequence continues at coordinate 50,142,447 of CM057382.1, forward strand.
TGGATTAGGAAAAATTCTGATGATGATAGAAAATATTTGGTCCGCATTTCCTCCGTTCTGGGCACTGGGAACTCACTTATCCCACATGATGATCCTAGACCCACGTTTTCCATTTTCACAGATGAATTTGATCAAGGCCACCTGGCTACAAAGAGCCAGAATTGTGATTTAAATAAGGATATGTGACCCTGAAGCTGTAAGTGGCCCCTTATTCTCTATGAGCAGGTTGAAATGAGGTCCTGGGAAAGACATGTTAATTGCTCAAGAGCTTGTTGGGATCACCTGAATTGCTTGTATGTGGAGATATTAAGTACAGTGTTTGACAATGATTTGTCCTTATTGGTAGGTTAAACACCCCACCCATCTTCAAGCTCATTCAGCACTCACAGTCCAATGGATGGTGGGTGAGTAGCTGAGCCTGGCACAAAGTAAGCATTCAGTACATGTCAGCTATTATTGCCAAAATTTCCTGGTCAGCCCCAATTTCAAATATATTTTCCAGAAACTATTCAGCTAATTCACAGAGTAGTTAAAAGCATGGACTTTGGCACAGCTTGCCTGTATGTGAATCCCACCCAGCCCTCCCCTTCCAGCTGTGTGACCTTGGAAAAGTCACTTAACTTCTCTGTGCCACAGTTGCCTCATTTGATGAAAGGGGATGGTGGTGATAATACCTACATCATAGGCATAAATGAGTTAACATGTATACGGGCTTAGAATAAGGCCTGTTGTATGCTAAGTGCTATATATGTATCAGCAATCGTATTCCCACATCCTGGCATTCGCACTTCCCTAGGATGCCTCTCATACCTGTAATAGCTGAAAACTCTGCGCCTGACCCTGTGTGGTAGTTTGGGGTCTGGAAAATGTGGAACCTGTGTGTGTAGAATAGCTAGGGCCAAGGTAAATGCCAGCCACATCCACTTTCAAGTGAATAGAAGATGAGTGGGACCCTATTAACTCAGATGAGGAAATGGTTTCCTTCCTGAAGCTCCAGGGCCAGAAGCCCACAGCTGTCTCCAAGACAGCAGAAGCTCACTTGGGGTTAAGACTGCATTTCCTTCCCCTCAAGAAAAAGAGTCTAGGCCCCAGTGGGGGAATGGAGAGAGTAGAGAGCTGAGGGAGGTTGGACTAAGCTAGCAGCACTCTGTGCCTCGGGCTGGGAAAGTTTGAGGGCCTCTGTCTCACCAAGCCTCCCAGCAACCCTTCCCAAAATTCTTTCAAGAAAGAAACTTAACATGCTATCTGTTGAGCTTCTGCTTTGTGCCAGGCACTGTGCTGGACATGTTATGAACGTCAGCACTGATCTTCACAATAGCCCAACCCATTTTATAGATTGGAAAACTGACTACCAACGAGATTTATTAACCTGCCCAAAGTAACTTAAATCCTCTGTGTAATGAGGCAGGGGATGAGTGGATAGACAGCTCTGAATGGATGTCTATCGGCACGCCTGAAACTGAAGAAGAAAAGGAAAGAAGCAAGAGAATGAGGGAAGTAGGGTATGGGCCAGGATGGAAGGACCTGCCTCGACTCCAAGTACTTGTTCCTGCTTCTGGAAACTGTGGCTCTCAGGACATGCACAACCAATGTCTGGACCCCAGAGTGGGGACAGCATGGGACAGGAGTCCTAGCTTGGGCTTCAGAATCAGGCAGACCGAGGCTGAGCGCTGTCACTTCCATGCCTTGTGTGACCCTGGCCACACACCCTCCAGCCTCTCATGAAATGATGGGTGCAAAGTCCTTAACACAAGCTGGCATCTCACAAGGGCTCTGTATATAATCGCTCTAATTATTAAGTCCTGCCTTGCAGTACAGGCTCTGAAATCCACTTACTGTGTGACTTCATGCAAATCACTCCACTTCTCTAAGCTTGGGGTCCAGTGAATCTAGAATCCAAGCCTCCTGGCCGAAGAGGCAGCATTTCCATTTCCGTGGCAACCCAACTGCCTCTCAGGGGACCATCTGGATGATTGCATCCTGGCAAGGTGCTGCCCAGGCAACCAGGTGTTTGTGTTTGGCAGTGGAAGCTCTGCAGGGTGGTAATTCCCCTCACTGGGGACAGGGTGGTGGCCAGGCAGGTGGCTAGAAGGAAGCATGGCCACTTTGGTCATGCCTGCCCTGGCTAGTCCTGGGCCTAGAGAAAAACAGACCCCAGAGCTTGGGAACTCTGGCCAATGACTTTCCTTGAGGAGCTATTAACAATTGCTTCCTTATATTGCTAGGCACATCTCCTGGCTTGTTGAAGCTGGCCAGGTGGGAAATAGTTCCTGGGGCTGGACTTCTACGGGGAATTCTGAAGGACCCAGTCTCACCTGTTTGGGATGAGTTGCCACTATTGTCTCTAGCAGGAAACAGGAATTATTGGGGTTAGGAGTCTGCCTTGCAAACGGGCAGATCATTATAGTGACAGCAAAGACTTGATGCAAAGGATGAACTAATTCACCCCTTCCACAATGGTGCATGGGCACCTGTTTATGTGAGGACGTGGTGATTGGCATTTAGGTAACCCTAGAGATTGCCTGTACCCTCAAGGAGCTCACAGACATGGTTGTGCTTAGGAGAAACACGACGTTGTCAGACCCACATCAGCAAAGGGGGGAGCTGAATAAGAGGGGAACCCCCTGGGGCCACCCACTTCCAGCAGAAAGCTCCTAACCCAGATAGGGTTGGAAAAATGAGGGACAATTCAGATAGCCTATGTTCTACCATCTCTTCACAGAAGGGAGCCTCTTGACTCTTACAGCAACTCGTAAGAAAGAGTTCTGTCCCCTTTTTCCAAGAGAGAAAGTGGGGCTCAGAAAAGTGAAGTTCATGCCCAGGGTCTCAGCTGGGCTGCGAAGAACTGGGTCCCTCTGCCTCCACAGTGCATCCTCCAGGGAAGCTGCTATAGTGGTGGGCTGCCAGGGGAGGCTCTACCTGGAAGCCTGAAACCTCTAAGCTGAAAGAAATAGCCCTCTGCCTTTCTGTCCTATCTTTTTCCCTCTCTCTCCCTCTCTATTTCCCTTCTCCCTGTGCTTTCTCTCACTCTCCGTCTCTCCTAATCCCCCTTCTCCTTTCCGTCTCTACCCCTCTCTCTCTTTTTTTTTTCTCTCTCTCTCTCTCCTTTCTCCCTCATTCTCTTTGTCTCCCCTGTCCCCTTGAGACCACAGCTCCTCACTTCACTGATCCCTCTGGCTGCAGCTCAGCTCTGCCCTGGAGTCACCTGCAGACTCTTGCCCTGCCTGGGCTCTCAGACTCACTATCCATGGGCGCCCTGATCCAGCCCCAGCCCAGGCCTGGTCTGTGCCCCTGAAATGCCTGCTGCTGACTTATACTACCCTGTCAGCCAAGGAAGTGACATAATTGCATGGATTGCCGTTTCCTCCAGACTCTGTGTGGTCTTGAGCCCATTCTCAGATGTGCGCACCAGATGTTTAGAATCACTTCCTCCCAATTAAGCCTCTACTGGGAGTCAAAGGGGCCCTGTGTGTGAAGGGTTCAAGTCTGTACAGATAGGGCTTGGGAGAGAAAATGGGAAACTCCCCCTCCGCATGCACAAATAGCAGAAAATGGGTGTGCTGTTGTGCTCTGTGGGGAAGCCGAGCAGCTGAGAAATGCAGTCGGATAACCCTGTCCCCTTGGCTGTGAGCTGTGGTGGATGTGAGGCTCCTGGGCGGACTCTAGGGAAAGACTGATGTGCCCATCCCCTGGAAACAGGGCTTTTTCATCTGATTTTTCTCCTTCCACCCCAAATGGGGAGAAAACTGGGGGAGGAGAAAAATAAAAGAGGAGGAGAAAGGTGCTGCCCCTCTAAAGAGAGGACAGGAAGTGCAGAGATGGCCCCATAGATTAGCATCTCTTTCCTCTGAGGCTCTGGTGTCTTGGTATAACCAAGGCTAGGTGTGGGGGTCCCAGGGTCCCTCCTATACGGAAAAGGCTGCCCCAGCCCCATATCACAGACCCCCACATGCACAAGCCAGGTGATACAAAGAGCAGTGGCATCCAGGTTGAAGATACAGGGTGGCTCTAGGAGATCAGAGGGCCCAGAGCCCCCAACAGGGCAGCCACCACACAGAGGACCACCGAAGGCCATGAGAGACACATACCCAGAACCGCCAGGGTTGCCAGTACTACAAGAGATCTCATGAAGTTTTTAATGTTGTTGACCACCTCTCACTTAAGACCCAGCACTGGCCAGTCCATCCATGACTGAAAGCAGGCTCTCAGATAGCCAGTGGAGGCATGTGACTGACATTATTGAGGACCAAGGTGAAGACAGTTGGACCCATGACTGATGGGAGGAGGAAGGGTCAGTCTGAAGGGACCGTGTCATCTTCACTGAATACAGAAAGATGCCTCAGGCCCTGTTAGCAGGGGAGGATTGGTATTGAGGAGCTTGTGAATGGGGCCAGAGTCGTGGGACAAGACTTTTGAGGTGTAGAAAGAACCTGTATGGTGAGTGTCCAACTGTGCAGGTAGGCCATGCTAGGCTTGCATCCTGCTCCCCTGCTTCCACGCTGTGTAACTTTAGGTAACTGACATCACCTCTCTGAGCTTTCACAGTGGCGTCAGGAAATGAGGCTAACCACACATCCCTCCCAGGATTGTTTGTGTTGAGGTGTTGAAGACTAGAAGGGATGACGTAGGGGAAGCTGTGCCCTACATGTCATGAAAACTTGGTATCCATTTGCCACATCCTAGTCACAGGCAAAACTGGTAGGCAGAGAGTACCCTCCCCTCGCAAACATCAGCTGTGAGAGGGAAAAGGCCGGGTGGGGGAGGAGGATGCCCTGTGCTGGAAAGGAAAGGGGAAACAGGAAGACAATGCACTTTTGGAAAACAGAAGACATACAATAAATATAAATAGTAAGTATCTATAGTAGTGTTTTTATTGCTACTGTTATTCTCTAACATGGATGTCAAAGTACAGAGGGCCTTTCGGGATCACCTGGCCCAACCCCCTATTTTTATTTGAGAGGAGACTGGCACAGAGAAGGGATCAGGCTTCTCAGCATCCGTCATCATACTACGAGTGGGGCTGAAATGACATGATACTACTAATACCCTTCCCATTACTACTACTAGTACTGCTACTACTCCCAAGACAACTACTATTACCGCTAATATTACTGTTATTAATACTACCATGCCAAGTGCTACTTCTAGTTCTGCAGTTATTCTATTACTATACCTAATCAATTAAGGAATTGACTTGTATTGAGTCCTTACCGTGTCCCAGACACTAGGCAGAATACTGCATGTACATCCTCTTCTTTCATCTTTATAAAAATGTTAAGAAAAAACAGAGAGCCAGCTAGCAAGTGGCAGGGCTAGAATTAGACCTATGCAGTCCTACTCCAGACCTGCACACTTGGGTGCCAGGTCAAGTGTGGTACCTCCCAAAAGGAGGCAGGAGGCTTGACAAACCCTGAGTCCTGGGCAAATGGCCTGATACATCCTGGGAGCAGGGCTGCCTTGTGGTTTAGCCCAATGGGCAGCTGCCTTTGTGAAGGGATCTAATCTCTGTCCTGCCTTGTCTCATGAGCCCTGAAATTCCACTATTCACTTGACTTGCTTTGGATTAAAGTACTCGTCTCTCTGTAAGTTAGCCTTGAGGACAGCATGATGAGGGGCAGCGAGGTCGGGTCCCAGGCTTGGGCAGGCCTGGCTTTCAGTTCAGGCTCTTTGCAAGCTGGGTGACCTTGAGTTTATCCCTTTACCTCCCAACAGTGGAATTTCATATATGAAACTCCAGCTCAGGGCCTCACAGAGTGGACCTCCATTTTATGTCCAAAGGGTGTGTCTGCCCCAGAATCACTCTAGCTCTCCTGTGACATTGAGAGACTCCTGGCACAGCCCCAGGTGCAACACTCCTTGCATATGAGAACCCCACCCCCAAGGCTCAGACCAGTGATGGCAGGAAACCAAAAGACTGTGTCTAGGAAAGACGCAGAATTTAGAGGCTATGCAGCCACTGATTTTGTAAACATGTATTGAACACCACAGTGTCTGTGGCCTATGCTGAATATTTGACACTGTGTGAGTGAGGGACGTGTGGCCCTTGCCCTCTAGGAGCTCCAGGTTTGGCAGAGCAGTAGACTTGGAATAAACACCCCGCCCCCAATGATGTCATCATTGCAGTAGGTTCTCCAAAGGACCGGTGGTGGGAGCCACAAACTTAAGAGCTCAGATAAGGTTTTCTTGAGAAAATGACCTTAGCAGGATGGCTTCAAGGAGAAAATCTACCCAAGAAGAGGGTGGAGAAAGGCATTCCAGGCAGAGGAATAGCATGTGCAAAGGCCCCAAGTACAGAAGGAATATGGGTTCAAATTTCCTCCCTACTCCTTCTGACTTGGAGTCCTGGTGCAAGATGCTTCTCTTTTAGCCTCAGTTTCCTCACCTGTGTAATGGGAACTATGCCACCTGCCTCCCAAGGTTCCAAGCAACCTGGAGGTTAAGGTATGTGAAGGTGCTGGTGCCCAGTACTGCTTCCCTGAATGCTGCTTCCCTGGAGGCTGTCTCTTGGCTCCTGGCCTTCTACCACCCCCAACACAAGAGGCCTTGTTCCTTAGTGCAATTAGGTAATTAGGCCAAATTCAATTAAACACCACACTCCTAGGTCTGCCTGGGGCCCGAGGAGGGTGTAGGCTCTCCTTGCTAAAGGGGAGAAGCAGGAGTGCAGAATTGGTTCCCAGAGCTGTACTTTCCTACCATGAATCCCAGAATACTGCCTGCATCCAAGATGGGGAAACTGAGGCAGGGAAGAGGCAGTGGTGCTTGGCCCTAAACCATAGCATCCTCAGGGCTGAGATCCCCGAGGCTAATTTTCTTCCCCCTTCTTAAGGTCCTCAACCCAGGCTGATGGTCCATGGCTTATCCCACCTTTCACATTCATCAGGGAAGTTTGGCTCCTCATCCCCCGCAGATTGGTGGGATGATGGGGTTCAGCTTCCCTGCCACCCTTGGATTTGTGGCAGTTTCCCATCCTAGCTGCAAGCTGGTACCCAACCACTGTTTAACTCTTTGGTTTGCATGGTTTAGGGGGAGAGCATGCCTCCAATAAAGTTGGGCAAACCAAGGATTATAAATGAATGCCTTTAAGGAACTAGCTGGAAGCATCCAGACAGGAGCAACCCAGGTTGGGGGTAGCAGAGGGGCCCTTCCAGAGACCGTACATGGGACTTCCAGAGCTTTGAATGCCAAGCTAAGAAATTCAAACTTGAACTTGATTCTGATAGAACTTGATTCTAAGCCATGGAATGTTTTAGATGAGGGAGTAACATCGTCAGATTTGCCTTTTAGAAAGCCTCAGTACGTAGAGGAGGGACCTAGGGGCCAAAGGCAGAGAAAAAGAAAAGTTTGGAGGTGTCCAGACAAGAGAGTGCTGGAGTGGAATTATGCCATATGTGTAGAGAAAGGATGGATGTATATTGGGAACGTGACCCAGTGATGCCTGTTGCCTAAGTCCTGCCCAGGCTGCCACAGGCTGGGCCTCGGAAGTTCATTTCATGACATGGGATTGTTTTATGCTTGACTCTCAAGTTATGGGTTCTAAAGATGGTGCACAGCACCTTTCTGGGGGGAAAAGTCTTAACTTTGGATTCACTTAATTTTAATGGTTTTATGGGATTTTATTGCTAATCAAAAAATAATACATATTCCTTATAAACCATTGAGGCCACAGAAAATTATGAAGAAAGTAAAGAGTAGCTGAAATCTCATTACTACGGGATCACAGCTTGGTAAAGAACTATTATTCAATAATGTTGAGTAGCCATTATGGGCAGGTACGGAGCCACTAGGTTTTTTGCAGTGATCAAAAGAGACAAAATCCCTGCCTTTATGGAGCTCACGATGTCCCAAAAATGGCATGTGTATAGATACGTTACCAGTAAATTTACAAAAATGGGACCATGATGGGCCCACTACTTTGCAGCTGGCTACTTTACCTTAGGGGGATTATGTTTGTTGTAGGCATCTTGCCTGGCCCACTCTGGCCTCCATAGGGAATCAGTGAGGGTCAGCTCAGTAGTGACAGTTCTTAGGGCCTTCTCAGCCATCCTAGGGGAAACCAGTGCCATCAGCAGCAAAGAGAGTTCCAGTATCTGTACTAAATGTCTTCACTAGGTGGAGAAGTTGTGGCCCAGAGAGAGACAGTGACCTCCTGTTGGTCACACAGCAAGCCCCCAAGTCTTTCTCCCAGGCAACATCTATCTCAGTTGAGACTTGGCCTCTGGGCGGAGGAATGTCCTGTTCCCACCTGCCAACTTCAGCTCTGCGATCCCGATTTCAACATCAGGCCTCCCACTCCTTGCCCTGCCTTTGGCAGCCACTTTGAATTTTCCCCCGACAGACATTCCTATGTGGCCTGTCTGCTCACGTTCAGAGCCCCAGGCAGTAAGGGATATGTGGGACCACAACAGGGAGTGAAGGAAGCCACTGGATCCCTGAGCCACCATGGGCTGGGAGCAAGGGGCTGGAAGGGAGAAGGTATCGGAGAAAATGTTGCCTGATACAGGACTGTCAGGAGAGGAGGAGGGCGGGGAATGTACCAGGTGATGACAGATTCCTGGTGAACTTTACTGGGCTGAGAAAGTTCATAAAACTGCTATACTACTGCTTCGCAACCACCCTTCTTCTCCTCTTATCATAGCACCCCAAAGGAGAAAGGGCCTCAAAAGCCATAAGCCTACCAGTGTGGGATTCCCTCTGCAACTCTCCATCCTCAGCTTATATGACCTGGGTGTGTACTCAGGGTGACCCTGACTGTCAGAAGCTCCTTCCTTCTTCTGAGCCCAAATCAGGTGCTCCCACCTATCTTCTTGATGTGTCTGACTCCCACTGTAGGTCAGGGAAGAAGCTGAAAGGTCCAGGATCTGATCCCCAACCTCTCTGTGAAGAGGTGAAACAGAGTGGGGCAGATCCTCCCCATCTGAATCCCACCAGCTCATAGAAAGAGGCAGTTGATGAACATGAGCACTTCAGAATAGTAAGCCTTCGTATCTAGTTAGCACTTTACCACTTGGAGAGCGTGCCTTTGACACTACAATAGGTGGGAACACAGCACTGGAAGATATGGCTTGAAGCTCTGGAATAAGGAATCTGGGTCTAGTCCTGGCTCTACCACAAATTTGCCTGTGACTGAAGAAAGCCCTGGGCCCTCTCTGACCTTCACTTGCTTCACTTGAAAAATAAGTCTAGGGCCTCATCACTGCAACGCTGAATGAGTTACTGGTTTCAAATGGGCACGGTGAGGCTTTGTAGGAAAAAAAGGCTGGACATAATAGGTGGTACAGGGTTGGGGGCACACTAGGGTTGGATGGTTGCTCACGTAGCCTGCATACAGCCCTGCCAGGCCCCCCATCCTTGATTGAGAGTGTGTGTGTGTGGCCTTCAAGCCTTCCCCTAGCTGAACCCCACTGTTTCCTCTGCAAAGTGGACAGCATCCATCCTGGGGCCTGTGTGAGCCTTTGTATGGGGAGCATCACCAGTGGAATTCAGCTACCCTGGCCCAGACCTGGCAGGGGTGGGAAGGGGTGTGGTGTGTGCCACACAGCCAGGCAGACAGACAGACAGCTTCAACAGGAACGGAAATGCCTTTCCAACTGCAGGGAGCTTATGTCGGTCTAACCCAGGGGCCCTCTGGACACCCCCTATCAAAGCTGTGTCCTGGGAGAAGCAATAAAACCCCAGGACTGCTGAGGCATGGACATTTGAGCTGCCTTGGCCATCCCTTCCCTTCAAAGGCAACTCCAGAAATCAATATGAAAAGATTCATGAGAGGCCTGGGTGGTGAGCTCCTACCACCTCCGGCAGCCCTTTTGTTAGCCAGCCTGAGCTTCCTGTCTGAGCAGGCTGCTTCCACTGAGAAACAACCCACGTTCTTGCAGACAGCAGGTCGGGGACCTCATCTCTGGGTGGGAGCAGGAGGAGCAGGGCAGCACGGACCTTACTATTCATTCATTCATTCCTTGACTCCCTTAATTCATTCAGGAAGTTGGTCCTTGTTTCATTCATACAGCAGATATCATGCATCTGCCTGGCATATTTTAGGTACTGTCCATCTAACATGTACAAAATAGACAACAGTCACTGTTGACACGGAGCTTGCCATCTAGGAAAGAAGACAAATAATTGAAATACATCAATCATAAATGAGAGTGGGGAAAGCTAGGTTAGGAAAGAGTTGGAGGAAGTTCGGGAGGGGCTGCAGTTTGGGGCAGTGTGGCTGTGGAAGGCTTCTCTAGAAGATGTCACCTGAATGAAAGCCTGCTGGAGGTGGGAAGTGAGCCTGGCTTCCTAGAGAATTGCTGCCGGCAAACCTGTGAGGGTGCTTCTGGGGCACTAGCAGCCAGAAGGGGCAGCAAGGCTAGAACAGAGTAACAGGGGGAGACTATAAGGAAATGGGGGCAAGGAGGTGACAGGCTAGGTCAGGCAGGTCTTGTGGGTCATAATAAGGACTTGGGTTTTTATACTGACAGCCACTGGAGGAAGGGATTTAAGCAGAAATGTGCTGTGACTTCATTTTTAGCAGATCACCATGTGTATTAATTTCTAGAACTGTCATAACAAAGAACCATAGACCAGGCAGCTTAAACCACAGAAATACATTGTCTCACAGTTCTGAGGGCCACAAGTCTAAAGTCAGGGTGCCCTATTGGCACATCCATGCCCCTTCTGAAGTCTCTAGGGAAGGGTCTGTTCCAGGCCCCTCTCCTAGCTTTTGGTAATTCTCTGACATGTGGCTGCATGACTCTAGTCTTCACATGACATCCTCCCTGTGTACATGTCTGTCTCTGTGTCCAGATTTCAGCTTTTTATAAGTACACCAGTCAGTCATACGGGATTAGGGCCCACCCTAACGACCTCATCTTGATCCTCTGCAAAGGCCTATTTCCAAATAATGTCACATTCACAGGCACTGGGTGTTGACTTCAACATCTTTTGGGGGACACAGTTCAACCCTCAACGCCGCAGCTTCGTAAACTCTGTAGCATCACTGTTACCTTGTTTGGTCCTCCCTAGAACCTGGTGTCAGGTGTCCTTATTCCCATGTTACAGATGAGGAGGCAGAGGCCCGGGAAGCTGAGAGTGACTTATCCAGGGCCATCAGCTAGTTAGTCCATGTTTCCTGAGCCTCAGCCTTCAAATCCAGGCACAGCCCCTCCTCCCACAGCTCTTCAGCTCCAAGGGACATGTACAGTTCCTTCCTGTCTCCACTCTGGCCCCTGCCTGCTGGTTTCTCTGTCCATAAGACATCCCGGTGGCTGAGTGGCTGCGAGCATCCCAGTGGCATGGGCAGATGGCAGATAGCTCACCTTCCTAGCTGAGCACGTAGAGGGGCTGGCAGCTCTAGAAGACTAAAGCCACTTGAGTGTCCATTTTGTGCCTGATTTCTCGGTTTCCTCCCCCATCCTCTCTCCTCCTTTAGACTGGCAAGTGGCTTTCTGGATTCCCTATCACCTTGCCATTGTAGGGCTTCTCGAAGGTGCTAAGTGGAGGTACAGGGCAGCAGTGGGTTTTGTTTTCTTAATGAAATAAGATTTGGGCAGAAGCCAAATGCAGACTTCTGAGAATACAATCTGAGTTTGAGATGAGACCCCTGCTGGTAGATAAATCCAGGAAGGGGAGGAGTGCAGCCACTGGAGGAGGCTCCAGGGAGGTCTCCTCCACCATTTCTCGAGCACCCCTCAGGTGGAGCCCCAAGCCAACCCACAATGTCAAGTAGATGCCAAACATGGGAAAAAAACACTAAGAAGAAATTATTCCATATATGTAATTTGGTATGCTGAAAAGAATATAAAACAAGAGTCGGGGACACAGCTCTCATCACAGCTCTAATGCGCTTTGTGACTTTGACAGTCATTCTCCTCTGGACCTTGGAAATATAGTATGTTGGTTGGTGATATGCTTTGCAGCCAGATTGCTTGGTAGTTTAAATCCTTCAGTAAGTTGTCTAAACTTCTCTGTGCTTTGATGTTATCCGCTATAGAGTAGAAATAATAATCACACCTTATTAGAGAGGGCTGTTGGTGAGGATGGCATGTTGATACTTGGAAAGTGCCTGGAACCATGGCTGGCAACTAGCAAGCACTCTGTCACCAGGAGCTCTTTATTATGAACAGTGGAGAGGCCTGGATCCAGCTTGAGGCCCCAGCTCTGTGTCCCAAGTGGGAATATGCCCTCCTGCTGTCCTGGTGTGTGGGTAGAGTTGTGAGGCCCGGCAGGGATACCTGCATTAGCCAGGAGCTGAACCTCATCTGTGCCTTCCTTCTTCAAGACCGTACATGTAGAATTGAAGAGGATGACCAGGGAAGAAGAAAGAAAATGGGCAGAGGGAACAGTGTTATCCAAAGACAGAGTTTATGCCCAGAACCCTCAGAAGTGAGAAGGCAGAAGGCCCAGAAAGTCCCTGGAGGCAGAGCCCCTGAGTCAACACATGTCCAATGCATCTGCTTGAGCCTTTCTGGGAGAGCTGAGCTGGCAGTGAGACAAGATAGTCCAGGGCCAGTTACCCTCAGTGTGTGCACGCGTTCCTTTATTGACACACCCCTGCCCTGCACTCCCTTCCAGGTGTCCTAAGAAGGACCAGCTATGTGAAGGTGGGCGGCCCAGGTCCTGAGCTCATGCCTGTCACACTCATCCACAGGCCTCCCTGTGGACTTCCTTCTCCCTTTGAGTGCTAGAGCCTGCACGGGTGACATGTCTCAGTCCTTGAGACCCTTGTTGAGACCTGATGAGTCAGCAAGGCTTGCTGGCGAAGACTAACGCCAGAAGAGCCACCTCAGGGGTTCATTGTTCTGCCTCTCCTCAGCCTCAGGGAGGGAGCTTGGCTTTTGTATGTCCCCAGGCCCCCGACCGTGCCGCTCTGACCCCCTCGGCGACCTACATCCTAGGTGGCTTAGCTTTTTCTCTCCGTATTGGCCGGGTCCGGTTCAGGGTCCGGGAGGCCTATCCCTGTGTAGGTAGGTAAGCTGGAGCTCGGAGAGCAGAAGGCTTTTCAGGCGCCCCGGCCTCAACTCTCGCAGTCCCCGCCCCCCGGTGACCGCATTGGTCCTGCCTCGGTGACGGACGTCCCCGGCGGGGGGAGGCATCCTGCCTTCCCGGCTGCGGAGCTGTGATTTACTGGCCGCCCCTCCTCGCCAGTGCCCACAGCAGGAGCAGTTCAAACACCCGCAGGAAAAGCCACCGCTATTGATCCTGGTCCCCGCGCCAGGCTTCCCGGGCGCCCGCGGGCATCCGTCAACGCGCAGGGCGCCGGCGCCGCCGCTCTCCCCTTTTCCTTCCCTGCTCCTGCCTCCCAAGGCCTTCCCCGGGCTGGGCCCCCCGCGCCGAGGCCGCTCGGAGAAGTCGCAGAGGCTGAGCGCGGAGGCGGAGGGCGCCTTTGTCCGCCGCCCCTTTCCTGCAGACCTTGCTCGAGGCGGGCCCGCGGGTGGCGCGGAGCGGGCCAGTTGAGGCCCCAGGCTTTTGAGCGGACCTTGGGAAGCTGAGAGGTGGGGCTGGAAGGTTGGAGAGGTGCAGGTGGCCGGGACTGGTCCGAGGACCGGATTTGCGGCGCCGCGGTGGGGTGGGGGTAGCGAGGGCCGCTCCAGGCGGGCCCGGCGGCGCCTTGAACAGGACTGCGCGGGCCTTCCCAGGAGCACGTGAAAACCCGAGCTCAGCCCAGGCCTTCCGTGGTGGCCGGTGAACGCGTGCGGGAAAACGATTTGTTTTCCTAATTACTTAAATCGGCCAGTGGAGAGCATTTCCTTTTTTATTTTTTTTCTTCTTTTCTTCTCTGGCTTACCTGGGGAAAGTCAAAAACAGTAGGTCCCAGGCCGGAGAAGCTTAAACATTAGCATATCAACGCTCGTCTACCCCACCCTGGGGCTCCTCCCAATGTGAGTCCCTGGGAGGTGGGGGAGGGGAATGCTGGGGCTGTCTTACTGGTTTCCAAGGCAGTGCTGCCTGGTCTGTGCCCCTCGGGTGTAAATTCTGCCCATTTCAGTACAAATTCTGGCTAAACCTATAAGAGTGGTTTCTCTGAATTCAGTGCCTGGGGCTGGCCACATGGTACCAACATGGACAGGGTATTTCAAGAATGAACCTGGGAGTTCCAAAATTTGGGTCTTGGGTGTCTCAGCAGGCACTAAGAAGAAGGTTACTGTTGTGAACTGTCATTGGACAGAATTTCTGGGAGGGGAGGATCCAGGAGAAAGGTGATCTTGTTATTTAAGGTCTTGTTAGGATTTTGTGTAATCGAGGTTTGAGTCCTGGCATGATGTTAAAACAAGGTTAATGTTAGAAACCGAGTCTGAGGGACATCCATCTCAGTTTCTTTTCTTCTGAAAAGTGGGCCAAACCGTCATGCCCATCTGTTTCTGGGTGCCACGGGCAGAACACTTGGCTTTGAAGTATGTTGTCTTGGGGATCTGCAATGGGGACTGGGTCAACCAGAGAGATGAGAGAGGCTTCATTGGGTCACGGGGCTCTTCCCTTATGGGATCCCAAACCCTGCAGGAGAGCAGGGTCCCCCACTGAACATCTCAGTGAATAAATGACAGTCCTCAAGGATGCCATTCTAACCCAAGATGTGGGAAGGCTCCTTCGAGAAGGTGAAATGAGCAGAGCCTAGAATTCATGTGGAGCAGAGAAGTCCTTCCCCTGGCTGCCCTGGGCTTGGCCCCCCAGGGGACACCAATTAATCTGTCTTGCAGGAAGCTAGTTCTTGTCCAAAAGGTAGTAAGTTGTGAAGTCTGAACGAATCCATTTAACCAGCTCCTCAGAGAGAAAGCCCCTTGATAACCGCATTGCCAAATGCCATCCCCAAAAGTGGCATTTCAAGTGGCAGCGGGTGGGATTAGAGCCTGCTAACCGTTTATGTCAAACAAAGAGCAGGAACATAATTTCTAGACAAGGGATGTGTCTCAGCCACTCCCAGGGTGAGCAGTAGGACAGACAGGAAGGTTTAGGGGCCAGCCTGAGGCCCAGACTGAAAAGGGTGGGGTAGGGTGGGGTGGAGTAATCCAGGAATGAAATCAGGATTAGCAAAATCAAAGGCTAGTGGACCTGGTCAATTCCCCATGAGAGGAGAGCTGAGCAAGCTAGTCCAAAATAGAGATTTCAAAGACAGTTCTGGCTACCGTTATTTAGGGTGAATGACGAGGCCCCACTTACCTTCCCAATTATTTGGGACAGTTAGGTGACTGCATTGGAGAAATTTTCACTGGCAGGTGGGCAGGGCTGGAGGAGGGGGCTATAAAACATAGTTTCTCCCAACAGGGTGATGGTGATGGGCAGTGCCCAGGAAGGAGGGAGGGGCGCAGAGCCCCTCTGCGTAGGGCAGTGAGTGGGCTTCCAAGGATGCCGGCCAGGCGGAGAGGTGTACCGGGGGCAAGCTCCGCTCGTTGCCAGAAGCCCATGAGACAGGCTGGAAGGAAGAGGCCGCGGCCACCACAGGATGCAGTATCAGGAAGGCAGCAGCTCCCGGGGCGGGGCGCGGCCGCGCTCAGAAGCCGCCCCCGGCTTCCCTACGGCTTCTGGCTCGGGGGCACAGGAACTCCCCGAAGTCGCGGAGTTCACGCGTACGTGCGCCCGCTCACCCTTCCCCCGGCTGCACGCTCGGGGAATCCCGGGGTGGCAGGGGCCGCTGTGCCCGGGAAGGTGCCGTGCCGCCTGCCTTCTCCGCCCCTACCCCGCTCTGAAAATCCTTTAAATAGAGGTCACCATCCGGATGCCCCAGTGAGCCCCGCCCCCTCCCCTCCCCCGGGCCGCAGCCGTCTCCAGGCCCGCTCCCTTCCCCGCCCCTTTCCCGCGGGGGACCCTCGTGAGCGTGACCGCCGGGGAAGGTTCGGTGGGGGGCGGGGGTACCCGGAGCCAGCGCCGCCAGCGCCTTCCCGGCGGCCCCCTCGGGCGACAGCGCTCTGGGCGCCCCACTCCCACAAGTGTTGCTTCCAATTAATCGCCGGGGCGGGGGAGGGGAGAGGGCCCGGTCGCCGCCCCCGCCCGGAGGCTGGAGCGCCGCGGGTCGGGCGGCGCGTCCCCTCCGCGGCGGCGTGCACCGGCACCACCCCTCAGTGCAAGTTTGAAATGTGAGCTGCCTCCGATCCATCCCCGCCCGAGCTCCCCGGCAGCGCAGTGGCCGGGCCGGCGGTCTGCGCGCGAGTAAGTGCGGGCGGCGGGGCTCGCGGGGCCGGGAGGGCGCGCGCGAGCCGGGCCCCCGGAGGCGCCGGAGCGGGTCTGCGGGCCCGCGTCCTCCCTGCGCTCCTGCGCCGCCCCTCCCCCGCCGCGGCGGGCCCCGGGCCCCCGGGGGGGGTGGTCGCGCCGGCGAAGCCGTGGGAAGTTGGGCCCGCGCCCCCGGTGCGCCCCCGGCCCGGACCCGCGCGCGCGGCTGGCTGCCTCCGCGGCGGCGGCGGCGGCAGCCCCATTAGCGGAGCCTCCGCCTGTGATTGGCTTCGCCCGCGAAGCCGGAGACGGGCGATGAATAATTGATGCGTGCGGTGCGGTGCGGTGGCCGGGCGGCGGCGGGCGGCAGCGCGGGAGCCACAGCGCCCGGGGAGCGGGCAGCTCGCAGCGAGCGGCCGGGCCCCGCGCCGCCGCCGCCGCCGCCGCCGCCGCCCGGGCGCGGAGCGGGGATGCAGGCGGCGCCCGCCGCCCGCGCGCGGCCGCAGCCTTTGTTCGGCGCGCGCTGAACCCTGCCCCGGGCCGCCGCCGCCGCCGCCCCCGGCCGGGCCCCAGGCCTCGCGGGCGCCGGGGCGGGCCCGCGGCCCGCGCGACCGCCAGGTGAGTGCGCGGCCGGGGGGCGGGGGTCGGCGCCCCGGGGCGCGGGGCCGAGGGTGCGCGCCCGCGCGGG
Organism: Cynopterus sphinx; assembly: GCA_030015415.1. Taxonomy (NCBI): domain Eukaryota; kingdom Metazoa; phylum Chordata; class Mammalia; order Chiroptera; family Pteropodidae; genus Cynopterus; species Cynopterus sphinx. The sequence continues at coordinate 50,159,260 of CM057382.1, forward strand.
GCCCGCGGCGCCGGTGCATTGTGGGTAGCGCCGTGTGCCGCAGGGTGTCGGCGCGGGCTCGGCCGCGGCGGGGGCCCCCCTCCTCCCCCCGGGGACGCGGGGCCCCCTCGGCCCTCCCGGGGCCCGGCGTCGGCCGCCCAGCGGACATTTTGCAGGGCCGGCTTCTCCCCGCGCTCCTGTGGCAAGAACGAGAATGGCCGGGGCGGCCTCCGTGGAGCCAGCGGCCGAGGGTCCTTAACTTGGGCTGCTCCTTTGTCAGGATGCAGCAGCCCCGGGGCTACAAGCGCCCAGAGACCCCCCGCGGGATTGGCGCCGCCACCATGCTGCAGGGAGCCGGGTGGGAGCGTGCTGGGCGCAGAGCGGACTTCTGAGAAGTGTGTGCTGGGAGGCCAGCTGCAGGAGAGAGACCGGTTTGACCGGAGGGCGGGCAGGGGCCCTTCTGGGGTGCTGTAAAGACCTGGGAGAATGGAATTCTTGGAGCACTGCCCCGGGGCTAAAGGAGGTTTGAGCTCCATGTAGTTCTGGTGTTGAGATCTCATAAGCCGTGGTGCCCAGGGCACTAGATAGGTCCCAGTTCCTGGCTCCAACTGGAAGCGAGCTTGGGGGAGACTAGGAGAGGCCAGAGATGTGACTTTCCCTGCCCTAACCTTTTGTACCAGCAGAAGGAGGTGGCACCTCCTTAGATGGGCTTCAGGAGACCTTTCTCAGAGTGGAGGCTGCGGTCCGGTGTCTTCGAACATCAGGCTGGACTGCCAGATGGGCACTGGGCATGGCTGGTGGCTCATTCTAAAGGGAAGGTTTCGTGAGGCAGCTGGCAAGGAGTTGGTGCCAGAGTGTTTCTTAATGGCCCATCTTTGAGAGCGGGCTGCAGAATGTGCCAGCACTCTTGCCAGGGAATGAGTTGGAGTGGACAAGGTGATGCCATCCTGAAATCAGGGTGACCACAGATTGTGTATAGGGACTCAGGCCCCTCCAGTTCTGGGTCTCTAGTCATGAAGCCCCTTTCCTATCCAATACAGAGCAAAAGGACCTGTCCCACAGTGTGTGTGGGGTTGGAGGGCAGGCAGGGAGCGGTGAGCCTTAGGGTCCACATGGCTCCTAATAAGCTTGTTCCCTTTTTTGTGTATTAGCCAGGCAGTGACTATCCCCCAACTAGCTGGAATCAAGTCCCCTCCTGAGCTATTTTTACCCAGAACTTCCTTAGTGAGAAACCACCAAACAGCGATGCTTTGGTGAGAATCTGGGTCTCTACCGGAAGCAGCAGCCTGCTCAGAGTTTGAGACTTGCTTCATAATGCTGTCCCTGTTCCCCTGTGCAGCCTCCCCATCTACCAGAGCCCCTTCACCTGTCTCTTGCCTCTTAGGTCTCACCATAGCCTCTATATGCAGGACTTGGAAGCCCCAGTTTCAGATAGGAGAACTGATGGGCCTGAGACTGACCACTCAGTAGGGGATGGAGGAAGCCAGTCATCACTCCGACTGGAGCAAGGCCTTGACTGTGAGCTCCACGAAAGCAGGGCAGTGTTCCTCATCACTGTTTTTGCCCCATGCCAACCACAGTGCTGGGTAGGTGGTAAACACTCAGTGACTGCTCAGTGACTGACTGCCGGAGCAGAAAACTGGTCAGGTACTGCTTTTCCCTCTGGAGTGGGGAGGTGATGGAGGGATTGAAGTACACTTCTGGATTTAAGTCAGTGTTGGCTGAGCAGTCAGAACCCAGGCCATGCTCAGTCCCTGGGAACTCTAAGATGAGACTCTAGTCTGGTGTAAGCCAGTCAGACTGAAAGAGTCGCTCCCACAGACGTTCAACCAGAGTCCTGCCTGGGAGCTTCCTGATGGCTCTTTCTGGGTCACGCCTCAGAGAGTGAGGATGGTGGAGCTGTATCTAGAACTGCAGTCCAGTCTGGTAGCCACTAGCCACATGTGGCTGTTTATAAAGTTAAATTAATTAAAAGTAAAAGTTCAGTTTCCCATTTGCACCAGCCACATTTTAAATACTCAACAGCCACATGCGGCTAGTGGCTACCAGCCTGGCAGCTCAGATTATAGAACATTCCCAGTGTGGCAGAAAGTTCCACAGCTCAGCTTTGGTATAGAAGGATGGAGATTTAGGGACAGAAGTAAGCTAAGGACACTAGACCGGAAGTCCATAGTTGTGACAGTGCAGAGTGAGTCTGTTCAAATAAAGGCAGCTTCCATTTTCTTAGCACTTTATTTTCTGACATCCTTGCAGTGAGGGGAGTATAGACAGACAAGCCAAGTGCTCCTGTTTACTTGAGCACAGGAGAAAGGTGAGGTTTAGTTTTGCCCAAGGTCACCCAGGGAGCAGCATGAGCCCCAGGTCTCCAACTCCTCTGCCAGTGCTCTGCCACCCAGCAGAGGTCAGCCAGGTGGCGAGGGTGGGCAGCAGTCCCGGGAGCAGCCTCAGGCCTCCCTAAGGACCGTCTTGGTGCCCAGTAGGCGTCAGTCTTTGTGAAGTCATCCATCGATCGGGCGGGAGAGCCAACTCAGCCCCAGGTCCCCGGGAACAGAAAGTTCTGTGCTGGCAGAATTGGAAGGAGAGGGAGAGAGGCTCTCTGGGAAAGGGAGGTGTTTACCTTGATCAATGCAGCTTAGGTCCTGGGGGAGAAACTGGCTCTTCTTCACCAGGGAAGAACCTTGTCAGTGGGCCTATGGCCAGATTTGTCAATGCCACCCTAGAAAGAGGTGTGCAGCCCCCAGCCCAAGAGGGGGAAGAATTTGGGAACATTTGGCAGCACTGAATGCCCTTTGTTCCCACCCTGCCAGAGCCTGCTGCCCCTCATGTTACAGGCCTTTGCCACACTTTCCCCAGAAGCCTCAGCTGCAGGAAGAAACTCTCTCAGGGCCTGGCAGAGAAGCAGCAGCCTCACAAGGGAGCCTGCACAGGGAAAAACAAGGCCCCTACCCTCGAAACACTTGTAGCTTCTCAGGAGCTACCAGGTCACTAACCATAGTCAGGAAAGGATAGCCAGCCCACTGCCTAGATGGATGGAGGGACTTCTTGTCTCAATGTCACACAGAAGTGCAGCCGCGAATGGAGTTAATGCTCTCTCATGGTCTACTGCAAATCCGTCTGCCATTTTGAACTTGAGGTTTATATAAGATTTAATTGTGCCTTGCTTCAGTTTCTCGCTCCGGCCCTGAGGCGAGGTCACTTTGTCTCTGGCCTTGTCCCTGTGTCCTTAGGTACCCACCTTCCCCCAGCATTAGGCTTCACTGCAGCTTCTAGCACCACCTGGCCCTGAGCTATGTGAAGGAAAGGTCTGGATAGGGGGTAGCTCTCTGCCAGGGACCTCAGCACACCTGAAAGTGGGTGTTTAAGGCCCATCCAGGGGAGCTTGAGAAAGAGGACCTTTGGTGACACTCTCAGATTCCTAGTCCCCTTGAGTGAGGTGTAAGGATGGTGTTCAAGGCCCCTGCACTGTGCCTCTCCCTGGAGTCAGGGTGGGCTGCCCTGGGGATGCCCAAAGCACTCTCAGTCCCCAAAGTCTAATGAGCTATATGCCCTTCAGAACAAAGTTGGGCCCTGACCCCTTGCCCCACCCCCATCCCTACTGCCCAGAGCATTAGGCTAGGCCTGCCAGACAGTCTGCTACCTTTCTGCCCGAGCAGGTTCAGGAAGCCGGCTCTTTTTTTTCTTCTCAGTCGCCCTAGCCGTGGCACTGACTCCTGCTTGGAGCCAGTTACAGGGGCTTCTCTGAGCCTCCATGACCTTGCTGGGATTTCCCATTGCCCCTGCCCACCCATGGGGCAAGGCCAGGCCCATCATTGCCCGGCCTGGGGTATTAGTGGATGCTTCATGCATCTGTGGTAAATTAGGGGCTTTGGCCAGGACCCCCACATTCCAGGAAGCCAAGGCTCCCCCAATTACCATGGGGATTCAGTAGTTCAGGGATAAGGCTTTGGCTTTGATTTCGTAAACCTCCCCCAGATAATTCTGACAGTCTTCATGAACACATGGCTCTCAGAGCCTAGCCCTCAAGTGATCGTATCTGTGATCTGGTGCCAAATTAGTGTGTGACCTTTGGCAAGTCATTTCCCCTCTGGGGGCCTCTGTTCTCATCTCTGTACTGAGAAATTGCTGTGTTCTCACATGTAAAAGGGAGTTCAGCTACTTATTCTGTGCTAGAGGGTATGTGTGGTGGGGGAGACAAAAGACAGAGGCTTGGCCCTACCTGGGGGTGCTACCACCGGCATTTGAGAATACAATAATATTAAGATGCGGTAGGGCAAGGAAAATTGAATGAGCAGAGGCCCACACTCCACACCTGAAGAGCTGCAGAAGGAAGAGAGAGAAATGGTGACTCCAGGGCTAGAGTAGCTTGCAATTCTTCTCTGGTGGAACTTGATTTTGGAAAAGGGATTTGGGTCTCAGGCCAGTAGGGGAATAAATGTCAGGTAGAAGGAATAGTAGATGCAAAGGCTGGGAAATCAGGAGAGGTATGGCACGTTAGGAGAAGGGAGTATGTCCCTCCAAATGGAGCTGTGGAGGTGAGCACAGGAACGGGAGCCATTGATGAAAGCCCACAGGGGAGCACAGATTTTATCCCAGGAGCAATGGCTTTGGAGCCACAGAGGCCACTGTGCCTCCTAATGCTACCAGGAGTGGGATGCTGCTGAATTGCAGGCAGGAATCCGTGCAAGAAGGTGGAGGAGCCATGCGAGGTCGGAATTCTGCTGTGGGAACGTCCCTGCCTCTGCTGACGCAATGGAAAGCCTGTCTTGTTGCAGGGTTCCTGTTTTGTGGTTGCCCGTGGTGGGGGGCGAGGGCAGACAGCTCTTCTTCTGAGGAGCTCCGGGAACTTGGTGGAACTTGTCCAGACCTCCCCTTGGCACCCTCTGTTCCCTCCTGGATAAAAGGGCCATATTAGTGGAGTCTGTCCCCCAGTCTCTCAGGGGTTACACTAGACAGTTCCCTGGGGCTAGGACTGGAGGGGACAGGTGACAGGGGACAGCCTCTGGGCTTGTAGAGTTTGGCCTCATGCCTTTGCCCTCTCAATGCTTCCTCAGTCAGAGCCTGAGGCGGCTGGAGATTTATAAGGCACCCTCCGCCTCCTGAGGGTGTAATCTGGTTGGCGGGTTCAGTGTTCACAGATTTAACAGGGTCTGGTTCAGTCCCTATGTGTGGGAGGGAGGGCTATGAAAATGGGGGGGGGTATGTTTCAGAGGGGAGGGGGGAAAAAGGACCCAATGAGACCTTCTTTCTGTCTTTTCATCCTGCTGCTTCTAGGCCCTGCTCTCCTGTCACCACCCAGGAGCCTTCCCTGGGCCCCTGCCTGAGCACACAGACGTTGGACCCTGTCTCCCAGCATTCTTTTTCATTCCTTTCTACATCCAGGACCTGTAACTTTATACCAATCCATTTCATCTGGTAACTGGCCCTCCTGAGTGTCGGCCCCTCTAGGTTGGGAATAGCAGGACAGGACATCCGTGTCTTGTCTCAGTGCTGCGTGCTCAGTGTCTCTTAAATGACCAGCCCATGACATAGGTGGGTCACAACAGAGGCTCACCCAGGAAGAAATGGAGGGTGCCGAGTTCTTGGCCCAGCTCTGGCCTCCCAAGCTGACCATGTGACGTGTGGAAGCCCTCACTGGGGCCCCGCCTATGGGAGGAAGCACTGGATTTACTGTGCTAGCCTGTAGAATGGCCACTAGCCACATGTGGCTATCTGAATGTATATTGGTAAAAACTGAGTGAAATTAAAATTTCACTTCTTCAGTATCACATTGACCACATTTCAAGTTCTCAGCAGCCCCATGAGACATCACAGTGGTTGAACATTTCAATCATCATGGAAAGTTCTGTTGGACAGTGTTTCGCCTGAGGATCTGTAGGGGCCCTTGTAGCTCTGTCATTACGGTTCTATAGGGAGGCAGGGTCCCAGGGCCTGAAGATGGAACAGTGTGGCTGCTCCTACCCCCTCCCACACCCGGATGCACTGGGACCTGGACTTGCCCCCCTGTCCTTTCTGTGAAGCACAGGCTTCGAAAGGACCTCCCTGCCCTGTCCCCTGGGGCTCTCAAAATGGGGCCACCCGTTGTCCTTCCCAAGACAGCGTCGAATAGTAATTATGAAACTCACATCTGTCTTTACTGAGAAACTTTGGTAAGTCACTTCTCTAACCCTCTGTCTCCTAATCAGTAAAGTTAGAGCCGCCTGTATCTGCCTCTGCCTGGCGAGGTTGCAGTGGGACGTAAATAGGATGAGGCTGAGAGTGCTTAGCTCAGTGTCTGGCACATAGTAATTCCTCGGAAAGTGGCAGCTCTCCTCACTGTCATGTTGACTTGATTTTGCACAGCGGACATTTAGCTCCCAAACCAGCTGGGCTTTTGGCTTATCTTGAGTTTCCAAGCCCAAGACTGGGTTCTTCCTTGTCCCACCTTCATCTCAGCCCTGTTTCGTTGTCTCCAGTATGTTCCTCTCACTGTGCGTTGTGACCAGACAGACCTTGCTCTGTAGTGCAGTGTGAGCCACCCAGGGGCTTGTCCCTTCTCCTGTGTGACTGTGACTGCTGCAACAGGAGAACCTGAAAAGGTGGGGGTGGGGGGGTGCAAGTGTGCCTTTTCCTTGTTTTGTCCTGATAAGAAGCTGCAGTTCTGTCGCCCAGTGCCAGCCATCGAAGAGGTCCCAGTGTGTGTCTTAGCCCTGAAGGAAGTATGCATGGGCCAACACACGCCTACTTTCATTTCCCTCTTGAGGAAGGAGCTGTAAGTCTGCACCTCGGACTCCTGAAACCCTCTGAGTGACTTGAATGTGAACTTCTTCCCTCTGAGATCGGTCTTTGAGCCCCCAGACTGTGTGGGATGCATTTTCTGGGTAGAGCGTCCATGAGCTGTGCCATGTTGAGGTGGCTCTTGGAGTAAGGCCCATGGGGCTGTCCAAAGGGCTTTTCAGAAAAGGCACTCAGTGACAGGAAATTCTGGGAGTTGGAGGGAGGTCCCAGGAGGCTGTGCTGCTTCCTCTCTCACCCTTAGCTTTGACACCCTCTGTGTGCTTGGTGCTGGGCTTGGTACTGAACTCTGGGCGGTGGAGCAGCACTCAGCCCTGGCCTGGGGAAGGGCCACAGCAGTAGTCTCAAGTAACACACCGTGCACAGAGAAAGTGCAAGGCCAGCTGGGTGGGGGCTGGGCATTCCCAGAGAGGGTTCTCCTCAAGTGAGTATGGGGGGTTTCCAGGTCACGAGGGCATGGCCCTCCTGTGACTCCCCTTAAATGGGGACTGGAGGCCCTTACCCCTCAAAGTTTTCCCTTCCTGAGCCTTGCTCACCATCTCTCCCTGTCCTTTCCTGTCCACACACTGGGACCGCTAACTCTCTCCAAGTCTCAGTTTCCTCATTTGTAAAATGGAATAGCACCTATCTCACAGGGTTTGGGGGCATTAAAGAGTATATTCCAGCTATAGCTTTGAACAGTGTTAGGACCTAGACAGCCCTGAGGAAGCACTAGCTGTCCTTGCTGCTTTGTCACAGATCTCCTTGTATTTGTGCAAGGCTCATTCTCTGGGGACATGTCCTCCTGCTTCCCTAGCTCATAATCCTCCATTGCAGCCTGAACTCTCCCAAACACTCCCCCACCACGACCCATTCATATATCTGCTCAGGGTGCCTTTACTCCAGTACAATACTGGAATACCTGTCTCCCCCACCCCCAAGTCTGAGAAATTCTGGAGGCAACAGCCCCTCTGCCTCTGGGGCCCTATGAGCTCTTGGCCTGAGGCTCAGGGCTCCCTCAGTGTTTGCTGAGAGAAGCTTGCGGCTTCTCTGCAGGGTGTGAGGACAGCTTGTATAACCCTCAGGTATATTTGCTTCTTACTCGCCAATGACAGGCCCCCAAAGCTTCCAGGCAGTCCCGGGGATGTCCTAGATGGAGCATATACCCCACTATCCTGTGAGCTCAAGGCAGTGGCACCCAAAGCAGCAAGCAAACACGCACACCCCCCTAATTGGATCCAGGGCAGCCTTAACCACCTTAACCACTGGGTCTCTAGTGACTCCTGGGTGTCTCCTCCCCACCCCCGGGATGGCAGCCCAGGCCAGGAAAAGCAGTAAGAGCCAAGCATTTGTTTCCCTTTGAGCACCCAGGCTCCAGGTCCTTCTGTCCAGGCCAGTCTGACCCTTGAAACTGGGATGGGTTCTTCCACCTCATCTGTGTCCCTGCCTGAAGGCACCTGTGAGCAGCAGGCAGCTCTGGTAGGCAGGCTTCTGCTGGTAAAGAGGGGACATCACCACCTAGCTACTCTCCTAACCCCGCACCCCCATACCACCTCACCCAGAATTAGTCTCCCCAGCATCAGGCCCATCAGAGGCCGATAACCCTCTCAGAGCTTTGCAGGGTAGTGTACTTCCTCCAAGAAATACATTCAGGGGCCTGGATAAGATGTTTGTGCTCCGCAGTGGAGATTTCTTCCCCTATTATTGCTTCCCGATTGCCCCTTCTCACGGAGGAGTGTAGGGTGCTGCCCTGGAGCCCTGTGGGCTCTTGTCCAGACAAGAACCCAGCCTTAGAACAGGCGTGGCCCAGGTCGGCTTCTCTGGATGCCTCTGTGGCCTTAGCCGTCTGTTACCTACAGCCTTGCTGGCACCCCACCCAGATTATCTGGAGTTTGAGACTTCCCTTTGCCGTTTGAGTTGCCTCTTCTATAAAATGGGGGCTCTCTCACCTAAGAGCTCAGTTAGAACAACTGGAGCTACTGCGTGTGTGCAGGTGTCCTGCTGAGGGCTCTGCACGCACGCTTTCCATGTTCGCAAACACCTACGCCTGTGCCCCTCTCCGATTCACTGTAGTAATTAGCACTCCGTTGTGCAGGAACGTTTCATTTCAGGTTCATGGCTCTAACTCATTGAAGTCTGTATGTTCCACATCCAAATGGGCTGTAGTACACACTACAGTATACACTGACATGTTTTACCTGAGTGAGTAAAAAAGTGAAGAGCTGGTTTTGAGTGGGGCCCTGTGGAGAATGTGAAAAAAGACAGGATTCTTGCCCTCTGGGAGTTGAAAGTCTTCAGATGAAGATGTCAGCTAGAAGGAAGGCACGGGATGTGCAGGGGCATCCGTGTGCCGGGAGTGAAGTGGGGTGAGCCTATTGCAGGATGTGTGTGTTGGAGAATAGAAGTAGAAGGTGGAACATTCGGAAGTGTTAAGTGGGGTTGAGAATGTTATATTGGATGAGTGTGCATGTTATTGTTCTTGTGGGTTGGTGCAGATTTGTGAACACGGGGAATATGGGAGCTGTGTCTGACATGGGAGCTGGATGGTATCTATATGTAAGAAGTGAACACGTCCTGGTTCCTCCGGGTCACGCAGGTGCTCACATCTTCCCTCCCCACCATGTAAAAGAGAGGCAGGGCCAGGCCATGTGCGACCAGCCCCTTACTCACCAGTTGTATGGCCTTGAGCATGTCTGTGATACCTCAGCCTCCATATCCAGAAACAGGGATAACAATAGCAGTGCCCTCGAGGTTGCTGGGAGAACCCAAGTCCATGTGCCTGGCACAAAGGAGGCATTTCATAAACGTTAGCTGTTAACGTCATGCTAGGGTAGGAGGAGTGGTACCCTGTCCTGTGCCTTCCCCAGTGCAGGCAGGTTCTTAGCCCACTCAAACCAGAGGACAGACCTGGAGGTCTGAGAGAGGGCTCACCCTGAGGCCTGCATATTTTGAGGAATATTCTCTCCACCCCTCCTCGAGAGAGAGGGCCAAGGGCATCTGACCCAGTGTCCCTGCTTGCTGTACCACTCCAGAGACTGGAGGAGGGGCCTAGGAAGGCTCTCTAGAGCTGACCCCAGAAAGCGCATCCCATCCTCGGGAAGATGGCTGGACCCTCTCAGACCCCCAGGAAAGGTCGTTCCATGGCTTCCCAGGGAAATCAACCCAAGCTAGCCACAACTCGCTTTCTCCCTGTCTCAAGGATGGCAGAAGGATTCTGTGAATATTCTCAGAGCTGCCTGCAAAGAGAGATTTTTAAGACTTAAAAGGTGTATCAAAGCACTGCAGAATCAGAGAACCACTGCGTTCCACTCCTCACAAGAAGTCACTTTTCTCTCGGGGTTGTTGATTCCACTTTAACTTAGCACTAGGATACAGGACCTGGGATAGCCTGGGACTCTGAGCCCTCGCAGCCCTGTCTCTTAGACACAGCCACCTGAGCAAAGTGTAGCTCCCTTGGTAGCCTGGCTCCCTCTCCAGCAAGCCCAGCCTCTTCCCGCAGAGTCTCGACATCCTGCCACCAGCCTTGCTAGCTCACTTGGGCTACTCTTCCCTTTGGGAGATGATGGGTGCAGGGGCAGAGAATACCTTGGCCAGGTGGCCTTACACTGAACAGTTCAACCAGGGACCTGACTTCAGGGTGCTAAGTAAACAGAGGTCAGGGTTCATTGGCTGTCCCCAAACCCAAGATTACACATTGGAGCAGAAAGTACCCTGGGAGGGGAGATACTGTCATTACCAATATTTAGCAAGTAGGGGAACTGAGGGGCGACGTTGTGGGGTTTCAGGTGGAGTTGAAGCTCCAGCTCTGGCCTTCCCCTTCAGAGTGTGAATCTTCGGTGCCCACTAAGAGACTCCCTCCCACCTCCCTGACAGTCAGTGCCTGAGCTGGTAGATAGATGGTCCAGATCACAGACAGGATGCAGGACTTGATTAGAGACCCCTGAGCAAGGATGAGACTGTGGCCCTAAAATAGATCCACCTGCTGAGCACCCATAGGTCTGCAGACACATGCACACATGTACTCTGCACCCTGGGGTGTCCCTCTCCATTTAGACAGCTTTGTTGTGCATGTTGAACGACTATCTCTTTTTTGTATATATTTCAGAAGCAAAGTCCCAGGGTGGGGGGTGGGGGATCGTTTCTTTTCTTAAGCTGCATCCTGGAAGTCCAATTAGAGCTTGTTCCACTTCTGAGGTTTTCCAGCAGCTGCCTGGCATGCCCTACTGAACCCCTAATTAGGCAGTCGGGCCACCCCAGTTCGGGGCCCAGCTCAGTGGGGGATAGTCTGTAGGAGAGCCCAGGCAAGTTTAGGGCCTGAACTCAGGCTGAGGAAGGCCTATGGAAGATGGCCCTCTGTTCCATTCAAGTGCTGAGTAAGAGTGGAATCAACAGCCTCACCGCCTGCCATCCCAGGGCCCTGCCTGCCTTGGAGTTGACGTGCAGGGCCTGACGCTGGAGTCAGGGTGCTGTGGGTTGGAGGAACGCTATGTCATCAGGTCAGGGTGGCCTTCATGCCCACGCTGAAGCTGGTAAGTAGGCTATTGAATGCTGCTTGCGCTCTAGTCATTGGGTAGTCACCCGTGATAAGATGCAGTCGGCCCTTCACTGTCGGGAAAAAAAGGCTCAGAAAGCTGAAGCGAGCTGCCAATCACTGAGCCGTGTCTGCGGGCCACCAAAGTACTGCCTCGCAGTCAGCATGACATTCAGCACCATGGAGCCCAGGAGAAGAAGGTCCAGCTGGGTGTGGAAAGGCTTCCCTGGAGAGCTGAGGCAGAACCATGAAATCTGGAGGGTGGTTTAGACTGGTAAAGAGAGGCAGGTCATGCAAGGAGAGCTAGCAGGAGTGAAGCACCTCGGGCCTGCAGGCTTTGGAAACCAAATGCCTACTATCTTTTGCCACATTCGTGTTTTCAATACTTGCTCAGTAGTGTCCATGCACTTTTGCTGGGGAAGAAGGGTGCACACTTAGAAAACTGTAGCCAAGCTCAGCCTGCAATCTAGAGGTCTGTCTGAGCTGCACATAACAGCTGGTGCCCACTCCCTGTGGGGCCTTGGCCTCCAGCCTGGAATGGCTCAGTCCTCTGGTGCCATGGAGTGCCTGTGGCTACCCTGAGAGACACTGCCCCTTGCCCAGCTCAGGCCTGTCCCCTTCAGCCTCTGGGAGGTTCGAGTTTCTGCCTGCCAGGTGGGCAGCTCCCCCTGTTCCCTACACTACCATCTCAGCTCAGAACACTGCCTTGCTTCTGCCATCTGAGCCCCCCAGGTGCCATCTGCCACCCTGTTTTCAGGCAGTCTTGGGGCAGGGGTGAGGAGAAGGCAAGCAGATCCCAGACGGAGCAGGTAGGGAACTCTCGCCCTGAGAGGCAAGCAGTGCCTGGTCTGCCACCTGGCACCTGGGTTGTACCCAACTCTCTAGGAGTAGGTGAGAACGGGTCTGATAAAGTGTGGGTGTGTGTGAGGGTGGGGGTGTGCCCTACTCTCTTGGCCTCTCCATGTATGAGCTGAGCAGTGGGGTATCTCTGTGAATCTGTGTATCTGGCCGTTTCTGCCACAAGCCTGGCCATTCCTTAGGCGTTCCTGCCCACCTCCCTGTGTCTCTACCCACTGTGTCTCTTGTGTCTCTCTACCAGTCTGTACCTTCCACGTCTCACTCAAAGTCTCTGCATCCCTGTCTGGCTCTGTGTCTCAGTTCTGAACTGATGAAAGTGCCTTTGCCATCAGAACCACCACCCCCGCATTGGGTTGCTCTACTTAATTTCATTTTCCCGGGGCTTCAACTCACAAAAATAAACCCTCCCTCCCCACCCCTGCACTTTTTTGATTTAACAAGCCTGCTGGAAAACAATAGTGATTTGCGCATCGATCATAAACAGAAGTGATTACCATACAATTACAGCCTGAACCATCAGCCTCGATGCAATCACTGAGCCGCATTGTAAATCGGAAGACAATTGCCTGCAGAATTACCCCCAAATTGGTTTAAGTGGCAACAAAAGAGTGTTGGCATTTGGCAAGGGATAGGGGAATGCTGGTAATCCTGGCAGCAGAGGGTCCCCATTGGGGAGCTCTCAGGGGTCTTGCCTTCGAAGAGGTAGCTTGCTAGGGAGAGCTGCCTGCCACCTTACCCCACCCAACCTTTTTCCTTCAATTACTGTTCCTCAAGTGTCTTGGCATATTGGTTATAAACTCATTTATACTAATGTATGAGTGGCTAAGGATACCTTCACCTGGGATGGTGGAAAGAGTGCATCTTCGGGGAGGGGGTATTCCAGGCAGACCTCCTCAGCTCCCCTAGTATACTTCCTTCCCCAACTCCCATTTCATCTCTGGCTCTTTCAGCCACCTCATCCTTCTAGGCTCTTCTGATCTGGCTACCACACTGAGGCCTTCTCTCCCCATCTTCCAGCCTGGTGTTAATCTCCCACCAGGAACCTCCTACATTTCATCCAGGGCACCCTGCTCCTTCCTGCAGCTGCATCCAGCTGCATGTGACAATGCCCAGCCCAAAGTGCCATGTCTGCCCACCCTTGGGAGCCTGCTAGCCGCTGCTGCAGTAAGTTTTGAGAGGGCCTCACAAGGCGTGCTGCTGGTGACTTGGGCCTGCCCCTTTCCAGCCTCTGGTTTTATGAGGAGTCCACTGCCAGCAGGACATCTCTCAAGTGTCTAAAGACAGCTCCTAAGCTCGGGCTGTTTCTGTGGGGGGCTTGTCTTCACATAGGGAGGCAAGTTCTCTCTAGGGTCAGGCTGCTCTGAAGTCACTAGGAAGCCTGCCCACTTAGATTCTGTCATACTTGCTCAAATCCAGGTTATAAATGCTTTTGCATGTCCCATCTGATCCTCACCAAAGGATTTGCATATACTTGCGGTTTTGTGCTTGTTTTTGGATAAAGAAAGTTGACCCCCAAGGGTGACTAGGCTTGTGCCAGGTCACACAGCCTTATGTCGAAGGGGCAGGGATGCTGTTCCTTGCTGCCTTCTCAGGCCCTCAGGACACAGGCAGAGGCTGTCTCTGATCTACCCTAAGACCTCAGACAATACCAACAATTTGAACAGACACTTGTGGGGTGCCGCAGTCTATTCACACCTTCACCAGCACCTCATCCTCACTGCAGCCCTGTAGGGGGACTTGACCCAGCCAGAGTGCTCAGGTTCCTGGTTCCAGAAGCTGGTTTGAACCTATATTTGCCATCCAAGCCTGTGCTTACTGACATCCTGTAAAACAGGAGGAGCCCTGAGCTTTCGCTGGTCCAGGTATCTCTGAGGCTCTCTGTCTGGTTGCCTTGGCCACAGCAAAAGCCTCAGGACGGGGCCCGTCTAGATGATGGCATATTTAGAACCCACAATTCTGTCAGTTGCCCCAGCTCTGCCCTGTTCTGAGAGAGGCTCAGTGCAGGGCCTGGCTTGGGGGTAACTCTGGGGTACCCCTATGCCTGTCACCTACCTCCTTCCTTGGTGCTGGCATTGAGAGGAGACCGGTCCAGTGGAGAAGCCAGTCAGTGTAGTTGCCATAGACTGTGGTGGTTGGGGAGAGGCTGCTGCCCCCCACCTGCCCAGCAGACCTGCCCTCACTTGCTGTACCCCGAGCCTTGCTCTTTCTCTGTGTCTTCCAGGGTAGCCAGGTAGCCAGTGGAAAAACGGGGGGTTCAAAGCCACCAATGTGAGTTCTGTCTCTGCCACTTTCTGGTTTGTGCCATCTTTACCTCTGAGCCTTTCTGCTTTTTCTTTAAAATTGGGGCCTGCTGTCCTGCTGGACTATGAGACAGCAAAGGTGACCGTGTTATCTGTTTAGGGTTTTCAGATAACAGTTGCTATTATCTTTGGCCTCAGAACCCAGCCCCTTCTTTGAGAAGGAAGTGGCCTAGCCTTCAGTGAGCATTTGTCAAAGCTTTGCGCTGGGCATTTAAGTCTACCTAGTGGATTCTTCACTACAACCCCAAAAAGGCAGCAGCCACTCTATCTACCATGTTCAGCAGCTGACCTAGAGCCCCATGTGGCCATTTACACTTAAAGGTAATGAAGTAAACTTAACCAAAATTTAAAACTCAGCTCCTCAGTCATACTGGTCACATTCAGGTGCTCAGCAGCCACACAGGGCCAGCGGCTCCCACTTCGAGCAGTGCAGATAGTGCACATCTCCAGGACGGCAGACGCTCTGTTGGGTAGCACTACACTGTGTTATCATCCCATCTCACAGGCATGAAGCTGAGGATTAGGTAGGTCAGTGCCACATCCCCCTCGGGTCCCAGCTGGAGGAGAGAGAGCTGGGACAAAAACCTGGACCATCAGCTGATACTTCCCTTTCACATACCCTCTGTGGGCTCCTCAAGGGCAAAGGCTGTGTCTGTTCTGTTCTCTAGTGCCCAGCTCAAAGCCCGCCCCAGGTTGGGCATTCGGGTCAGCATTTGTTGAGTGGATGATGAATGATGAGTGAGCATGCCTGCTGAAACTTGGGGGCACACTTAACTCCCCTCCTGCAAGAGGAGGCACCGAGCCAGCTGCTGAGGAGTGATGGATGGTTCCTCTTCTGAGATAAATGTGGCAGTCAAGGTAATCGGATTACCTTGACGGTCTAATTTGTAGGTGAGGGTAGGAAGCGCCCAGCCATGCCTTGCCCCAGCCACCCATATTAGTTTAATCAAATGCCCAGTATCTAAATGACTGGGCCCCAGTGATGGATGATGTGAGCTTTGTTGACTGTTCTTGCCCTGTCAAGCCAAACTTTCCAAGGCCCTGTCAGGCTCTTGGGCTATTTAATTTGTTTTTTCTTGCTTGGTTATCTCTCTGTGGGACAGAGAAGCCAGGGGGGGTACTGGGGCTCTTCTTTCTGTCTTCAGTCTGATTTTTCAGGGAGGGAGGAGGAAGAGGCCAAGGCTAGGGGACAAGTGAGATGGGTTCACCTTCCACCTCTTTTGAGAAACCTTTCTTAGTGATGGAAGAATCTTAGAGAACCCGACACCCTAGAATTCTTCACCTGGGCCTTACCAGAACCTGTGTGGCTTCTGTGTCTTTCAGACTCTCCCACCTCCTTGGGCAAGCCTTTTTATTCTCTTAATGGGGTATTTTGGCATATCAGAGTTTTTTGCTTTAATGTTGGAAAATGTATCAACAACTTCTTAGGATTAGTGCTTATTATGTCCTCTTTGAGAATCTTCCCAAATCCCAACCAAAGTCATGGAGATAAATCTCCTATATCATCTTCTACACAATATATTGTTTTGCTTGCTTGCTTGCTTGCTTGCTTGCTTTCCTTCCTTCCTTCCTTCCTTCCTTCCTTCCTTCCTTCCTTCCTTCTGTGTGTGTGGTGTCTAAGGTAGGGGACAAGTCTCCAGTCTAGTCATTCCGAGCATCTGCTGTGTGCCCCAGATCAGGCTGGGTCCTTGGGAGAGACAAGATAGAAAAGGCACAGTCCTGTCCTCCAAGAGTAACAATCTATTTGAGCCGACAAATGTGTTCTTAAAAAGGAGTTTGTGAACAGCATGTGTAACATGCCACCCTTTATGTCAGGGTAGAATCTGCCTGTCCATGCCATGCCCACGCCCAGCCCTTTCATTGATGCTGTCACCCAAGTGTCGGGCATTGTTCTAGTCAATGGAGATGTGGCAATGAAGGCAGCACCTGGAACTGCTGCACCAAAGAGCTGTGGCACCAGTGGGAGGAATGGGATGTTAAATGATAAATTAGATAAAAAGTTGAAGGTCGTAAGTGCTATGGAGAACGATTAAGCATGGGAAGGAAATAGAGGGAATCAGGTGGCAGGGGTGGTGTTGCAATCTATAAACTGGAAAGGCCAGGGAAACCCTCACTGAGTAAGGAAGGAGTAAGGAAAAGCCGGTGAGGGGTGCATCACATGGGTATCCAGGCAGACTTTGCAAAGGCCGTGATATAGGTAAATGACAGAATAACTCTTGGACCAAAAACAAAAGCCACTAGCCCTGGGGAGAGGGACTGGGCAACAAGCCTGGGGTCAGGGAGACTGTTTTTCAGCACATACCTTTTTTCTACTTCTGTATATTTTTTAATCACATGCACAAATTACTTCTGCAAAATAACATTTTAAAGTTAAGAAGGGAGGGCTGTGAAATGCACAGTGAGGTAGAACCATCAGATGTAATGGGAAAATGTAGGTAGGCCTTAATTCCTCTGCTGGTCTCTATCTGAAATGTTTTTAGGAAAAAGCAAAAAAGCTTTCTAAGGAGAATGGGTTTGTGTATTACTTATGTAAATAGAGTGATTTTATTAATTAAAAATAAATAGATCCCACTCTGCCAGTTATTTTGGCTGGTTGCCCTTGAGCAGGTAGGTTTCTTAACCTCTCTGAGTACCAGTTTCTTTTGTGAAAAGGGCAGTGATCTCCACTTCACAGGAGTGTCAGGAAAAGGAATGAAGAAGAGAGATGTGTCAAGTTTCTGCCTAGCCTGCAGCTGACCTTCCCAGGGGCACGTCCCGGCATGACCTAGCTCTCTTCAGGGCAGAGGCAGAGAAAGGATTCCTGGCCTCAGATTGTCTAAGGACTCTACAGACCAGGGAGGCCCAGGCTCTGCATTCCAGCTTCCTCAGAGGCCTTCGGATTTGCTCTGGACCCGCACGCTGACAGCTGTTTAAAACCCTGTGGCCCTGCTAGGTGGCCAGTTGTATAACCAGCAGGTCCTATAGAACCCCCTCAGGGCCAGGTGCCCAACCGATGTCGGTTGGGCTGGGCCCTGCTGTTTATCTGGCTCTGATAGCCCTCCCTGCATGGTGTTTCCTTCTCTCTGGGTCCTGTGTTAATTTTTCATGGCCTCCATCAGAGGCAGAAAGCAGAGAGCCGTTTCCTGCAGGAAGAGAGCAGGCGCTGGAGGGGGGAGGAGGGCGGGAGAGCTTCATGGTGATTAAACACTGCAGAGGCCTAAACAAATGACGCTCCCTCCCCCAGCTGCTCTGGAAGAGAAACAGGGAGCTGGCCTGAACTGCAGATGGCCCAGGCTGCTGTCTGCCCCTTGCCTGTGAGCACAGCTGCCCTGGGGCCGCTTCCTGAGAGCCTCAACATGCTGAGTGAGACCTGCAGGACCTAACTCAGTCTTTACAGCACTCTGTGAAGCAGGCCCAAAGGCAGAGAGTTTACAGGGCCAAACAGCTGACAACACTAGCTAGTGGTAGAGCAGAGACTGTCATGGGGAGACAATAGTTACCTCATAGAGTGTGGGCTCGAATGAGACAGTGCATGCAAAGGCTTAGAACAGGGCCTAACCTGAATCATGTTCTCCATCCATGGTAGCCACGGTCAGGGTTGCCCCATTACACCTTTAGAGCAACTAGGTGAGATAGGTATACATGCAGATAAAGAAACTAAGGTGTTACACCTGTCAGAGTCTTGCCCAAGACCACACAGTTCACAGCCAGTAGATGAAAGCTGGGCACGCCCACGTCTAGTTCTCTGCCCATTGTTCTTTCTCCTGTGCCAAGGCGAGGAAGAGAATTCACAGTCAAACCTCCAGGGCCTTGAATGCAAAGATCGGGAAGTCAGCAGCAGTGTCAGATGCCATCTGCCAAGCACATGGTTCTCCTGGCTTGAGAGTTTGTGTGCATGCTGTATGCACCCAGAAGAGGGGGGAAGGGAGAATGGTTCCTTCCTACTCCGTTCATGCAGCAAGTGACCACTGAGCTCAGCCTTCAGTGTAGAGCAGTGGTTCTTAAAGTGGGGTCCCCAGACCAGCAGCATGAGAATCACTTGGGAACTGGATAGAAATGTAAATTTTTAGGTTCCACACCAGACCCTGAATCAGACACCCTACTGGGGACGGGGCCCGGCACTCTGTATTTTAACGAGCTCGGGGGGTTCAGTCCTGCCCTAGAACCTTACCGTTCAGGACAGAGATTCACCCAGATGTCACCCAGGTGTGTTACACTCTGAGTAACAGGTGCGGCCAGGAAGCACTGGGTGTAAATGAAATTCTTATAAATGATTCTTACTTTTATTGCAACCAGGCAGCTGGATATTTAAAAAAAAAAAAAAAATGAAACAAAGCCTCCCAGAGAATCATTTCATCACGCGAAGGAGCTGCAAAGAGCAGCTCTGCTCTCATTTCCTGCCCCACCCCCTAAGTGTTCTATAAATTCCATGTCTGTGTCAGGTTTTCTTCACATGGTGTCTACCTCTCCATGACTAAAACAAGTAGGTACTGTGCTAAAAGAATGACAGGTCCTTCAAAAAGCACAGGCATTCCTGCACTTTAGGAGAGCCCAGTGGGATAAATGGAGGCCAGTCCGGTATTTGGGGCAGCTGGGTCACCCACTGCCAACCCCTGCTGGACACCTGGAGAAGTCGTAATGGCCAGGCCCGGGTGGTCTCCAGGTATCCTTCAGACATCCATGCTCAGTGTTTCTTAGGAAATGATTGGAATGACCCATTAGGAAGCCAAGACATGGAACCATGACATGTGTAGGTGATCCTGCTGCCCTTCCTGGATAAATGGACAAGGGAGGAAACCTTGCTATACGGTTTTGGGTGGAGACCCCCTGGAAATCGTCATCTCCCCTAGTGTGGTCAGGAAGGAGAGTCTAAATCTGCTACTGAATGCGCCCATGGAGCCAGGTCATGTGCCCCTGATTAAAACCAGCCACCTGGTGTCCAGAGCGCCTGTAGCTAGGCTAGGAGCCCTGCCTTTGCCCCAGGCCTCACCCTCACTGGCCTGCAGGAGATGAAGGAATCACCCTCTGTGTTTTTTGCACCAAGAACCTGAAATTCTCAGAGGTTAAACGGGTCACTCAGCCAAGGGAAGGAAGCAGGGAAGGAGGGGGGAGGTGCAGATGGTGGGAAGTAGGAGAGCTGGGGGTCCAGTCAGCAGATTTTTCATGAATCTGCTCTTTCTCAGAGCAGTGACCTGAACCCAAATCTCAGTCAGTAGTCAAGGATCACCTTGCAAAGTGCTTCCCGCCCCCAACCTCTCTCCTGCCCCTGTCACCGCAGCACACATCTCCGTATTCACTCGTTAGGGGTGAGAAGTTTTCCAGGTGGTTCCTTCATAGAAACAGGTGCCTGGGGTCAGCGGCTCTCCAAGGCTTAGTCTCAAGGACCAGAACCCGGGGAAGGTCTTTATGCTGGCTTCCTGAGCCCAGGGTGGGTGGAAAGTAACCACCATTTGAGGGGCCTGGAGTTGGACATGGGGACCAGAGCAAATGGAGGGAGCACGCAGCAAGGCCTCTCAGCAATCAGGCTCTCAGCCGATCTTGCCTTGCAGGAAGATGGACAACTGTGGTGTTGTTTAGACTTGGGGGTCTTGTTGACCCTGGGGAGGGCCCAACCTCACTCTGACCTCTTATGCTGGGAGCAGGGGTCCCAGCCAAATTGTAGGCACCCAGCTGGGAAGACTCAATTACCCAGAGAAGATATTGGTTCCCACAACCCCTCCTTACTCCTTTGGATCCCTGAGAGGGAGCAGCTGGCCGTGGGGTTTAGCTACCAGGAGACACTACATACAGAACAGAAAATAGGCTCTCCAGGAGGCGCCTGCGGAATGAGGGGCATGAGGCTCGGAGGTTCCTGAGGGCATGGTTCCAGGGCGAGCATGGCTTGGGTCTTGTTCTGCAAATGCACTGCGAGCATGCCCCCAGGGCCAACACTGGGGTGGAGAGAACATCCTCACCGCCCTAAGCCTCTGGCCTCTCCTCCCTCCCCCTCAGTTGCTGCCTTGGAGCAAGATGGAGGTAGGGAGGCTCTTGGCACTGGGCACTACCACTCATCCCCTCATGGATTTTCTAGTTAGTCCTTGGGTAGCCCAGGGGATCTATCTGTCCTGTCGGACCCCTTGTCCTCTTGGAATGTGGGGGCAGGTGTCCAGAGCCGCCTGGCCTGTCTGTTGTAGGCATGGCTCAGGACCCCTCCTTTCCTCAGTATACTTGCTTTGTGTTGATGCTGTGTAATTTTCAACGGAAGTGGTCTAGATTCCCACACCCTAGCCCCGCCGCCAGCAGATAGCTCAAGATGAGTGAGGAGATCCTGCTGCAGTTCTGACCTGCTGCAAGCTCAGGTGTGCCCTGAACCAAGTTACGTAGCTTCTCTGTCCTTGCCCCTCATCTCTAAAATGGAGGCTGATACCCGCACCATTGGGTGACTTCTCAGAGTCCAGGAACAAGAGGCGTGTCAGCCAGCCCCTCGAAGGGGGCCCAGTAGCCACACAGTGGCCACTCCCTGCCAGCAGGTCTCCTTGGATGGCAGCACTTTGGCCAACAGCCTTGTCCAGGCCCGTTTCTCAGGCGGAGGGGCACCAACAAGAGAACATTCTTTTTCTGATAAAAATGCTCCCCTTAAGCTTGTCTGGGGTTTTGTTGTTGTTGTTGTTTGGTTGGTTTTGTTTTTGTTTTTGTTTTTCATTTGAATCTGAGTTATCCAGGAAGGTCCAGATAGATGGTGATGCGAGATGGGCAGGGAATTTTCCATGCTGGGATTTTCCTAAAGCCCACAGACGGGCTCAACCCGTCTGGCATTTCCTCCTGGGTCCGAGCATCCTGCCTGGCAGGTCCAGCCTCTGTTGAGTGAGGGATAGCCAAACCGGTTTGGGAATCAGCCCTGCGGCTCCGAGGTCCCCAGAGTTCAGTTCCCAGGGTGAGTTCACACACCTCAAGACTCCCGGGTCCCACCAACCCAGGCAGCCCTTGGGGAGAGGGGCGTGGGAGTGTAGGAGGAGTGTTCCAGAAGGGAGGGAATGGCCCAGAGGCCCTCTTAGACTGGGCCGGACCTCAAGACCTGATATGGCAGGGAAACAGGTAGGTTCCTGTGGGGTGGGGCAGGGCAAACCATGAGCCTTCAGATGCATCCTGGGACTGCCACAGCATCAGACTTGTCAGTCCTCACTGCACATGGGGCCTGAGTATGTGCAGCTAAGGGAGCAGGTAGGAGAGGGACAGGGTCACTCACAGCCAAAGGGCCAATAGATAGTTCCTCCTTGTTTTGACTTTCCTACCCACACAGTGACGAGAGGTAACAGAGCAGAGAGCAGAGTGTGGCAATGATCTAGAAAAACCAGAAGCAGTTGAACCTCAGGACAGTGTGCTGCTGCTGGTGCTGACGGTAGCGCAATGATCCAGCTGTTCTTGCAGAAGGATAAGATTTTCCCCCAGGGAAAACATCTGGTTTTATGTTCCAGGGGTCAGCTGTCATGGCCCCCAAGTCCAGCTTACACCCTCCAGAAATGATGTTTTTCATAACTAGGGAGAAGCCCTAAACCCTCAATGGCCACCACAGCTGAAGTTTCATCCTCCTCCCCTCCCAGCCCCCTGTCACCCTTGGGCCCTAAACATACCAGCCGTCAGACCTCAGCAGATCCACGCCCCACTCCAGGCTCTCAGCTTTAGTAAAAGGAACACCTGGGCAAGGGGAGCTCTCTGGAGCCCGTTCCATCTGTATATAGCCCGTGCCTGGTGGTGGGAGTGTCCAGGCCAGGTATGAGGATGGTCAGCTTATTCCACAGCACCTGCAGGAGTCAAGGCTGACCTCAGTCTGGGAGACATGACCCTGCTGTGAAGTTAAGGCTGATTCATGGCCCCTCAGACTTCCCACTCTTTGACATATGGCCCAGGGAGAGGAAGAAGTTGCCCAAGGTCTCACAGGAAGTTGGTAGCAAACTGGAACAAGAAGCTAGGATGGAGCCAAATCATGGGAGTGAAAGATGGGCGGGAGGTACTGAGCCATCTTCTGGAGATGTACCTACTCAGATACGTGACATCACACTTGTGAGGGTAAAGGGAAACCATTCTGGACCAATAGGAGAGCCTCTCTCCTGTGGTGTGATTGGGTGAGTCACGCCCTCTTGGGCTTTGATTTCTGCTTCATAAAACACAACCTCATTCTTGGCTAGCCCCTCACTGGAGATTTGTGAGGCTCCAGTGAGGTAGAGGGTGTCAGGCAGTTGGGAAAGCTAAAGGGTTGTCTGTGCACCCTCGTGATGCCAGTAGATCCTCACTGTTCACAGTGGGAGGGGTCACCGCATTTCACAGTCACGCACATGTGGCCCCAGGCTGCCCCACTGGGTCACTGGCTATGATAGTGTGGACGTGCCTGGTTTCATGAGGCCCAACAGCTATTGCCCCTGGCCCGATGGCTTTGGGTCACTGCCCCTAGCTCCCGCCTCTCTGTGGTTATGTGCACATGTGCTATTTCCTCCTGGAACAAGATTCCCCGAGAGAACTGACAGGGAAGGGGTCCTTTTTCCAGTTCTGGGTCACCCAGCAGAGGTGGGCCCACAGAGGACAGCTGAGTAATGATTCCGTGGATAAGTCAAGTCCCTGGGGTCGTGGGTCAGGCCCCCCATTTCTGCTGGGAGCATAGGGATAAGAGCAGGAATTCTGACTTTGGCTCTGGACACACAGGAGATAGGGGCTAAGGAAGGGCCAGGCTTCCCAGTGTCCCACCCCTTTTTTGTGGCCATTCTGTTGAACCAGTATGGAGGGCACGGCTACAAAGTCCACCCCAGTGCCCACACCCAGGTGCTGCTAAAGAGGAGTCAGGCCAGACTGGCTGGCTGCCCTGCATGGCGTGAGAGCTGAGTCAGAAGTGAGCGGCTCTCGAGGCTCAGTTTTACAAGGGCCTAGTGTCCACCCAATGCAGAGTGTCTGGCAGGGAAAACATTGGGTGAGGATACAATTGGGTGCTGGGGAGCAATACTGTGCCTGCCCAGGTAGTACCCAGTGTGAAGGAGGTATTGCCCAAAGCATGGAAGCATTGTGATCCTTTTGGAGAAAAAAATTGGTTGAAAAAAATTGTATTTTTTTTGAGCAACAGCGTGTAGATGGGAGACAGAGAAGCCTCTTAATCCTGAAAGGATATGTGCTTACTAACAGCAACAAAATAATAATTTATCCGTAAACAATCTTTCCTATGTGGCAGACATTGTACTAGCATTTTATTTATATTAACTTGTTGAATTGTCGTGACAGTTTAGGAGGTAGGTAACATTTTATTATTCCCGTTTTACAAAAAGGAAAACCAGAGCAGAGAGGTTAAGTGACTTACCCACAGTCACACGACTGCTAAGTGGCTGGGCTGAGATTTGAACCCAGGCCGCCTGGCTCTAGAGTCTGTGATCTTGGCCACTCCTTCTTCGAAGGCAGGAGGACGTCAGCACTTCAGAGCTTCCGAGTCTGCAGTTGAGACTCCTTGGTATTAGACCTACCATCTCTTACATGTGGTTCAGAGCTTGGGCCCTTCCCTCATCTTGGGGATTCCTCGCAGCAGGCCTGAGAGCAGAGGTTCCTCCTGTTCGCTTCTCAGACCCCCATGTGCTCTCTTCTGCCCTCCCCTCCTGGACCCTCGCCTCTCCTCTGCACGGGTCTGAAGTCCAGAACGCTGGTCCTGAGGCATAGGCAGGAGTCCCCGCCATCTCTGACCCCCAGGCTTCCCTGGCAGTGGTCCCAGGATGCCATGTTTGGGAGATGAAAAGGGAGGTCAGAGGGTGTGAGGGTGTGCCCTGGGCTGGGAAGGCAGGAAGAGTAGTGACTCTAGGGAGCCCTAGGTGAGATGCTGTGGGACAGACACCATCAACCTGAAAACCGATGCCAGCCCATGAACAAAGTCAACCCGGGGTTGCAGCTAGCTTCCCAAGTTCCACAAACTGATGCTGTTTCTGTCAACTAGCTTACCTTTCGTTCCCTGTTTTGGCGTGGCCCACCAGTGGCTATGCCTGTTAGAAAACAAGTGTCACCTGACTTGTTTACAGATTTTATTTGATGACAGCACCAATCTCTGGACACATTCGTGATAGGATTCCTTTCAGGGTTGATGCTCTTGAGGCAAGATCCCTGCCGCCAAGAAGCGGGGGGAGCTGTTCGCAGGTGTAAAGGCCACAGGGCACGGATATTACCCAGAGTCTGGGTCTCAGACAAAGCGTGCCCGGTGTCTGTTTGGCTCTGTATATTGGGTTATCTAGTTGTGATTCATTTCAATCCCTTAGTCATGTGTTGGCTTCATAGCCTGTGGCAGGTGCCAGGGTGGCATACGTTAACCATGGCCCTCGGGGCTCCTGCTCTTGCTATAGAATGCCACAGCTTTCCCCCAGGGAAGCGGGGTCACTCTCTCATTCTGCATCCATTGGGCCAGCCACCATCCACCAGGCCCTGTGCAGCCTCTAGGGCCACAATTGGAAAGAGGTGATCAGAATGCATTGGTAGAAGAATTTCTCTGGCCACCTTGTGGTGTGTGGGTTGGCAGGAGACAGATTTGAAGACTGAGATAAATGCTAGGATGCGCTTGTCATAATTCAGGGGAGAACAGACATGTCTGCCGAAGGTGATTGCAATAGGCAAGAAGCATAGGGGACAGACTACATAGACAATCAGGCCTCGATGAACCGCTAGTAGGGCAGGGTGTTGGTGGGGAGCATCTTCCTGAGGTGGCTTGAGGTGCTCCTGAGTGGATATGGGCACAAGAACGTGTCAGGGAGGAGAGGAGAAGAGCCCAAACTGGATGCCTGGTTCTTCCATCCTGACTCCCAGGAGAGGCCTTCGAGCTTCCCAGGCCAGGCTTCCCCACTGGGAAATGGGACCGCCATGCTCTGCTGCCCCTTTAGAGGGTCTTGTGTGGTATGGAGGCATTTGAAAATGCAGCCACAATATTTTTCGCTGATGGCGAATCTCACTTGTATGTTCCCAGGAACTCTTTCCGACTCCCTCTTCGCAACTCTCCTCCCTCCTCCCCAAGGGCTCGGCTTGAGAAGCCAGTGCCTACAGGCCACCTCCTGGGCACCCCGAGTCCTGTCCATCCCTGGGTCTCAAAAGCCCCCTCCCCTCTCTCACCCACAGAGTTCCTCTGTTCTCCAGCCTTTTAGCCACTGAGATGCTCTTTGATACTTAATATGCCTTTGTTTCATTTGAGTGAGGCATCCCCAGACTGCAGCACATTTGATAATTCCCCTGATTGGCCCTTACATCCAGGTCTCTGTATCCTCCTCCTCATGGCCTTTTATCCTCCCCTTCCCCCACTGTTGCTCTTATTTTTTCCTGATGCCCAGACCTTACGAGGAATGAGCATTCCAGGCCACTCGGTGCCTAAACATCCCCCTGCTCATATCCATAAGGAACTGACTGCTTTTTTTTTTTTTTTTTTTTAATGGCCACAATGGCTGCCTCTGGTTTCTGGCCCCTTTTCAAGCCTGAGTCCAGTGTAGCAAAGGACAGCCTCTCACACATGCCCAACAAGCTGTCTGCTCCTTTGATGCTCCAACCCTTCAGACCCCAATCTCTGCCTTCCCTCCTCTCCACCTGGCACATTGTTTGCTAGCCATAGGCTGGTCTGGAAAACGCAGCTCCACCCTCCCTGCCTGGAGACGAGGCCATTCCCTCAACAAGAGAGTACAGCCCCTTCCTTACACCAGCATCCAAGTGCTAGTCCATTAGCCCTTCCTGGGCATCTGCCCTGCCAGGAACTGCAGATGCAAATGCCAGGCAGGTCAGTGTCCCCAAGTGGGAAGGTCTAGGACAAGCGGATCTAAAACTCCTCAGAGTTCACTTCAGACCTGCCCTCACACTTAATTTGGTTTCCTCTTTTTTTTTCTTTTTTTTTCTTCTTTTGTCCTTGAAGGACTCTATTCTCTAATGGCTGTGGGGGAAGTAGCCAGGAAGGTCTTGGGGAGCAAATGTCTTTTGGATCTTGGCTCTCCCTTGGTGCTTCCCCTCGGGCCTATGTTCTGCACCCCTCTGATTCTCAGACCCAGAATGCACTTCCATTTCTTTCTCTGAGTTCATACTGACCTAGCTGTGTCATCCGCTGGTGCCAGGGCCCTGAGACATCTCCGCTGCATCCCATTACTAGACGATGCCTCCCATTGTCACAGACATCACTATTTTATGTACCACTAGGAAGGAAAAACACGCCACCAATCAAACCATGACACAGCATCTGCTATGAGACACATGCTGCTAACAAATGGCCTTAGTTGTTTAAGTCCGTGGCAGGCCTGGAATGGAAAACCTGGTATCTCTTGTGGCTTCCTAGGTAAGTCAGCTCCAGAGAAAAGTGCCGGCAATGGGAACTTGAGAGGTCAACCCATCATGTCTTCTCCCTGGTTGGAATCTCTCAGGATTGTTGCTTCCCCTGTGGATGTGGGGAACTTGGCCAGGGCTCTCGACTGTGCCAAGGGAGATATCTGAGCCTGGGTCATGAGCTGTTCTGGATCCTAAGGGGCCTGCCCACCCCACCCCCATTCATGATGTGCTGTTAGCTTGGGAAGCTGAGCTCTGCCCTATCTCTAGGATGTCCCTCCAGGGACCTCAGAATATGTCCCCTCTAGGGCCACAGACACCTTTCCACTGGCTGAATTAGAGGCAGAGCTGCTTCTGAAAGGGGAATTGATGTTTACTTCCTGTGTCTCAGGCAAAGCAGACACAGTGTGGTCCTCATTCTGCCCTTCAGCACCTACCTTGGGGCTGCTCTGCTGCACCTGTAGCTGAGGGCAACAGATGCTTCTAGTTGTCTAATCAGGGTCCTGTGAACTTTTGAGCAGCATACCTGCCCAGTTCATTTGTTTCTTTGTTCTGAGGTCAGAGGTGGACAGAGACACCAAGGCCCGAAACCATCCTGGTGGTCACTGATCTACCAACCAAAGTCAATAACACAGTTGTCATTTTAGCAAATACGTGTGTAGCACCTACTGTGTTGTCTGGTGCTATTCCTGCACTTCATGATAGTAACTTGGCTCATCCTAACAATTATGAGTAGGGCCAAAATTACTCCCAACTCATTTCAGAAGTAAGGAAACTGAGGGATGGGAAGGTTAGTGAGTTGCTGGAGGTGTCACATGGGTGGTAGACACAGAGCTGGGTTCAGGTCTTGCAGATTAGTTCCAGAGTTGGTGCCTTTCCAGCTTTCCCAGTGTTAGGCGAGGCAGTGGTGAGTATGGGATTGAGGTGCTGCTTGTCTGGGACTGTGTGGGTTACAGGGTCCCTTGGTCTCCGTGCATTCTCCCTCCCTTTCTGGCTTATGCATGGATACCCCTGCAATTGATTGACAATACTCATTTACAGCTCATGTCTACTCTCTGAGGCAGGCAGCTTCTTTACAGACGGGGACATTGGAACTCCACATGGTGAAGCAGCCTAAGTGAAATCTCAGAGCTAGAGAGTGGCAGGACATGGTTCAAGCCCCGACTATGGGACTCCAGGGCCAGGACACTTAGCCCGCACTCCCCACAGCCTGCTGGCTTTTGTCCCCTCCTTTCCCCCTTCCTGAGCGGTGTGGCACTAGTACCCATCGGGGCTGCCTTGACACCTTCTGGAGGGGTCTGGGATGGCTTCCTCTCATTCATAGGTGCTCTACTGTCTGCACATTTGCAGATGTCTCCCCTGCTCTCCAAAGAACACACACAATGCTTTCAGGGACTCCATGCTTACTATGTGCCATACTGCTTTACATACTTGATAGGTGGTGTCATTTGAACATCATAGTAATCCTACAGAGTGAACATTAGTATTAACAGATCAAGAAACTGACGCCCAGAGAGCTTCTATAATTTGCCTGAGGTCACATAGCTCTAAATAGTGGGAACCCAGACTGTTAGGGTGAGTGGTGCTCATCGGAGGAGGTGAGGGTGGCCTCAAAGAGTGCCCAGGCAGTAGGAGGGGCTCTCCTGACCCTGCCTGCGCAGCTTAGGATGGCTAGTGTCCCTCTAAAATTCTTCCCGTGGTTGGTGTGCTCTACGCACATCACACCAGACCTTTCAATCCCTCCCACCCCATTCTGGGATTCTTCATGCCTGGTGCACCTTCCTAGTCCCAGAGCCTGTGCTCAGTGATCTCTTTTCACGCACCGCCCCAGTGAGTTCCCAGAGCGGAGACATGCAGGACAAAAGAGAAATGCAGGCAGGACATGCCTCATCAGAGAGGCAAGCTTAGCTCAGCCGTGTGTAAACAGTCAAATCCGGGCACATGCAGACACACACCCAGACAACCAGACACCCACCCCACTGTGCAGTCTCTGTGCTTGTGTCACCCCCTAACCTGCCTCCTGCCGGTTGGTTCTTCTAGTTCTGACAATGCCCAGACTCCCTTTTTGACTGCCAATTCCCATGTGCTGTCATTAACTGGCTTTCGCCTCAGAACACCCTGTGTTGGTTTGCACCATGATGAGAGCATGCACTGGGTCTGCCCACCGTGCATCCTCCCACCACGTGTCTGCCAGTGTGCCACTGCGAGTACCAGCCACTCAGGCCAAGGAGGGGAGGGGTGGTGCTTCCTCGCTCCCCACGCTCTCCCTCTTGGTTGTGGAAACGTGGCTGTCCTGGCATCTGTGTTGTGCCGTGGCTGCCTCATGCATACATCCCATTTCTTCACAGCATCTCAGGCCCTGCTGTGCCACCAGCCTCCCTTTATTTTATTCCCTTTAAGAAAAATCACTCCAATGATGATAGGAAGATGAGAGCCACCCTTGACCAAGTAGGGGGTTCGCCAGTGAAATTGAAGGGAAGCTCTGAATGCCCCCATGGTGCCTCCCATCCCTCCTGTGTGGCGTGGTGCCCCCCAAAGGAGTGAGAGCTAGGAGGGGCGGATGAGGCAGGGAGGGCAGCGGGTGTACCATCTGTGGCCATCCTTTGTGCTGGCAGCGAGCAGTCCCTCCATCTCTGCAATCCAGTGCCTCGTGCTTGGCGTACTAATGAGTTTGCAGATGCCCAGTGCCCCCCGCACAAGAAGCAGTAACTAGGGACCTGGGAGAAGAATGGAGCAATCTGAAAATTCATTCATTTGTTCCAGCCTGTCTGAATAGGCTGTTTCCCCCTCCAGCTGCTGCAGATGTGTGCTGGGCACCCGCTCTCGGGGCTTTTTGCCGTGGTTTCTGGGCAGACACATACATGCCAGGCTGGGGGCTTCTACTCTCTTGTACCCTCCATGCTGTGCAGTGGTGGCAGGTGAGCCCCACAAGAGAGGGACAGGATGCACCTTTAGAGAAACAGGTGCCCTTTGGGGAGGGAGCACAGGCTGGATATTGGCCCCCACATGATTCCTAGGTCAGGCGTCTTTGCACACCACACAAGCTGAACAGATGCACCCAGCAACCCCGGTGGGACCTCCTCGCCACTCCATTCCATTCCATGCAAGAACCACTGACCTTCCCTTGCCCTTGGGCCCCCAGCTGACCCCTGGGAATATGGGCACCTCCCTTCCAGCCAGCTCACAACAGAACTGGATGGACGGGGTTCTTCTGCTCATCCTAAAAGCTGCCTCCTGGCCCCTACCCACTCAGTGAGGGGCAGGAAAAGACCCGAGTTGCTGGGCCCCACTTGCTCCCCACTCCTGAAAGAACTTGCCTGGGCAGGGGTAAAGCCTGGCAGAGCCTCAAAGGGTCCCCAGCCCTGCCTGTCAGAGCCTTGAGCTAACAGGGAACCCTGTCCAGGATCTGGGTGGTTTGAAGTGGCAGCCCTGCCCAACCACTCTGGGGCATTGTGTATATGGGCGTCTTCTCTAGTGCTGGCTAAATGAGACCTGAAGGGTTCCTCTTAGAATCAGGGGACTGGGACCATGCCATTTGGCTTTTGCCTTCTGAAGGGTTTTATCTTCTCAACATTCTGGTCCAGCCTTGGACTGCACCACCGAGGCATGGGGCAGGGGCACCATCTGTGTCTCTGCTCATCACTGGCTGTGTTACTGTGAGCGAGTAACAATGCCTGCCTGTTCATCTGTAGAGTGGGGGTAATAGCTGATACCCTGGATCATACCAGGCAGATCCTAGAAAAGGATGCAGAAGCATCTTGCACAGTTTCCAGGTGGAAGACCCTGGAAATGAGGGAGTGGGTTGTGCATCTGGCCAACTGGCTGAGCAATTCTGGGTTCAAAAGGCTCCTGACCAGGTTGGCTACTTTCAGAACCCTCAAATCAGCCTGGATGAAGTACTCATGGCAGGACTAGGGCATTGGCTAGGGTGTGGTCACCATATAGTCTCAGCAGTTCCCCCCATCTGCCCCTCAGCACAGCCCTGGGAGGAAGACAGGGCAAGAGTCATTACTCCTCTTCCCCTGCAAGCAAACCGAGGCACAGAGAGGGTCTGTGAGCTCCTTAGGGTCACACAGCCTTCCGGACGCTGCACTCCCTCTGCAGTTTCACTCCCTAATGCACTCTGGAGGGCCTGGCCAGGATGCGTTTGATCTCTGGTGGCCAACATTGGAACAGTTGTACTTTCTCCCAGCACCCAAATAATTCTAGCCACTTTTCTCTTGGTTTTTAAGGCCTTACCAAGCCTGAATGTGGAGGGTTCTCATGTGCCTCTGGTGCGTCTGGGACTCTTAACTTGGGCCTCACCCCTCCCCTGAGCCACCCTCTGCCCTGGAAATCTTTTGTCCTCCCTAACCTTCTGCCCAGCAGTGCAGCAGACCAGAAGGTGTGCGTACACATGCTCTGCCAGGCCCTTTGTGGGGAGGAATTTCAGGGAGAACCTGCAGGCACTCCTGGGGTTGTCAACAGGGACCAGGAAGGCTCCGGATTTTGTTTAAACCTTGTGTTTTGGCCCCACGTGTGGGCAGAAGTCAGGTTGAGCTGCTGGTCTAGAATCTAGGGGGCGGGCTTCACTGAGAAGTCTGGGGGCAGCCAGCGGGCATCATCTCTGCTGTCCCCTACGTCATCTTAACTCTCCTCTTTGCCGTTAAAATCAGCTCTCCTGATCTACAGCAACAGAATCTTTTTAGTCCTCCTTCAGAGGTATTAGTTCTACTCAACAGGTACGAGCACTGCCGCCTCCTGAGCAGGCTTAGTGGCTCTCCTGGTGTCACGCAAAGGTGGGACCAAAGCCAGTGTCGACAGCAGCCACTCTGGGAGGGTGAGATGGGGGTAGGAGTGTCAGAGTGTGGTGGCCGAGGGGCCCACTGACCATCCTGTCCTTCTTACAGCCCTGTTGTCCTCCTGGTGTGAGGAACTCGGCCGCCTGCTGCTGCTCCGACATCAGAAAAGCCGCCAGAGCGACGCCCCTGGGAAACTCCCCATGCAGCCCCCCCTCAACTCCATGAGCTCCATGAAACCCACTCTGTCACACAGGTGAGTGGGTACGTGCCCCCAGGGCTGGGTGGGGGTGCTGCTTGGGTAGGTGTGGGGCAGCCACCGCTCAGGCTCCAGATCTTAGAAGCGGCCTCTGAGCACCTGGGAGGATGTTATGTTTCCTAAAATGCAGTTGTTGTTTAAGTCCCCTTGTGTGCGTGCTGTTTATTCCCCATCAAAACAGACTGAAAGCGCTGGTCTTACCCAGCCTGACTGCTTTGTCCCTTCGGGGGCAGGGACAGGCCACCCCTTCTTTGGGTTCTAGACTTCTGCTGGAAGGTTAGCAGCCATGAACCCAGTGCTTTCCCGCTTTTCTGAGCAGGGTCTCGGGCAAACCCAGAGATGCTTAGGGCTGGAAGGGGCTCAGGAAGGGCACAGGGCTGCTGGTCCCACCCCCAGTTGGGGACAGAGCCAGCCCAGGCCGACCAGGCAGGAGCCAAATGAGGCTGTGCTGGTCAACAACAGGGTCTGGGCTTGCCAGAAGCCTCCAGGTGCTGAGAAACTGGCCAGTCTCCCTGCACCAGCCTCAGGAGGAGCATGTGGCCAGGACCGGCAAGGTCCCCAGTTAATTGTCTCACGGGTCCCTTGCTGTGCTAGGGATGCTCTCTCCTAGCGCTCTGTGGGCTGACCCTGGAGCAGCAAGGCCCATCATGCTGTCTGCTCTCACCACGCACGTCCCCTCTGATGACCAGGAGGGGCATTTACAGTCAGAGCTCAGCTCATTACCCATCCTGACCCAGGCACCTTCAGCCCAGAGCTCACTGCAGGAGACCTGCGTCGCACCATTGAGGCGCCGCCCAGAAGTGGGGCGTTGGCCACGCTTCAGAAATCCGATTAGAGGCTGTTGGCTCTCAAAGTCAGAAAAGACGTCAGAGCCCCTGCCCTGGCAGGGTGGCCCTTGCCACGGAGCTACCTGCCTCAGTCAGGAGCACGGTGCATGACCGCAAGCCCACCACCCCGACACCTCACACAGGATCACAGCCTCGTCCCAGCCTCGGCGGGGCCTAGGACTGCTCCAGCTTGTAGAACAGCCTCACTCCTGTGAATGTTTCTCGGGATACTGTTGGCCTTCGGGCAGGGTAATTTTTCATGGTGCAGGACTCTGTGGGGCCTTTCATGTCTTGGCCCCTGCCCACTTGATCGTTCCGTGTGGCCCAGGCATTGTTAAAGTTCTCTCACACGTTTGGGGCTATGGGGGTATCACCTGTGGTTAAGAACCTCTGTTCTAGAGAAGCAAAACCCACTTCGTGCCCCTTCCACCCCTTGCTCCTAGCTGGAGTCTTCTCCATCTGAACTGCTGCCAGGTCCTAAGCGTAGGCTGTGGCTGAATGCAACCCAAGTTACATACTTGGTGTTTAGCTTTGTTACATTTTAGTTTTACGACACTCCCATCGCTCCAGAATCATCCTGCCTTTCATCACTCCCCGTCTCAGGTCCTTCCCAACCTTCTCTCTTCCAAGTCCTTTCAGTAAAGCTATTGCTGATGGCAGGCCAGGGCCCCACAGCCCCCACTAGAGACCTTCCTCAGACCTGCTTAGCCATGACCACTCGGGCCACAGAGTGCCACAGATCTGGACCACAGCCAGCCCTTTGCTGAGTTGATCTAAAGGCATGAGACAGTTCAGTCCTGGGGTTAGACAGACAAAGGGTATCTATGCAGCCAGAGCTGAATCCCATTCATCATGGAAATAGGACTCAGTGAGGCAAAATCAGGAGCTGGCAGATGGAGGCAGGGTTAGGGTTCAGTGACAGGAAAGCTTGGCCTAAGGGTTCAGACGGAGGAAGATGGCCGGGCTAACTGTCAGGAGGCAGCTCAGAGGACAGCTTGAACAACGCAGGTTTGAACCACACAGATCAATTGAAAACCTGCTTTAAAGTGGCCCCATGCAGCTCCAACTTGCGTTGTTCAAGGGTCAG
The DNA here is from genome assembly GCA_030015415.1 of Cynopterus sphinx. Classification (NCBI taxonomy): domain Eukaryota; kingdom Metazoa; phylum Chordata; class Mammalia; order Chiroptera; family Pteropodidae; genus Cynopterus; species Cynopterus sphinx. Next base: position 50,192,890 of record CM057382.1, read on the forward strand.
CTGTACTTTCATAGACAGGAAGCTATTCTGACCATCGTACTCCACGACTGTGTTGAATGACTTGGAGGAAGCAGTTCTTGCCTTTTCACTAAGGAGACATTGAGCCAGGGTGAGCTTGAGGACCTTGGGGTGTTCAGGATTTGGTGCTCAGAGGTACCCAGTTTGACTACTCAGGCACTTGTCTGTAGGTTCTGAGGACAAGCAAACTAGAAAGGGTGAGGGAGCTCTAGACCGTTGGATTTTGGTAGCTTGGGTATCACTGTCCTGTTTGTTACGGGCCGCAGAGGTCAGCGCCACAGTACCAGGTCTGAGTTGGGGCCTGTGCCTCTAAGCAAGGCCCATCATCCCTCAAGCCACTGGGCATATCGTGGCGCTCAGCACCATGAGGAGGTGTCAAAAGAGGGTCAGGCTACTATAGCCCTACCGTGTCCCTGAGAGTGATGGTGGTCAGGAAGAGTCCTGAGTAGCCATGTCTTGGGTAGAGCTTTGGGGTTTGTGGAGCAGTGTTTGGACTGACTCCCTGTTCAATCCTGCCATGGAGATTGTGGGTGGATGATATTCTCACCACCACCCAGGTGCACAGAGTGCTGCACAGAAGGCCAGGAGAGGCCAGCCCGGGGCAGGAAGGGGCTTGGGCCTGTGGCCAAGCAGCAGGACCCCTTCTGGTCGCTGCAGTGACCCGGACCTGCCAACAAACAATTTCTGCCTTCCACTCCCACATTTTTAACGAGTAGTTTAAAAAGCCATTTGTGATGAGCACATTGTCTGTATGCAAATCAGTTCTGCAAAGGTAATTAAAAGCCAAATAAATCTTGTTTACACTCTTAATTTGATTACAATCAAAACCCACAATTGCTGGGGAAGATTCTGAGACCAAGAGGTGCCATCCTTCCTCTTTCTCTTTGAGGGGTTTACAGCCCACAAAGGAGAGGCTCCTGGGCAGGGCCCTTGTGCTCCACTTTATAGTAGATTGGGGCACAGGCCCTGGAGCCAGGCTGACGGGTGTCAACTTTCAGCTCCACCATATTCTAGCTAGGTGACTCTGGGGCAGCTTCATAACCTCTCTGCCTCAGTTTCCTCTTCTGCGGAAGAGGAAAAACAGCAGTGCAGGTCTTATATGCTCATCACCAGGCCTGGCACTCAGGGAGCCCCATAGACTCGTCTTTATTCTCTCAACCTCAGCCTCATGTTGTCCAACTCTGATGCGGTCATTTGTTGTCAGGCAACAAAGAAGACGTCAGTCAGGACTGACCCCCCAGTCTTCTCCTTCCCTTGGTCACATCATACCACCTTCACTGCTTCCATTTATAGCTGTTTTTTGCAGTTTATAATAAATACTTCTTGCACCCAGAAAAATTTTTGAGAAGACACGAAAACAATGAAAGGGGTTAAAGGACCCAAAAATCCTGCTCCATCAGTTCCAAATTGCCAAGATGCACAGATCTTTCCCTTCCTTCTTATTGAAAAAATTTAAAAAACTCTGATATGCAGTTAGCTACACAAGTTTTTCTCTAAGTTTCACCACAGGGAGGAAAGGAAGCAGGCCCTAGTCTTTGTGATGATGGAGATCACTATTTCTGGGTCCCCTAAGTTAAAGAGGGTGGGAGCTGCTGCTCCTCACTGGCTTGTGTTTCATTAGTGGTAACACTACAGGCTTGCACTGAGATGAGACCACTATAGCCGGATCAGGGAAATTTATTAGGGTCTGACAATACCCCTAATCGGAATTTGTTCTTTCTCTCAAATAAAGTGGCAGTTAGAAGTGCAATGAATGTCTAGGCGGTGACACAGGAGGTGCCTAGGAACCAAGAATCACCTCACCGTCTTTCTGGGCTTTACTCATTTTTTCGCATTTAGCAAACATCGGTCACTGCCCGTGGAACTTGCAAACAGACGTGTCTACTCTAAATGCAATGTGAAGAGCTCTTTATAAAATGTATGACAAATGTGCTGAGAGAACCAAGGAAAATGGGAGTATCCATACTGGGTTTTGAAGTATAGGTAGGAGTTCACTAGCTCAAGAAGGGTGGACAAAGGAGCACAGGAAAGCCTCCGAGGCTTAGAAGATATGTTCAGTAGGCATGGATGATAACAATACCCTGTCTCATTGATCTCATATTCGCGAAACTTCTAAACACTAGCATTGTATCAAGTAAATGTGGGTACCTACATGGCAATCAGGCTCTGGAAATGGAAACGTGTAAATATAGTTGAACAGGGCCTCTGTGCCAGGCACTGCACTCGACTTTTCCTGGTTTTGTGTATTTCATTCTAGGAGAGTGGTGGTCCCCATTTTCCAGTCAAGAAAGTTGAGATTAACTTAAGTAGCATGTCCCAGATCATAGAAATCATCGGTGGCAGAGCCAAGACTCCCCAAAGAGTCTAAGTTGAGAGCCCAGATAGCTAAGCACTGTTTTGCAAGGTCTCCCTCTGCCATTTGAATGTTACTGTCAAGCATTTTTTATCCGAGTTCAGGCCAAAGCTAGTGATTTGATGTAGAAAGTGGTTTATTCCTGGGACACTATTTGAGTTTTCTCTGCAGCCGGTCTTTGAGGCCAGACTTTATACTCTGTCCCTTTATGCTGCGTGGATTCCCAAAGACAACTTTCCTGAGAACCCCCGAGAAACTTTACCACTTCTGGAATTCTTCTGGGCTCCTGGATCACCTTTGTAGCCTGTGCTTCCTTGTGTTATAACCATCTTTGTACTTGAAAATGCTCCCTAATCAGACCCTGAGCTCCCTGAGATGGTGGAGTGTGGTCATGCCTACCTGGCAAGCTACCCTGATGAGCTCTAGGAAGCACCCTGTGAGCCTCAGCTCCTACAAGATGCTTGTTTTGAGCCCACTTACAGGGATTAAACAAGTTCTTAGATGAGTCACTTCACACAGTTGCTTGCATCTAGAAGCCACTCAGTAAATCATAACAGCGGCATCCATAACAGCAACGAGTGGTTTTAGGGAGCCCAAGGTGTGCTGGACACTTTGCCTCACACATGTGAGCTCACTTAATCCTCATGACAACTTCTGAGAGAAGGGCTGTGATCCCCATTTTACAGATGAGGACACAGAGTGAGTCATGGCTTCATTAGTTTCCCTCTGTTTCTCTCCCTGGAGGACAGGACCTCCCACTCCCTGGTGCCAGTGACCATGTAGTCACAAGCACACTGTAAATGGTCTACAATCAGAATTAATGCATGGACACACTCATTCATTCTCAGACAGCCCTCTGAGAGTGAGCATGTAGAGATGCTGTTTCTCTCTGGCACTTTGGTTAGCAAAGGTTCCTGAGCCCTGAAGGTGTGTGAAGGCACAAGGAGCCTAAGAATTCAGGGCTCCTAGGGCAGAAGGAAAGAGGCAGGAAGGCTCGTTCAGACCCCAGGAACATGAGAAACGAGTGGACCTCAGGCCAGTGGACATGGCAAGGCTTTCCTGGAGGAAGTAGGCTTTAGAGGAGGAGCCTGGAAAGGATGAGCAGCATTTTTCAGGGTGGGGATGAAGCATCTCAGGCTGAGAAGAGGTGCAGAGGTGGGAAAGCAGCTGCCTCCGTGGTAGATTGGCAGGAGAACACCAATGAGATTCCAAGCAGCTTCTGGCACAGGTTCTTCTGTAGGTGGCACAGGGTTCTTGGGGGCAGTTCTGGCTGAACGGGACAATCTCCACGGGGCCCTAGGTCTTCTCTTTATCACCCTGGGTCCCCTCCCACCTTGGTGGAGCCCAGGAGCCTGGCTTGTCCCTCCTCAATCCTTGGGCACAAGAAGCCGGGCAGGCCCCCAGTGGTGATGTCTGAGTCTGGGCAGAGGCATCGGCAAGGCTGACTGCCACGCCTGCGGGGGCGAGAGCCTTCACTGCTACAGCAGGAGCTGTCTCCCCAGGAGATGAGTCACAGCCCTGTCGGTGCGGCTGCCACTTCTGCTTCTGCAGCAGGTGCGAATGGAGGCGAGCAAGTCCCTAGACCGCCCCTACGTGTGTGTGCCCATCTCTTCCCCCGCACGTGCATAGCAGCGTGCCAGCAGGCCAGTGTCCGTGCACACATAGGTGACCCACATCCCACGCCGGTGCACACCTGGTCTCTGGGGTGAGCCTTCCAGCCAGACGGGGGGTTGCCCAGTTCGGGAACATTGGTTAAGTTTGCTTCTCACTGAGTCTGAGGTGGAGGGGGCAAAACAGGAAAGAGCTGGTTTCCGCCCACAGGCCCACCCACGGAGCGGCAGGCAGTTGGAGTTTGTGGGCCTGTGAAGTATCCTGGTGAGCCGGGGCCTCCCCACATGAGGTGGTGAGGCAGCAGCTGCTGGCCCCCAGGACTCAGGGGGCCCCTGCTGGGCTCTGGGGACTCCCGGGGACTTTACTTCCTGAGTCTGCCAGGCATCAGAAGTGGTCGTCAGCCTGCAGGGCTGATGGGAGCTTGTGGGCAGTCCTGGGAAGAGAGGGCCGGCTTCAGTCACTGGGAGTCCTAGGTTCAGTCCACTTGCACCTAGGACAAGAGGGGCCCCACAAGAGAGCGGTTGTCGAGGGGTCTCTTCCTCGATGTCTAGAACTGTAGCCTGCAGGGCCTCCCTTCCAGGCCCTGGCGTGCCAGCCCCAGGTCCCTGGTGACCCCCTGGGAGAGCAGAGGTTCTTCCAGCCCAGCTACACTGAATTGCAGCCTCATTTCTTATTTTCCTGTGCTCCTCTGCCCCACCCACGCTCTCTGGGCTCCCAGGTCCCCAGTGGGTCTCCCCAAATGCAGAGTTGTCTGTTGTCTGTCACCTTTGGCTTCTGCCTCTGGGCCACGCCCCCTTCCCAATGACCCATGATCTTGTCTGGCTGGCAGCAGCCGGGCAGGAGGGCTGGGTTCCCTGAGGACAGCTCCTCTCCCTGCAATGCTACGCCTGCTGTTTTCCCCCAGAAGTCATGAGTAATGCTAAAGTCTGTGTCGCTTTCCAATTGAGAAAGCTTTTGGGTCTGCATTCTCCTCTTGGAGCCACATCAGGCTTATGCTGCCAGGGCCTGTGTTGTTCAGACCTACCTGACCCACAGTAAATACATATATTAAACCATGACCCGGGGCTCGCATATATTTGCATAGAAATCAAGACACAGGTTCAAGGATAATATCCTCACTATGTGATCATACTTGATTGCTTTGTTTCCCTACCCCGACCTCCCCCCGTCTTCCATCATGCTGTTTTGATGCCATGACCTCATTCTTCCTGACCAGCATTTTGAAAACACTGAGGTTGGAGGGTAAGGTACAATTCTCACCTCTCATTTTTGCAAATGAGGGGACTGAGTACAATCAGGCTCGGGAACTTGCCCCAGGGCCCTGAACCAGGAAGGGGTGGGTCTGGGACTTGTATCCAGGGTATCAAAAAAAAAGCCAGGGTAAGAGATAAAGGGAGTGGAGTGGGGTTGATCTTATACCAGGGGGTTGGCGCAGACCCTTCCAGTGACTTCTGAGCAGAGACAGGAAGGAAGCCAGTGGCTGGCCAGGCACAGAGGATATACAGGCAAAGGGAGAACGAGTGTGGCCACACAGTGACATGGTACTGCCCTTCATTCTGACCATTTCTTTAGGGCACCTACCAGACTCAACCCACATTGTCGAGGGCGCTGCCCCGCAAGGAGCAAGCACGAAATTCAGGCCCCCAGCTCTCCTCTGTGTCTGGAGCAGGACTGGCCTCCCGCCTAGAAGTCCTGATCCGGGCTGGTTCCCAACACCCCCACTTCTAGTCTCCCCAGCCTCTAGGGCCTGCACTGGCTTCTCGGCTGGGGTACGAGGTCTCCAGGCATGAGTGAAGATCTGTGCCTTCTGTTAACTTCTTGTGATGAAAGGCACAAGCCTGACAGGCACGAGATGCTCTTCTACTATGCCTCCCTCCAGAGTGCCTCTAACCCTGCCTCCACCTTGGCCCTCCAGTACCCAGCAGTGCTGCCTTGCAGGCCTCACCCCCAATGGGATGCCGTAGGCCAAAGTGGGACCATAGATGCGGGCATTCTGCTTTTCTGCCCTTTCTGAGGCCGCGTCTGGGATTTTCTCTCAGCGCTAGGTGCCATAGAGTCTATAGGGACAAGGCAGCCCCAACCCAGCACACCCAGGGACCAGGACCCTGCCAGCTCCTTTTGGAGCTATGCTCTGGTCCTCTCCCCAGGGTCTGCTGGACCTCATTCTCCACCTTCACCCCAGCAACTGATAGGAAGCCATTATTGAGCATTGACTGTGTACAGGGCAGGATAAGTCCTCGCTTCTGATGTTTGGGGATTCCTCAGGAGATATCACCAAACAAAGTGGGTACTGCTGGGCTAGCAAGGCGACTGGGAAGACATGAGAACAACTGAGGGAGCTCCAGGCGAGTTGGGAGCTAAGGCGGGAAGCAGAGTGGGGTGGGATCTAGGTAAATCAGTCTGCGGTGTGAGTTTGGACTCTTGCTTGTGAACAGTGGTGCCATTGATGATCTCCGATTATGCCAAGTGTCTTAGGTGCTGGAGGCAGCTTAGCTTGGCAAGGATGCACACAAGAAATTGGGGTGGGAGCAGAGAGGCAGTACAGCAGTCAGGCAGGCCTGTCCTTGTGACCTAGAGCTGGGAAGAGAGTAACAGAAGGAAGCTCCTTCCAAAGGCCAAATCAGCTGGGCTGGGTGGCCAACCTGTCATGAAGGGTTGGGAGGAAGTGGGAAGAGCCAACACTCTGACTGGGGCCCTTCCAACCTTTTCTGAGAAGTTTGGAGGGGAAGCTGATGCTGGGGAACAAGAGCTCTTTCTGGGGAGCCACTTTGAGTCAGCATGGTTGAGAGAGAAGCTTAGTGGGCCTGCGGGTCTCTGTTCTTCCACCTTGGTAGCATGGCCTGTGGGCTAAGGTGAGAGGACAGCTATGGGGTGGCACCTCTGCAGTGACAGGGGGAGAGGTGGTCACTCTTGAACAGTCTGTCACCATGAGAGCCACACCTGCACTGAGCACTGTGCCGGGCCCGGGGGATCCAGAACTGCCTAGGCTTGGCGGGGAGCCGCAGAGCATTGTGGGGTGATGGGGCATGTCCCATCTGAGTCATCTACAGACCCTGAGGAATCCCCTCTTCTTCCCTCTGCAGTGATGGGTCTTTCCCCTATGACCCTGTCCCTTGGCAGCAGAACACCAACCAGCCTCCCGGCTCCCTGTCCGTGGTCACTACAGTTTGGGGAGTGACCAACACATCCCAGAGCCAGGTAAGATCCTGTACTGCTCCCAGCCACAGCCCCTCCCAGGCGGGACCATCCCTCAAGCCCTGGGGCCTTCAGATCACCACGCCATGCCAGCCCTCCTTGCCTTCCCAGGCTCTGCCCAGCCAAAAGGACCAACACTCAGAGCATCCCCAGCTGTAGACACGCCTCCACCTAGGATGGTTCTGAACCTGCCTCCGGAGGGCAGTAGCCGGCCCCGGGCACAGTCCCGTCCTTGTGTCTTTTAGGGGGAATGGTTTCCATCTGACAGACAGACAGCGAGGGGTTCTTCTCCAACCCACCTTTACTTTGGTTGGATAAACAGAAGAACTTCCTGCGTGTTAATGGCCTCAGGTCTTCAATATAAGGGGTCTTTGACCCTGGGTCAGATTCTAGCAAAATGTTGAGCCTAAACTTGTAACAAGCCCACAGTCAACTCTGTCTCACTTTTGTGCCTTCCTCTTTCCTCCACTCCTTCCCCCTCCCCTGCAGTTCTGCCAGGCTTCTGCCACAGTCACGAGAAAGGCTCAGGGCTAGTTGCTATCCGGGAGGGAATCATTGGGTTTACTTGTGGTCTCATGACACAGAGACCCCTCAGCCAGGATCCTGCTGCCCTCCATTGCTGGCAGGTCTGCTCCTCTTTGCCTTCACAGAGAAGCTACATGGGGCCTCTGTGTAGCTGACCCTGTGGGTGTCCAGACCCCTTGAAGGGATGGAGGGTTCAGAGGTCCGGTGCTTTCCTGCCTGCTGCTTGGTGCGGGCCATCCTCACCGCATTCTGGCACAGGCTGAGGTTCTCCTATCTATGCTGCTTCCAGGCTGGGTTTCCCCTCCAATCATTCGTACACTCTAGGAACAATAAATGTGCCCTCCTTATTTTCCTTTTCCTCTGTTGTCTTCCTTCTGTTTCATTCCACTGCCCCCCCACACACACACACACTTCTTTTTCTCCTCCATGTCACTTGGGGTACCAGCTTGGATGACAACCACTCTCTCTGCCAACAGGTCCTTGGGAATCCTATGGCCAGTGCCAACAACCCCATGAATCCAGGCGGTAACCCCATGGCGTCAGGCATGACCACCAGCAACCCCGGTCTCAACTCCCCCCAGTTTGCCGGGCAGCAGCAGCAGTTCTCAGCCAAGGCTGGCCCTGCGCAGCCCTACATCCAGCAGTCCATGTACGGCCGGCCCAACTACCCCGGCAGCGGGGGCTTCGGGGCCAGGTGAGCAGGGCTGGCCAGGGCAGCAGCCTTCAGGAGCGTGGACAGCCCTGCTCTTCCCTGTCCAGGCAAAAGAGGCTGATTTAAATCCCAGCGCCATGCTTTCTGGCTTGCGAAGTGTGGGCAATCCCTGGCATGTCTGTCATCCTCAGTTGTCCCATTAGTTGAAGGCACACAGTCATCCCTCATTCTTGGGGCCCGTGCTCCCCAGCACAAAGCAGCTGGGTGGTGGTTGACAGCCGTCAGGCCCATGGTGATAGAAGGATACCATTCCTCAAAATGACCCTTCTCCTCGCCTCTTTGTAAGTCAGAAGACACTGAGAGAGCTGAATCGGGGGAGTTCAAGAGAAGTTCTAGATGGGGAAGATCAGCCCTGCCGTGCTGGTTATGGAAGCATAGCTGTGCAGAGGCTGAGAATCCCCTGGTTCAAGAAGAAGGGAGGGAGGTCAGGGAACTGCAGCAAGGTCCTCTAGAGATGTGGGTGGGGCAGAGATGCCCATGCCTCCTCTTGCCACCCTGCTCTGTCCAAGACCACTTCCTTGGCCTCACCGCTCCCCCAGGGCTGACCAAAGCCCTGCCAGGTGTCAGCAAAGTAGGGCTTGGCTTGGTGGTTAAACGCAGTTGCCAGGCACATCTGGAGCTGCATCCCCAGCCTGCCATTCACTTCTGGAGACATGACATGTTCTTTAAAACTCGGAGTCCTCCTCCAGAAGAGGGGCTGAGCAAGGGAGCCAGGGTGCGATGATTTAGTGCACATGAGAGTGAGCACTGGCCCGCACCCAGCCAGATTTCCAAGAACACAGCAGCTTAGTGATCACCAAGTGGCTGAAATGGATGCCAACCCAGAGGAGGCCCCTGTCCCCTCTGGGCTCTGAGTCTAGACACCTCCCTCACTTGTGAGCTGGGGGCACATCCTCTTTCTCCCAGCCCAAGGCTTGCTGTGGGTTCATCTGTAGATTCGGGCCAGTCTAACTCTTTCCTTCTCTCCCTTGCAGCTACCCTGGGGGTCCTAATGCTCCTGCAGGCATGGGCATCCCTCCGCACACCAGGCCGCCTGCTGACTTCACTCAGCCAGCGGCCGCTGCCGCAGCAGCTGCAGTGGCAGCAGCGGCAGCCACAGCCACAGCCACAGCCACGGCCACTGTGGCAGCCTTGCAGGAGACGCAGAATAAGGATATAAACCAGTATGGACCGGTAAGGGCCCCGCTAGTCCTGGTCCAGCCTCACCCAGCCAGCCAGGCAGACAGCCCCTGAGATCAGAGTTGGGGTGTTGGTGCCTGTGGGAACTGATGGGGTCAGGGTGTTTTGAGGGGTTTTGGAAGCACATGGAGGTTGTATGTTAGGATGTGGGTGTGTCTGGTTGGGTGTGGTGTCGGGGGTGTGTTTGGGTGCCTGTGTCTGCTCTGCATGGGTCGGAGGCTCCTGTGTGTATGTCTGTGTATGGGAAGAGATTATTGCTCTCTGGGCCCCTATTCACTGAAGACTGGACCCAGTGTCTAAAATAGCCTTGTCACCAGTTTGTCCCCTGGGTGACCTCTGAAGGCCAGTGTTCTCCTAGTCAGCCTGTCTGTAAATTCTGCCCAGGTCCTAGCTTCAGGGGCAGAGGTGGAAGCTGGAGCCACATCAGACTTTGTGGGTGGAGAATGTCCCTCCATCGGCCAAGGACCAAGGGCGGGGCCAGGGCTACTAGGAAAGGGGCTCCTGCCTCCATTCTCATCCACCCCCGTCCTCCCATGCCCCTCCCCGCCCCTGCACCCTCTTCCCCGATTCCTGCCTGCCTCCCTGGAAATGCTGCCTGTGCATTGGAGTGACTGCTCCCCACCTCCTAACACTTCTCGGGCTGCATCTTTCCTGTGCGGCCTGCAGAGGGCAGCGCCGAGCCCTGGAGTCTGGCAGCCCCTGGGGGCCTGGACACCAGTAGCATCCGCACAGGAAAGTGCCCCCCACCACCATCCCGAGCCTCCCACCTCCCCACCCTTCCCTCCCTGCACTTTCAATGCATGTGGCATTTTATTCTTTTTTTTTTTTCTTCTTCTCCCGTTGAAGGTCTGTTCCTCTTTCCAGATGGGTCCCACCCAGGCGTATAACAGCCAATTCATGAACCAGCCCGGGCCTCGGGGGCCTGCCTCCATGGGGGGCAGCATGAACCCTGCAAGCATGGCGGCTGGCATGACACCCTCGGGGATGAGTGGCCCTCCCATGGGCATGAACCAGCCCCGGCCACCTGGCATCAGCCCCTTTGGCACACACGGGCAGCGGATGCCCCAGCAGACCTACCCGGGCCCCCGGCCCCAGTCCCTTCCCATTCAGAGCATAAAGAGGCCATACCCAGGAGAGGTGAGTGTGACAACAGGCAGGTGGTTGGTAGGGTGGGAGGAGGGAAGAACCTGCAGCTTGAAGGCAAGGCAATATGGGCAGTAACTTGAAAAGGGTGTGGATCAATCTTTGGAAAACCTGGGTCAAAGGCTAGAACCTAAGGAGCCCAGGCGCTCCTGGGTTAGGATCAGCTCTGCCATTTCCCAGCTGGAAGGCCTTGAGTAAGTCACATCACCTCCCTGGTGCTCAGCTTTTTATATAAAAGGCAATGACACTCCTAGGGCTGCTTTGGGGACTTGAATAAGGAAACATGCATGAAGCTCTTCACCCTGGGCTAGTGTGGGTGGGCACTTAGCAAGTGGTAGCCTCTATTAGTGTTATCTTTTGTCTCAGTACAAACACTAGCTGGGTCACTTTGGTCACCCACACAAGGGCTTTCCCACTCTCTCCAAGAGTGAGAGATGAGACAAAATCCTGTGAATATCTAAATGCTAGGCACATCAGAGAAGCCTTTGGAAGGCAGACAGTGTGTTTCCTGGGGCTTGTCTCTGTCAACAATCAGCTGCTCTGTCAGGAGGAATGCTGCCTCTCAGGCTGCCCAGCCAGCTCAGCCAAGGTATCAGTGAAGATTTAGGGAAGTAAAATCCATACTTCCTGCCTTCCAGGAACTAAGACTTCAGGAAAGATAAGGTCTAAGCAGCAACCCACAATAGAATGATGCACAGCAGGTGTGTGGAATTCCACATGAGGTCAGGGAAGGAGGACTTCCTGGAGGGGTTATCACAGGGCCTTCAGTGAGCACTCTGGAAGTGAGTTGGCAGCAAGTGGCCTGCCTGGGACTGCGGCAGAAGACACAGGGACCCTAGGATTCTGACCTGGTGCACACTGCTTTGGGGAAGCCTGCCTTGATTTCTCACCTGGACAAAGCCCATTCCGGAGCATGTTTCCCAGTGCTCTGCACACACACTTGTTCTCAGATGGCCTTCGCGCCCTTTGTCTCAGAACTGTGGCCTTCATCTTGGGCTCACAGTGGCTTTAAAGCTCAAAGACCTTAAGTTCCTTGAAGATCTGAGATTCTCCTTAGCATCGACCCCACTTGGGCTAGAAGGTGGCTTGGCCACGGGGGAAGATGTCCTGAATCCGGGAGAGGTGAGATCAGGGACCTCCACAATCATTCAGGAAGCTGGATCAAGGCCTGACCGTTTTTCACGTTGGCACCAGTTCAGGGAGGGGCCAGAGAAGGAAAGTGGCTCCTGAGATCCTGGCTATTCTCAGGGGACCTCGCGCTATTGCCTTCACTTCCGCGTGTAGCCCCCATGTGAGTTGTGTGCCCTCTCTCAGCCCACTATGTGTTCAGACTGCCATCGTCCCCGTAGGCTGGGCTAGAGATGCATCTGTAGTCCAGCCAGCAGGGCTGTTGGCACCCAAGGGGGCATTTACAGAAAAGGCAGTGGGATTCTTGGTCATTAGCCTGACGCCAACCCTGCACCAACGGCAGTGTCATGCTCCCTAGCTTGCCACAGCAGGCCACACCAAAGGCTCTCGATTATTTTTACTAAACCATCTACCCAGCTACAAAATGCCTGACTCTGGGCTGTGATGTTGGATGGTCACAGCCTGCGAGGCCTGACCCTGTCTAGGAAGATTAGCCTCACCTCGCAAAGGCAGACTCACAGAATCTTTCAGTTGTTGGAACCTCGGGTAGAGGCCTGGAGTCAGGTCACCTGGTCCCTCACAGGACCTCCTTCTCTAGTCTGCTGGGCAGGCCCCAGCCTCCACTTCCACTCCTCCAGAAATGTGGTCGGGACCGCACTGTCACACAGAGCGGCCATCGTGTCGCAGCACTGTAGTTGGACAGAGTTCTTCAGCACTGACACAAATCTCCCATCCTCAGGTTCTTCTTTCATTGAACAAGTCTTTTGCCCTCAGGACCTCCCTTCATTCCTTGAGCAAGTATTTATTGAGGGCCTGTTCTGTGCAGACACTGGGACAAAGCCATCTTCTGGACCTCTGAGACCAGATGGCAAGAAAGACAGCTAATAGACCATAAGTTTCAACAGACAGGGAAGAAGAAACCACTGACCTTTCAGGACATAAAGGCCTGAGGTGTCTCGGAGGCAGGTGGCCCTGATGGTCTCTTGATCTTACACGTGGTAGCTAGAAGGTGGAGACCAGCATGAGCAGAAGTAGCATTGTCACCTTGTAGATCTCCAAGGATAGTGACCCTGCCCTTCCCCTTCCTGGAGCTGTCACCTCTTCTCTCAAGTGCCTCTCCCGAGAGGGGTTGTCCTGGCCCCTCGCAGTCTGTTTCTCCTGACACCTGAATGGAGGGTCCAGAACTGAACATCGGTGTGTCCTGTGCAGTGTACAGGGACTGCGCCTTCAGAATTCGGGTCAGGGGGGTCACCTTTCCACAGGCACTTCCTGTTGTCTTCATTCCCTGTCACGTACCAAGCACTAGAAGAGATACAGAGGGGACTGTAGAAAAAGTTCTCTCTCGTAATGGCATGGGCAAGAGGCTGTGAAAGCATCTCCCGGGATTCATGGGGCGTGGTGCTTCGAGAAAGACAACTTTGAACAGGATGGGCAGAATGTAATGTGTCTGGATGTCTGGACAAGAAAGGGCTTCTGGCATCTGCTTTAGCCTCTCCTCTCCAGGGGGGGAGGGCATTTTGTGGGCAGAAATCAGTGGGGACAAAGAGGACGTGAGGCAGTACTGACATTCCAGTGAGTGGCTTGGTTCTGAAACACTGATGAACTTCCCTCCCTCCTTTCTCTTGCCACCACAGCCCAACTATGGAAACCAGCAATATGGACCAAACAGCCAGTTCCCCACCCAGCCAGGACAGTACCCCACCCCCAACCCCCCACGGCCTCTCACCTCGCCCAACTACCCCGGGCAAAGGATGCCCAGCCAGCCGAGCACCGGGCAGTACCCGCCCCCCACGGTCAACATGGGGCAGTATTACAAGGTGAGCCCCATCACCCCACATCCCCACCCCTTCCTGTGTCATCTAGGCCTCGGAGGCAGGCAGAGATTTTTGGATGTGTCCCGTGCTCAGAGCTATGCATACAGTGACCAAAATGTCACTGGCTTTTCTTGGCTCCTGTTCTCATGGGCTCAGATGATGGTTTTCCTTCTCCTTATACTGTTACAGTACGTGCAAGATGATAACAATAAAGAAAACCTTTTTTTTTTTTTTTTTTTAAGAAAAAGCACCCTGAATTTGACATTTTATTCTAATCCTTGTTTCCTCTACATACATGTGGGCACCAACATGTTACATAGTTATTATGGCTATGATTTCGACATGAAATAGCATGTCATTTATTGCGACAGTACCTCCGTGGTTTTCACTTTTAATAGCTGCCTAACGTTCCCTGAGATAGCGGTGTCATATTTTATCTTTCCCTTTCTATTGAACATTGTTTTTTTCTGATTTTTCACTTTGGAAATAATACTGTGATGAATATCTTCAGGTGTATTGCTTTTTCCTTCTTTGTGAGTATGATAAAGTACATCCTTCTGAGTGAATAAGATTCTGGAAATATTTCACATTTATTTGCGAAGGAATCATGCCAATTTACCGGACCATCACCATGTGGGGTTACTAGTTTTGCTCCAAGTTCGCACTAAGTGTTTCTATTTTTGTAAACTCTTGCTAAATTAACAGTTATAGACAAAGCATGTTGAAATGCTGTCCCCAGAGGGTAACCTGCTCTACGCTGACCCTGATCTCCACCCCAGCACTGGGTGAGGGTGGGGGACGCTCCTCAGCATCCCTGGTACTCCCAGCAGATTTCCATTGCAGGGGGCAGAGTGGACTTCTGGTTGCTTTTCTGCCTTTTACTCACAGCATTGTTTATCTTGCTTTAACAGCCAGAGCAGTTTAATGGACAAAATAACACCTTCTCGGGAAGCAGCTACAGTAACTACAGCCAAGGGAATGTCAGTAGGGTAAGTTCCAGTGTTTGTTTTAGGACTGTAACCCATGTGCCATTCCTGCCCCAGCCTCTGCGTGTTAGCAGGGCCCATGGATGTGGGTGCACTCTCGGGTCGCCTTCTCTGGGGCACAGAGATACCTAGACAGAGAATCTGCAGCTCTGAGTGGGTGGGCCAAGGGCAGGTGTGGGCCTGGCCAGTCCTGGAAGAAAGCAAGAGCGGAGACAAAGAGAAAGGAAGAGGGGCTCCTGGGGAACCAACTATCCTATGACGCTACAGACTCATCTCCATCTGGGGACCCCAGTGGGCTCGGGTAGGGAAGGAGAGTGTGGCCTAGAGTCATGATGTGAGTAGCAGGAACCCTGAGCTTAACCCAGCTCTCCTCTCAGTCCATGGTTATATGAAACAAGTCCTATAGCAGGCTGAGCCTGGGTCCCCATTTGTCAAATGGGCTGGGGTACCTGGCATCCCCAAGGTGGAGGGTAGGGAGACCCTTCCCAGGCCTGGTTGTCTTTCAGTAAAAGCAGAGGCCTGAGTGTGACCAGGAGGAGGGTGTTTCCTAGGTGGCTCTCCTCCCTCAGCAGAGCAGGGCCATAGCCCTAGGACCCTGGGGTGGTTGGGGTATGTGTCACAGCCATGGCCCCTCCTATTGCTGTGACCCCATAACCTATGTGTGGTTTTTCTTTCCCTCCAGCCTCCCAGGCCAGTTCCTGTGGCAAATTACCCCCACTCACCTGTTCCAGGGAACCCCACACCCCCCATGACTCCTGGGAGCAGCATCCCCCCTTACCTGTCCCCCAGCCAAGACGTTAAACCACCCTTCCCACCTGACATCAAGCCAAATATGAGCGCTCTGCCGCCACCCCCAGGTGTGTGCCCCATTCTCCCTCCCTGTGTCTGGCCAAGAGCCAGAGGCCTTAGAAATTGGACTGCTTGTGGGGGCTTGTGGAAAGGGGAGGGTTTGAGAGTAGGTAAGTCCCACCCAGGAGGGAAATCTGAGCTGGGGCTGGGCTGCCAACAGCCCTCCTCATTTCCTGCCTGAGTGCTGGGAGGAAGAACAGCTGGGAAAGGGGCTGGGAAGGGGAGCCCAGGGCTTCCAGAGCAGGGAGCCTGTGGTGAGAGGGGACGCAGAGCCCAGATAAATGGGGTGTGGGACATGGGGGTGGTCAGAATGGGGTCAAGTGGACTAGAAGAAGTGATGGGCTCCCTGGTGTGCACTTGGGCACACAACCCAGCTTCTGTGGCCCTTTTTGCTCCCACGCCTGTGTGTTCCTCTGAGTGGGCAGCCAAGGATGGGTGTCGTGTGGGTGAGTGAGCCCCACTCATGGTCCCAGAGCCCAAACTTCTGTGTGCCAGTGGTGGCCAGGGGCATGTGGCTCACTGACTCCTTCCCCTTCCAGCCACCCACAACGATGAGCTGCGGCTCACGTTCCCTGTGCGGGATGGCGTGGTGCTGGAGCCCTTCCGTCTCGAGCACAACCTGGCTGTCAGCAACCACGTCTTTCACCTGCGGCCCACAGTCCACCAGACGCTGATGTGGAGGTGAGTGTCAGGGTGGGAGCACAGGCCACAGCTGGGTGGAGGAGGCCCCAGTGGGGACGTTCCTGAGCCCTGGCATTGCCCTGGACCACAGGTAGCAGCATCTGCCTGCCACCTTTAACTGTTCAGCATCATTGACTGAACCCTCAGGTGCAAGGCCCTGGGGATGTCATTGGGAACCTGCAGGTTTAGGGGAGACAGACAAGCACCTTTGGCATAGTGGCCCAAAGGCAAAAGAGCAGCTGTCACTCACTCCAGTTCTGAGAGAGTAGTCAGGGACAGTATCCCAGAGGAAAAATGCGGCTAGCTCAGACACGAAGGCTGAGCACAGGGATGTTCCATCAGAGGCCCTGAGCTGGCAAGAGGAACTTGAGAGTGGCCCATCGTGGCGTGGCCAGAGCCAGGAATGTAGAAAGATGAGGCTGGAGTGGAAACAGGGTTAGGTCGGGGAGGACCCGCAAGTTCTGCAGATTGCGAGGGTCTGGGCACCAGGTGGGGCTGTTGCTCAAACACCAAAACATGCTGGACTGCACTGGCTGAAAGTCCCCTGCTGGGCCAGGCCCCACACCTCCGACACCTGATCTCATTTAATCTTTTGCATGAGCAATGCTTGTCCCTTAAGGATGAGGAAACTGAGACCGGAGAAGCTGAAAGTGGGATGTTGGGATGGATTTCAGCTAGTTTGTTGCCTCAGCCACTCTGAGCAGGCTGCAGTGAGGGTCAGAGACAGCTGGGGTAGGTGTAAGGCTACAGGGCCTCAGGCAGGAAGGCAGAGAGTCCCCTGTACAAGGGCCCTGCTCACCCATCCCTCCCTAGGCATGAGTGCCCTCACCTGAGAGGCTCCCTGCTTAGTTGTCATACATATGTGGTCGCTCCTGGATTCAGTGCCGTTTCTGGGGGACTGAACTAGACTTGATCCTGGCCTGGGGTGCATCTACCAAAAGGGGCCTTGGGGATAAGCATAATCAGCCTTTTGGCTGGTCTTTTTTGTCCCTCTGTCCCTATCCTGGGAGAACAGACATCATCATAGGGTGGAGAGTCTGGGAGATTTTGGTCACAGCTATGGGGTGGTTAGGATGAATGGTGTGTGGGAGTTATTGGGTAAGTGGGTTGTTGGGATGGATTTCAATCTGAGATGGGAGCGGGAGGAATATCCAGGGTGAGAGGGGAGAGCTTGCCGAGGCTGGGAGAGTAGTCGCAGCCAAGAATGGGGTCCTAAGGAACTCATGCAGCTGTGGTGGGTTAGTGGAGCGTGGCCCAGCCAGGCATCATCAAGGCTACAGGCAGCCCACTGGCAGAGCCACCCTGAGCCCCACCCTGTCCCCAGGTCTGACCTGGAGCTACAGTTCAAGTGCTACCACCATGAGGACCGGCAGATGAACACCAACTGGCCAGCCTCGGTGCAGGTCAGCGTGAACGCCACACCCCTCACCATCGAGCGTGGCGACAACAAGACCTCCCACAAGCCCCTGCACCTCAAGCACGTGTGTCAGCCGGGCCGCAACACCATCCAGATCACTGTCACAGCCTGCTGCTGCGTGAGTGTCTGGGTGGGGCGGAGAGGTCAGCGTGGGGAGCCTGAGGTCCTCTGTTCCCTGGTTCTCAGCTTTGTCCTTGGGTCTTCGTTTCCCATCTCACAGCCCCTGAAGTGATTTTTCCGAAACACTCCAGAAGCGTGCAGTGGTCCCCTAGTGCTATGGAATAAAATTCAAACTTGGGTGGGCCTCCAAAGCCGCCATGCTCTGGACCTTTTCTTCATCCTGCAGCCTCCTCCTGTTCTGCACTTTTACTTCCACTTTTTCCTGTAGGCCCCTCCTTCTGGACTCTTTCCCCGTGTCTGCCACCCTCTTCCATCTTCCTCTGGTGAAATTCTGTGTCCCTCAGAGCCTCATTTGCAAGAAATTTTTATATTCTTATCACCTTTCCCCCAGACCCAACTCCTCCAAGCCTGGAGTTATTAACTCCCTTCCTTCACCCACTCACTATCTTAGAATCACGTATGTGTGTCTCTCTCCAACCTGTGATTCATTGCTCTAGGACCATGTCAGAGCCACGCCTCTTTCCCCCAGTGATAAAGCCTGGCTCACAGAGCTTGCTTAGGGACCTGCATGAAAGTAGGTTGTCTGCCCTGCTTTGCTCTGGGGGACACAAGAGAGAGGAGCTGTGATCCTACCTATGGGTGAGCATCAGGGCTCTGAGGCCTCTTAGAGATGGGAATCACAGGACTAGGGATGCTGTCGGAAAGGGGAGCCTGAGAGGGCTTGTTGAGGTATGCAGTCCCGGAAGGCTTCCTCAGGAGCAAAGGCAGGGATGCTGCCCTCTGGGAGAAAAGGTGGGGGGCAATGGTTGGCAAGGTTAGGAAGTAAAGCCTGCTCCAGTCCGGGAGCCGTGTCTCAGAACCAGTCCCGGTGTTTCCGCATCATCGCCTTGTTAGCCTACAATCGCGGCAGCTGTTCCTAGGTGGTGAGCCCAACCTGGGTCACCTGGCTCACAGGTCCCAGGACACATTTTCATCCTTGAAGCTCTCTCCTATCCTGGGGGTCCCGCTCCTAGAGTGCATCAGTGTGGACATGGCCTCTAGGGGCTTTAGGGCATGGGGCAGCCTAGGCCTGCAGAGTCTGCAGGTGGGGAGGGCTGTAGGGACCCTGGGGCAGGGCTGAACATC
Source organism: Cynopterus sphinx (assembly GCA_030015415.1). Classification (NCBI taxonomy): domain Eukaryota; kingdom Metazoa; phylum Chordata; class Mammalia; order Chiroptera; family Pteropodidae; genus Cynopterus; species Cynopterus sphinx. Next base: position 50,211,746 of record CM057382.1, read on the forward strand.
CACTCTTCCTCGCAGTCCCACCTCTTCGTGCTGCAGCTGGTCCACCGGCCATCCGTGCGCTCTGTGCTGCAAGGCCTCCTCAAGAAGCGCCTCCTGCCCGCTGAGCACTGCATCACCAAAAGTGAGTGTGAGAAGCAAGCCCCAGCCCGCTGTGAGCACCTTCACTGGGACTGACCTTTGGTTTGGCTCTGTACACAACCCCCCAGGGCCCTGAGTTCTTGGCACCGACTCCCACTACTTCTCTGGGACCAGGGAGTGATCAGACAAGTGCTATACCTTAAAGACCTAGTGGGAATCCTGACCCACCTGGCTCATAGCACAGTACTGAGGCAGATTAAAACAAAACACCATGGTATAGACAGTCCCAGCGGGCTTCCTGAAGGTGATCACCTCGAAAGATGGGAAGAACTGGGGAAGGGGGATCCTCCCTGGGAGGGAGGCTTGGGGTAGATTACAGGCCAGCCTCCCAGCCCCAGCAGCTCATGCCTAACTCTAGAGGAAAGGACTTGGATCAGAGCCATTCCTTTGGAGGAGACCCCCAGGTGACCCCCCTGAGGCGCCACGCAGGGAGGTGCACTGCTGCTCCTCTCTTCCGTTGTGCTTCTTCACTTACCCTCTGTGCCCTAGAATCCCGCCAGGCAGTTGTCCTTTCCCATTTCCACACCTGCACAGTAAGTGCAAAAGTGCCTGAGGGGGATACGCTGACCCAGAAAATCAGTGAAGTGCAAGATAGGGTTTCTGGTGGAGGCAGACCTCTTCTCCAGAGACTGGGGAGCTGCCGTTGCCTCCTCCAGGGGCACGTGCGCTCCACACACGTTGAATGTGGGGACTGCCATTCCAGAGTGCTAGGTGACCTGGGGCACCCAGCAGTCCAGGCTGCCCTTGAACCAGGCCAGGATGTGCTGCAGTCATTCCTGTGACCTCCCAGTGTGGGAGGGGTGGAGAACCAGGGCATGTTTCAGGCACATGGGCGCATAGGAGGCGTGTGCAGCACTGCCCTGCCCGCTTCATCTGCCCACCTGTGCCTCCTGCCCTGCAGTCAAGCGGAATTTCAGCAGCGTGGCAGCCTCATCAGGCAACACGACTCTCAATGGGGAGGACGGTGTGGAGCAGACAGCCATCAAGGTGTCTCTGAAGTGCCCCATCACATTCCGGCGCATCCAGCTGCCTGCTCGAGGCCATGATTGCAAGCACGTCCAGGTGAGCCATCCCATAAGTGCTACCTAGAATCTGGCTATGATGGGAAGGGGTAGGCAGAGGGACAGCAGAGCCCGTCTCTGACCCCTCCCCCCACACGACATGGTGATCATTAGCAGCTGATTTCACTCACTCACTTTAGCCATTATTTATCCTTTGAACATCTTTTCTGCGGCGTGCTGAGGGCTAGAGTCCAGGGGGCTGCAGAACTAGATTTAGACAGTTCCTGCCTGGGCAGATGTCAGATGCCAGCTGGAAATCTCGCCCATGTGGCCAGGGCTGATTCAGGACCTGAAAGCAGGCATGCCTCTCTCTGCCTAGTCCCTGCTGTGTTCCAGGTCCTTGCCCCAAGCAGGTACTCAAGAAATGGGTGGAATGAGTGACAGTCACAGTCTGGGTGGCTGCCACAGAGCATTGTGCAAATGCAAGTGGCCCAGGGTGGCGAGATTGACTGGGCTAGGGCTGCTCAGGGAAGGAATCCCAGAAGAGACCTGTAAGAGGCCATCCCCAAAGAGCCTGAAGGATGGGCAGGAGGGGAAGCCCCTGGGACCTTATCCCCATCCTTTAACACAGCATCCCGAGGACTTCCTAAGGGGGCAAGAATCTCCCCTCCTTCCCTCCAGGAGAATTTGGTGGACACAGTGGACATCTGGTTGCTTTTTTGACATATACACACACACGAACACAGACGGAACACACACACTGATGAACTGGATTGTTGTGTCCTCAGTACCTGGGCTGGGCTGGTGGGAAAGCCAGAGTCCACACTGCCCCCACCTCAGTGAGAGGGGCTGTCACAGGCAAGATCAGGTAGGGGCGGCTACAGGGGAACCATGAAGGCTTCTTGGAGGATGTAGGCGTGAGAATGGTGTGAGGAGGCATGAAGAAGCTTGGCATGGCAGGTGTGCTATATGAGCAGCAGAAAAATGACTTGATCATCACCCTACCCAACAGCCAGCCCTGGGTCTCCCCTACCACGTCTCCCTCCTTGGCGAGAGGTCTTCATAAAGGTCTCAGGGGCAATTGCACTTGCTTTGAGGCTGTTTCTAAGTCCTGATCTTTGTCTGTCTGTCGGCCTCCACAGTGCTTTGACCTGGAATCATACTTGCAGCTGAATTGCGAGAGAGGGACCTGGAGGTGTCCTGTGTGCAAGTGAGTGACACCCACCTCAGCAGAGCTCCATTGACCTCCTCTTGGCCCCACTCTTTGGGGTCCAGCCACCTTCATCTGCCCTAAAAGCTAAAGAACCCAAGTACTGCAGAGAGCTCAGATGGTGGGAGTTGTACATAATAACCCCTTTGTATCAAGCTATCACAAGGCCACCCTCTCCTGTAAGTGCCTGTACTAGTGACCAGCGGCAGGCATGGTGCCATTAACACAGAGGGGAAGGGTAGCTGTTCCCCTACCCCCACCCCCCAGGGTCCAGGCGCAAAGACCAAGCTCTCCTCTCTTTTTCCAGTAAAACTGCTCTGCTCGAGGGCCTGGAGGTGGATCAGTACATGTGGGGCATCCTGAATGCCATCCAGCAGTAAGTGGGCCTCCCTGGCTAGGGGCACATGGGGCAGGGTGGCGGGAATGCCAGCCTGGATTAAATAGGTGAGCGCCGAGCATCCCTGGTACCCCCAACCCCTTCCCCACAGGCTGGCAGACCACTCTCCTATATCTCTCACCCTTCTGGGAGTTTGCCCCTGGGGCTTCTGTGCATGTGGGCAAGTCAACTTTCCAGAACGAACCAAACTAGGCCAGTGCTCAGTGCCCTTGGCAGCCACTTTCTGGGTGGAAGGCTCCAGGGCCCGCAGCCACTTGCTTTTCCTAGCTTCGGTCTCTCCATCTCTCAGAAGATGGGAACGTCCCCTACACCTCTACCATAGGCAGAGCCTGGAGGGAATGGGGGGCGGGGCAGGGGGCCCGGGCAAGGACGCCTCAGTGTCCACGCTGGAGGCTCTCGTGTCCAAAGCTCAGCTCCCTGAAGCCGCAGTTCTGTCCCCTTGCTCCCCGCAGCTCCGAGTTCGAAGAGGTCACCATCGACCCCACGTGCAGCTGGAGGCCGGTGCCCATCAAGTCAGACCTGCACATTAAGGATGACCCTGATGGCATCCCCTCCAAGCGATTCAAGACCATGAGTCCCAGCCAGATGATCTTGCCCAACGTCATGGAGATGATCGCAGCCCTGGGCCCTGGTCCATCGCCCTATCCACTCCCACCTCCCCCTGGGGCCACCAGCTCCAGTGACTACAGCAGCCAAGGTAGGTGGCGCCAGGCGAGGGGGCAGCTCCAAGTCCCGCAGGAAACAGGACTTCTGTGCTGACGGTGGCAGGTGTTGCGTGGAGGGTGTGGTGCGAAGACAGAGGCAACATGCACCCCCCAAAACAGCCCTGCGTCACTGGACTTCAGGGTCCAGTGGCCTGAGTACCGCCCTCGTCCCATCTCCGTCCAGCTTCCTGGTTCCATCTGGCCCTGTGGGTTGGTGTCCAGCTGGGAAGCGTGGCTGCAGAGCTGCCCTGTGGCCCAGCCTCCTGCCCTTCCCGCCCCACCCTGGTCAGCCTCCTCTCCTGACTCCTGAAGCTCCCAGGGACGGCTCCTTGACTCTGGGCAGGCAGGTGTCAATCCTGAGGCTTCAGCGCCTGCTTTCCTGGGGGCACAGCTGCCACCTCGTGCCCGGCCTTTTTCTGTCTCTCTGTACATCTATATTGTCCCTATCCCTGCAACTCTCACACCCTCCCAGGGACAGACTGCAGGGGCTTGGAGCTCCAGCCTTTGGCTGCAGAGGTCACCATCACGACCCTCTTAATCTCTGCTGCCCAGACCAAGCTTCACCTGTACTTGCCCTTGGTTCTCAGAAAGTACGTCTCCCCTCTAAGCACAGAGGGTGACAGCTTCCCGATAGGATCCTGCTCTTAGGTCCCCAGCACTCCAGGATGGTTACAGACCTTCAGCGGTGAGCCCACCCAGCCAGAGTCCACAGCATGCTGGGGGCCCCGGCTTCCCAATGTGCTAGTCTTTTGACCTCTGGCCATGGCCACACGCTGGAGGGAGCCGTGGCCAGAAAGGCCAGCTGGCTTCTAATGGCATCATCTTGCGTCTGATGAAGCTTCTTCATGAACTCCCCTTCTGGACTGGATTCTCTCAGTGATGAAGTGCAGCCATGTGGGGACAGTGAGAAGAGGTCTGAAGGGCTAGCTCAGAATGTCCTGTGGAAGGCTGAGGCTTGGGTCTCATGCCACGTCCCCCACACCCGCAGGAGCCAGGCCCCCGCTTTCTCCCACTCTGCCTCTCCTCGCAGCTGTACAGCAGCACATGCCCTGGGGGCCAGGCCCACCAGACACTGCCCCATTGCACAGCACGGAGGCTAAAGCTGCAGGAGCCTGCTCTGGCCTCGCAGGAGGTCAGCACTCGGTTCTTAACTTGCACACTGCCTGTCCCCCCGGGCTGGCCGGCCATCCTCTAGGCCACCCTCCCACCTCCACCATCCTGTTCTCTCCCAGGCAACAACTACCAGGGCCATGGCAACTTCGACTTCCCACATGGGAACCCTGGCGGGACGTCCATGAACGACTTCATGCACGGACCTCCCCAGCTCTCCCACCCCCCGGACATGCCCAACAACATGGCCGCCCTCGACAAGCCCCTCAGCCACCCCATGCAGGAGACTGTGAGTACCTCTTCCGCGCCCCACCTCCCCACGCCCCCGGCCCCTGAGTCGGACTGACAGGCAGAGGGCTTTCTGGGACCTTTCTAATGTTTGCCTAGTTCCCTCCTAGGCAAAGGGGGGTGCTGAGAATTGGGTCTAGGGGCTCAGAAGGAAGTGAGAGGCCCAACTGAGGCTGGGTCATGGCCCGGCAACGTCCTTGGACTTACCTGTTTCACCCAGGCTGTGGGATTCTCAGGAGATGGGGCAAGCTTCAGGCTCTCCCCACATGCACACCCCCCATGTACAGCCCCACCCATACCCCCACGTGCAGTTCTCTCATTTACACAGTCTCACGCTGACTGACTGTAACCCCGACCATCTAGAATTTTGTCCCAAGTCCAGGCTCTTAGTCCCCAGAGGTCTGAATCCTTGGTACTACTGACTCCTGCAAAAAGAAATCCTGGGAAGTCTACTTACCCTGAGCCTGTTTACTTCTAGACCTGTTTTACGTGTTAACGTGTACTCTGCATTGCTGAGAAGTCCTCTTGCAGGTTAAGGTTTCCTGTCTGTCCAGAGGCCTCCCTTTCCTGTGGCTGTGGCAGCAGTGGTAGGAGGCCTGGCCACCTCTTGAGACCTCATTTAGTGAGCACTGGATGATTTCGTTTGATTTAAGATTCCTAATCTGGGCCCGGTCTTGCACCAGGTGTAAGCATGACGGACACAGGCCTTGTGCTAATGGAGCAAAAGGTCCAGCAGGGCCTGGATGGGAAGAGAAGTTTGGATTTGGAGGAAACTGAGGCCTGAAGGCTGAAGTCTGAGGCCTTGGTGATTCTGTCTGTTCCTGATCCCTCACCCTAGGGAAGAGGGAGAGTGGGCAGAGGGTAGTCACTGAGCGCCTGGCAGTGGATCCTGGGCCATACCAACTAGAGAGGACAGTCCAGGGCTTCCAGAGAAGGGTCCTGTTTGGTACCAGGGTTAGATGGTCCTACACCGGAAGGTGCCAGTCAAGTCCTTTCACCCTCCATCATGTGGCTGGATGGAGGGGAGGTCATCTCTGGATTATACTTGTTCCACACTCATGACATGGAGTTGGCTCTGCCACCGGGCCACGGCTATCCTGTGGGCCACAGCCACTTGATTCTTAGTGACAATGACAGTTAACCAGGAATCCAAGTGAGGGGCACTATAGCAGTTTTCCCTCGAGACCCCAGAATGCCAGGTTGGAAATAGCTGCTTTCGTGGGGGCTTCAGCTACCTTTTCACAAGTTATTTTCTGCCCCTTGGGGCTTCCGACTTCTGGGTGCCTCTCCCCTGCCCTCCTTCCCCGAGCCTGCTCCCCAGCACCTCAGCATTCCTCACCCACACACATTCACGATCTGAACCCTCACAATTCCCAACACTGGAAAATGGCAGCAGGATGCCACACACTTCCTGTGTCCAACAGGGCTTTCCCCTGCCTTGTTAGCCCTGAACCTGTGTTCTTGTGTTCTTCAGAGGGACCTGCACCTCTGAGGTGACTTCACACCTCCCCCCACCAGTATGCCCCCTGGATATGCACCGTCTTTCCACATTTCTGGGCTGGCTCTAGAGGCAGCTGGACCCAGAAGTACAGATGTACAAAGTTGGGTGGTACGGTCACAGATAAACCCCCCTCACACCTGCCCAACCGGAGCGGGTTCCCCCCAGCGGAGCACAAAGCTGGGAAGGATTCTCATGCGCTCAAGGACTTTCGAGAGAGCTCCGACAGGTGCTGGTTTGCCCAAGGACTCTTCCCTGCCAGGTGGCAAGTTGACGGTCTATCAGCAGGTCCCCGAGAGTACCTTCCCTTCAGGTCCTGAGACAGTTCAGAAGATGTCAAAGAGGACAGCTGTGGCAGCAGATCCAGCGACTGCCCTGGGCTGGGCACGGTGGGGCATCCATAGGCATGGATGGGAGTCAAAAGTTGGCCTGACAGCGGTGGTGGCCGTCCCTCCAGCCTTCTTACCTTATGTGCATCCCACACATGGCGCCTCGGGGTTACCAACCCCGTGGTGTGTGGTCATTCTCTATTCTCAGGACCCAAGCTGGAGGGTCACTGTGCTATGAGGGGCCACTTGGACCATGAACAGAAGCCAGCCCACAGCCTCTGTGGGAACAGCTTTCAGGAGAAACAGGAAGAACTAGGGTTTAGAGAAAATCAGGAAGGGTGCAACTGCCATTTTCAGATTCATAAAGGAAAAAGTAATGTTTCTGTGGGGCCCAGAAGATGGGGAGGGGAGGGGCATACTAAAAACCAAGGAGTCATTTGGTCACCGCGCTGGCCACCCTTTGAAGCGAATGGCCTAGCAAGTTAGTGAGCTCCCCTTCACCAGTAGAGAGGGGGTGGGGGGATGGAGTGCCTCTTAGAGATGCTGGGAGTGGGGTGAGGGCTTGGATTCAGGCTTTTTCTCCAAGACCTGAACTCTAAATGAAGGGTGCTTGGAACAGCCAACAGACTAGCAAGGGGAGTTTAAATCCCACCCACCACATGCTCCCCACCCATAGGCCATATTCAGTGCAAATGTGCAAAGGAGGGCCTGGGTCCTTTAGTTCATCTGTCAGAAAAGCACGGTCGGCCCCTACCTGAACAAGGCACTCCCGTGGTGAGCCCTGGGATCCTAAGAGCTGTGGAGGTGTCTGCCTTCCTCAGCATCCTAGGGATTTAGCCGGTAGCTTCCTAGGTGGGTAGCCAAAGAGTCTGGCAGTGCCGAAAGGGCCCTGCTCTGTTCCTTTGACATCAACTCAGTTTCATCCTCCAGGACAACAGGCAGGGCTTCTATTAAGGCTGTTGGAAGGAACCTGCGTGCCCAGTACTGCCCCTGCCCAGGGCCCACTTGGGAGGCGCAGACCCACTCCTGAGCTGCACGCCTGCCCCATGCTGTCTGTCCATGTCTGCTCTCCACCGCCCAGGCCCTTAGGGGTCTGCACCACATTGCTAGGAGCACCCCTCTTATCTCCCCACTCCCTGGAAACATGCCCATTTTGCTTCTTCATCCTGCCCTCGCTGTTATTCATTGTGGTGGTGGTGTCCTGGTTCTGGAGGCGGAGGGGTTTAAAGGGCCTGGGCCCCACTCAGCATCTGTGCTTGTCCAGAGCCCCTGGCCACCTCCCTTCTGGCCCCATGTGGCCTGAGAGGTCCCTTCCTCCACCTTCCTCTGCACGGCCTCCCTGACTGGCAGTTTGGGGGGAGGATTTTGTTTGTTTCTCTGCAAAAAACAAAAACAAAAAACATTCAGCTTTGTAAAGGGGTGGCTTTGTTTTGGGGGTTTGTTATTTTCCTGGTTTTGTTTGGTTTTCATTTCTCCAGGCATCTCGTTGCTGTACCTCGTCACCTCACCTTTCTTTTCTCCTGCTCTCTCCTCCTCCACAGATGCCACACGCTGGCAGTTCTGACCAGCCCCATCCCTCCATACAACAAGGTTTGCACGTCCCACACCCCAGCAGCCAGTCAGGGCCTCCATTACATCACAGTGGGGCTCCTCCTCCTCCTTCCCAGCCTCCCCGGCAACCGCCACAGGCCGCTCCCAGCAACCATCCACACAGCGACCTGACCTTTAACCCCTCCTCAGCCTTAGAGGGTCAGGCCGGAGCACAGGGAGCATCCGACATGCCGGAGCCTTCGCTGGATGTAAGTTGGGGTCTCCACTTGCCTTGGCCTGGGACTAGGCCTGGCACCTGGGACCTGCCCGAAGAGCAGGGGTGGGTGTTGAGGGCTCAAGTCCCGGGTGGAGGAGGTGTAGCTATGAGGGGGTGGGTGGGTGGTGGATGGGCCCAGCCAACCTGCCTCCCCTGGCTCCAGAACCAGGGAACCGCACAATAGGGGAGCCTCACCAAGGGTCTGAGCATTCCCTGCCCCACCCTGCCAGCCCCTGCCCCCTGTCCTCTTGGCCAAAGTCCTGTAGTCCAGCCCTGACCCACCTTTTCCCCAGGCCCCCAGAGTCCCTCTGGGCCTGGGTCTGGAAGCAACACAGTCCAGCCCTGACCCTGCCCTTCTCCCCACCCCGCTCCTCCTATCCCTCTCTTCCCACATTGAGCTTGCCATCTCAGTGTCTGCCACACTCTCTGGCCCCAGGCAGGGGAGGGGCTGGAGTGACAGGGCCCTTCTGTCTCGCTGGTGTATGTCTGTCTCCAGTTTCTTGTCCGTGTGTTATCCATGCCCTGTGCTTCTGCTTGCTCCATCACTCACTCTGAGAAAGGCCCCCGTATGGGGTGATAGTAAAATCAGCCTGGGGTCACATAGGGGTTACGAGGCGGAAGTGGGTGGTTGAGATGCCGGGGTCTCCACCCCTGAGACCTGGATGATCTGGAAGGTGGGAAGGGGTGCTGTGAAGGTGGGGGCTGGGCAGGAAGGAATGCAGAACCTGCCCCTCCCATTCCAACATCTGGGCTCTAGATTTTCAGAAAAGAGGCCGGCCCTCTCTTCAGCCACTCCTGTTCTTCACGTCACGGTCCCACTGTCACCGTTGGCTCCAACAGTGTCAGTCTTTATAGTGAAAGAGTTTCACTCAGTTGTGCAGGCTTCTGGGATTCTCACCCAACTCTCCTCCCCAAACCAGGCCAAAGGTGGGGTGCTTTTAGGTTTTGAGCATCCCTCATGTGACAGGAAGACTCCAAGGACCTCATGGTAGAGGGCAGGGACAGTCCGCAGCCTCTGCCCAGGGGCCACAGGAAAGGAAGGTGTGCTGTCAGGAAGCCATAGGCTCACCGAGGAGCTGTGAGCTCTTGGGATCCCGAGGTCCAGGGTGATAGGAACTGCAGGGACCACCCCACCTACATGCAAAGTAGTTTCTGCTGGGAGGCCCACTCACCCTATAGCTCCTCAGGGAAGTGTGTCAGGGGACCTGAGGAACGTTCTGTTCTGACCATGAGGAAGCCTCTTGACCCGCCATGGGCTTTCAGCTGGTGGGCCTGAAATAAACGTGTGTGTACCCCAGACCAGCACAGTGGCCGAGATGCATCTGGGGACAGCCAGCACTGTTAGTTTTGTTAGTTTCCCTATGTGGGCCAGGACCCCGGGAGGCAAGTAAAGGGCAAGTGAACAAGTGTGGGGGTGCCACTACAGTCCTTACCTAGCCCCTCAGCCAACACCTCATCTGGGCTTCTGTACTTTTTTTCCAGCTCCTTCCTGAACTCACAAATCCCGATGAGCTCCTCTCGTACCTGGACCCCCCCGATCTGCCGAGCAATAGTAACGATGATCTCCTGTCTCTCTTTGAGAACAACTGAAGCCCACCCTCTGTCGGGGCCATCCCTCCCCACTCTGCTCCTTCCCTCTGTCCCCCACACACTTCCCTGCCGGGAGCCCATGTCCTCAGACCGCCCCTGCTGCAGCCTTCTCAGAGCAGAGGGGCAGGAGGGTGTCCTCTGAAGGTTGTGTGGGTCTGGAGCTCATGCCCAGAACAGGCCCCGAAGATGACCCTCGCGATGGGGTGCCAGCCGGTGAGAGGGCACACACTGACAATGACTTTTGCTGGTCCCGGTGTGTGTGCTGATTCCAAATGACCAGTGGCCCCCAAGTTCTTCCAGTTTCCAAACTGTAATCCTGCCTCCCTGCTTCTTGGCCCAGAGCCTCCTTCAAGTGACTGAGCCTGAGAGAAGGCCTCCCCGAGACCCAAGCAGCCCCGAACCTTGGAAAAGCAGTGACAGTTGGCTGCATTGAGAACAGCCCACCCACCCACCCACCACCAACAACAACCACCACCACCACCACCCACCACAGAAAAGCACAAACCTCTGGGAAAAGAACTCTAGGGGCCAAGGTCATTATTTTGACCCTGACCTCTAAGCCAAGATATCATAGAAACACTCTCTCAAAGCAGGAAAAGAAGGACAAGATTCTGTTTTTGAAAGGGGATGTACCATTCCTGCTTGGGGACTGGTGGGGAAAGGGGTCAGGGCCTCCTCAGAGCAAAGACAACACAACAGGTGGCTCCATGACCCTTGGACTCCAGCCTGGGCCCGGCCTTGAGGGGCAGAGAGAGCGAGTACCCAGCCGTCATTATCGTACCCTTAGTTGCGGGGCAGGGGCATGCCACCAGGTGGAGTCAATAGGAGCAGTCACGTAAAACTGCTCCAGGCCACTCCTTGTGTTCAAACAGTAACGTAAAGCTGCAGAGTCATCTGGAGAAAAGGAACATGGGACTTGGACAGCAAGCAAACCATTTTTCTACATGCGTCTGTTTCCTCCCTCCTGCTTCTCGCCCAGACTGTTACATGGGACCCCCGCTTCCCTCTGTACTGGCTCCCCTTTGTCTCCCCAGACGGGAAGGCGTGGGGCACGCGGGCTGAGGTGCGCGTGCGGGTTTCGCAGTGGGAGCCCTAGCATCGGCCCCCCTCCGGCTTCTCTGTCCGTCTGTCCCTGTGCTCAGAGCTGCCCGTGTTAGCCGGGAGGTATCCACGAGCACCGAGGGGTGTTTCTGTGGCTGCCCCACTTAGCTGCCAGCCTCTGTGCCCCTCGGCCCTGCAAAGCTTACTCCGTACTCCTCACTTGAAGAGAAGCGGCCTCTGGTTTTCCCTCGCCCCTTTGCTTCCACCCAGCCGACTGCTCTCCAAGTCTCCCAGGCATCTTGTGCGTCCGTTTCCTTTCAGGCTCCTCTGTGCTCCCTGAGCCACATGGCCTGGGATGGTTGCCAGGAGTCACCTGGGTCACTCCTGTAAATTTGTTGCTCCCCTCCCTTCTGCCTCCTGGGGCCCCTGCCTGCTCTCCCGTCCGCCGTGTGTGTGCTCAGTGTCCGTCTCCCTCTCAGTGGCGGGTGGTCCCCAGCACTCCTCTGGGCTTGACCGGATGGGCAGCTCCAGCTGTTGATTTCCAGTCACTGTACCAGGCGCCAGCACAAGGTTTTCTGTAGGAAAGCTGCCATTGTCCGTCCCCTGGCCTTTTTTCCTTTGTCCTGTTGTCGAGGTTTTTTCAAACAGTGTGGTGTTCAGTATGCAAATCGATTATTTTATGAATTGCTTTTGTAAATATCTTTGTGAATATTTTAGTATTGTCTTTGATAATATCCGACATTTTCATGACCTGGTTATAGCCTTTGCTGGTGTTTTTAAAATACCTTGACTCAATGACAAAGACCGAGTCCTTTTTTAAAAAAAAAAAACAACAACAAACAAAAACTAAAAAGCAACCAGGGCTATTTGTACAGATGAAGGGACAAAGAGCATGGGTGGCTAAATCGTGAGTTAGACAACCAGGCCCCCCACTGTTTAGAGCCATCCCCAGTTGTCTGGTGGGCACAAGGTGGCTCCAGGTAGCATATGGCCATCCCTGCCCAGTGGCTGATAGCCCCGGCAGGTAGCCACGCCGTGTTGGGCCATGTCGGAGTGTTCCGCCCCAGACAGACTTACAGATGCCTTCCTGAGAAGTTCCTGCTTCCTGCCGTGCTACTTTTTCCCAGGAAGGCCTGGGGTTCATTCTCATTTTTTATCGGGCTGTCCCCACTCTGCTCACCAACCTGTCCACCGCTTCCTACTGCAGAGGGTCGTTATGCTCCCCACAGCCCCAGCCCCAGGCACCTCCCTTAGCCATCTCTGTGGGAGCCGTGGCTCGGCACCCGAGGCAGGTTTCCTGGGTCCCCTTTTAAGCGAGGCTCCACCAGCAAGTTCGGCCAAGAACTTTCCTGAACCATGGTGCCTGTAGCCTGTGCTCAGGGGATGTACTTTCAGAGTGATTTTGGTTGGAGCCAGGCCAGGGAGCAAAAGGAGGCACAAAGGCATTGGGGGCTGGGAAAGCCCCAGCTGGTGACAGATTCAGATGACGACAGCCTCCCCCAACAAGGGCGGTTCTGAACTCGGGAGATGCTTCCCTGATCCTTTGGACAACTACTTGGAGCCATAAGTAACCTCAGCAAGCCACTTCTCTGTGACCGGTCTCCAACCCAGGCCATAGGCACGTTTTTGCTGCCACTCCACAAGATGGACAGGGCACCGGCTGGCAGGTGGGAAGGCCCAAGTACAGGCAATCACCCCATCTTCTTGGTTTGAAGCTTTACCCATGTGTCCTGTCCCCTGTAGCCACTTTGTTTTTTAAGAGACTTCTAATACTGTCTCCCTAATGGAAACCCCAATCCCCCACTGCCCCCCAGAGAGCTACACGTCTGCTCCCTCAGCCTGACCCATCCAGACAGGGCGATGTCAGCAGCAGCGACTCAAAGGACGTGTGTACATATGTAAATGAGAAATAGAGACATGTTAACAGATGCATTCATTTCCCTTGGAATGTGTATTGTTTTTATTTTACGAAACAAAAAAGGCTTGGAACTCCATCTTAATGTGGAAAAACTAGATCCTGTTTGTTAGCGTTCGTGAGGTCTCCGCATCTGTCTCACTCCTGTAATATACTCGGACCCTGTGTGAAAAGGAACTTTTGTTGTTTTGTTTTTATTTTACCTACATGTACTATTTAGCTTCAGTGTACTAGTCCTGCCACCTGTGTATTTTTAGGGTGCTATGGAAATGATGAAAAGAAATGGGGATTTCAGAAGAAAATTGTAACCAGATTCATACTTTGTATAATTTTTGATATCATGATCGCAGGTGATCCACACGTACACACATAAACATACCCACAGTGCAGCCCGAAGTGACCCACAGGAATCATCATTGTCTTTGTACATCTATCTATGTACAATGCAGCCATTTCATACCTTAAACTGGTCAGAAAAGTAATTGTGATTTCTAGTCTTGCAAAGCTGTATGTAGTTAGATGATGTGACAACCTCTAATATTTATCTAATAAATATGTATTCAGATGAAACCTGTATATTAGGTGTTCATGTGGTTATTTTGTATTTAAAGATCAAATTATTTGACTATTGCTAGACATTTCTATACTCTGTTGTAACACTGAGGTATCTCATTTGCCCATGTTAATTTTTTTCTAAATAAATGGACAAAAACGAAGGTTTGGCGAATTAGCTATTTTGTGAATGTTAAGGAGTGGTTTGGGTGTTTTTGTTTTTGCTTTTAAACCACCACCCCTGCCTGACCACCCTGAAAAAAAGAGGAAGGAAGGAAAAAGAAGAAAGAAAGGGAGGGAGGAGACGGGAAGGAAGGAAGGTGGTTTGAGGGTAGATCTGGAAGAGCCCCTGCCGTAGGTGTCCCTGGAAGAGGCTCTGAAACCCAGAGTGAGAGTATTCAGAACCCAGTGCCCTCACCTTATGGTGGGACCCTGGTCTCTAGCCCCTAGGGGTGAGATAGTCAGGGAGGAGGCCCTGGAGGGGTGCTGGCCCATTTTGTAGCAAGCAACCCTGCAGATTTCCTCCATTTAAGGAACAGGAACTTGTTTCTGCTGTTAAGTCCAGAGGACGTGGTCCAAAACACTCAGAAATGAAGAACTAGAAGCACAGGCCTCACAGAGCCTGGAGTATTGACTCAGCCGCTCTCCCTGCTGGCTGTCTGTGGGCACCCCACTCCTCAGCACCCCGGCCCCCATCTCCTCTAAGGGGACCTTGGGTTTCCTCTTTTCTGTGACTGCACTTTAACCTGGGGTTCTGCTTCCGTCTCTACCTAGGTCCTTAAAGTCTCAGCATCTGACACAAACTGACTGTTCTTCCAACGTCTCACTGAAGTTTGGGGAAGTGCATCTCAGAGTCCAGCAGCCAATCAACACCCCTCTTCCACTTAGCCGGGCAAAGGGGAACAAATGGCTGCTGCGGCTTTCCCACTGCAGGGACTGGGTGAGGGCAGGTCCAAAGAATGAAGGGGGTGCTGACAGCCACCTCAAAATATATCTCCTGGAGTATGTGTGGGATGTGTCTGGAGGGTGTGAGATCTAAGTGTGACGTGTGTGCGTGCGCGCGCACACTGGAGCAAGCCAGTATGCAGGGTGCATGGTCCAGGATGGGTGCATGGCCACATCAGTGACAGAACTACCTATGGGTGCCTGGGTGTCTCCACCTCTGGGGCTACTTCAAGAGATGGCCAGTTTCTCTTTTTGGTGAAAGGCGGAAGGTGAGGGGAGAAAGAATTTACATCAGAAGTGGAATCCTGGTTGCTAAACTGCAGGCACTGCCTTCTGGCAGCGTCGCCAGGGTAGGAAGCATGATGCTGTCTCTGAGGGTCTTTGAGAACAGACACTTCGGAGAGCAGGAGTGGGGGGCCTCAGGGAGAGCTTTGAAATAGGGACCACCTCCACACCCCGTTGCTCTGAGCAGTACTTCTCTACCATCTGTCCTTGAGCGACCTGTGAAATCAGTTTGGTGGATTGTGACCAACACATCTAAATGAAATAAATGAGGATAAGGAAGAAACATTAAGAGCACCCTACAAAATAAGGGTGAGGATTCCATCGTGAAACTTGCTGCAGTTGTGTGTGTGTGTCTGCTGAATCATGATGTAAAATTAATTCTCACTTGTGGGCTGTGGTTAAAAAAAGTTTGAATGCCATTGCCTTAAAGGCAGGAAGTGGGCAGGGGGTTGGGGAAGGAGAGGCAGGGCAGTATGCTCCCTTAACTTCACAAACAAATCTTCCTGGCATTCTACTTTAGAGCCTGAAACCATCGATGCAGCTAAATGCAGTTCTGTGGCTGCCTTGCAAGGCTGCACTGAGACCCTGCTGTCTACCCCACTAATGCCTCCTGAGATCCGTTACTTTCTCCTGTGGGCCTGGAATGAGAAAAGCCCTGTCCAGGGCAGCTTGGAGTTTAGCACCCCTCGCTGCTTTCCTTCTCCCCAACCTGGGGCCACTCGTCACATCCTCTAGCTCACAGGTCATCTTGGGTTTTTGTTCTCCCTAATCCACCCTGCAAAGCTTCTACCCTGAATCCAATGCTTTCCCCTCCACATAAGGCCATGGGGTATTGGGCAAAGTCATTTGGCCCCACAGGAGGATGCTAGGACAATTAGGTACTCCTCAGGGCATGGTCTCCCTGCCCACTCACCCACTTCCCTTGTCCTCTGCTCCAGCCTCCTGCTCAATCATGCCCACCTCACTCTAAGCAGGTTACTCAACCATTGCACAAACACCACTAACTCCCCCTGCCACCCACAAACCTACCTCCCTTGGCCTTATCTTCTCCTGCCCAGGCCCGCAGGACGTGGTGTCCCTTCCAGTCAAAGCCAGCCCTTCCCCAGCCTCACCTCCTCTTTTGGGAGGGACTTAACTCCATCAGCCAGCCCCTTTCCTGTACCCAACTCTGGAGCTTTGGGCCCTGACGCTGAGAGATCTAACAGCCTGCATCCCCTTTTCTGTCCAGTCTCCCTACGACTTCTCAGGCAGACTTCTCCATGAGGAAACTGCCCATGCTCGCTGTCACCCATCACTGATGCCCAGTGGCCCATGTCTCTGAAGTCCTCTGAGACTTCTCTTACAAGCTCACCTATGACCTCTGGTTACTAATGTTCTTGCTGCTTTTAGAGACTGAACCTCACATCTGCATTTGACCAATGCCATTTCTTTCTTGAAATTCTCTTCTCAAGCTCCATGACAATCCCCTCCTTTGGATCTTCGGTTCTCCTTGAGTCCCTCTGACTGTGCCTTCTTGGTCACTTTCACGGGTTCCTGTAGAAACTAGGTTCTGTGACTGTGGTGTTCCTTTGAGCCCTTCTTTATTGGCTGGCACACATCCATCCACAGCTGTGGGTATTGGCTGCCAGCCGCTCACAACTTCTCTTCACCAGAGAACTGCCCTTAGCAGACAGGGAGGCACATGCACACTTACACCCCTGTCAGGAGGCCCACAGCCTAAAGGTCATCAAAGAACAGCTCTTGGCTGGACTGTGGTCAGTATTCCAGTCTTCTCTGTTGGGGCTGAGGACACATGCTATTTTGACTCTCCCCTTCCCTGTTCTGTCTCACTTCCTCCCTAATCTCGGGTTTCCTGAGGGCACTGTCTAATAAATCACAGGATTCTGAAGGCCTGCCTCAGATTGTACTCCTGGGAACCAAATGAAGACAGAGGGCGTCAGGCATGGGCCTGGGTGGCAGCCTCTTAAAATAATATGCTGGAGACAGATCACTGGCCAGGTTGGAAGAGGTCCCACCACTGGTGATAGTCATGGGCATGGGGTAGCCATGCATCTGCTATGACTTTCCCCTGCAGGGAACTGGGATGATGCACAGGTGACAGGACTGTACCAGCTGGTGCAGTGTCTCCAGCATTTGAGAGGTAGAATAATAAACTATTAAGAATATGGAATTGAGCGGCTATTACTCAGTGTCACTGATTCATTAAAGAAAGAAAATTACAGTCTCATATTTCAATGAGTGATTTAAAACAGTGTGAGAATTCATGAAAACCTCTTGGCAGGGAGCATTGAAACACACTTATCTCCTACAGCTAGAGGACAGAGTGAAGACCACCGAGGACTTCATCGCAGGAGTGGCAGAACCTCAGAAAAGGCTGAATGCTCTGCAGGTCTCCTAAACCCAAATCGGTCCCTTGCTAGGGAAAGAGTGAGCCCCAAGGACTGGGATGAGGACAGTTGCACCAATACCATTTCATTGGCAAATATCTATTGTCACATGGCAAATGTCTATTACAACCAGCCCACGGAGAATGCTCAAGCGTGGTTCACAGCTGAGACAACTTGGTTATGTGGGTGCAAGCCACAAGTGGACTGAGCCTGCACTACAGCTCCACGCCAGGGTGGCCCTGAAAGACCACGGTGAGAAGGCATCCTTCCAGTGAGCAGAGATGGGGGCAGTGCATCTTGTCATCTACTTGGCATGGGGACAGAAGTGGCTGGAGAAAAGGATATACACACACTCGGGCAGTGGCAAATGGCTTAGTTGGTCAGAGGCCTGGAGAGAGCAGGACTAGGCTCTCAGGGGCAGGAGAACTGGGAAGGAGATATGTGGATAGATTGCCTCCTGTCCTGGGATGCAACACTAGACTTCTGGGGGTGCCTGCCCACCTTTACCTGCCTACCCTGGTGCCAGAACCCGCTGGCGAAAGTCAAACAGTCCCTGAGAGCGGGAGTGAGGATTAAAGAAAAGACAGAGACAGCAGATAGATTCAGGAGGACTGACAGTGAATACTGCAGCACACCCTATTTATACATCAGGGAGCCATGGAAAGCCGAACCCACGAGAATGCACAAGCAGTTGCAGACACCTGCACAGGGAGCCTGCTGCTTTCTCCTCATTGAGGTTATAGAACATTCATTTCAGCCTCTGGAGCAACAAGTGTGCTTCTCAGCCGCTACAAAAGTAGCAAAGTATTTGCCAGCTATGCAGACATCCTGCTGAGTAACAATCCCTTGTCTACCCAAAGGGCAGCCATCCATCAAACGGCTCCCGACACCCTGGAAACTGCCCCCTGCCTCTGCCGAAGAGCAGCCATGTTCAGTCCCCACAACCAAACTCCCCTCAGCCAGCTAGACCAGGATGGACACTTGGCCCAAAGGATTAGGTAGCCAGTGACTAACCATATTATCTCCTTCACTTAAGAATTTGGTATGAGACACAAAGACTGCAGATGGCCGTCTGTGGCCCCACTGGGCCAGAAGCCTGGCCTCCTAACTGACCTCTTCCTGCTCCTAAAGGCTGCTGTTTAGCTCCATCTTTACCTGGGACTCCTTCCCTCCCTTCCAGACTACATGTCTACTTACTCCTGAGTCAAGTCTTCTGACCCCTGTCACTAGACCCAAAAGAGATGTCTCACTTTTAATCAGAAAGATGTCTGTTACCATTGGAATATATATCAACGATATGGCCCCGCTGTAGTAGGCTTGAGAAATTCTGAGGTCCCGCCAGCTACCCTCTCTCCCTACTACTACTGCTCACTGCCCAGGACCCAGTGTCGTTATTCCTAAGAGGCAAGAAAGAC
Organism: Cynopterus sphinx; assembly: GCA_030015415.1. Lineage (NCBI taxonomy): Eukaryota > Metazoa > Chordata > Mammalia > Chiroptera > Pteropodidae > Cynopterus > Cynopterus sphinx. Next base: position 50,230,358 of record CM057382.1, read on the forward strand.
TGCCCCAGCCACAGTGCACCTAGACCCACAGCGCCTGCCCAGGCAGCTCCCCAAGCTCTGTCTTTAGGTTGGTTTTATAGCCGTATACCCGATGTGGCTCCTGGAGTGGGAAGTGCCCAGCACCCTCTCTCATTCTGTGTACAGGATTAGCTTCTTTTTGAGAATCACTCTGTTCCTCTCTCTGCCCTTCTCTGACATGTAAGCTGGGTTACACTGCTGTCAGAGATAAACACTGAACTATCGGTAGCTATACAATGCCTATGACTCAGCTTAATGCAGGTGTTTTGGGTTGGGCACCATCCATGTGGTCACTTGTGAACTCAGGTTCTTCTCACTTTATAGCTCTGCCCTCCTCTAGGCCCTAGAGTTCTCTACATTTTGGCTGACAGATGGGGAAAGAAGGGGCTCCATAGGGAGTGAGTCTGAGGGCCAGGCCCACATTCTATTGACTGGAGCTCAATCACATGGCTACACCTAACTGCAAAGGGAAGCAGGGAAGAGGTTCGGAGAGAAGGGAAATGTAGTCTAACTACATTAGGCCTGAAGAGAGACTCCTAGGGAAAGATTCTGATTGGTCTGGCTGGGTACTGGGCCCACTGCCTGGATTAGTCACTGTGGACTGGAAAGCACGGTTGTGTCAGATCGCATTGATTCGATAAATACCTTGCCAGTTAACTTTTGCTGCATGACAAACAGCTACTTGTTAATAATGGCTTAAAACAACTATTTATTTTTGCCTGGGAGGCTGTGGGCTGAGTGAGCAGTTCTGTTGATCTGGATCAGTCTCATCCAATCTCATTTGGCTCACTCGTGTGTTGCTGTCAGCGGGCAGTTGGTTTAGGATGGCCTTACACACGTTTGGTAGTTGGCTTACAGGAGCTGGGGTAACTGGGCCATATGTGTCTTATCATCCATCATGCTAGGCTGGGCTTCTTCAAACGGCGATGGCAGATTCTGAGAGATGAAAAGGAAGTGCACAAGACTTCTTAAAGCTCAGAACTGACATTTCATTTGTCAAAACAAGTCATAGGACCAGCCCAGATTCAAGGCATGGAGAAACAGACTTCACTTCTTGATGAGGAGAGATTCAATTGCATATTGCAAAGAGGTAAGAGTAGAGGAAGAAGATTGCAGAGTAGACAATTGCAATCTACCACAGCCAGTTTCTGCTCCATGGTTCCATGGAAGCTGACCCAATCTTACTTTCCAGTTTACTATTACTGGTTTGGGGTGAGTCCAGAACCCAGCTGGACCAATCAGAAGCTTCCCTAGGATTTTTCACTCTGGTGCTAGGCTGGAGAAACTCTTTTCCTCTGGTCATGAAGCTATGAGGATGTGAGCTTGGAAGTAGGTGGCTGCCATGTCTCAGACCATGTAGGAGGCTTGCAGTTAGAGGCCGTGAAACTGCCATGCAAAGAGTAGCAGGAAAGAGTGACAGAAAGAAAAAGGTAAGTAGCATAGAGACCCTAATTCTAGTTTCTTCCATTCACAACATATCTTCCTCAGTTATATAAGCCAGTAATTCCTCTTTTCTCTAAGCTAATTTGAACTGGATCTCTGCCAGGCACTGCTTTAGCCGCTAGAGAAATAATCTGAAAAATACAGCCTCTTACTTTTTGTTGGCCTAAGCCAACAATTGCTACACTGATGGGAGCAGGATAAATTCATCACAGGGCCATGAGAGAGATATGGATTTGGGTGGGGATGGTGCCAGCCATCCCTTCTCCTAGCTGTGCCATCCTCCCCTCAAGAAGAAGGGTGAGTTTTCTGAAGCCCATAGGAGAAGGGACTTGGGGACCTGGAGGCTCTAGGGTCCAACTGGGGAGTCCCAGGGCCTGGGATCATGGCAACCACTTTGGGACTGAGGATCATGGGGTCTAGCATCCTGGGCTTTTTGGGGTTCTTACACACAGAGTTCATGTTCAGGAAATTTCATGGCTTCACAAAGTAAGACTACCAGTGTAACTGGGTGCCAGGAACAGAAACCAACTCTGAATACTATAAGGGAAGGAAAAAGGCATTTGTTGGTAGGATGTGGATGAGTTGAGAGGCTGGGAGAAAAAAGAATGGAAAATGAGCTTATAATACACAGGAATACTGTTCTAGACTGGCGGAGCAAAAATTAGAAACTTTAACAGGCACAACTGTAGGGAAAAAATGAATGAATTCTAGCTGTTTTTCCTGTCCTGACGCCATATCCTGCGAGAGAGCATCTGATAGGTCAAGCTGAGTTTACAGGCAATATTGTGCTTGACCCTACCCCATCCCACAGACCTCTGAGGAAGAGTCTGGTGGAAAGTGCCTTGGGGACTCCTTTGGTTTACACAAGGGGCCTACAACCAACAAGTCCAGAGCCAAATCCAATCAGGCTTCTGTTTTTAGACACTATAAGCTAAGAATGGTCTTCATATTCTTAAGTGATTACATTGTAAATGATTGTGTAAGTGCTTGCATCGTGCCTTTATTTTGCCTCTTGGCCCACAAAATCAAAAGTATCTGGCCTTTTAAGAAAAAATTTACAGACTCCTGGAAAACACAGTAGGGCTCAGACAACTGGATACATTGATCCACAAACACAGATGTAGAGGGGGAAAAATTTCTTCCAAAGGAATTCTCCAGAGTGATGTTAAGAAGGGGGAGGATTGTGTAAGGCCAGACATAACAAAGGTCGTGTGTGTGTGTGTGTGTGTGTGTGTGTGTGTGTGTTTCTGTCTGTCTGTCTATCTGTCTATTGGTCTGTCTCTGCACTGAGATGTCTCTTTGCCAATTCTGTAGTCTAGGAAGAAATCCAGGAATTAAAGAGAAATGATTTGGACAGGATGCTCTTCATTGTCATTGTTAACAGAAGAGGCATGTTGCAATGTAATTTAGAGCAGGGAGGAGTGAGAGCTCTCTAAATATCAAGTAACATCAAGGTGACTGTCAGGAAAAAGGTCAAGTTCATGGAAGGTGCAAAAAAATGGATGTTCCTTGTAGATTTGGCATCTGTCAGTCACTATGTATGAAGCTAGCTGCCACATGGAGAGACCACATATAAAGTGAGAGATACCCTTGGAGCCCCAGCTGCTACAACTCCACTTGTCTGAGTCTTTTCAGCTTAAATATCAGACATGAGAGTGAGAAAACCTTTAAGATGATCCCAGCCCAGCCACCATCTGGCTAGGACCTGGAGACCCTGAGGGAGAAGTGTGTAGCTGGGTCCAGTCAACCCCAAGATCCCTGAGCAGAATCAGCAATTTTTACTGATTGAAACTGCTGTTCTGGGCTGTTTTCTCATGCAGCCACAGGATACCAAACCATCAGAATAAACAGAATTCATCTTTGCCATGTGAGATGTGCTGGATGTGTTGTTACTTTAGAAGAGCCCAAGCTTGGGAAATGGAGGGATGGGGGTAAACTCCCACCATCCTCCTCGCACGTCACCTCTAAGACCAGTCCAGACAGGACCACTGGGCTCCACAGTAGTGCAAGGACTAATGAAGGGCCCAGGTTTCACAATGGCTTCAGAGAAAGATGGGATGTCCCAAGAGAAGGGGACAGAGAAAAAGAGAATAGTAGGAAGAGAGGAAGAAAGTGGCAGAAAGTGCCTGTGGACAGCTTTTCGGAGGCCTGAAAAGGGTCTCTCCTCCTATCTGTGAGAACAGCATTCTGGTGCTAGGATGGGGACAATGCCTGATTCCTTGTCCTATCCCCAAGGTCTCAGACTTCGAAACATTCACCCAATTCTCTTTAGCACCTTCTCAGGGCCCCACACATAAGGGAAAGGTCAGTGAGGGGCTGTAGCTACATGCCTGAGAGAAGAATCCTCTGAATCCAGAGGGGTGGCAGTTTTTGCCTCACTGTGGCCTCTGAGCTGAGCAGTGCCTCCACCTGCCTCCCAGTGGTGTGAAGATGGAGAAACAGGAGTATATCCTGTGATCCTCCTTTCTCCAGGCACAGGAGGGGATTGGAAGGAGACACTCTGTCCCAGGGTTCAATCTGAAGGGCACAAGGCTTGGTGGCCACTGGAGGAGGGAAGAGCCCCAGAAATGACCGAGTCCACTGGTGTAATGGGAGCTTCCTGCCCTCCTGCCACAACAAGAAAAATGGAGATAGTTACAAGGCTACAGTCAGATGATCCCACCAGTCCTCAGGGGCCTGACCCCAGGCAATCAAAGAGAAATGGACTGGAGAGACTCAAGGTTGCAGGTTACAGGGAGGTCTCAGGTACACCACACTGCTTCCCAAAGACCCAACACCACCCTTGCTGCTGCCAGAACAGGCCAAAAAAACCCAAAAACCAAAAAACAAACCAAAAAAAACACATATACATAAGAGCCAAGTGTCTGTGAGGCCTTGGAGATGTGATTGTGAGCAGTTCTTTGAGCTGCTATCACCACCTGAGCATTAATCACACCATTGAGGAGGTTACAGCAGGTTCCTCCTGTGGCTTCCCTTGCCACCTCCTGGGAGAGGAAGCTCAGGGGATGACTTCATGCTCAGGTGTTTGTGGCTCACCTGAACCAGGCTGAGAGCAAGGAAAGAGGCTGAGGAGGGGGACTGGATTAGATGGCTCCTTGACAATCCTGCCACGTGCTGCCCCAGCCTGAGTAAAGGGAATGCCCACAGATAATGACCCAGAGCACCAACCAGCCCCTGGGCCATGGTCCTGTCTAGGCCTGGAATCACTTCCTGGTTTGCGGACACTGATCCTTGGCCTTCAGAGCTGGCCAGGCCACAAAGGACCTGCCAAGGACAGAGAGAGAGGCTAACTTCCTCTCGAAGCTCTACAGACAGCCGTGTGACCTCATGCAATCCAGCTATTCTCTCAGCATTCAGTTGCCCCATCTGAGTGGGCATCCTTCTTTCTTATCTCCTCATCACAGCTCCTCACTTACTGAACAGGAGAAATGAACGGGCGGATGAGATCAGGGCTACATGAGGGATATGTACATGATGGAGTCATCGTACTTGATCTAAAACCCAGAAGAGCTAGTTCTGGGTCCCCACCCCATGGAACTGCCAGAATTGTAGGGGAGGCACACCCACCATTGACTTGTGAAAGTCCAAAGGGATTAGTGTGGAAACAGATCTTAGAGGAGCCCAGCAGAGCAGAGCTGGTTTCACATTTGCTGAGTGCTCGTGCAGGCAGTCACACATACTCTATTCTTTGTGCTCTAGTTTCTTGGCTGCTGTCCCGCCAGCACCTAGAACGGAACCTGGCATACAGCAGATACCTAATAATAGCTGTCATTTGAATGAATAAGTGGACGAACAGAAGAGGGGCCAGAGAAGGCTGTCAGACGAGCTGGACCACAAAGAATGAGTCAAAATGAGGTGAAACAATTGGGAAGACAGAACAGTATTTGCACACACTCAGAGGCGTGCCGGTGTACCGTGCATCTGGAAAGGGCTGAGTTTCCACTGTTCCTGTAGGGAAGGGCGCTGATGTGGCTGAATCTTGGTCTAAGAACTGGGATCTTTACCTTGAAGACATCAGAGAGCTATAAAGTGCCACTGACTAAACAGGCTAGAGTTTTTGGAACAGCTTTATGGAGGTACAATTCAGACTGTACAATCCACCCATTTAAAGTCTATGATCTGATGGCTTTTAGTACATTCACAGAGTTGTGAATCGCCATGATCAATTTTAGAATATTTTCAGTTCCCCAAAAAGAAATCCCATTCCCATTAACTATCATTCCTTAACCTCAGCCCTAGGTAGGCACCAATATGCTTTCTGTCTTCACAGATTTGCCTCTTCTGAACATTATACATAAATGGAGTGATACAATATGCAGTCATTTGTGAGCGACTTCTTTTTTTCTTTTTGTTTCTTGTTTTTGTTTGTTTGCTTGTTTTTTAAGATCTGATAAGCTTTATTAAGTATTCATAAATCAGGCAGCACCCCAATTAGCAATGAGAAAGGTGCTCCAAGGGGTTATTAAAAAATGGAAGGGCTTGTTTGTTTGTTTGTTGTTTTAATGTTTCAAAATTTATTTTTCAATTACAGTTGAGGTATAGTATTATGTTAGTTTCAGGGGTACAACATAACATTTAGACGTTTATAAACCTGATAAAGTGATCACCCTAATAAGACTAGTACCCATCTGTGACTAGCTTATTTCACTTAGCATGTTTTTAAGGTTTATCTTGTTATAGCATGTCTTGGCATGTACTTCTTTTTATTGGTGAATACCATCCCATTGTATGGATTTATTGCATTTTGTTTATAGACATCATTGTTTAGATATAATTTTTAAAAAGATCCTCTGATGGCTAAAATCATCTCGACTGACAGCATTGAATGTCTGCATGGTTGTAGAGCAACCGAAACTCTCATATATTCCCGGTGGGAGTTTGTAATGTTATGACCCCTTGAAAAGTTTGGAAATTTCTCATAAGGATAAACACATATCTACTACATATCCTAGCAATTCAACTTGTAGGTATTTTCTCAAGAGAAATAAAAACATCTGTTCACACAAACATTTGCAGCATTTGTTATAAGAGTAAAAACTGGAAACCTGTCCATCAACAGGAGAATAAACAAATTGAATTAAGTTCATAAAAAGGAATTTTATCCAACAACTCACAAGAGACGGATGAGGTTGAAAAACGTTATGTCAGTGAAAGAAGCCAGACATAAATAAAGTATAATTACTTGAAATTCCATTTAATCTGATTCAAGAACCTACCAAACTCATCTGCGGGGATAGAGGACATAACAGAGGTTATTTTTGTGTAGAGCAGGTGATTGGAAGGGGATGATGAAAATGTTCTTGATTGTGGTGTTGGCTGAACAGGAATATATATTCGTCAAAACTCTTCAAACTCTACTCTTAAGACCTGTATATTTCATTGAGCATAAATTATACTTGAAGGAGTGGCTCCTCCTGGAAGTGCTGAGGGAATTGTACTGAGGGGCTCAGGCTAGAGCACATGGAGGGGACTCCTGCAGTCTCTAAGGCAAGGGGCTGTGGTCTGGACCTTGGGCAGGGGCTGAAGAATGGTGCGGGGAGGGTGGGTGAGAGGGATGCTAAGGAGGTGGAGGAGACAGGATGGAAAGGGCACTCCTGACTGGCAAGAGTGGGGATAGTGGGGAGAAGTAGGAGGTGAGTGTGACTCATGGGTTTCTTTCTCTACACCTGTCATGGCTTAGCTCTCAGCCTGTTCCTCCTCTATCTCATGAGCTTCCTGCCTAGATCTTCCTTTGTTCAGTGCTTCCTGTGCTCTGCTTCTGGTTGTACTGAGTGCCCTGATATGACTAGAGGCCTTACCAGATCTCACCTGTGTCAGCATCGTGTGATGCTTCCTGACTCATGGGATAAGAAGTATGGATGACTTCAGTTCTGTGAAGTCAGCAGAATGAAGCCCTTGGACTTTCCAAATGTGTTTGCTGTGCTGTGGGCATGAAGGTATGGGCTTAGCAAGCCACCTCAGCTCATGGGTAGTTTGGGGTTCCTAGGGAACCATCAGAACCTCCAGGAAGAACCACCTGGGGGGTATAGCCCAACCTCCCCGTGTGACAGAGAAGACCAAGGCCTGATAGGGCAGGAGAGTAGTTCAAGGCCCTCCATTCTCCCACCTCCTTTCATGCACCTCTGACTTTAGCTGAGTGGGCAGCTGCCAGTACAGACCCTTTCCTCCTGGATACCCACGGCCAAGAAGGTCACACAAGGCAGGGTTACCCTGCCTTTCAGAATACAGCTTGATAGAGTGAGGAGGCACAGAAGCCAGCTCCCTTTGAGTGCCTCAGCAGGTGCGGTGTGTGGTGGCCTGGGGCAGAGCTGGTGGGAAAGTCCCAGTTGTGTGTCACCCTACTGACATCTATCTTGCTTGACCTGTGGACTTCCCTTAGGAGCATCATCTAATCCAGTCCCCCTCCTCAGCAAGGACTCAACCTCTTCTCAGACAATTCCTCTAAGATGTGCTATCCTGAGACCCAAGAACTGTCCCTTTTTGAGGGTGTCAAGGAGGGAAAATATTCCTCTACCTTTCAAGGTTCTTCTGGCTGGTCTAATAATCAAACTGACATGGGGCAGATTATCAGAACAAAAACAAATTCAAGTTGAATAATACATACACCTCCTGGAGAAATCCTGGAAAACTGAGTAACTTGCCAAAATGACAGAAGCCATCACTATAGGTACCCCCTTCAGGTAAAGACAAAAGATGTTGCTGGGGGTGGGGGGCTGGGAGAGCCGTTACAGGAGGTTACCTGGAAAAGCACAGTAAACAAAAGCAAGAGTGTTTTGCAGATTTAAGTCCTTGCATTCTAGCAGACAGAAGACCCTAGTACAGCGAGTGAAACACCCTTGCATATGGCGCTGTCCCTTATAAGTGTAAATGTCTTTTAAAAGGGTAACTCTATTGGGTTTTCAGCGCTTCTCTTATGTATGCTGTTTTGAAAATTAACAAGCCTAAAATAATTAATATCCCCAAAGGGCATATTTTAGGTGGCAAACTCTGCTCCCCCTCAAGGGCCACAGTAGTGCTTCCTTTGGGCTCCTCCCTTTACCCCACTTCCATGACAGGGCATTGAATTCTTCCAGCATAAAACAAACTTGGATGTATTTTTTTAAATGTGTTGTTGATGCAGACCATAAAAATATAATGACTGCACATATCATCAGTGCAGTCTAATGAGTTTTACACACATGCCCACCACCCAGACCAAGACATAGAGCATTTCCAGAACTCTAGAAGGCTTCTTGTACCCACTTCCTCACCCTCACCCACTCCACCCCCACCAGAAGTAATCACTTTTCTGACTTCTCTCACTACAGATTAATGTTATTTACTCTTGCACGTCTATAGATGGAACCATACAGTATAAACTGTGGCTTTTTTCTTTTTTTGTCCCTTCCTTCCTTCCTTCCTTCCTTCCTTCCTTCCTTCCTTCCTTCCTTCCTTCTTTCCTTCCTTCCTTTCTTTCTTTTCGCTCATTATGATGTCTGTTAGACTTGCCCATGTTGTATCAGCAGTTTGTCCTTTTCTATGGCTGAGTGGTGTTCCATCGTATGGATATGTCACAGTGAATGTATCTGTTTTACTGTTAATGGACATAGGATTGTTTCCAGTTGGGGCTCTTATGGACATTCATATAAAGTATTAAGTAGATGTACATATTCATGTCTTTTGAATATATGTGTGAGGAGTAGAATGTCTGAGTCATAGGTAAGCATATTTTTAGCTTTACTAAATAAGTGCCAAACAGTTTTCTAAAATGATTGTACCAATTTACACTCCTACTCACAACATATGAAAGTTGCAGCTCTGTCACATCCTCACCAACATTTTTTATTTCTAGCTGTTCTAGTGGCTGTATAATGGTATCTCCCTGGGGCTTTAACTGGTTTTCCCTAGATGACTAACAAGGCTGGGTGTCTTTTCTCATGCTATGCACCTTTTGGATACTCACCCCCTGCTTTTTGGTGAAATGCCTGTTCAAGTCTTTTGACCACTGTTTACTGGGCTGTTGATTTTTTAGAGGAGTTCTTTATATGTACTGGATATGAACTTTTGTCAGATGTATGTACTGTGAATATCTTCTCCCAGTGTGTGGCTTCACCTCTTTATTTCATTTTCCTAATAACGCATTTTGATGCATGTAGTGTTAGTGTTAGTGAAGTCTAAGTGAGCCATCATTTCTCTTATGTTTAGCACCTTGAACGTGTTCTGTATGAAATCATGAAGAAGCTGGGTTTTGTGCTGGTAATGGATCCTGCTGGCTTCCATTCTGGTCTCTTTCCAGTGCCAGGTTCAACCAGCCCTGACTGTGAAGTCAGCTGTTTATCAGTTTGCCCACCCACCTATCCCTCCATCTACCCCCTCACCACCCCCATCCGTCCTCTGCCACCACATTCACCCATTCATCTAACTACCCATTGATTTATGCAGTATTTGTTGCCATCACCATGAGCTTAGTGATGACAGGTAGTAAGAAACTGACATGGCGACAGTTACTGAAATAACAAACCCCCAAGGAGCTTATGATCCATGGGAATAGTGCAGCATACACAAAATCCTTGAAAGATTTCTATCTATCCTCATGCTGTCTTGAAATCTGTAGCTTTCATTCATAAAGCACCTACAGGGCTGACAGGAGCCCTAGTCTCCACAGACAAAGCTTCCTTGTTCTGTGACACTTATTCCGATATTTGTAGATAGTCTCACTGCCACAAGTCTGAGCTGCAAATAACAAAAGTGATTCTCACTTCCCTCAAAAAGGCCAACTATCGAAAAGATCATTTTAGATAGTTGGTCTTTATTGATTCACCCTGAGATGGTCAGCAGCCCTGTTCCTCCATTGGCTTAAATGCCACTTGTGACCAGCCTGTACCCAGAGTATTCCCTAATGTGGGGACACCTCCCCCAGAGCTGATTGGCCATCAGTGTATGTTGAAGGCTGGGTTTGTGGAATCAGCAGGTAGCCCAATCTGGAAGCAGAGAGGCAGGCCATGTGCCTGGGCAAGAGTTTCAACAGTCTAGCAGCACTGGCCCAGAGGGAAATGGGGTTGTGTTGGGGGTTTAGGCACAAGCTGCCATGTAGAAGGGTAGTTTCCTTCCAGGCTAAAGGGAGTGGACTCTTGTTCTCTGTTACTATGCCTTAGGTCAAGCTGTGGCCTAGGGCTTTAGGTGAGGCCTGGGGCTAGCAGTGAAGCGGGTAGAGAGCCTATACCCCTTTTGGGAGGCCCTCATTTAGCCTCTAGCTACTGACTTGACAAATGTACCTCAGTTCTCAGGCTGAGCCTCTGCCTGTCTCCCACCCCTGACCTCTTCCTAGGGACACTGGCTCAAAACCAACAAAAACAAATGTAGTGCCTGCCAGCCCTGACCCTGACCAGCCAGGCCCTGGTCTCCTCTCTGTGATCTGAGTGCTCAGAACCCCTGGCAGGCCTGGCTGCTATCCTGATTACACAGCACCTGCCCTCTCGAGGACACTGGCTCTTTGTTGGAGGAAATGGCTGTAGGGACAGCCCTGAGATGAGGCTCTGCTGAGCAAACCAGACTGGCGCCAGGCAGGACAAGGGGCCTCCACAAACAAAGCCTCCTCTACAGAGGCCTACAAGATGGGGGCAGGACATTGAACAGCAGTCTCACCACAGAGCCTGATAGGACTGGAGCAGAGAAGGATGGGAAAATGGCAGACCCCCAGGCCCCAGACACAGGACCTTCACCAGACTAGCACTGTCAGTCACGCAGATTCTTTCTCTTCTTTACCCCACCTTTCTGCCCAAGTTTAGCCCCTCACACAGTGACCTGCTAGGTCTGGCCCAGTTTTGGCCCTTCACATGGTGACTCAGCTAAGTCTGGATCAAGAAACCACATCAATTCCTACATGGGTGACTGGACCAGCCTCTCTGGTCCCGCAATAGGCAGAAAGAGCCTGAGAGCAGCCCTTTTGTCCACTCTTCTCCTAGAGCTTAGGAATAACTGAGATTCCCTGACCTGAAGCCAGCACCTCATGGGTTTCGTGGCTGTGCTGGGAGGCAGATCTAGGCTGAAAAGGTCATTTCTACCCTTTCTCTGAACCAGGCACACAACACATTGCACCTCACAACAACCTTTGGAGGAGGTGCTGATAAGAACAACATAAAGTAACTCCCCAGGCTGAGGTCCAAGTTGATTCCAGAGCCTGTATCCCTGCAGCGACTGGTGCAGTGGTGGAGGGTGTCAGGTAGGAGGTTGGAGGCCTTAATGGTCAACTCAGGAATCTGCTCCTTATCTCACAGGACATAGGAATTATCAGGAAATTTCACAGGAGAGAGATGTATGTTTTAGAATGATTTCTCCAGACATCATTTGGGCAGAGAGACTTGAGAAGAGTTGTCTCGATAATGTAGGTGACAGCCATGAAGGGGCGCCCTGGGATCTCCCTTAAGGAAAGAATCCCAATTTAGTGGCAAGGAGTGGAGTGAGCTGCCTGACTACTTTCTCTGGGCAGCCCCAGCCACTGCATACAGTAGGGCTAGGAAGGCCTGGACATTTGAGTCCAGTGGGCTCCTCTAATAGTCACCTGTGGTTGGGGGCTCCCACTTGGCGGGCCCAGGTTTGGGCAGATCTGCATGGAAGTCTACCCCTGCCTCGTCCTGGTTCTCTCCTCTGTCTCTTAGAGGCACATCTTCCCCAGGAAATCTCTGTCTCAAGCTCTGCTTCCCAGAAAACCCATAAGACCTCAGCAGTATTAGAAAGAAGGTGGATCGAAAAGAAAGTGCATCTCAGCATTTCGCTTACTGATGTGTGACCTCAGGGATCTCATTCAGCCTCTGATGTCCCAGTTTCCTCATCTGAAAAATGGAGTTAATGATCTCCAGATCGTTAATAGAGTTGATAACCTCTTCCTCATGCGGTTATTGTGGGGATTTAATGATTGAATGAATGTGAAGCACTCAATACTGTGCTTAGATTAATTAATTCACACAGGTATTAAGATTTTAGCATTTGCTCCACTTGTAACGAATAATTTGCTTTACTATAAGCTTCCTAAGGACAGGGACTAGGTCAGTCTTGCTGTCCAGCATATGCACAAATCTAGCACAAAGCTTGACACAGAGTGGGTGCTCCATGAAAGTTCATTAATAAATGGATGAATGGAAACAAATTTGATGGGACAGGTCAGGGAGAGGGAAGAATTGAAGGTGACACCTAATTTGACCACCATCCAGGGCGAATGATGGTGCTGTTATCTGATATCTGGAAGGAGGAGGGTTGGGGTTAGAGGGAGTAAAGGTTCTCACTGGGCCACAGTGTCTGAAAATCCTAGGCCTACCATGGAGTGGCCAGACTAGGGCTTCTGTCAGCCCGTAGGTGTCTACCAGATCCTCCCAACAGGAATTCTGTTGAACACCAGCTGCATAGCTAACTAACCAGCCCAAAGCTAGTGGTGTGAAGCAATAGCAATCACTTATGATCATCGTCTCTCATGGTTCTTAGGATTGGCTGAGCTCAATTGGGCAGTTCTTACTCGTGGCTAGAGGGGCTTTCAGACAGATGGTGGCTGGGGCTGAAGTCCTCTCAGAGGCTTCCTCGTGCAAAAGTCTGGCATTTGGGACCTCAGCAGGGGCTGTCAGCTGGAGTGCCTTCTAGGGCTTTCCATATGCTCTGGGCTTCTGTATAGCATGGCAGCTGGGTATCAAGAGCAAGAGTGAAGAGAAGCCATGTTGCCTTTATGGCCCAGCACAAGACAACATGCCATCTTACTTCTGCCACATTCTGTTGGCTAGAAGTGAGTCATCAAGGCCATCCTAAATTCAAGAGAAAAGAAATAAGACTCCACCTCTTGATGTCAGGAATGACAATGAAATTGTGGACATGTTTTAAAACCATCACAGCATGGATTCACTAGGAGTTCAGCTCCACAAACTCTAGGATAAGTTCTCTTTCTTTCTTTCTTTCTTTCTTTCTTTCTTTCTTTCTTTCTTTCTTTCTTCTTTCTTTCTTCAGTCTCATTTCTAATGGGGACATTTCAGAAGCTCAAGTAACAATTGGCCTGTCCAAAGAGGTCAGCATCTGTGACATATAGTTGAGTCTTAATAGTAGCTGCTTAATGAAGAAGAGAACAGATGCATGAGTAAGGAAGAGAAGGAGGGAGAATGACCCAGGGCCTGGGCAGCCTAAGACCCAAACCTGCCTAATCTTACACTCAGTTCTCACATTTGGACCATTTCTGGTCCCTCAGCCTCTGTGGATTCTACCTCTATGTCCTAACTATGCTAGGCCTTTTAGGTTGCTAAGCTGGAAAACTGCCTCACTCTCCATGGCATTTGGCCCTAGCCCTAGCACCAGGTATGAGGTCCTGCTACCAGAAACCCTGTTATGGATGATCATCACCTGCCAGTGAAGACTCCAATCAAGTCTTCTGCAAGATTCTACCATACATTGGTCAGGACCTCCATCCTTGCAAGCCTTCTCAGATGCCAGCTGGTGGTTTATACTCTCACATATCTGCCTATCCAGAGATGCTCAATCCCGCTAGATTTTTCCTCCATAACTGTCTCATCTCGAGGCCCCTCCCAGACTCCCTCTGTATGCCTGAAAGAATTGGGAGTCCTGAGCTTGAGAAATCAAGAAGAGTTCAGAAGTCCTGGGACAGGGTGAGAACATGGATGGAGAAGAGACAGGATGAAAGATAAAGCTCTAGGAAATCCACACAAAAGGGCTGGGCAGGGAGTAGGTAGGACTGAGAAAGCAGTGAGATGGGGTGGCTGGGCGGGCCCGTGAGAAACCAGGGCAGCCTTGGGTCCAAGAGAGCAGCTTTTGATGAGGTTGTGTTAAACGGCACCAGCAGCTGCAAGGATGGCCTGAGGAGCCTGTCACAGAGAAGAGTATGAGTGGGGCAAGGAGGGTGAAAGCCAGAGGGCAGTGAGCTGAGGGCGAGTGGGGAAGGTGCATGCTAATAACTCAGTTGCTGTCTTAGAGCCTACCCACAAACCTGGAAATCTTAAATTACAAAGTAAGCCCAAGCCCCCACCCCCCCACCCCCCCGCCAGGAAGCTTCTCCAGTTGGTGAAATGACAGCCCAGAACATTCCAGCTTGTGAGGATGTTTCTTCAGAGCAGGCACCAACAGAGGCCCAATTCCCTCTGTGATCCTCTAATAACAACCTGGGTCCCCAAGTCAGAAAAGCGTGTGAGGTCTCCAAGTCCTGAGAGGCCCCTTCACCCTGCCCCTCATTGCTCAATGGGACCCTGGATGCTCTGAGAGTTTCCAGACTAGAAGTCTTCAAGTTGTGCAGGTGAGCATCCACATGTGCCATGCACAACAGGAGTAGAGAAGCAAAGGACCTGGGACCTATCACTGAGGAAAGCACCAAATAACAAGAGTACTGGAAGTAAGGATGGTGATAACAATTATGCATTGAGTGCTCAGTGTGCCAGGCGAAGCGCCTTGAGACATCATCTCGTAACAGCTCCTGAGGTTGAAAGCAGAGCTCTATACGCATGCTATGTCTAGGTCTACATGTGTAAGGTTAATCTATGAATTGGGTTCCTAGCTGGAATCTACATAGAATTTGATCGTATCTGGGCTTGTCTTGTGAACAGGTAGGCCAGCTGTACTGAAGGCCTCTTCACAGGAGGCTGGGGAAGCCTCCTGGGTTGGGGCTAGGGCCAGCTTCACCAGTAAGAAACCTCTGTCATCAGAGAGAAGGACAATTATGAATTCATTCTCCATTTTTAAACAGGACTGGTTCTCCAGTCCTGCCTCTCCTGGCCTCAGGACTGAGTCTTATAGGGGTTTAGGAGTCTGCAAGTACAATGAGAGAAAAAAGAGAGAACTACTTCACTAAAACCTTTGTAAGACGTTGAGGCCCAAGTAACCCTGCTGTGGGGCCCTGTTATGGGTTAAATGGTGTCCCCTCGGAGTTCATATGTTGACGTCAAACCCCAGTCCCTCAGAAGGTGACCTTATTTTGATACATGGTCATTACTATTGTAATTAGTTGTATGATGAGGTCATTGGGGTAGACTTTAATCCAGTATGACTAGTGCCTTTATATAAGGGAAATTTGGACAGAGACATACAGGCACAGAGGGAAGACGATGTGAAGAGACACAGGGAAAATATAGCCATCTACAGGCTGAGGTGAGGGGGCTGGATCAAATCCTCTCATAGCCTAAGAAGGACCAACCCTGCCGACATCTTGATTCTTCTGGCCTTCTGAACTGTGGGACAAATTTCTGCATTCAAAGGTTCTCAGTTTGTGGTACTTTGTAATGGCAGTTGTGGTGGCTCTAACAAACTAATGCAAGACCCCAAACAAGTTTAGGGAGGTCTCCCTGACCCATTGATGTGGGCACCCAGCAGAGTAGGAATAGCCCTGAGCAGGAGCAGATCTGCTTGGGAGTATTTATGAAACCTCCCTAGGGTCAAGGGCAGGAGAGCTTGTGGGGAATATGGTCGTGTGGGTCTCAGTATCAGGTCACCAGGTGGAGTAGAATCTGAGGTATCATCAATAGTATAATCTTCTTTGTTCAGCCACTTTGGCAAGGTCTGAGTAGACATCCTCCTGTAAAAGCACAGCGACACCATCACTGTTCAGGGATGGAAGAGACTGCTTCTGGCAGCAGCAGACCCACAAGGTCAAGAGCCCAGTATGTGGGAGGTGCCGTGGTCAGGTGTTAGTTGGCCATCTGCAGGAAGCAGGTGCTGAGACATGATTAGACATGAAAGACATGTTATTAAGGAAAAGATCTGTGAGAGGAAATGGAATGGGGGAAGGGGAAGCCTGGAAGAACTGTCAGACTGTCAGTCAAGTCTAGCCTTGACTGAAGGAGAAAGAGAAGGAAAGAGGGAGGGACGAAGGAGGGTTGGTTGGATGGAAGCCTCTTATAGAGCCCTCTGGGGAGTCCTCTAGGAAAATAAGCCACCAGAGGGGTCTGCCTCTCCCCAGAGTGGGACTGCCTTAACATTCCACCATACTCAGTCATTGGCTGGGAACTTGGTGCAGAGGCAAATGTGAGGATTGATGTCACAGTCCAGGAGCCTTGCAGGCAGAGATTCGAGTGATGCTTTCTCACTGGGACAGTCAGGAAAGGAGGTATGAACAACAGTGGAAGGCATGGAAAAGCCTGGGGCATTTAGGGGTGATGATGGACCAATGCACAGAACTGATGGTGCTAAAATGATACCTCATGCCTTTTATGGACATTTCTTCCATCACTTCCAGTGAATTTAAACATTTTTTTCTTATGATTACTGGACATCTATATTTTGCATTTTGTGAACTGCCTAATTGTTTCCTCTATGTGTTTCCTATTGAGGTGTTAACATTGTTCTTGTCAGTTTTCATGAACAATTTTAGTACTAAAGTTACACATATATTGCAGATATTTTCCCTGGTTGGTTGAAAGCTCTTTAATCATGGAATGGATGTGAATTCTGGTTCATAAATACAAGTAGGCAAGAAGCACAACTACATTTACTTTTCTATAACTGGACTCTTTTTTTCAAGCTCCTATTTGGGCCAATGGTGGGAAAAATTTGAGTAATTGTGGGGAAGACCCTTCTGCCCTTTCTCCCAGCATTGACTCTAAGGTCCTAGGGATACAAAGTGCCAAGATAGCAGAGTTGGGGCATCTGTCAGAGCTGTCCTTATTGATCCCCTGGTGTTTACTGTGGTCTTCCTCTCCATCTGGCTTTTGGCCATGCCACACTATTATCTTGTCCACCTACAAGGCCTCCAGGTCTTCAGGCTCTTTGGGTCACTCTGGGCCCTCTTGCCCCCCCCCACACACACACATAGGAAATCTGTCCCTTGCTGTCTATTCTGCACCATGGCTGGGGAAGGGCTAGGAGGCCCACTTGCCTAGACTCACCATGCACTGGATTCTCGCTCCTTTCCTGGACCCTCCTCAGAAACACAGCTCAGGATTCCCCTGCTTTCAGATTTCTCAACTCATCCACAAATTCTCATATCCCTCTGTTAGTCTAACTTACTTGCTTCCCTTCCACAACTTTCTTCCTCCAACCCTGAGAGTCCCAAGCCAGTCGGGGTGGATGAAGGTAAAACCTGGGTGAGAAGACTGGCTGAGCAAACATGCATATTTTCCAAACCAAATGGCTGTGTCCTGAGGGTTTTCTGGAAACCTCCAAGCCAGGTATTGACTTCTTGTCATTATATCTGAAGCCCACCTGTCCCAAAGCATGGGGGGCGGGTGTAGGGGGATAGGGGTGGGGGGTAAAGACAGTGAGAAATACCTGGGAAATAAATACAGGTCACTCCGCTGCCGTTTTGTCCTTGGTGACTTTTAAAATACAGATGTTTAAAATATGCACACCACCAAAGAGTTTCATATTTTTCTTAACAGTTCCTTCCATTTGCTTCTATACTTCAAATCATTTTTTTTTTTAGTGACTTAAATTTCTTTTTATTATCTCTCAATTTCTATGGGACAGAAGTTCAAGAGCAGATTAGTGAGATGGTCCTGGCTAAGAGTCTCTCATTACGGTTTAGTCAAGACTTCATTCAGGGCAGACAAAGCTTGACCAGGGCTGGAAAATCCATTTCCATGCTCTCTCATATGGCTGGATGTTGACTGGGGACCTCATTTTCTTGTCATGTGGGCCTCCCCATAGCTCTTTTCTTGACATGGCAGCTGGAATTCCCCTGTGTGAGTGATCCTAGAGAGATAGAAAGCAAGCAAGACAGAAGCAACAGTGTATTTCATAGCCTAATCTCAGAAGTGATGCACCATCACTCTTATTCTGTTGTTTATAGTGTGGGTCCAGTATGGGAAGAGACTAGCAGCATACATTTTAGGAGATGGGTATCATTGGGGACCATGTTGGAAGCTGGCTACCACACACTTCTAAGTCACCTACTCTACCATCTTGACTGGAACTCCAATTCTTCAAACACGTTTGACCATTTTGAAACCAGTAACCATATACCAGTATTCTCTTCTGGCTGTTATGGTTTCATGTTGCATTTCATTCACCAATATGCCAATAAAAGACTTTGAGGTTGTACTCTGCTCTTTCTGCAACTCTGAGCTGCCCGGACCTAAGGGGACTAAGTCAGAGTCTCAGAACTGGAAGGAACCTCGTGGGTCACTTGGTCCAATCACCCACCCAAGTAGAAAGCCTCTCTATGGCATCTCTGCTTGGTGTTGCTTATACACATCTAGTCATGGGGAGCTTACTACTTCAAACCATTGTTATGTGAGGTCACTGATTGATAGAAATTTGTCTAAATAAGTCCAAATCTGGCTCCTGCTGGTCCTGTTTTAGGCCTATGGAGCCCCACTGTTCTCTCTGCCATGACAGGTCCCTATCACTCTGGGGATGGCATATCGTCCGCCCTTCCGCCTACTTCTAGGGAACAGAATTGTTAGAACTGCTCCACACACCTTCGAATCACGAGAACCCCTGCTCCCTTTCTGGTTGTACCTTATACTGCATTTGCTGGGCTTGTCCACGAGTAGCTGAGGCCTACGCCATGATCTGACGCGCTCAGACTAACCCAGCGCCAAGGCCTGTGACATAGACACACTGTCTTGGGAATACAGTCTGTGAATAGATCAATTTTCTGGCCTCTGCTCACCTAAAATCTGAGATCTTTGTTACATAAACTGAGGCCTCTCCCAGCCTGACCTGTACCTGCTGGCCCTTCTGTACTAAAAGTCAGCAACGGTAGTGACACAGGAGCCAAGTTCTGGGATTAGAAAGAGTTAAGCCAAATATAAAGTACTTAGCCACTTAATGCAAGGGAAGGCACGTGTAACTTTAGACAGTCTACATACCTTCTGTCAGTTTTGGAGACCTCATTTATAAAGAGCAGTTAATAACAGTACCTGCTCTTAAGGGCTATGTGAGAATTAAGCAATAATATTGTAAATTCTTACCATGTGCAATTTCTTGATTGTGCAATGAATGACAGCTATTTTTCTTATTATCAAGCATCTAAGACTGTAGCACTTATTGTAATTGGAATAAAACACAAATACTCGCCATCAGTGGTGGGCAATGTCAATTAGAAGGTAGACAATGTCGATTAGAAAGGGATTTATTCTAATAAATGAGGGAGAAGCATCAGTATTGGTAAGTAGAGATTAAGAGGGTCAAGCCAATAGATTCAAGAAAATTACACAGGTCAACAGGAGAAACAGATCAAAAAAGGGCAAGTAGACTGCAGAATAGCAGGCTGTTTTTTTCCTGCAACCATAAGGCGGAGAGCCCAGAACTCAGATAAGGTCTGCCCAGGTAGAATTTTAGTCTTGGCAAAGGCTCAAGCCCCACTCCTAGGGAACCCGGTAGTGCGAACCTCTCCTTAAGATAATGACACTATTCTGTATTGGTTAACAGAGGTGCAGATGGGACACGCACAAAGTCTAACTCCGGCTGTGCTTGAGAACCTCTTGAGTCCTGCCCACCAGATCCTTTTCCTATTGACTCTAGGCAGGAACTGTGTAAATAAGTTCAGTGTTTAGATGTTGCTCACCTGTACTAGTGAATGCCGTTCCTGCAGGGCTAGAGGCCAATCCAATGGTAGATTCTCTATGGCAAGAAGGCCAAGGCAGGGGGACAGTACAGGCTTTGGAGTCAGCCAGACTTGGGTTCAAACCCAGCTCAGCCATCTGGTATCTGTGTGGGCTTTGGGCAAGTGTGGGCTCCCTCTCAGCCTCAGAGCCATCGTCCATTGCATGGGGGTCCACAGCCTCTCCCTTACAGAGTTATCACAGGACTAGATGGGATTGAAGATCTAAGTCATCAAGCACTGTGTCAGGCTAACTGGAAAAAAGGCTGCATGGAGAGGATGATCTCTGGCATAGCCCAGATAAAAAGCTTCACTTGGAAACCACTGATTCCTGAAGAAAGACATACAGCCACAGGGAACTGGAAAGAATTCAGTCTCCATTTCACGCTAGAGTAACCCTGGGTAAATTGCATATCGTCTCTGGGCCTCCATTCCTTCATTTGTAAGACAGTCTCCACTTGGTGGGGTCCTCCTGAGTACTGACTGGGGTGACATCTCCAAAAGTGCTTACTGCAGAGCCTGGCATGGAGTCATAACATGAGGTCCTATCCCTTCCCAGGGGACATTAAGATGCCATGGCCAAACCCCAGCTACCCCATCTCAGGCCCTCCTGCAGAGCACTTCCTCCCAGCTGCTTCTCTGTCTCAGGATCCATACATTCACCTTCAGAGGAATGAGACAAGAAGAGCCCATTCCATATCTTCACCAAGACTGAACAGCCCCATCTCTCAGGGCCAGTTCTCCCTGACTCTGCTCAAAAGGGCTTTACCAACAGTGGCTGGTGACACAAGCCAGCCGAGATGGCAGATCATTGACAGGCTGCGTGTACAGCAATGGGAGGGGAGTTGACCTTTAAAAAGTCTTAGCCGAGGGCAGGATGTGCTCACATCAGTTATCTATTGCAACAGAGCGAATGACCCCAACAGTGAGGGGCTTAAAACAACAAACATTTATTATCTCACAGTTTCTGTGGATCAGGTGTCTGGGTGTCGTTTAGCTGGTGGCTCTGGCTCAAGGTCTCTGAAGAAGGTGCAGTCAAGCCATCAGCTTGACTGACTTCACAGGCTGTAGATCAAAAGACGTTAGTGGCTGTGAAGATACTTCAGGAAGCCTCCAAATAGTACACACCCATAGGTGTAAGGACAGCATTATTATATTATTAAGAGAAGTCTTGGGTGAATAATAGTAAAAACCATCCATAAAATTCCCACAGGGGTGTTCCTTAGGGCTCATGTCCACGGGGCACAATATCAATTACTCAAAATCACTCTTCCCACCCTGACTCTGACTCTTTAACAGGTCTCAGCTTGGTGACATTCATTCATTCATTCATTCATTCATTCAGGCCCTAGGATGTTTAAAGCCCTCCACCATGTCATTCTCCTTAATATGAACAACTCTGTGACATAAGCATCATTAACTTCTCTTTACAGATAGGAAAACTGAGGCTCAAAGAAGCCCAAAATGAGATCTCTGTGCTCACACTTACATGTCATTTGGACCAAGTGTTTCCTCCTTGGGTCACGATGCACAGGCCCTGCTCATAAAGTAACTTTACAGTACACCACACCCCAGTCACTTTACTGCACACCACCTGGCTTCACTTGTATGAAGCACACACAAGTATCTGAAATCACTTTTCTTTCTTTTCTCTTTTTGTTTTGTTCTCTCTCTTTCTCATGAGACTGTAAGTTTACTTTTTTGTCTAATGACCACCATATTTCCAATGTCTAGAAAGGTGTCGGTGTCAGCCACACTCCAGGGATGTAGATAATAGCTGTGGAGGAAATGAACAAATGAGTAAATGAATGAAAGGGAACCCAGGTCTCCAGCTGAGTTCTTCCTGACTCCAAAACCCATTCTTCCAGGACCTAGTGTTTTCCCCAGGGACTACTGCCACAGTCTTTTCAAACTCTCCCCATTGGTGGCACTTTCTCATGAAGCTTTCTTCAGAGCCCAGTACCGTCTGGATCACAGTGGACAGCAGATACACCCAGAGGCAAGCTTCTTTCACTCTATCCTGTGACCAGTTGGGCTGTATAAGAGCCAGGTAGCTGCGGGGTGAGCCCTACCCTGCCCTGGTAGCTGTCTCACCCAGGGGCCCATGCTGGACTCTGAGGGTTTCCCCAGACCTTCCTCTGGCCACTGTGCCCACCACCACCCTGGGCCTTGAGGGAAATCTCCCCTGCCTGGCTCTACCTGCCTCCCACTGTGCTCTATTCAGAGCATGCTCAGGACTGTGGTTCCTGGAAGTTACAAAGGGAAGCTGACACATTCATACTGACTTCATGAAAGCTGGGAAAGCCATGGGGGACACCCCCAAGCATGCAGCAATCACACTGACTTGTTTGCAGACGGGCTGGTTTGAGCTCTTCGGGGTTCCCTGTCAGATGCTCATGATAGAGGCTCTCCTGGGCCTCTAAATCCCTCAAATAGAACCAAGAGAGATGAAGTCCAAGACCTCTTTCTGCCTAAGGCACAGCGTCCCACTGACTGATGCTGGCAATGATCATTCATGAAAACCCCACTCCATGCCCACCCTGGTTCTTCCTGAAAGGCTCTCCAGGACACCCAGAACTTCAAGCCCAAGACTAACACAACATTCACCCCTGCAGAGCACATGGGCTGCCTGGCAGAGGCATATTCAGCAGCACTTATAATCATGGTGCACGGTAACTGCCTGTCCCCATCCCTGTCCTTTTGTGTCCCTAGGGTAAAGCTCAAGCCTGGCTCATGGGAGGTACTTTGAAAACATGTCTGCTGAGTGAATCTTGTGGAAAGGACCCTAGTGAGAGTAAAGAGGGGAGTCTGACCACAGTCCCAGTTCTTTCCAGCTGTGTGACCATGGGCAAGTCCCTGTCCTCTGAGCTTCAGTTCCTTCATGTGTACAGTGGAAATCAGAGCATGCAAAGCACTAGGTCAGAAGCCCCATCTAGGTTGTGAATATGTTGTTTCTGGCTCTTTCAGTGTTTGATTTTATTTTAAAATTCATTCCCAGCACTTAAAAATTGAGAGACTTCCACAACCTAAAGTTTTCAGCTTTTATTGAAAAATTAGGAGACTTGGCTATAGTAGACCCATTGTCTCACATACAATAATTAGCTGGTCTGGGCAGTAGCTGCTCCTTTAGTTGGGGTGGTTGGACACAGTGGGACTTCCCCTTACTCACCAGAGCCATACCCAGAATGCTCCATCTAGGTATGTCACCTGCAGACCCCTACAGGCATCTGAGTTTGCAATTCCCAAATGTCATCTCTGAGCCCAGCATGACCTGACTATTCTTTGGTTATGTGAGATCTTAAGATCTTAAGATCCTGGTGTTACAGGATCCCCAGGTGATGAAAATTATTAACATGGTGAATAAGAAGCCACTTGGGATGAGTGATACAGTAACTGTTGTTTCTGAGGATGACACAGAGTCTATAAATAGCCTCAGAGCCAGGTAAGTGCTGACACCTGCCTGGTCTCACCTGGTCCAGAAGTCCTCAAGGGCTGGACATGTTTTAGTTCATAGCTCAGCCTAGAAACTGTCCCTATTCCTGATGCCACTGATGACAGTACAGGTAGAGATGACTTCACAGCTGAACCTGTAATGGAAGTGGAACTTTTCTCTGGCTTGGGCAGGAAGGTAGTGATGATGCTTGATTTTCCAAACAGGGTAGAAGGAATAACATGAGTAAAGGAGGCTGGTTCTCAGTCCAAGGTCCTAGGGATGAAGACATTGTACCATTAATGGATCCCCAGTTCTATCCAATAATGTTAGACCTCAGCCTAGCCTTTGGGACCTTCTTTGATTGCCAACACCCTCCCCCACCCACTCAAAGCCTTTCACCTCATAATCAATATTGCAGCTTTTCCTTGAAGGTTCCCTGACCTCTCCCAGATAGGGGCTGGCTTTGGCTCATTCCCCCTCTGGAATCTCCTCTCCACATCTTTGAGACTCTGCCCCTCAAATGCAGCTGTCTCCAGGCTGAACCCCCTAGGAAGATATCTCCCTTGTCCCCATCCTCCACAGCCCCCAGCCTAACTTCTCAGTTTCTATCTTGTTGTGTTGACTGTTCAAGGCTTGTCTCTTTTACCCTTTCTACCCTGTCTCAATAATCAGCTTTTTAATGACACTGAGAGGGCTGGACACATGTGATGATCCCTGATCTTGGAGTCAGACAGGCCCCTCCCAGCTCCAATACTCCCCCAACTCTTGGACCTTGCTTCTCCATCTGTAAAATGAAACTGCCTAAGCTGTAGTAAAGAGCAGATGGGCTAAGGGCTGGGGAAGGGCTTTGAGAACTAAAGTGTTTAAGTAAATAAAGGCAGCTTTTCTTGGGTTGGGCTGTTCATACTTCAGCAGGGTGGAGGATAAACTGAGACCCAGCAAGAACTTCCTTGAGGGACAATAGGGTACCACTGATCCATTTGGCATGGCTAAAGGCTGTGTAAGCTGAGGGCCTGGGAGATGTGTGGAAGGCCCAGATGGGGCAGGAAGTAAGCTTGCTCCCTGTTCTACTTTAAGGCACAGTTATGAGAAAGGAGGAGCCATTCTCCAGGACAGAGTGAGGCTCCATCCTGAGTTGGACCTGGGGAGGAAATGGGCTCCAGAATGCAGCTGGGGCTTCACTGAGTGACGAGGCCCTCCTAGGCCAGAAATACAGAAAAGGAAACTGTGAACTTGTAGAAAAGGGCCAAACCAGCATTTTCATGAGGCTAACACACTGCTCTAATCTCATGAATTTTCTTGGGCCAGCATTTTGCTGCCCAATTCCTTCCTAGGAACTGATCCAGTCTGGGCAGAAAAGCCCAGAGGTGGTTCCACTGTAAGTCCACCTGACTCCAAGGCCCAGCCACAACCTTCTTCTCTGGCCCCTGAGACCTCTGAGCCCCTCTGCAGGTGAGACCCATTGCTGTTTGAGCCCCAAACGCTGAGCAAATACTGTTTAGACTCTGTCCATCACTGATGCTCATGGCATAGTACTTAACAGTTGACAAATTCCTCTCTCTTGTCCATTTTATCCTTGAAACATACCTGGGAAAAAAGCAGAGGAAGGATTATCATCACACTCTTAGTCTCCAGAGGGGAAACTCAGGCCCAGAGTGGAAACTGAAGTCCAGAGAGGCCTGACACAGGGACTCCAGGATTCTCCTAGCCCTGGACAGTGCCTTTCTCTCTCTGGGTCTCCATGCTCTCTCAGGATCCCTGATTGTTATTCACTTACTCTGGGCCTCCCATACCTCCCACTTCTGTGAAGCCCACCTCAGCACGTGGGGTAAGTCCCCCTCCCTGTGGATCCTACTCAGTTCCCTTTCTACCCCTGCCTTGCTTTTCCACTTTTCCTTGCAGTCCCTACAGAATGGCCTCTGTGCTGTGTTACTTACAGATTCGCGCTGTCCCCGGGAGGTCTGTTTCGGGTGAACGGTGGTGGGAGGGGAGCGGGAGCGGCTGCCCTGGTTGCACCAGTCCTGTCAGTCTGTGGGGTTGAGGACAGAGAGTCAGACTCAGTGCTGGTGGAGGGCTGGGGGCCTGTGGGAGCATGACAGGCCCAGGCAGAGTTGCCAGCCTTGCAAGAAGAGAATCTGCAAACAGGCCAAGCTAGGGCAAGCCTGTGGTCGTCAGGGGAGGTGTGTGTGCCTGCCTGTCCCCTGCTGCCTCCCCCACTCCAATGCCCCCTGTCATCTCCTGTGACCCCTGGCGCCACCTCCCCCCCCCCCCCCCGGGCTCTGCGGGCGCGTCCTGTGGGGGCGGTCTGCAGAGGCTCCGACACAGACTTTTGTAGAGTCACAGAGACACACACAGATGCGCCTGTCTGGGGTGAACCACGTTTTAACCCCCCCGCCCCGCCAAGAGTTCCGTCCCCTGGGCCCTCACACCCTGGGGGCGGCCCCGGCCCCTGCCCCGGCCCCGGCCCCGGCCCCCGCCCGGGCCCCGAGGGCCTCCGCGGGCGCCTGGCCCCGCCCCCTGCCCGAGGCCCCGCCCCGCGGCGGCGCCGAAGGGGGCGGGGCGGGCCACGGGGGCATAAAGGCGGCGGCGGCGGCGGCGGCGGCGTCCTCCCCGCGGGCCGCGTGACCTTCGCCGCCCTCCCGCCCGGTACCCCGCTGCCCCGCGATGCTGGCGCTGCGCCCCGGCCCGCGCCTGCTGCGCCCGCTCCGCCTGCTCCCGGCCCGCGCCTGCGGCGATGGCGGCGCCCGGGCCGCGCCGAACCCGCTCGTGTTCCTGGACGTGGGCGCCGACGGGCAGCCGCTCGGCCGCGTGGTGCTGGAGGTGAGGCCGGGCCCGGCGGGGCCCCCCGACCTCCGCGGGAAGGGGGGCGGGGCCCGGAGAAAGCCCAAGGTCAGGTCGGGGGCGCGGCGGCCCGGGGCGGCCCTGGGAGGCTCGGGGTCGGCTCGGGGGTCGGGGGCCAGACCCCGCTCCGAGTGCGGGCGGCCAGGCGGCGCTGGGCGCCCACCGGGCCCCTCGGCGAGAGGCGGGGCGGCCCGCACCCCTCCCTTCCCCCTCGGGGCGCCCCCCCCCCCGGGCGCCAGGGTGCGTTGGGACCCGCCGCCTCTCCTCGGGGCAGCCGCTGGCTCCAGCCGCCAGGTGGACGGACCCCACGGGGCCCTCCTTGGAGTCGGGGCCGTGCGCCCGGAGCCCTTCACCCCAACCCAAACCCAGCCACGCTCCCAGGGGCACACTCGGTTCTCCCCGCGGACTCTTTGGGCCTTTTTTTTTTTTTTAAAGACAAAGCAAGAAGCTAATAGTCCAGAAAATAACAGAGAGAGGGAGCTCTGTGTAGCCTTCGAGCTCGGCGCTCTTGAATGAAGGGGCCTCAGTTAAGCCTGTTTCCTCCTCTGGAACATGGAGAGCCCCTTCTTGCGCCTGTTTCAATGGTTTGGAGCTAAGGTGGCCTTTGAAGTTGGGAGGCAAAAGGCCAGCTTGGATGGGGCCCCAGCCTCCCCTTACTCCTATCATGCTGCCTGTCTCTGAGCCTCAGTTTCTCATCTGCACACTGAGGAGCTCGCATTGGCTCCTTTCCCGGCCCTCTCCAGGCCCCGAGTCTGATGATGCTTTGGGCCCAGCGGTGGTAGCTTTGACAGTTCTGCCTAGGGAAGTGGGCCAGGATGACACTGTGAACTCTTCTGACAGGTTAGGAAACCAAGACTGTCTCCGCCCAGCCTTGGGTTCGTTTGGAAACAGCTGGCAGAAAAGATAGCTGCTTGGGCTGCCTTTTACAATTGCTGGGAGTAACAGGGATGAAAAGGCGCCTGGTGTTTTCCCAGTCACCTTGGCCACTGTGGAGGTGGGGTGGTGAGAAATTTCCTTCACCTGCTTCTAGTCTGACCATCTCTTGTTCCTCTTCTTTCCCCACAGCTGAAGGCCGATGTTGTCCCAAAGACAGCAGGTAAGACAGTGCCTGAGGCCTCCTAACTTTGGTCTAATTAGAAGAGAAAGGGGCAAGGCAGGGTGGGTGGGCTGGCAAGAGGAGTCTGGGCAAGGAGACCTGGGACCAGATGGGAGTTCTGTGTATGCTTCAGCCACTGGCTGCACTGGGGCAGTTTTCTGTCCCTCTCTGGGCCTGAACATTGGCCCTGCTCACCAGTCTGGTGGCAGCCTCAGTATCAGTAGAAGGCACATACAAATTTCCCTGGGACAACTTCCTCTCCTGCTTCCCGATGTGGTAGGATGGTGGTTTGCAGCCTTTGGATTCCCTGTCCACTGACTTGATAGTGAAACAGCCAGGAGTTGGTGCTCTGCCACTGATGTCAGAGAATGCGACTTGTCCCAGGTTACACAGGCAGAGCAGACCCAGGGGGCAGACCTAGTGTCTTCCACGGCCTACTTACCTGAGGGATTAGAAAGGATTCTGGCTGGAACAAGGTGTGGCTCCTGGAGTTGAGGCCTGGCTCTTTTGACTGCCTTCTTTCCACCCTCAGAGAACTTCCGAGCCCTGTGTACAGGGGAGAAGGGCTTTGGCTACAAAGGCTCCACATTTCACAGAGTGATTCCATCCTTCATGTGCCAGGTACTGTGGCCCTCTCTGTGCTTGGGTTCCTTTTCTGTAGGTGAGGATAATGAATGGGGCCACTTCACAGGGGTGTGATGAGATTTAATGAGTGAGCGTATGCCTGGTGTCTGGAAAGTACTGAACTATAATTATCCTCTTGCCCTGAAAGGCTTGAGCTTCCCTGCCCCAGAAATTAAGCAACAGGGCCAGTGGCAGGATGGCCCTGCCCAGCTGAGTTGGGAAAGTTGGGAAAGTTGGAACTGTGGAAAGAGCACTGGCATTGGGTATGCTTGTGCATGGGGGGTAGGTCTTAAGGCTTTGGAGGACCAGTGTATTCAGACTGTGTCTCTGACTGTGTCCCTTTTGTCACACTGAACACATGACATTGAAGAAGAAGCAGCAAGGGGAGAGAGATGGGGTATAGACAAGAACACACGGGTCTGGACTAGAGCTTTTTCCAGAGAGGAGAGTCTCTCTTGGTTCTTTAGTCATATGACTTGTCTCTTTGTTAGAAGCATTAGTATTGCTGTGTCAGAGTTTGAGGTAGGTGTTGACAGCAAGAACTTCCCCAGGGTCAGGACCGAAGCTACACTGGGGGTTGTCCTCTGTTAGGTCAGCCCCTGCTGGGTCAGGGGTTCATGCCCTGAGGCCAGCAGATGTAGAGGCAGGGGTAGTCCTTTTAGCATGAATTCTCTCCCCCATCCCCTTTACCCTGTTCTAGCGACTGTCATCATATTGTAAGTAACAGTGGGTTGGGACTGGGCTTGCTGATATGTCAAATGTGGCGAGTGCCTGCAGGGACAGGGAGTCTGTGGCCGTGGGACAAGCTTGGTCAAGCCCTGTGTCTTTCTGCTACAGAGGCTCCTGGCTCTGCCTGAGGCTGTAGATGTAGCAGGAGCTGAGGCAGGTGTCCTGAGCTGGGCTGGGCCTTCTTCTGAACAGCAGCAGGCAAGGGTGGGGACTTTCAAAGCTGGAAGGCTCTGAAGCGTGAGGTGGTGGCATCATGAGCCCTGTGCCAGGGTTTTGAATTGTCCCTCTTTAGGGACATCTTATTAGCACTTGTGGATGTTTCGGCCAGGCTGGTCAGGTCACCCGAGGATCCTGTCTCAGGAAAACTGCAACATCGCATGGGCTCTTCTGGCCACGGAAGCATCAGGCGAGCCCTAAGGAAGGATGCCGGCCCTGAGTGGCTCTGTCTTGGAAATGCAAGGCAGAGGGTGAGGGGAAGATGTCGGAACAGGGAAGGGGCTCAGCATAGAGAACTGGCTCCATGCCAGCTGTTGCTGCTTCCCACAGAGCAGATGTGGAAATGGGAGCCCCTGGACACCTCTGTTCATCTTCTCAGAGTTGTGGGCAGAAAACTCTGGGTCACCAAGATTCATATCATTGGCCATTAGATCTTTGAGGATCATTTAAAAACTTGCTCAGACAAAAAGTGAATGATTAGGAAACCAGGCAGAAAATATTTAAACTTTATTTTATTTTTGTTTATTTTCCTTATTATTTTAGTAGTTCTTATGTTACTGGATGTTTTTTGACCACTTTGCTTGAAGGCTTCTGGCAGGGTGGGCCTTGGGTGGACTGGGGGACCCCAGCAGTCCAGCAGCACCTTCCTGCCAGCCCTGGGTGGCAACCACTCAGTACTCTGTGCTTGCAGGCTGGCGACTTCACCAACCACAATGGCACAGGGGGGAAGTCCATCTACGGAAGCCGCTTTCCTGATGAGAACTTCACACTGAAGCACGTGGGGCCAGGTGAGTGAGGAGTTGCCACTCCGTGGTCTGAGTTCCCTGAGTTTTGAACCAGCTTCTGCCATGCCCAGCAGGCCAGGGAAGCCACAATCTCATCATTAATTACTCCAGGGGCCCCCAACCCCAGGGCCAGGACTGTTTGGAACCAAGCTACACAGCAGGAGGTTAACAGTGGGGCGAGTGAGCAAAACTTCATCTGTATTTGCAGCTTCTCCCCAGCACTAGCATCACTCAGCTCCACCTCAGATCATCAAGCATTAGATTCTCATAGGAGCACTGGTCCCAGGCGCCAGAAAGATTGGGGACTGCTGAATTATTCAATATATAATTCCTTAAGCACTCAAGTTGATTTGTTGGGTTTTCCTAGAGCTTTTTCATTCTGAGCTCTCAGTTTAAAAACAAACTATTCTTTGGGAACTTGGTGGGAGTAAGGGCCTTTAAACAAAACCCCAGGATTGTGTCACATTTAAGACCCAAGGTACAATGTGGAAAAGTCTAGAGTTAGTGCTCTGGGTCCCGTTCTGGCTTTACCGCAAGAGCATCCACAGAGCGCTTTCCTGCTGTGGCTCTGGAGGACAGACCCTGGGAAACTGCTCGTCCTCTGGGCCCTGGTTCTCTCCTGAGCTCTGGGATCTTCAGACTTGAATGCCCTTGATGCAGTTTGAGCTATCTGTTCTTTTGAGTAAGATGCCTCCTGGGCCAGCATGGCTCACTCCTGCTTGTCTTTGTAGGTGTCCTGTCCATGGCAAATGCAGGCCCAAACACCAATGGCTCCCAGTTCTTCATTTGCACCATAAAGACAGACTGGTGAGTTTCCTGCTTCTGGATCCTGGGCCTCTACGCCTTTAGAAGGAGGAGGGCTTGTGTACTTTTAGGGAAAGGTAGTTTGGGCCTAGACTGTCTTTTCTAGAGCAGTAGCCCTCACCAGGCCTGCGTGTCTATATGAGAGAAAGTTCTTGAAAGGACTGAGAGAACTATGGGTTGTTCTTGCTGCTGTCTGTCTTAAGTAGGCTTCCTGTTGTTGCTGTTAGGTAGAATTTTCTCAGTGTTCTGCGTGCACGTGCACACACACACGCACACACACACACACACCCTCACTCACACACACACACACGCCCTCCCTCTCTATCTCCCTCTCTCTCTCTCACTCACTCACTTACTCACTACACTGGGGAAACGCTGCCAGACATATCAGGCCTCAAGATGGCCTGTAGTAGAAGCCCGTTTGCCTGGTTTAACCTGTTGTTCCCCAGGCTTATCTCAACCACAGAATGTGCCTTGGGAAACACTGTAGTAGACATTTGGATGTCACACCAGAGTTTTCATCAGGCATTAGCATAGGCCTGCAGCTAGCCACCAGCCCTTCGAGACCTCTTTCCCACATGCCCATGGATTTTAGGGATGTCTTCCCTGTAAATACTCCACTAAGGGATAAGTTTCTCTGCCCAAAGTCCCTTGTGTCCCAGCCCTGGAACATCTGGGGTTGAAGGGACAACAGCTGGCTAGGAGCTAAGACTTAAGGCCCATTTCTGAGGACTTTAGAGAGACCTGGGTGGTAGGTGAACACTCGCTATCTATAGCCTCCGAACCAGAAGGAACGTGGATGTTGGGGTTGGACAGGTCATTGCTGACTCTGCTCGCTCTTCACCCCAAATGGATCCTGCAGTTCTTCCCGTGGTTATAACCAGTCTTGGCCTTGCTGGCACTGTGCTGAGCTGCACTTTAGATTCTTGGAACTCGAGTTGAGAACTGATCCAGTTTACATAGTTTCACCACCCTTATTATCTTGGCTCTCACCTCATAATTCATGACTGTTAAAATAGTTCCATTTACGCGGACTTTTTTTTCCTAGTACCAACCTAAGCAGAACAAGAATAACTCACCTTTGTAGATGAGGTTACTAGCCTAGGTCACACAGTGAGGGAGAAGGCAGAACATGCCTCAAGGGAGGCATCCTCCTGTGTATTTGGGGACCTCAGCAAGGCTTGCTATCAGGAACCCTGGGGAGTGGATCGAGCTTTTCAGTGTGAGTTCCTTTCAGAATTGCTGTTTTTGGTGGGTAGTTCAATGAGCAAGTGACCATGACATTGGTTGACATTGCACTACTTTTGTTTCTATGCACCTGGCTCACATGTTCTCACAGGTTGGATGGCAAACATGTGGTGTTTGGCTATGTCAAAGAAGGCATGGATGTTGTGAAGAAAATAGAATCTTTTGGCTCCAAGAATGGGAAGACATCTAAGAAGATTGTCATCACAGACTGCGGCCAGTTGAACTAACACCCTGCGGCCAGGGTGCTAGGCCAGCATCAGCTGCACATGTGTGGACTCACCTAGGTGGCTGCTTTGGGCTCCCAGCAAGTTGCCCCATTGAGTTGCCTATGCTTGCTCCACCATGGCCATTTGCTCGAGAAAGCCCTCTCAGGAATGTCAGACCTCCTCAGTACCCACCAGCCTGTTCCGCAGGCCTGCCCTTCCTCATGACCCTGTTCCTGGACCCCTGTCATGGACATCATGTCACCACTCCTCATCAGGCACCAGCTGTGATCATCCAGCCCACGTTCACCTGTGCTTTGGACATTGGGTGGTGGTGATGGGTTAGCTTCCAGTGCAGGTTCCTGCCTGTCCTTGACCAACTAGGAAAGCCAGTTGCTGCAAAAAGTGCTGCTTTATGTCTGTTTAATGGTGTCTTTCTAATTGGAATAATTTAACGAAGACTGCTTGGAGATGAAGCTGTGACATTATCCCATGTTGTGGTCTGACCTATATTGGTGGCCCAGGCCACAGAACTCCAGAGCTTGGCCTCTGGAAACATGATCAAGACTTTGTGAAGGGTCTCCTGGCTGAGGCCTTTTATCCCAGCCACTGTGAATCCCACCGGTTTGCTGCTGTTGTTTTCTGAGGAGCATCCATGGGGGTAGAAGCGGGTGAACCTGGGAACAAAGCCACTGTGAGTGTGCCTAGTCAATGTGAATCCCTGTGTGGAAAAGGAAATGGCCTGTGAGTGCTGTGGGCTCAGGAGAAAATAAACATGTATTTCCTGGTAGGCTTTGATTTTTCTGTGTTTGATAACTTAAATCTACTTTTTATGTATATAATATATTTTAGGAACATTTGTTGGTGTTCCCCTTAATAAATCCTATTTTCTATAAAGACTGGTGTCATGGCTTTAGGAATCAGTGTCTGTAACCCAGCCTTTATTGAGTTACCCCTGTCTGGTACTGTGCTGAGGGCATTTCCATACATTGTTTTATTTAATCACCCCAGCCACCCATGAGGGTGTTATTATTGTCATCCTGTTTTATAGGTGAGGAAATGTGCTCAGACTATCTCAGCATCCACAGCCTATCTGTGAACGCTGGCTCCACCTTAAATCCCAGCGCTCCTTCGTGACTCTGAGCCCCAATTTTCCTCGGCTGCGCAATGGGGAAACAGTAATGCTTACCTCACGGTGGCGAGAGTCACATGTGATGCCTCTGGAGTGACAAAGATGATGACATTTTCCATGGGTCAGGGTTTTAGAGAAGGATCTGTGATCATCTCAGGTTAGGCGTGGACTTTACTATCCTGCATGTACCATTTAGTTTGGAATTAACTTCTAGATGTTTCTGAATTCACAGAGAAGGCAGAATAGGGGATAAGGGGGAGATTAAGAACGTCTTTATAAACAAGACATGGCACAGTTTGAATATTCGTTAATTGCATTCTGTTCAGAATGTGACCAGAATGGTTTCACATCGGGGTCCCTGAATTAGATTACGTGTAGTCACAGGGCCTGGTAGTCATTCTGAGTCAGTGGTTGTAGTTGGGTTATTTAGAGTATGCGGTTCCAAGTCAGGTTTTGTGAAGTCACAGGTCGATGTAGTCACTTGAGTTATGGCTGGATTGGGCAATTTGGAGTCATGGAGAGTTTCCGTGAAGTCAGTTCACCTTCATGAATTGGGAGCTCAACCAGCCTAGCAGCTTATAAACAATTCTCAAGAGCCTCAGGGTTCCTCAGAGTAGAACAAGGGGAGACAAGGTGCATGGGCTTCTGAACCCCATTTTCGATAAAGTATACTCCACTTACTATCATTGGGGTTCTTTAAGGAATTTCATTTGAATAATGGGATCTTGAGCCAAATAATAATTGGTAGCTGGTCACCCAGCCAGCATTTTACAGATGGGTAAAATGAAGACCCCAGAGGGCCTACGATTGCCCAAGGTGAGCCTGCGAATCAACTGGCAGAGCAAAGGCTGGAACCCGGACTTACCAGTCCAGAGGTTTTCTGATGGAGGCCTTCCAGACCGGTCAGGCTACATTTCAGTCCCTGTGGAGTTTTCTCTTGACTTCTAGGGACTCTAGGGAGGCAGCAGTGCCATTGACAAGTTTGAGGAATGGCCCCTTGAGACGTGATCTTTTGGCCCTGCGGTGATTTCTGTGGGGTCTCAGGGTCACAGAGCCTGTGGCTCTTCAGTTCACAGAGTTTTTTCTTTTTGATGAGTGTGTGTGTGTTGTGTGTCCCTCCATCTAGTAGGGTCTGATATATGGGGTTTCCTATGATGATTCAGGAATTTCCTAAAAACTGAATTTGCTGAAGATGGGCCTGTTTACTGCAGTTCTTTTTCCAGCACTCTGTGCAGGGCCTGAGCCTGATCTTATTTCTTATATAAAGCATGAGCCTAAGTAATATAAAACAAGACTTGTTGCTGGCACATGGTACCTAATGCATGACTGAGGCAGCAAGTCATACACATGCTCTCGGAGATATGTGATGCCATGTAAACACCATGTGTTTCTCTGAAATATTTTTTCCTCAGACTTGTGATAGCTTTTCAAAATGACTTCATTACAAGGTCTCTTCCCCCGGCCTGCACTAGATACTGAAGAGAAGGACTGGGTACAAGTAGAGGACCCAAGAGAGACTGTGTTGATCCTTGCCTCCTAGAAAAAGACGTGAAGCCATGCTCACTGTCTCAGATTTTTCTCTCCTAATCCACTGAGAGAAGGGAAATACTCTCTTTACCCCCAAGGAGAAATAAAAGCTTACTGGCTGAAGAAAAGGTAGAAGAAAAAATTCTATAACCCTCAGGAATAGACAAGGAATCATCCAGGGCCCAATATCCTATATTGATACCAACCAGAAATCAGTTATCACTTCAGAAAGGGGCAAACTCACACGCAAGACATATCTAAAACTGAGGTTGGACCACAACAACAGAGAGCCCTTTTGCCCCCACACCAAGCCTAGCCTACAGCTGGAGAAGGGAAAGCGTGGAGGGCGATACTTTCTATGTTCCGGAAAGCCAAGAGTGGAGTACAAACACTGAGAAAACCCTTCAGCACCCCAGCTCCATCTCAAGCACAAGGCACCACTACAGGAATTTGCACCTGTGAGGCTCTGAAGGCAAGGACAGCAACAACAAAACCCAAACCCAGCTGAACTCCTGAATAGATCAACTCAATTCCTCACAGTAAAGACCTGAAACAAGAGGCAGCACTTGCATTTTCGGTGTGCGTACCATACCACTGTCTCTTCTATTGTAGAGCAATGTTCATTCAATGAAAAAAATGAAAAGGCACAAAAGAGAATGAAAACAACTCATTGTTAATAAGCTAATCAACAGAATCAGACTCAGATATAATCCTGTCAGATACAGACATTAAGATAACTGTGATTAATATATTTAAAGGATCTAGTGGGAAAGGTAGATGGCATACATGAACAGATGAGTAATAATTCTTAGCAGAGAGAAATGATAAGAAAGAGTCTAATGGAGATGGTACAAGAAAAAGATGGGATACCAAAAATGAAGAATTCCTTTGATGAACTCAGCAGTAGATCTAGCATGGCTGAGGGATATGTCCATGGTTTGTCAAAGGATTATAGGCATGACACCAAAGTTTAATCAACAACGAAAAATAAATAGATTGGAATTTACCAATGTTAAAATTTTAAATGTGCTTCAGAGGAAAATGACTCACACATGGGAGGAAGTAATTGCTACTGGGGTAATAATATAAAACGGTTCAACTTCTTTGCAAAAACAGTCTAGCAGTTCCTCAGACAATTAAAAGTAAACACATGACCCAGCAATATCACTCCTTGGTATATATCCAAGAGAAATGAAAACATGTCCACACAGAAACCTTGTATATGAATGTTTTTTGGAGGACTTTTGATAATAGTCAAAAGATGGAAACAACCCAAATGGTCTTCATGGGAAAATGAATCAAGAAAATGTGGTATATCCATCCAGTGGAATATTATTTGGCTATGAAAAGGAATGGAGCACTAATACATGCTACACCCCAGGTGAACCTTAAAAACATTATACTAAGTGAAAGAATCGTCATAAAGACTATATAACATATGATTCCATTCATATAAATGTCTAGAACAGGTAAATCTATGGAGACAGGAAGTAGATTACTGGTCGCTCAGGGCTGAAGAGGTACGGGGAGGGGGAAGATCAGTGGGTAACGGCTAATGTTTATGAGGTTTCTTTATGGGTTGACAAAAATGTTCTAAAATTGACTGTTGTGATGGTTGTAGATACCTGTGACTATACTGAAAGGCATTGCAGTCTTCATTTTAAATAGATGAGTTATATGACGTGAACTGTGTCTTAATAAATCTGTTTAAAAATCTGTATTAGTAATTGTGGGGCTGTGTAAGCTGTTTCCTTGGGAGTCTTCCTGTTCCTTTAAAAAACAGGGAGATTTAACCTATATTGGGAGTAGTTGTGGTGGGTCTTAGGCATCACCTTTGAAAGCATCTGTCCCAGGTGAAGTTAGCACAGTGTTTTTAAGCAAAGAAGCCTATTCTCAGTAGGGTAAGCTACTTCTACTGGCAAGAGAGGAACAGGGTGACTTGAGAGTTCAAATTGTTAGTTTTATTTGGATCCAATGCGATGTCCCCATTACAAATGTCAGGATCTTACTCTTTCCCAACAATGCCCTTCACTTGAAAAACTTGGTGAGACCGAATTTAAATGATGTTGTAATTCGTCAACCTACACAATTAAATTTTTGTTTTATTTTAAGTGGATCGGTCCAGTGCCTACAAGAAATGAGAAAATCTTTTTAGTGCAATGGAAGCTTTCTGGTTCTCAGCCATAACTGAAGCTGAGAATTAAAATGCATGAGTTTGTGATTTTCTTTCGGTAAACAATCAAGCATGCTCCGAGTAATTCATTCCATACCATAGTCCTAGTGGTCATCATCACTACCACGAATAGCCAGGTGCTGCAGCCACCTGGCCTCCCAAGGCATGTGCTTCTCTCATCACGTAATCATAAGTGATAGCATGATAAATTGTGATGTCACTACATGCCACGCATTGCCAGAATCCCACTTCCTGTTGTCAGGTAGTTTGTCCCTGCCTTCAAGTCCTAGAGCACAGCCAAATAAATCTCTAAATCCTATCTTTGTGGGGTTATCTCCCGGGCCCATTCTCAGTGTAAATTCTATGTTGGATACATCCAAACAGAGTATAAAAACAACACAGTAATTCTAACAGGAGAAATTTAATATAAAAAGAAATTAACCATAACATGGGTTTGCCTACTAAGGGGGAAAGAGATCTCTGAAGAATAAAGTGCTTTTCCTGTGCTCTGTATTGATAAAACTTAATATAATTCCAGGTGGCAATTATAGCATCACAAACAGGGTGATAAAGGGAGGAAGATTTAGAGTTAAGAGACAGTGGACCCTCAAGTAGTGCATTGAGCATTTCTTTCTTATCCGTCCTGAAAATCTCTGCCCTTCAATTAAATGTCTAGACCATTAATATTTAATTTAATTATCAATAGAGTTAGATTTAAATTTGCCATCTTGCTATTTATTTTCTCTTTGTCCCATCTGCTTTTTGTTCCCTTCTTATTTTCTTTTGGATTGAGTTTTTTTTCCTCCCAAATAATTCCATTTTACCTTTACTATTGACTTACTAGATTTAATTCTTCATTTTATATTTTTATTGGTTTCTCTGGAGTTCACAATATGTAGTTTAACTTATCACAGATTTCCTGAAAATAATAGCATTCTAAATACTCTGCCCTGTTTATAATGAGGTATTGCAGTCCGGCTGGTGGGAACTCAGACTATATCTGGCCCCTGTGAGCTCTGGAGATTTAGTTCTGTTTGTTCCTTTGGGGGTCCTTTCACCAGGGTTAGGCAATTTTCTCAAGCATGCGTGTTCATCAGTTTCCAGTTGAAGACTTGAGGGAACAATGCACATGTTGGGAGCCCTATCTCTGGATCCTCCTCTCTTGGACATCCTCTATTCAAAGTACAGCTCTCTTCTTTACAGTACTCTGATGAGAAAATCTTCCCGACATTTGCCTCCCTAAATTCCCAACTCTGTCTCTGCAACCATGGTAGCTCCGGGGGCTCTATGTGGCTTCCCTTCCCCTGCATAGTGATCTGGAAACTCTGTCTGTTCAGTAAGCTTTGTAACGGTACCGCTCACCTCATTTGCTTTCCTTTTCTCTGAATTCTCTGTCTTGGGCTGCTTTGTCCAATGTCTGAAAACCATCGTCATATTTTTTGTCTGTTTATTTACTTGGATAAAGCAGGAGTGTAAATCCAGTCTCTTCTCTATCTTGGCCAGTATCAGGAACCATCTCTTGCATTGTTTGAATTGTTTACAAGGAGAATACATTCTCTTATTACTTGTAGCATGGGGGTGAGGAATCTAGACATAGATGCCCATATTCCCCTCCGGGAGAAAGCAGCCGGCCCAAGGGCCTTCAGAGAGCACCAGAACAGGAAGGTGGATCAGACTTCAGTCTTTTCAGCCTCACCCACAAGGGCAGCAGTTTTTCTCAGTTCTAAGCAGGTAGCACCCCAGATAGTTCCTCTCCACAACTGTCAAAGTGCTCAGTGGGCCCCGGACCTCAGACAGGTTTGGAGCTCACAGGTCCCCTTCCTGCACCAGCCCCAAAACTTTATAGATGACCCTTGGGCAGGTTATAAGTTTTGCCAACCCAATGCGGAATCACAGATCAGAGGGATAGTCAGAGCAAAGGAATCTAGAAGGAGCTCAAAGCCCTAGCATGTGGATGGGGAAACTGAGGCCTGGAGGGGCACAAGGATGTGATCAATGACAGTGGCTTGAGACCCTGGCTTTCCTGACTCCAGATCTTCCTACTTCACCAAACAGAAAGATGATTAAGAAAACAAAAATTTGATTTTTAAAAAACAATAATGCTTCAATAGGGAATTGATAAAGACATTACCAAACAAGAGAACACAATCAGCTGTTAAACAAATGAGGCAGGTCCCTGTGCTAGCATGTTAAAGAATGTGAGTCTCAGAACAGTGTATCAAGTGTAATCCCAATAACGTCTGTGTGTGTGTGTGTGTGTGTGTGTGTGTGTGTGTGTGTGTGTGTGTGCATCACAAACAAAGAGGCAAGGAGGGATATGGCCAGATGCTGGGTGATGGGGAAATTGGGCTACTGGGAATTTTCACATCCTACTTCTTATTTTTCTGCGTTATTTTCACTTTACATTGTGTTTGTATTATTCATATAATCAAGGGAGGAATTCATACATTACCCCTTGACAGTTTACCCAAAACAGACG
The DNA here is from genome assembly GCA_030015415.1 of Cynopterus sphinx. Taxonomy (NCBI): domain Eukaryota; kingdom Metazoa; phylum Chordata; class Mammalia; order Chiroptera; family Pteropodidae; genus Cynopterus; species Cynopterus sphinx. Next base: position 50,269,608 of record CM057382.1, read on the forward strand.
CATGAGGCCTGGGGAGCCCTGGGCCGGAGAGGTCAGGACTCACCCAGAATTTTGGAGGAAAAAATTCTTTTGCTCCCTACCTGGTTTGATCGCCAGAGAGAAGTTGCAGTTCTCAGCTTCGGCCACCAGGAGGCAGCAGGGGCCCAGCCTATTCTGCTGCGGAATTCTGAGGGGCGAGGATGCTGGCGTCGGGTTGAGCAGGGCAGCACTGTTTAAAGCAGTCCCCACTGCGAGGTGTGGCGGGAGTCAGCTTCCCAGGAAGAGGAGGCCTAGTTTCAGGCTAGATGAAGTGTTTTTTTTTTTTTTTTGCCTCAGCACAAGAAGGAAACTGAGGCAGAAGCCAGTCAGAGCTGAACAGGGTGTGGGTACCTAGGAAAGGAAGAGGAATGACCTATAGGCCAAGCACCAGACAGATCCAAGTCCCATGATAGGGCTCAGCGGGCTCCTAATCTCCTGCCATCTAAATTAAGGTGAGGGTTTCAGAGTACAGAGTGCTGACAGGTGAGAGGCAGAGGCAGAGGGGGACCCATGGGGACCCCATTTCAGAGGTAGCACAGGCCCAGATGACTGTCACCATCTCTGGGACCAGTGCAGTAAGCAGCAGTTCTTGAGCACATCCCAGGTGCCAAGCACTTTGCCTCCCTATCTTGTTTAACTGTGACAACAGCCCTCAGGTATAGGCAGGCACCATCATTACTATTTTACACAGGAGGGAATTGAAGCTCAGAGAGGGGAGATGACTACCTTAGGATGATAGCTGACGAGTAGTGAAGCTGTGGTTCAGTGTCCAGACCATCTGGCTCCAGAGTCCTTGCCAGGGTGAGAGTGCGGAGGCAGAGATGGAGGTCGAGGCAGGTACCATGGTCCTGGACACAGGAGGCAGGACTTGGACCCAAAATTGTCCCTCAGGCTGCAGGAGCTGGGTGTGGAGGGGCTGTGGGGGCCAGCCCCAACCTCAAGGAGTGTCCAGAGGTGGGAGTGGGGAGATGTTGAGAAGGTGGTCGAAGAGAATGCTTCTCAGATCCTAGCTTGCAGTGCTTGGGTTACCTGCTTTCTTTGCTGAACCAAGAGAGAGAGTGACTGGTCTTTGTCCAGGGCTCCAGAAGGCTGTGGGCAAGTTGGGGGGGCAAGGACAAATGAGTGTCCTAGATGGAAGGCATAAGTGCCTGGCCTGGCTTGACCTGGAGAAATGGAAGCAGGAGCAGGGACCCCCTGTGACTGGGAAAAGGGCCCCCCTGGGAATGTTAAGGACAGAGGTGGAAGGAAGATTGGGGGCTGTGTTGGGGAGCTTGGCTTGAGTTCTGGTTTCTACACAAGCCTGCAATAACTGCGTTAATTGGCTGATGGCTCTGAGCTACTACAGAAGGCTGGCAGGCCGGGCTGGGCAGCACTGATTGGCCCGGGGCAGAGTGGAGGGGCTGATGGCAGGCCAGCCTGGCTGCCTGGCAGTTGGAGAGTGGCACAGGATGCAGGGATTAGGTTCTAGACCTGACTTACCCTGGGGGTGAAGAGTAGGTTCTGGGAGTGGTTCTGGGAGGGGGCCTAGGGAGGGGCTCTTGTTTTGTTAGCTGTACGACCTTGGACAAGTCACTCTACTTGTTTGAACCTCAGCCCCCATCCATACAATAGTACTCATCCTAGCCCCCACCTCACAGGGTAGTTGCAAGGATCAAAAATGATGATGCATGTTAATCACACAGCACAATGGCTGGCACTCAGAGGGCTTGACGGATGTTCAATTGGTTCTTACTTATTCATTTATGCCACATTTGACCCGACTGTGTGCCAAGCCACAGTGGCACTGGAGATGCATAGGTAAAGGCTGTGCAGTACCCTAGAGGACTGTGGAGGGTGCTGGGTGTGTTAGAGCATATCTGGGCATCCCACACTTTGCCTGGTGTACCTCCTTGGCCTAGCTCACTTCTGAGCTCATCTCCTGCCCAGGAAAGGAGCACACACAGAAGTAAAGATACAACTGGTCACCAGGTCCCATCTTCTCACCTCACACACTGTCATCATTCGCCAGTCTAGTTTTGACAGCTGCCTAACCCATATTCTGGATTATTTGGAAACAAAGTGCAGGCATGGTCTCAGTTCCTCCACAGATACACAAGCGCTTAATCGATGGGGACATTTTCACATGACCCCAGTGCTCTCATTACACCTGGCAAAACAGCACGGTTTCTCCCCGCTGAGACATGAGGACAGACTTTGCTCACTGCATTGAGCCAAGGGGTGGGCTTGGCTTCTATTACCCACTGGAGGTTTCCAGGGTCCCAGCTCATGGTCTGAGGGGGAGGATGGACACGGATTTACAGGAAGTCCATCACCCTCTGTGCAAGAGCTTCTTCCTCCCTAGAAATGAGGGGTTTGGGAGAGGGGCTGCACTAAGGGTGTGGGCTTGTGGACACTGTTCTGTTCTAGCCAGAGAGGGCACCCCAGGGCTCCCCACCCCACAGGACTCCCAAAAGGTGTTTGTGGGTATGGGCGTGCGTGTGTGAAGATGTATATGTTTGTGTATGTGAGTGTATATGGTAGAGGCGGGGTGAGCACAGGACCCCTAACATCTCTGGATCAATGGGGAGAAATGTTTAGAGGGGCCTTTGCCCTGAGGACAGGCTGTTCCTGGCTCTGGCCAGAGCTCTGGGGAAAGCCTGACTCCAGGGGTGGCAAGCCCTCCCCTAGCCCTACGCCCCCTTTGTCTTGGCTCCTCCTGTCTCTTCTCTCTTTCTCATACACCACAGAGAAGCCAGGCCCAGGCAGCACTGGCTAAGAAAGCAGCTGGGGGTGGTATTTGATGCCCGACCCCGGGTTCCCGGACTGGGAAACTGGGGTCAGGGCATTTGGGGATGGGCAGAGGCCTGGCTCTCCAGCTCATGGTGGGACCCAGCCCTGACACAGAGTGCTGGGCCGGCCCTGAGGAAACATCCAAGTGGTTTGCTGAAGGCCTGATCAGGTACCTGGAAATCCGCTTGGAATCTTGTCAGGATCAGAAACAGCGGAGTTCAAGGCCAGAGGGTGCAGCAAGGGCACCAGGGCACGCCCAGGCCTCAATTTCTCCATGTGCCATATCAACATACTGTTCCCTGCCCTGGCTCCTGTCAGGACTGTTAGGAGGACACGGGAGAGAGGGGCCTGTGACTGGGACCCGGTAAAGAAGCCCAACAGACATCTGGGCCTAACCTCAGGGCATGAGGAACTGCAGCAGGGTGGGTGGGAAGGGAAGTGGCTACCGTGGAGAATATTCGGGAACTGCCTGATGTTCACTGCAGCCAGCAGGTGCATCCTGGTTGCCAGACTCCCCCCACCCCACCCCCACCCCCATCTCCCCCCCCCACGCCCTCCAGCTTGGAGATAAGGACACAGAGCCTCCACGTTACACATTTTGAGAAAGGGGTGGTGCTGGGAGCCTTTCCTAGGTCATAGGAGGGGCCCTGAGCAACCAGTGGTTCTGGTGCCAAGGTGGGAGGGGAGGGGTGTTTGATCAATGCCCGCCTCTCCCCCCAGGCCTAGGGTACTGTCCTGATCTCCCTTCTGTGTCTAGACCAGGCACTGAGGGGGCTTCTTACCACCAAGGCCTTCATGAGCTGGAGCGACATGTCCCTTAGACCATCGCAGCCCCTGGGGACTTCACTCATTGCCTCACCTTTGCAACTCTGGCTGCAGGTTGCTGCCTGGGACTCAGCCCCAAGTCTTCCTCTGAAACACTGCACTGGGAGTGAAAACTTGAGGTTCAAATCCTGGCTCTGCCACCTGCCTTCTGGGTGACCTCAGGCGAACCCTTCCTCACTTCAGCCCAGACAAATATCGGGGGAGGTGGGTGTCAGTTTAGAAGGGAGGCGGGGGTGGGCCCAGAGCTGGGCCGTCCTCTCTGGGTCCCCTGCCACCCCTTTCTGCAGCGGACTCTGCTCTCCTGTCCCCCAGAAGCTGGCAGCCTCTGGACACAGACATGAAGTCCAACCGGAAACCCTTCCTGTCCAGGGAATTTCTGGCTTCCACAGCTCTGGGAGATGTCGAAATGCAGGCAGTGTTTGCCTTGGGTTTGTTTTCTTTCCACAGAAAACAAAACAAACACACGGGCACATGCACACTGACACACAAGGGCAGAAACCTGGGGCCTCAGCCCCAGCCCATAGTGGGTGCTCGGTAAATGCCTAGGATTGGAAGCAGGCTCCCCCTCTGACTTCCTGTGTGACCTCTGGCAAGGCATTTCTGCCTGAGATACAAACTGGGAGCAAGAGGTCCACATTCCTGAGTCCCCGGGGTGCCAAGCCATGTGGTGTTTACTGGACCATCTTATCTGCACACTCCCTGTGGAAGCTGGGGCTTGGAGAGGCATGGAACTGCTCAACCTCACATAGCCAGGGGGAGGCAGGGCTTGGGGACAGGGATGCTCTGAGACAGACCCAGGCTCTGTGTCCTCAGATTTTTCCCAGGGAGGACAGCCTCCTTACTGGGTTGTCGGCGAGTGTCTGCACTCACTGGTGATTATTCCTTGTTCCTTCCATTCTGTTTGGGGCTGGGTCCCCTCCCCACTCACTTGCTTGGCTGGTAGACACCCATCTGTGACACCCACTGGAGGTGAATGCTCCTTTATATAAAAAACCAATACACCAGGAAAGGGCTTGGTGGCTTTCAGGATTTGCTGTGCACCCCAATAAGACAAGGAGTCAAGGGTCTCTATTCCCGCTTGTCACTCACCCCTCCCTTATCCATGGATCACAATTCCAGGGACTCAGACTTGTTCTCTCTGCTACATCTCAGAGGCTGCAGTCTGGAGCTGGCCCACAGATATATGGTTTGACTTATATGCTGTTTAAACATTTAGTGAATTCGTTGCCAACATTTAAAAATTGAAAAACTTGACGTAACAACCTGGATTTCCAGTCCCCTGCCCCTCACCCCATCCCAGGTGGCATATCCTTAGCAGCAATTGGCTGGAGCCAGGATGGGATGCATCTCCAGTGGGACCTGAGGTCCACTGTACCCCCCTTACTGGTCTCCTCACTGGTGTCACCGTTGCCCCACGAAGGACCATTACAAAGTTTGGTGCTTCTCAGTCTTGCACACTGGACTGATCTGAGGGCTTTATCACACTCAAGCAGATCTCTCAAGCATCTCGGGTGATTCTGGTGAACAGCGAGATTGAGAATGACCAGAGCACTGACCCTGGGCCCAAGGACTTGGTATGTAGCTGGCTTTGCCGTGGCTCCCCAGCCCTGTGAGCTGTGGCTTCCTGTGTGTGGGCAAGAGCCCACCTTATGACAGCCCAGCCTCATCCTGGCCACTTTACTTTGCTCACTGTGTGATGCCCAGCATCTGAGGCCTGATCCCTGGCCTTGGCGAGAAAGCCAAGGAGCAGGAGAGGTAAGGCTGCCAGCTCCAAGGAAGATTCACTCCTATATATGGTCACCCGGGAGTCCCATCGCTGGGCTAATGTGTGACCTAATGTGCTGACAATCTTGCCGTCTGAGGCCCAACTTGGGGAGGGCCCTCGCCCTGGAGAGAGTGTCTACTTGGGGCAGAGAGGCTGGGAGGAGGCAAATGAATGGCATGGAGGCAGGGCAAGGACAAGATGACTCAGACACAGGAGAGCAGAAGGGTGACCCCAAGTTCTTCCCTTCCCACTGGGTCGCATGCATCTATGAAAGCATTCAGCTCCCCATTCGTGCTCTGTGTAAACAAGGAAATCCACGAGCCTCTCTTGCTTTTAAAGTCCTTTTAATACAGCATGAAAAAGCTATATTTCTATAGGCAAGCCATATACAGATTCTCCAGGAATAAGGCACACGACGGAATGCCATCCCGAGGAAAGCCCTTCAGAGGGGTCAGGAGGCTTTCCATGCACCCCCTGAGCTGGGCCCACGGGTTCGGTTTGTCTTTTTAGCTGGACACACACATATTAACAGATACAGACACAGACAGCGTTACCCCACAGGAGTAGAGGAGGTCGAATGGTGAGGATGGCAGCAGAGAGCAATGAGTCTGCTGCCACCGGCCCTCAGGAGATGGCTCGGCCACCTCCCTGAAGGCCAGACACCTCCCATACTTCAGGGTTAGTTGTTCCTCTGGGCTACGATGTAGTGATGTTGGGTTAAATATTCTTTTAGTGTAGATTCAAGTCTATTAGACACTGGAGGGCAGGTGAGGGCTCTGGTTGACAAATCCAAGTTCAAAGAGCCTGGGGCCCCAGGCAGGGACTCAGATGGCAAAGATCCAGGGGGCATGGAGAAGTCCACCTCTTGCTTCCTCTTCCCTCCTTGGGCCCTACCAACTGGGGACCCTTCACCAGGCCAAGGAGGCCATCCTTGGAGCTGGATGACCTTGGAGGGGCTAGTTAGTCACATGCCCCTTCTTCCCCTGGCCCACTCCCTGCCCCCCCTGCAAAGTTAATAACCCTAATAACGAGATAATAAGAAGGTGCAGGAGAATGGATTACAATGCTGTGTTTGTTATTTTCAGCTGAAGAGTTTCAAAGGGGTCACCGTTCCCTTTTTTGCTATATATCTAATAATAACTTCCCTTAAAGAAGGCAGTACTTTCCAAAATACACGCATGTTTAAATACAGGACAGAAACATATTAATAAGTCTAAGCACTTGAATAATATACTGGCTACTTAATACTGATATTTTCATCCAAGGAAAACAACACAGAATAACAATATGGCTTAAAGAATTGCAAAGTTTTTTCCTCGTCAGAATTATGTACCAACTTCATATAATATTCTATGTAGACAATATTTCCTTCTTAATGTAGTTCAGTTGCATACTTTTTACAGAACGAAGTATAGTAAAAAAAAAAAGTCAAACCAAAAAAAAAATTCTCACCATAAATATTTTCTTACAGCTCAACAAGGTTTGCAAAATACTTCCAGAAATCTTCATTTGATATTCTATTGCCCTCCTGAAAGCTCTGAAGTTTTGAAAATGCCTCTTTTTTTGTCTCAAAAATTATACAATTATATTTTTCTTTTCTTTTTCTTTTCTTTTCTTTTTTTAAAAAAGGCCCTCAAATATATACAGACAAAAATCACTGTGAAGATTTTTCGGGAGAAGGTAACAAATTCAGTGTTGTAAGAAAAATTGGTAACCGTGCAGAAATTTTAACATCTATGAATTTTTTTCAAAATACACAAATAGTATTTTTCTTAAAAAAAAAAGATGAGAGGAATTCTGTGTCAAGTATAACTCAAAATAAATACAAATTCACAAGTAGAACTATTGAATACTTCATATAGGGTAAACACTGTTATCTCCCAGCTAGATCACTAGATCTACTAAACTGCAAGCGATTGTCCCTTTTGAACGTACTACAACCACACACTTTCTTTGTTGCCTGGGCTCCCAGGTCCTCTGAGCACTTAATTCTCTCTCATAGCACCCAGCCTGCACAGCAGTGGCTTCCACTGACCACAGAGAGCTCCCAAATTTAGCGAAAACAGTGCAGGAGTGGGGAGTGCAGAGGGGCTGCCACTGGCAGAGGGCTCAGCCCCCAGAGTGGCCGGCTCTGCAGATGGCAGGGGCAGTTGTTGCCAGCTGGATAAGCCCACTGAAAAGGTCACTTTGGGGTGATAGCCCATCTTCTGTTGGCCCATAGAAGGCTTTGGCCTCCACCAGTCTGGAGTCTTAGTTCTTTTTAGGGTGTGGGCTTCCCCCACTATTGCAGCATAGTTGGCAGGCCCCAGGCATCCTGAGACCAACATCCCCTATGGGGCCGGGTCACTGGAAGAGTTGGGGCCTGGTCCTGGCAGCGGAGACAAGCACACTGCCCACCTCTGCGAACATTACCTTCAGCAGTGCACTAGGATGACTGACAGTAGCAGCTTCTCCTTGGGGTCAGAGGGCCTTGAGCTGGGGCAACTCCAGCTCACCTTGACACCATGGAGAAGGCAGGCAGCAGCTGGGCAGGGACTACCCAGTGGCATTCCCAGTGGGTGGGGAGGGTGTCTATGGTCATTTGCTAGGCATTACCCCTGTGGGCAGGAGGGAGGCAGCTTTCAGGCACAGGCTGGAACAAATTCCCTCTTACTAGTAAGTGCTCAGAGGGGCTGGCCCCCCGAAATCTACCTGCAGCCCACTGGCCGCAAATACACTCACTCCGTGTCTTCGACTCACTCCCTGGACCCCTGGTTAACACTTTACTGTAATTCCTCAGTTGTACAAGGCATTTTCATTTGAAAAAAAAAGGCAACTGGACACCAGTTGGTGTCCTTGAGCCGTGGTAAACACTGATTTTCAGGCCCATTTCATGGTCTGATTTTTTTTCCACAGAGGCATAATGTTGGGGCAAAATCAAGTGACGCAGTTCTGACAGTCAGTTTTCTCTCTGTTCCTGGGAGAAATGAAAGATGGTTATGACAATGAAGATCAGGCTTCTCACTGGGGACAGGGGAGAGGAGCATGACCTCTCCGCCTGCCAGGACAGTGTCTCCCTGACCAATGTGACAAGCCAAGAGGCCTCCCTGCTCCTTCGGGAGGTAGGAAATAATTGTCCCCGGTTTACAAAAGAGAGGATCTGCAGCTTGTCTCCAGGTTGCCCCATGTGAGACGGAAGGGGGTCCTTCTCCTTCATTTTTTCTGGGGATGGGGAAACAGGCAGGCTTGGGGCGGTAAGGGGTGACAGGGGATAACTAGCATCCTTCAGCTTGACTTAAGTGACCAGGTAATGGTGTGGAGTGCGGGACCTGGTGAAACTCTTCACATAAAGCCCTCTGCTCCAGGAGATGGCACACAGCCAGGCTGAATTCCAGAACATCATAACGCAGACCTCTCTGCTCCCTAGTGTTGTGCTCTCACGTAACTAGTGGGGAAGCTGAGCTCAGAGATGAGAAGTCCTCCCCAAGTTCCGCAGCGCACCAGCAGCAGGGCTAGCATTTGAGCCTAGGTCTCCAGACCACCAGTCCTGTGTCCTTCCTGCCAGCGTGGCTTCCACACTGGGCCCTACACCTCTTCAATTGAGGATGGACCCCCAGTGTGGGTTGGAAGCAAAGGAGAAGGGAAAGGAAAGGGGCTGACAACATCCAAGTGGGAAAAGTGTGTGGTGGTGAGCAGGCGATGCCTGAAGGGCCCCAGGTCACGCCTTGGGACACTGTCCAACATTACTGCCTCTCTGTTCCCGACCTCTGGGTCTACGGGGGATGGTGCAGCACCCAGGTGCAATGCCAGTGATGTCAGAGGCAGTCAGGTTTGGGGCTCAAACTGGGCAGGGGCTAGAGATGCCTGCTCCCCAGAAGTTGCTAGAAAAGGTGTCAGCTCACCATGACTGCTGACTTAAATGGGACAGAAAAAAGACACATAAACTTTCTGAGATTGGCTTTGCACACAGGGCAAACTGGAAGGTTCTGGGTAGGAGAAGGTGGCCTGGCTGGTCTTGGAGAGACCGTCCCCTGCAGGCTTTGAGATTCACAGTAAATTTAGTGCACTTGTGGCCAATACAAGGCTGCTCACCCCAAGGGGAGTCTCAGAGGAGGAGAGCCTGTGGGGAATCCCAAGGGCTTTGTGGGATCCTGTGCATCGACATCTGCTTGTCCCTGTCTCCTCCACACAGACCCTAGGCCCACCTGCAGAGAGTCCCAGAGACTTGGCTTCTGTGGGGCAGCTGTGTCAGTAACACTGTTTCAACACACATGAGACAAGAACATAAGGCCCCCCTGACCAGACCTACAGGCCTTCGAGGATGCCCCACATGTGGGGACACGCGGCAACACCAAGGAACACCGGGGAGGTGGCGTCTTCTCTGGCTGGCAGGAGGGTGGCAGGCATGGCAGTCAGGGCCGGTCATTGCACTCGGCGGCAGTAATAACCCAGCACTTTGCACTTCTCGCACAGGTGCTGGGGGTGCTCCTTGCTCTGGTCGGACACATCCAGGCCATCGGGCTTCTCCAAGGGTCTCTGCAGAGAGGAAAGAGGATGAAGGCCCAAGAGGGGGAGAGGAAAGGGCAGAGAGAAAGACCAAAACACAGAGCAAGGCAGGGAGAGTGAAACAGATGCACAGAGAGGCAGAAATGGAATGGGAGAGGGAGGGGTGGGGGAGGGGAGGAGAAGGGGGATGGGAGAGGGAGAGGGAAAAAGAGGAGATGGGGAGAAGACAGATACACAGAGAGGGCCCAGAGAGAGTGCTCTGTGGTCACAGAGGCTGTTTTTCAAAGCACCAGAGCCCTTCCTGCCTCTCGCTGTCTTCTGTCTTCAGAGGCCCAGGCTGAGGCCTTGGGATGGGGCCAGGACCACCATGGTGGGGGGTGGGGGGAGCGGCGGAAGGGCGTCTTGTACCCAGAGCCTCCCTCTGAAAGCCACTTTGCCATCCCCCAGTTCTCTCTGAGCAGCCACCACCTGAAGCTCATAAAAGCCCAGGGTCAGCAGCTGGTGTTCTGATTCCCCCGCAGCCCAGGTCCAGGTGTAGCACCTGCTCATTTGAGTGGTTATATGAGCTCACTGTTTCCTACCAGGTAAACCGAGGCCCAGAGCAGGAAGGTGACTTGCCAGACATATGATGCTGCTCGCCCACTGTGTGAGCTCAGGGAGCCTCAGTTCCCACATCTATAAAGTGGGCCGTCGTCACACCTCCTTCGCTGGGCATTGGGAGGATTCAGATGTCTAGATATTTGTAAACTGAGCAGTGTCAGGCACCTACGAGCACATTTCTATCACAAGGGGAGCTTCTCTATTCCCTTTTCCCCTCTCTCTCTGGCTCTCAAAAGTCAGCAATGACGTGTCTCCCTGGAAAAGTTATGGATGCTCATAGGTACACACCTCCTGAGGAAGTTTCTTGGCACAGCCCCAGGCCAGAACCCTGCCTACAGAAGGGTCCCCAGCACGGACTGGTGGGGGACTCGGAGGAAGCTTGTCAGAGCCAGCCGGGAACCACATGCTGAGGAGAGGGGGCAAGAACTGCAGACTGGTATAGGGCAGGGAGCCTTGGTGCCAGTGAACATGACCCAGGATGGTCCTGGGAAAAAAGGTGAGGGGAGCACTGCCCCACTGGCTAGAGTGCAAGGTACTCAAGAGTAATGCACTGGCTTTTCTGCCCAATTGCATGGTATCTGGTCCCCAAGGTGACATTCAGAGAACTCTGAGGAATGGAAGAGGCAGAGGGTTCTAGGAGATGAGTGTCGAGACTGTGGGTGGGCAGGATTTTGATTCAGGGGATATAAAGCCCATCCCTGTGCTTCTAGGCCTGAAGCCACATTAGGATGAACTGGAAAAAGGATAGGGGCCTTGGCTTTGCTTCAAGGGGTTTGCAGATGACTGGCTTTCCCGGCCAGGGGAGAGGCGACAGAGTTTGGCTCCATGTCAGACCTGGGCCAGAATCCCAGCTCAGCTACCTATGAGCAGAGCAAGTGACCTTGGGCAAGCCACCTGACCTCCAACCCTCTATTTCCCCATCTGTAAAAGGAGATGTTGACAACACTTTTCTCATGAGATTGCTGTTCCAACTTGATGAAGATCGGCAATAGAAAGAACATAGCATACAGAAGCTATTAATGTTGATTATTATTATTATTAATGGGAGGGGGACACCAACTGGTAGAGGGTCACTAACAGTTGAAGCCAGGATTGCAAGCTGGAAAGCCTAGGGAAGTCACATACCCTGCTCTCTCAGACTTCTCGATGGACACCTACATCCCCAGGCATGGCCTGCAAGCCCCCAGGGCGGGGAGCTCCCTGCAGGCCAGCTGAATGGACTGGCTCAGCTCACTGCCTGGGCTATAAGAAAGGCTTCCTGATCCTGAGCTGACACCTGGGTCCCTGTACCAGTATCCCAGTAATCCCGGCCACATAGGGGCCACCATACTCTCCTCTCAGCTCCTGCAGACTGATGTGGGTAGTTTGAAGTCTCCCCTCCTGTGACCAAACCCAGCCTGGTTCCCATTTCCCTCCCCCACTCTTCATGCTGGTCAGGGCGCCTTTCCTGAACCAGTCTTCCAGGTGGAGCCAGAGAAGCTAGAGTAAGCAGGCCCAGCAACCCTTGCGCCTCACTGATTACACTTTGCGAAGTGCTGCCACATAGATCATATGACCTAACCTCAGGCCCTTCCAGTGGGTGACATGACTATTTGCCTTACAGTTGAGGAAACTGAGGCTCCAAGACATCTGGGTCTTGCCCAAGGGCCTGAAGCTTCACCTATCTGCCGAGGGCTAATGGCAAGAACTTTCTAGAACCACAACTGGCCCTTCTGTAACCTGGCCGAGAGGCTAATAACATTTGCCCTGTGTGACAGTGACAGCAGTCAGTAAGATGATTGTCTGGAAGTACATTATAACTATAAAGAGCTTTGCAAGACTCATCATTGCTGTGTGGTCTTCAGCAAGTCATTTCACCTCTCTGTGCCCCCATTTTCTCCTCTGCAAAACCAGACTAAAACCTGACTTGATAGGGTCCTTGTGAAAAGTAAATAAGTTAATACATGCAAAGTTGTTAGGGCAGTGCCCGGCGCATAAAGAGCAGTGTTGGCAAGTATTAATGTCGTATCTTATTACTATCAGTATTACGTAGGGCTGGAGGCCGGCTCGGAGCAGGGGAACCAGCTGAGTCCCTGTGGAAATGCTCCTGCAATACTCTCCCTCCCCCTCCTTGGCTGTGACCCAATTAGTGCCTCTTTCCCGCAGGGGTCCTGGCTTGACCCTGCCCACCACGGGGTGGAGGAGCTGGGGGAAGCTGTCAAGATGACTCTGCTCCACCAAAGGAAAACAGCAGCAGCTGGGATTGATCACCCTGGGCCATCCCCACCCCTGCAGTGAGGCAAAGCCCATTAGTGTTTTCTTCTGTAGGGGGCAGGGCCAGAGGGAAAGCGGGAGTTGGGGAGGGGGGTCAGCTGGTGCCTGACGGGAAACAGATGTGGCCAGGGAGGGAGGAGAGGGGAAGTGGAGGGTTCTCAGGAGATGGCTGCCACAGAGGTCAGAGCTCAGGGAGAAGAAGAAATAAAGCAGCCTCTCTCCACCCCGGGGGGTGCGGGGATGGGGTTGGGGAGGGCTTTGGGGGGACTCCAAGCCCCTCCTCTCAGTTCTTCAAAAGCTCCTAACACCACCCCTCAGCTCTCTGCCCAGTATGCAGCCTCTCTGAGGGAGAAGACTTCAGTGGGAGGAGACTGGGGGGGGGTCTGGGTGGTAGGAGCCCTGGTTCCTGGGCCCCTTAACAGTGGCTGGCTGAGCGACCTTGCCCAAGTTACATATCCTTTCTGGGCCTCAGTCTCCCCGCTGCACACAGTAAGCGCTCAACAAACAAGGGTTGGCTGACGGAGGTGGGGAGGGGTGCTGGGGGAAGGAGAGCCACAGGCTTTTGGAAGATCCTTCCAGACTGGGCCCAAAAGATTGATCCTAAGTATTGCAATGGGGGAAAGTGGTTGGGACTGAGCTTGCACTGAGCTCAGCAGCATAGAGACAAGGAAGCAGGGGAGGCCACGGTGCTACAAGCCAGAGTGGGCCTGCTGTCGTGTAGGGTGCTAGGGCAGGGGCCTGGCCAGGGGCCTAGGAGGCTGGGGCCACTGTGGGGAGCTGGGTCACAGGCAGTGACTCGCTGCTTAGGTCACATAGGGTATAACAGTCATAAGGACTGAGCCTCCCAGACTCCCAGCACAGAGCCAAGCACCCACACATGTGAGCCCCTGCAGGAAAGGCCCATCCCAGACTGACCATTGCAGCCACTGTGACCTGCCCTCCCCGCTCCCCTCCTCCCTACTCAGGCCACTCATCTGCCCCTCAGGCTCCATTTCCCTCCAGCCGCAAACTGGATCCCTATTTATGAGTCCCAGCTTCTCTGCTGATCTTGAGTAAGTCACTTAGGCCCCTTGCCTCAGTTTCTTCCTCTGTAAAATGGGGAAACAACAGAGCTGACCTCACGGTGTGTCTGAGAGGACAAAGGTATAAAGTACTCGGAGGACTGCCTGGCCACTGCTCACTTCTGTCATCATTTTTCCCATTCCTGCCCTCTCCGGCCACTGAGGTCTGTCTGCCTGCAGCCCTGCCTCTTCCCTCACGTGCTGGGAGCATGGTGCTTTGGTCCAGCGCAACCAGTTCATGGCTGGCTGAGCGGGGACACAACAAAGGGTGACTGCCTCAGGGCCAGGATCCTGACAGCTGAACTGTCTCTAAACAGGTGAAGTTGCAACTCCAAGGCACCACTTTCACCTGGGGAGGCTGGGAAGGCCATTGGCGTCTCAGGATGGTGCTTTCCCTCCCTACGAAATGGGAATGGACAGATCACCTGGCTGGAGAGCAGAGTACACAAGAAGACACACACAAGCAGGGACTCAGCATGCCTGCGATTCAGGCCAGGATTTCTCTGAACACCGGTTACTGACACTGTCGGCTTAAATCTCATCTCTTCGACTGCAGAGGAAACATCTGGAAGGCCTGGGGCTTCCTGGCCCTCATCTTCCTTGCCTGAACAAACCCGGGAAGACCCCTCAATGAACTGTCAAGTGATGGGAAGAAGGAGCCCTTTGAACAGCACTGGCCATGCCCAAGGGCCCCTGAGAGAGCAGGGCTGCAGCGTGCTGACTGTCAGACATGGAGGTATATTTGGAGCCGGATCCCAGGCCTTCTCAGGAACCACCAGGAAGATTTCAGGAGCCAAGACAGTCTCCTTCAGACTGCCCACCCCAGCCCCATCCCCGACACACACTCTTAAAACACTCTGTGCATTTCATGTGCCCATCCACCTGTTGGGTCATCAGGCCTATCTTGGCACTCCAGCGCCTTGGCCCCTCCCTCAGTGCCATTAGGCTCCAGGCCTGACCCTCATCCGCTGGGCCACCGCGGCTGGTTTCAAGTCTGTCTCCCTACATGCAAGTGTGTAGGCAATGGAAACCCTGAAAACCTTTGGGGCAGAGGAATGGAGAGTCCGCAGAGAGAATGGAGGCCAGCACGAGCATCCTAAAGAGCACAGAATGTTTAAACCATGAGAATCTCCTCCCCATAGAGCACTCCTGGTCACGACTAGGGGGATAGAGACCAAATTCTCTGCCATAACCTGGAACCCGTCCAATGCAGCCAGCGCCTCCCTCTGCACTCTGCTTCACTCCTCAGCTCCTCCCATGCTCTGTGCCTGGTCCTGTCCCTACTTTGCACACGCTGTTCCCTCACCAGCAGTGTCCCCACTCTCCCTGCCACTTCTTTCCAGCTCCCTTAGGCTAAGACCCTCCCAACCCTTCTCTGCTTCCCTTCAAAGCTCACCCTAACATCAGTGTCTCAGGGGAGCCTTCCCCAAGTGCACCCAAAGCCCACCTCCCCACCGTTCTGCCTCCCTTTCCCTCAGGTCTCCTATGTCCCCTGCTACTGCCATTCTTTTTGGTGACTCAGTTTATACAGGGAAGACTCAGTACCCCAACTGCCTCCTCAACAGTGACCTTCTCTCCTACCACTCTCTGGTCCATCCCTTGGACCTGGTCCTCTTCAGAAACTCCTCTCAGTCCATCTACCTGGCTTCCACCTTCCACACTGTCCTGATCCCACCTCTTCATTAAGGCCTTTCTGGCTTCCCTTCCTGCCGTCTAGGGTGACACCCCAGGATCGTGCATGATCACACTTCCCCAAATGTGCCCAACTCTTTGGCCTTCTCTCTGAAACACTCCCTTGGTAAACCTTTGCCTGCCTAGGCCCATCCATCACCTGCCCACACTGCCCGGTAAGCCCCACTAGAGTGAGTCACAGAACTGGGCTGATGGCTTTAGTTACAGGTGTGATTCAAACCTCCCCTGAAAGGGAGATGCTGTTTGGCAGTCTGGCAGGTTTCTCAGGTAGGCCTGCTCGCCTGCTCGCTTGCTCGCTAGTCCTTCCTCAAGCCTGCCACACCCCTCTTCACCCAGGCTCATATGTGAAAACCTCATATCCCATCTCACTGAGAAAACAGAAGCCCTGGAAGTGAAGTTCCTCTTCTCTGAACCACCAAAACCACCTTCCTCCCTCTTGTGCTGATGACGAGGTATCCCTCCAGCTCCTGTATCATCAGCCGTTTGCTTTTTTCTGGGTCATTCTCATTTGCCTGTAACATGCTCCAGGCTCTCCCATCTCTAACACCCATGCCAATGCCACCCACCCGACTCCAGCTACTATCCCATTTCTCTGCTTCTCTCCACAATCAAACCCCCTCGAGAGAGTGTGAACAAAGAAGGGAGGCCCTCTGCAGGCCAGCCCAAGAAGCCGCCTCCATCAGGGCTCCAACCACACCAGCCCTGCCAAAGGGTCCGCTGTGAACCGACACCTCCACTCAGTCTCCTCCTGAACTTCGAGAGCTGGCTTCAGTGGTTCTCAAACCTAGGCCGTAGTTCAAGCTCTCACATAAAAGAGATGGGATGTCCCACGAAGCTCTACCTCCTCATGGCCAAATCCAAGGGCACTTGTTCATGGTCGTTATACCTGACAACCTAGCACTGACCACCACCCAGTCCTCGAACAGGGCTCCTCGTGACCTCCAGGACTCCATGCTCCCTGGTTCTCTTCCCTGTTGGATCCTTCTCCTCCACCTGACCCCAAATTCTGGGCTCATGACATGGCCTGGGAACCCATTCTCTTCTCTGCTCTCATTCTGCAGGAAATCTCACCCAGTTCCTAAATACCTTCAGGTCAGTGATACCCAGTTATGTAGGAGCCACCTTGACTGCTCACCTTGAGCTTTAGAACAACACACCCAATGGCCTTCTTGATATCTTGACTCGGGTTTTCAAAAATACCTCAAATGTGACACGTATATCAGAGAACTCTTGCTTTTAGCTTGGACATCTATGTCCCCATCTTGCCCTGCCACCAGCCCAGGCTGCCGACCTCAGTAATGAGCACTTCCACCCACTCAGGTCTGAAGTGTGACTGTTCTGGATTCCTGCCTCTCCTGCACCTTCCACATCCCATCTGGTGACACCTTGTGTGGAACCCAGGTCCAGAGCAGCCTCCTTTGTTCAGACCCCTTCCAGCTCACCTGGGACCATGGCCACGGCTTGCCCACTTTCAATCTCCCAGCACCCCCTTCCTTTCCCACACTATTCTCTATACACAACCAGAGTAATTGTCTCAAAATGAAGATGAAAGCCCTGTTGCTCAGAGATTTCCTCTTTGGCCCCCAAGGCTCTGGTGAGCTCCCGTTGTGCTCTCTGCCCCTTTCCTCTTGCCCTGTTATCCTCCTCCTTTGCTGAGCTTTGGGCCCTGATCAGCCTAAGTCCTTAAAGCCTCAGGGCATCTGCACCTGCTATACCTTCCCTCTTCCTAGGATGGCTGTCCCCCACTTGTGACAGGTCTAGCTTCCTCCCCTCCTTGAGTATATGTCACTTTCTCCTTGCAGCCTACAGTGAGCAGGTCCTCCCCGAGATAAGGGGTCTCAACCCCTGCCCACCAGGGCAGGCCCATGGGTGCCTTGGCCACCAGCACTACGCACAGTGCTCGGCACACAGCAGCTGCCCTGTTTCTATAGAATCAGTGGATGAATAAATAAATGAAACATACATTTTCTACAGCATCTTACTGCTGTCACATCCCTGTTTGTCTCACAACAACACCCAAGTTCATTCGTTTCAAAATTCCCCTGGGGTCTGCAGTCTCAGGTTTAGGTAGTTGCCCCTTTATCTTCCTTCCCTTCCTGGTGCACTGGGCACTCTCTCACCCCCATTTCAGATGAGGCAAGGAAAGAAAGGGCCAATTTGGAGGGATCTTGTCTCATCCTTGTCCTAGAAAGGAGTAAACTGAAGACTAATAAGGGACAAAGTCAGTCTCCCACAGCCCTTCAGAGAACACCCACCCCCGCATGCTCCCATGCCCAGCCTGCCCAGCCCCGCCAGCTCACCTGCTTGTGTGGGTACACGTTGATGTGGCACTTGATGCACTCCTGCCCCATGTTGGCCCAGGAGTTCCCGCTCATCCATTTTCTCTTGCACTTGGGACACTTGTACTCACCAAAGCAGCGCTTTTTGCCCTGGTATGGGGTCAGACCCTCTCCTTTGGGGCGTGCCTAGAGGACAGGAAGCAAACAGAGGAAAATGGGTTCTACGAGGCCAAAATGCTACCCCCAGAGAGTCCCCACAATTTCCCCCTTCAGACTTCATCACCTGTGACCCTGTGTGCAGGCACCTTCTGTGCCCAATCCAGGGTCATCCCAGAGTACACACAGGAATCCAAAGCTGGAAGACCCACAAGGGGGACAGAGAACAAAGGAGGTAGTAGGGGTGCACATGTCTTTTCAGATTTAAGGGAGTAAAGTACTTGATGGGGGCTAGAAATTACCTCTTTAACTCAGAGGTCATAAGGAGGCGGCTTGTGGTCACATAGACCCACACACAAGTGTTCGTTGGCCCACAGAGTGGTGTGGATTAAAGGGTTATTAAAGAGGCAACACAGGCACTATAAACCTGCTATGTATTCAGTGAAAGTGAGTCTCCCCTTGCCCCTGCTCCCAGCCACCCACTCCCCTACTGAAGGCAATCTTAATTTCCTTTATGTACATTCCCCAAAGACAGGTTCTGCACTGACAAACATATGCCACGTAGACATATGTACTCACGTTCTTCCTTTCCCCTCACTCACATGGAAACAGGTTATGCATTTGGTTCTGCATCTTTCTTTTTATTTTATTTTTTTACCGAATAATGTATCCTGGACATATTATTATTATAAAACATATATAATAAAATATCCTTTCCCACATCAGTACACACTGAGCTACTGTATTCTGTTTAACAGCTGCACAGCATTCACACCTATGCAAGTTCCAGCGTTGTCCAGTCACTGTTATAAAACATCTGGGGGTTTCCACTCTTGCACTGTTACAAACAATGTTCTCATTAATAACTGTGTATATGTGTGTGTGCTTGTATACAGGAGAGTACATTTGTGGGACAAATTTCTAGAAATAAAATTGGTATGGGCACTTTTAATTTTTAAAGGTAATTACAAATTGTTACTGCCCCACCCCACTTTCCACTGCAGGTATACCAACTTAATAGCCCACATCATCACCAGCAGAGCTTTCGTCATTGCCAATGTAAGAGGTAGAAAATCTCCTCCTAGTAGCTTTGACGTATATCTTTTACTATGAGTGAGAAAGAAGTTTCCCATGCATTTAAAAGTCATTTTTGTTTCCTTTATGAACTGTTAGTTCAAATCCTTTGTGATTTTTTTCCTGCTGTGGTTTGGTATTTTTCTTGTTGATTTGTAAGTGTACTTTATATATTAAAGAAACTAGCTTTCTCCTACATGGTGTTTTTGTTTAAACAGCTTTTTGAGAGATGACTCTACATTTCACCCATTTAAGGTGTACAATTCAATGGTTTTTAATATATTCACAGTTACACAACCATCACCCCCCCCTCCCAAAAGGAAACCCTGTACCTATTAATGGTCATTCCCCATTCTACCCCCACCTCCTCACCCACTCAGGCCTAGCCAACCTCTAATCTATTCCCTGTCTCTACAGATTTCCCTGTTCAAGGCATTTTATATAACTGGAGTCATGCAATGTTATCCTCTTGTGTCTGACTTCTTTTACTTAGGGTGACGCTTTTAAGGTTCATCCATATCGTAAGCATGTATGTATCAGCACTTCATTTTTGTTGCTGAAAAACATCCCAGTCCAGTATGAAAAACATGCCATGTTTTATGTAAATTAATTCATCAGGTGATAGACATTAGAGTTGTTTCCAATTTTCGGCTGTTAGTAATGTTGCCATGAACATTCCTATACAAGCTGCATAGTGTTTTATAAAGTTGAATTAGTTGCCCCAACATTTAAATATGGACCACAGTGGTCCAGAATTCTCATGGAGTCAACCAGCTGAGGTTGTGCAGTAGCCGCCCCAACAGAATGACCTTACAAGCGCCCTGCACATGACCTCTGTTGCGGCCAGTTGCTCCCTGCATGTGTGTCACCTACATGGCACATGCAGGCTTTGACTTTGAGACAGGCTTAAACATAGGTTCTACACTACGATCATTCAACTGTAGTTCCTAGACTGGCCTCAGCAACTTTCCCTAGGAGCTTGTTAGAAATGCAGAATTGCAGGCCATCTTCCCTTAGACCTACTAACTCCGAACTGGCATTTTAACAAGAGGCCCAGGGGATTCATGTGCCGTTAAGTTGAAGAAGCACTGGGTTATGACATGATCTGGTTCCACCGTACTGTTTCCCAGGGTAATTGCCTATTTATGAAGTAGAACATAAAGGTTAAGAGCACAGACTATGGATCCAAATCCTAGCTCTGTGATCCTGAGCAATTACTTCACAAGCATAATAACAGGAACTCCCATGTAAGACTGTTCTGAGGGTTATATGAGATAACACATATAAAACACTTAGAACAGTGCCTGACACATAGAAGTAAAACAGGAATATTTGTTCTTATTTACTAATATCGAACAATAGTGGTTATGTCAACAATGTCTTTTTTCCCAGGAACTATGACCATCTCTTGGTGACAATTATGAGAAGTTCAGGCAAAACACTAAAAAGGGACATAGTTGCTGAGTTTGTAAATCTAAACTTAGAAAGTGACAATAACACTGCCCTGATCTTTTGGGCCTGCTGCCTAGTGTCTTTTGGATCCTATTGGCCTTCCTGGCAGCCGTGATGTCCCGGGAAGGCTCATCTGAGCTCCAGGGTAGGGCTGCCTCTTAGCACTGGTCAAGGTCTGTGAGAGAGGCTATTTATGCCGAGGGGAGCAGTTAGGATGCAGTCAGAGCCCAAAGTCCAGTCAATTTGCAGTAGAGGGGTCAACTTATGCCTCTGAAGGCACTTTGAGCTCAGTCGCTGTCAAGTTAGTGGATGTGCAGTCAGTAACCCCTTCAGGTGCCACTTCTTCTACCTGATGCCTGGTCCCCACAGCTTCTAAGCAACCCCAGCTTCCATGGCCTTCCTTCTCTAGTAATCCTGAAATTACTAGATGAACTCCTTCCCATGACTCCCCATTCTTAAAGGCATCTACCTTGTAAAGGGGGATGAGGAATAGGTGGGGTGCCTCATCAATGGTAAAACTTGAGACTCTTTGATTGAAGGGAGAAGTTGAGCGCTACCACCAGCCAGGTCCACTCTGGGACCTGGCTCTGCAGGCTTCTTGCTTCAGAGACTGACAGGACTTGGCACCTGGCTGCACACAGCTGGGGCAAAGGGCAGGGGTCAAGGCATTCCAGGGGCACTCAGCAGAGTAAAGACTCGTAATTCAGTTCCCAAAGTATCTCTGCTTCAGAAGTGAGCAGGAATGAAACCTTCACAAATACAGAAGATCCAAAGTATGCAGCACAGGGAGAAGCAGGAAGATGCAAGGGGAACAAGGGCATGAGGTGGGAGGCATTGCCACATCATGCAATTAGAAAACCAGCTTTTTCGAGCCATCCGTCAGGGACTGTGAGCTGCTGCGCAGGGACAGGGGTTCTGGCCTCCTGCAGGACCGATGTTCGTCGTGTGCCGTTCCCACACTGCTGTCAGGCCAGGACTGGGAGGGCTCAGTTTTCTGACACCCACTGCTCAGGATGTGGCTCAGATTGTAGACGCAGGGCCAGATGCCTGCGGTTGCACTCTGTCTCTGCCTGTGACTATGTGGGAGAACCTCAGCAAGTCATTCAACCTCTCTGCCTCAGTTTCCTCATATGAACCAGGATGATGATGAAGGGCCTACCTCCCAGGGCTGTTGGAAAGATGTGATGCATCCACACACCAAAGGTCTCAGCTCAGGGGCTGAACATTGCAAGTGCTCAGTCACCATTAGTGATGTCTGTGATTCTCTCCTGGGCCTTTATAGGGAGAGGGAGCAGGTGTGTTCTATGTGACGCGGAGGCTGCAGCTGAGACCAATGGGTGTAACTGGTAAGAGGAAAGTTCCAAAGATGGGAGGGAGTCCTGGAAGAGCTGGGCTTGCTATCCCTAGGCTGTGGGGGAGGTGACAAGTGACAAAGGAACAGCATTTGGTGTCTTTACCTTCTGGAATTCTTAGGGAGGGACCAAGATAGAGGGTGGCTGTGGAAGTTCTGCAGATGCTGCTGGCAAAGGACAATGGAAAGAGCAAAGAGAATACTTAGGAAGCACTGTTTGTGTGCTGGCTTTGTGTTCAGACTGCCACGTACTGTTAGGCCCCCATTCACCTCTTTTTATAACCAATCCTTCATGGCAGGGAACATCATCAACCCATTTACCAGATGATGAAACTGAGGCATGATGAAAGGGCAGGACTTGCCAAAGAATTTCCAGTGTGTGAGGAACAGGAGACTAGTGGGCTTTTCCATAAGATTACACTTGGCTCACCTTTTCCATCACCTCCCAAGTTTGTCTCCATTGTGAGGCTGAGACCTAGGCTCAAGAACAAAAATCCCCCAGACCCCTGGGCCTCCAGCTCAGCCTAGCCCAGTGGCTTTGCTCTCCTGCAGATCAAAAGGGAGGTGTGGCCTGAAGTGCAGGGAAAAGAGGCAGTGGATGAAGGCATGGAGCCACTTCTTGGAACAGCTCAGTCCCAACATTATTTATGCTTACAGATGAGGGCAGGGCCAAAGGGAGCAGGAATGTTTTTACGGAACAAAGGCTTCTCTACCCCCTACACTTTCCCCCTGCCTCCTCCCCAAAAGGCACAGCCTCTTCTCATAAACTTTCGCATGAAACAGACAGTGACTGTGGACAGCTCTGCAGGGGCCTCCACCCATCCCAGCTGGGACGGGTGCCAGGCCCGACCAGGCTCTCCTGACCCGACCAGGCTCTCCTGACTCAGGCCTCTGCCACGTACCCCTCTGGAGAATCATTTCTGCCAGGAGTCCAGGGAAAGCTCTCTGGGGCTCAGAAACCACTTCTGGTAGCACAGACAGGCCTTCTGGGGACCAGAGAAGCAAGGGGCTTGCTCAGGAACACATAGCAAATCAGAGACTAAGCTGGAAGAAGGGTTGGGTCCTCTGCCTGACCTCCAAAACAGGGCTAGAAGTGTAATGGAGAGCAGCCTGGGAAGTGGGAAGTGGTGGCTAGTATGGAGGTAAGACAGAGGCCCTGTGCCAAGGAGCAGTGAGGGCAGGACTGGGTGGGGAATGGGAGGGGTCAGTCAGGCCAGCCAGCAGTTTGGGAAGAGATGCAGATGATGCTGACACTATCTGGGCACTTCTTCAGAGCTGCTCACTGTTTTCTTCCCACTCACTCATGAGATTTCTGGTGGCTGGCCTGGAGGTGGCAAGCTCCCTGTCACTGGTGATATGTAAGCAGAGGGTGGGTGAACAACTACCAGGGAGGTTGCCGAAGGGACTTTTGCCCTGGTCAGGCAGTTGGACCAAGTAACTCTGAGGGCACTTTCAACTCTGTAGTCTTCGTCCTTCGTGTTGCGGGTGAAGGCCAACCTGATAGGTGTAGAGAGAGGGCCCTCTCAGATGCTGCTGGGGGTGATGGCTAAACAGGTGTATTTCCTACTGCATTCCTGTTGTACAACTTGGCAATAAGCCTTTAAGCTTCAAAAAAAAATTTCTTCCCCCCAGCAAATCTATTTCTGAGTGACCGCCTTACAAGTGATGGGAGTGGTGTACCAAAGGGCTGTTCAAGGGTGTTTAACAGTGAAAAACTGGAGCAAGCTAAACATTAACAGTGATGCTCTGGCTCCCTAAATGATGTTACACCCATTGGATGAAGGACAATGGAGCCATTAAAGTATTTATGAGGACTTTCTTAAGGGTTTGGGAAAATGCTTATAAAGAAGGCAGGATAAGTAATCGATGTAGACTGCACCCAGAGTAAAACCGCAAAAAGGACAAATGTGCAAGAAAAGGGCTGGCAGGAAATCAGCCAGAAGGGTTTAGAAACTGCCTCCAGGAAACGGAATGCTCTGTTCTAATTAACGAACTGTCTTTAATGAATAAGTACGACTCTGATGAAGAAAGTGATGGTTCATTTCCCAATGGACTAGACTCCCTGGCCTGCAGGTCCCGACTGCCCACGAGGGGGCGTCCTGCACCTTCCCAACAGAGGTGGCGGCTCTGTCCATACTCGCCCCTACCTTTGTCCCTGCGGGTTTAGACACTGGGGTCTGGGGATCCCCCACTGGTGACCTCTGGCTGCCGGTTCTGTTGGACCATGTTCGGGTCCAAAGAGCTGCCCTTCCCCTAGCCATGGATCCCATCTGCTCCCTTGATTTGAGGACAGCCACAAGTATCTATCCACACCTGTCACAGGACACAGAGCCCTGGCTGGTCACTCGGCCCATCAAGTTTCCGGCCTTGGCCTCCTAAAGTCCCAACAGGAGTGAGTCAGCCTTTAGGGTGAAGTATGCTTTCTTCTTGGCCCCTTCTAGTGTGAGTCCCTTTTGCAAGGAGACGACATTGTCACCTTTGGAAGCTTGAAGCAGAGCATCCCAGAGACTCTGGAATCAGCAGGCAGAAGCAGGATGGGGCTGTTGAGGGCTGTGGCCATGCTCTGCATGTGATGATTCCATGCCAGTTCTGCCCCAGGACACACGGCCTCTGCTTTCAGGGTACTGGGTTCTGGCTGTGTCCCCAGTAGCAGGCTTCGCCCCGAGCCCTGGCCATACCACTTCTGCCTGCCCAGGAGAGCAGCCTGTACCTGGCCAAGCTCTGGGACAGATGAATAGCCACACTCACTAGGTGCCTAGTCAGGGCTAGGTCGTCTTTGAGCCACTTTATGAGCTACATAGAGTTAGTCCCAGGTTTCAGATGAGAACACTGAGGCACAAAGAGGTTAAGTACCGTTCCCAAGGCTATGCCACCAGCAAGTGGCGGAATCTGGGTTTGAAACTGGGCTAACTCACGCCTACTCTCTCAATTTCCCTGAAACACACCAGGATCACACAAAATTGAGCAACCCACCCAGCCAGGACGGTGAGAAACAGGCAAGAGTTGCTTTTGTCATAGGTCCTGGCATGCTGGCTGGCTTTGGAGGCTTTCATTCTCCTCCCTGGGCCTCAGTTTCCCCATCACCAGAATGAGGATGGCACTGACTGCTAGGCAAGGTCATTTTCCTCCTGAGGCCCAGGAGTCGGCATGTGTCCAACAGCCCCACTCCCACTTTCCCTCTCTGCCAGGGAGCTCTAGGCCAGCCCTACAGTGCGTACAGCTGAGAGGCTACGGCTGGAGCCAGAGGAGCAGGGGGAGGAAATAAAGAACAGATGGGCTCCTCTCCTGCTTGCTGTCCCGCCCAGTCTGCATACTCTCCCTCAGCTGGGCCACTGAGGTGGTCCTGGCCACGACGTGAGAGAAGAAGGGCCCCAGGTCTCAGGAGTTTGCGACGCCCTTCTCACAGACGGAGGCACAAAGGTCAAGGGGCAGGGGTGTCTGGCCCATGAGACCAGGACTCTTTGTGCATCCTGGTTGGCCCTTCCCAGATGGTCGAAGAGGGTTCTGGAAACCCTTTCTGGAGGCTAGGGGCCTTCCTCAGGAGAGGTAGTGCTCTGCTCCCAGAACCGTCTCCTTTGAGACCCCCTTTCTTGGCTCACACATGGCCCTCTACTCTCCCTGCTGTGTCTCCTTAAAACTGGCCCACTGGGGAGGAAACGGGCTGAGGAAGGAGACCCAGTTTCGGCTCTGGCTATCCCATGCCTACCTTAGGACTCAGTTTCTTAATCTGCCATGTGAGGGTGCTGCTCTGGCGAAGCTCGGGCACTGCCATTTAATGAGCACCTACTATGTGCCAGCCACTTCCCAACATGTCACTCCACAGCCCCTCCATTTGACAGGAGAGCAAACCGAGGCCCAGAGAGGCCGAGCATCCTGTGCAGCACCCCACAGCCAGGTAGCCAAGACTTGAACCCTGTCTGCCGACTCCAAAGGGACACTTTCTACCTCACGCATGGCCTCTCCACGAAACGGCTGTGAGAAATTAGAGAACAAGCCTACTCCTAGGAACGTGACTCCACTTCTGACCTCCGACCCCTGGCCATCTCTTCAATTATTCATTTGTTCAACTAACATTTATGGAACACACACTCTACACAAAGCTCTGTGAAACGTTCCAGGAATATGGAAATAAACAAGACATGAGGAATGCTCTCAGAGTCCGGGGCCTTCCAAATGGGCCAGCCCTGTGACTCTCTCACCAACCATGGACCACACCAGTCACAAACACCC
This sequence comes from Cynopterus sphinx, assembly GCA_030015415.1. Classification (NCBI taxonomy): domain Eukaryota; kingdom Metazoa; phylum Chordata; class Mammalia; order Chiroptera; family Pteropodidae; genus Cynopterus; species Cynopterus sphinx. The sequence continues at coordinate 50,295,618 of CM057382.1, forward strand.
TTTGGCCACACAGTTCCAGACCCAGGCCCAAGTCAGACTCGCACCTGCAGAAACACTCTTGGACTCACATCCTCAGGCAGAGGCTACTCTCCACCCGGTCCTGCTGAGTGCCAGGCATGGGGCCAAAGTATGATACATGAAATTAGCTTTAATTTATGCAACAGCCCCATGAAATCATCACTCTTAACATAAAGGCAGATGAGGAAACTGAGGCTTGGAAAAGGGGAACAATTTGTCTGAAGTCACATAATTAGTAAGCAGTGGGGCCAGTTTCTGAGCTCAAGTATGTCCAGTGCCAAAACCCACGCTTTTCCCTCCCCTATGCTCTGTGACACTGCTTTAGGGACCCTCTAAAGATCCCCACACTCAAGCGTCTGCAGACATGGCCTCAGGAGGCAGGTAGGAAGGCTACCTCAGCCTCTGCAGCCAGGTCGAAACAGCTGCAGACTCCACTGAGGCCCCAGAGGAAGCAGGCAATCAGGACAGGTGGGCTGGGCCGTGCTGCCTGCAGGCTGCTGGGAGGGAGGAAGGATGCTGCAAGAGGCCACCCTGGGTTTCCTCTGGAGTCTCAAGGGCCTCCTTGTCTGAGCACAGGCGTCTCTGCCACCTCCCACAGACCTCCTCCCCTTTTCTGGGTTCCTGTCGTAGCCCAGCATGGGCCCAGAAGGCCCAGCCTCATCATCACCCCTCCCACCCGGGTCCCAGGCCAAAGCCACCACAGAAATGCCATCCTGATTCCACAACACTAGGGTATGTCAAAGTGCAGGGGAACAATGGAAGCTTTCACAGTGCCAGGAAAAGGTCTCAGGAAAACCCTGGGGAGGGGGCATGGAGTGGGGGCGTGGAAAGGAGGGAGAAAGCCAGAAAAAGAGGAGAAAACAGGGAGACAGAGAGGTAGGGAAGAGCAGCAGAGGGCGTCAGGAGTAAGGGACAGGGAGGGCGGGGTGGGGTGAGAGCCAAGGGCATGAGCAAGACAGAAGACATGAGAGCGACAGGGTGAAGTGAGGGAGAAGATGGGAAATGAACCACAGGGAAAGAGGAAACGGGCACAGAGAAGGACAAGAGCGGCCAAGAAGCCCCTCCGGACCCCAGAGGGGTGCGAGGTCCCAGCGCGGCCGCCTGCCTCCCAAGCACGGTGCCCACGGCCCTGGGGCACCCTGGCCCAGAAGGCGGCAGAAACTCTGTCTCCGAACCCTGCCCCTGCCCCAGACAATCTGAAGTCCTCCCCGGCAAAACTTTTTGGAAAGCGAAGGCTTTTGAATCCCATGAACAGCCACTCCCTGAGCTATCTGTTTCCTGCTTCTGGCTGTCCTCCCTTAGCAAACCACAGATCAGAGCGAAGGGGTGGGAGGGGAAGAGGGGCCAGGCCAAGGGGCGGAAAACATCCGAATCACAGCGATTGCAAAAGTCCTGGCTTTTCCTCCCCTCCTGCGACTACAGAGACAGCCACTGCTGTCTGCGGCTGCCCGAGTGGGTGGGTGTAAGAGTTGAAACCACCCAGTGGCTGGCCAATAGCTGGATGCTGCTCAGTCTGAACACCCTTTGTGGTCCTGAGTGGGTTTCCAGGTCCCTGTGCATTCTTGTTTGGGGGGGCCCGTTTGCTCAGGAAGCCCTTTCTTCCGACTGTGCCCTGTCTCCTGCTCTAGCCATGACCCCTGTTCAGCCAGCCAGTTTCCCCCAGGTACGTCCGTGACCACTTCAGGCTTAGGGGCCCCACCACCCACAGAACTGAGGCAAACACTCAAGGCTATGGGGCCCCTTCCCCACCTGCCCCAACTGACCTTCTAACCCTGGCTGTTGCTACTCCCTCCTACACCTATACTCAACAATTTCCTACAAAAGATGTATTCTCCCCCACACACCTTTGCCTTTGCCATTCCCTGTGCACCAAACATTTCTCCACCTAGTGAATGGCCATGTAGCCTTCCAGGCCAAGCTCAAAGGGCACCCACCTGGCCTCCCCCATTGCAGAAAAGATTAACTGTCCTCTTCTGGGTGCTCACCCCACCCTCTGAGTCCCAGCCTCCTGCACTAGCTGAGAACTTTCCTGCTGCCTTCCCAGAGAAGGCCTCGGTTCCCCAAACTCCCAGGGGACTTTGTGGTCTGCACCACTCATTTGGCTGTGGGTCATGTCCTGCCCTGACCCGACCTCCAGCATGCCGGGGAATTCATCTGAACTCTAAAAACTCACAGACTGCTGTTTCTGCTGTCTTGTTTCCCATTGGTCTCTGAGCACACTGTGGCAACACTGGCCCTCCCTACTCCTGCTTCCCTCGGAGCACCCTGGGGTGGGGCTCAGAGCACATCAGTGGTTGAAGGGGACACCGATGTGCCAGTGACCATGATGGGTGAGGTATGTGGGTCAGGGCAAAAGCCACTCAGGTAGGAGGTGTGAGTGCAGGAACTGGTCCTTGGCTTACTCTCTGTCCACTCCCAGAAGGCCCTTCCCAGGCTGTGCTGACCACTCTGGAGGGCCACCTCAGGCCAACAGCGCCCTTTTCATAGGTGGGCTGGTTCCTGATGGTTTGTGAGGCTGTCCTTGGTGAGGCTTGGAAAGACATGACCTGGCTAAACATGGCCATGGGCAGGCCAGCCCTACCTGGCTGGAGGGAGGCTCTGCACGACTCCTGGGGCGAGGCTGGTGGGGGGGCAGGTTAAGAGGAGAAAAGGCCTCAACCTGGAGTGAGGCTTTGGGTGTGAGAGCTGCCCCAGGAGGAGGAGACAGGGGAACTCAGCTCAAAATAGGACGGGGAAGGGTATGGAGAGTGGCTAAGTGCCAGAAAAGAAATCTGATCTACCCTAGTGATGAAATGCTAAAGTCAGCAGTTTGGGGCCACTTTGGCAGGAGCCAGGGGCTGGGGCTAAGAGGCTGCAGGCCCGACTTGCATCCTGGGCTCTGGTCTCACATCAATTTGTCTTCTCTTGGGGCTTCGATCTCCTCCTCATCTGGCCATGGAGGGAGAGGGAGAAGCAAGCTATCTACCTTGGAGAACTTTCAGCAGGTGAGTGTGGGAGACCACAACAGCCATAGCCACACTCTGTGCCAGCAGTGACATGCACCTGCCTTATAGGTAGCTTCCTTGTGACCTCACTTCCAGATGAGAAAGTAGAGGCCCAGAGATGTTAAGTCACCTATCCAAGGTCACAAAGCAAGTAGGTGGCAGGGCTTGAACCCTGGGCTTTCTAGCTATTGTCTGACACCTTCATTGTCAAGCGAGTTCCAAAAGGCTGTGGAGTAGTTTCAAGGTCACCTGAGGCAACGGTAATGGGGCAGGAGTTAGGAGGTTCCAGGGAGCCAGCCCAGGCATCTGCCAGCTTTCACCGTGTCTCATAGTGTTGCTAGCATTGGAAATCTGAGCATGCGTCCGGGGAGGAGGCTATATGTGTATGAACAAGCATGTGCTTTTATTATGTGCATGCTTCTCATGGTCACTGCAGGATGTCAGATGGCAACACAAACCTCTCCACGTTCTACCCCTTGTGGGGTGGTGGTGGTGGGGTGTCCAGCAGAGGAAGAACTGCTCTGATGCGACTTTCCAGGGGGTTGGTAAAAGGAAGCAAACCTGACATTTCTCATCCCCACAGGCCAGGCTGTAGCTGACCTTGCTTCTTTACCCAGGAACTGGAAAAGTCTGCAAACAGTCCCTTCCACGTTGTTGCCAAGGGCAAGGGTATCCAGCATGGCTCTACAGGAGGCAGGATGATGGAGCCAGGCTAGGTGCCCCCAGAGGCTCTGGTTCCTTCCCTTGGCCCCAGGTTCCTCAGCTGTAAAACCCTCACAGCTCCCGCTATGACGGTTTTACATCTACCAGATGTTCCATTCTCACCATAACTCCTACAGGTGAGGAATCCAAGATGCAGAGAGGTTGGGAGATTTGCCTGAGGTCACATAGCCAAGAAGCAGCAGAGCCGGGATCCAAACCCAGGCCTGGCTGACTTCCACAGCACCACATGGTCTGAGGCGCTGATCTTCTGGGGTGTCCTCGCTCTAATCTGTGGGAAGCCCCACATGACAATAAACCTGCTGGTGCCCTGAAAAGGGAGGAGAGGAAGTGTGTGCCCACTGCAGGAGAGGGGGCTGGCTGGTGGTCCTCATTCTCACACCAACCTCTACACATGCCAGTCCCACTATCTGGCAGACCCTTCCTTGTCTCCCAAACAAATACAGTGGAAACCACACTTCAGCCTGGAAGCTTACCTTTACTGCTCCTGCCTGCAGGGACCCCTCTGGTCTCTGCTCCCCATGGGGCTCATCTTGTCACTCTCTGTACTATAGGCCCCTTGGGCAGCACCAGGGCCCACTACATACCTGCTGAGGGAAAGCAGTGTACATGCGCCCTGCAACCTGTGCACACGGCCCCTCTGCCAGGGTTCTGAGCCAGCTCCTTTAAAGTGCTGTGGCCTGAGCCAGACAGACGTGGGACCTGCCCTCATGGAGTGTCTGTTCCAGAAGCACTCTGGTGTGAGAGCTGAGCTGACCAGGCTGTGTGCTGTCTCATTAACTCAGCGGAGTGACCATGCCACACACAGTGGCAGGAATAGCAATCCGTTTTTTCTTAGCAGAAAACGAAGGTTTACTTTCCAAACCACACAGATGTAAAGTCTGCATTCCATGTTTCTGACTCTGGATACCCAGGCTCTTAGTTCTAGAGCCCAGGCTGTTTCTCACCCTTGAGTAAGCATCAGAACCATATGGTGGCTCCTTATAACGCAGGCTGCTGGGCCCAGCCCTAAAGTTTCAGAATCGCTAGGTCTGGAGTGAGCCTGAGAAACCGCATTCTAACAATTCCTGGGTGATGCTGATTCTGCTGGCCCAAGGACCTAGTTGGGACTAATGATCTAGATGATACTGTTAAAGCAGGAGTGTCAGAGACTGTCTTCTCCACACTGCCCCTCCCCACACACCCATTCTACAGCCCAGGAAACAGGCACAGCAAAGGCAAGGGCCTGGCCCAAGCCATAGAGGAAGTTAGGGTTCAAACGGGGAATGGAACCCAGGGCTCCTCACCCCAGGAGCTGAGCTAGAGGCAGGACAGTGAGGCTGCTGGGCTTGGGCGGGGCAAGAGCCTGCGGTGCGAAGAAGGGCCATCTTTCTAAAAGCAGGACTGGCGGTGGTGGAGGTGGTGGTGGGGCGCTAGGAGAGGCTGGCCTGGCTCTCCTGGCCCAGCCCCAAACCTGTGACTCCTCGGCATCTGGAAACTATCACGGGGAACAATGAAGGGACCAGGGGGCCTGGCTGTTCAGGCTCTTTCTTGTTTGTTCACGGAGCCTGCAGGCATTTCCTGCCCCCACCTCTACTGCCATCATTTGCCTTGGTACTGGACACACAGCCCCAGGTGGCCACCTGCCAGGAAAAGTCAGCCCCTGAGTAACAGTGGGGGCTAGTGGCCAGGTTGGGTGCCCAGAAGCTTGGCAAGACGTCAGGAGATCCCAGGTGGCTCAGTCCCCTGCTTGCTGTGCCTCCCTGGGCCTCAGTTTCCCCACACAGGAAGCTCAGAGACCATACCACTTAGGCTGGCTGTTTAGCATTATTAGCAGTATATCGGCCCAGCTTAGTGCCTGGGCCCATGTTGCTCCCAGGGGTCCTACTGTCCTCTGAAGGCCAGTGGGGGCCAAACAACCATCTGTGGAGCAGGGAACGAACTGAGGAACTGTCTCTATGTGCACCTGCCACCAGGTGCTCCACTCATGCCCTCAACACCCATATATTGAGTGCCCACTGCCTACAAAGCACTGGACCAGGTGATTAACAAGACAGATGGAATCCCAGCCCCCAAGAACACAGTCAGGTAGAAAAGAATAAAACAGGTATCTTATCCAAATAATTAAAGTTGTGAAGAGGGCTACGAAGGAATGGGAAAAAGACACTAACAGGGATAACCTCTTCAGACGAGGCAGGCACACTGCATGGTCCGTCCTAGCCTCTGAAGTTTCACAAGTTAAACTGTTTTACGGTGTGTGTTTCTAACCTAACTCCATTCCTATCTCAGCCTCAACTGGACCTGAGACAAGTCCCTTCCCTGCCTAGGTCTCAGTTTCCTCATGCGTCAATAAGGGGAGGGAACAGGACCAGGAAAGGTAAACACTTCATCTTGTGCATCCATGCCAATTACTTGCTACCAGAGTAGTACTGAGAAGGATTCTGCAGCTGCATCGTAGCTCAGTAGGCCAGACTGGCACTGCTTTGGTGATGTCCAACTCACTATGGCCATGGGCTGGGGGTGACAGGCACACGTGACTTGTATTAGCATTCCTGGCCTAGGTGATTCCTAAAGATCCTTCTGGTGCAACTGTTCCCCAAGCAGACAACACACAGGTTGGATACAGAGAGTTAGAATTCTGAACAGGCCCTGGCTTACAGTGAGAAAGAGGCCATTTCCTCTATCTCTGGGCCCGTCACAGACACTAGTCTTGCCCTGCCTGTGCCATCTTCCTGTTGTGCCTTTAAAACATAAACCCGGCTGTAAAAGTATGTTAGAAAACTGACTCTTCCTCCAGGAAGCCTTCCCTCCTAGTCCTCCCAGCTGATATCCCTCAGCCACCTGCGAGTCCTTTTGCTTTGAACATCTCTGTAGGAAGCACATAAGGTGCCCCACTAAGTTGGTGTGTATGTGTTGCTTCCTCCTTAGGCCCTTCCTCAGAGACAGAGATCATGTAGGACTCCTCTCTAATCCTCAGGCCCCGAATGGGTCTGGCACAAGCAGGAAGCCTCTGGGGAGGAGATGAAGGACAAAGTGACCATTTTGTACATTACTATCAGCCTGAAATAAGTAGCTAGAGGAGAAAGTCAGGGGAATTTGGGGCGGCAGGGGAAGGGGGCAGGCAGCAGCCTGGCGACTTCCTGGACAAGCATGCTGGCCGATGTTCCCTGGTCCTCAGTGTGGCTATTGTCCCTGCTAGTCCAGAGAGCAGCCTCAATAGGGCCTCTGTCCCTCCTTGGGCAGGCTGACCCAGCTTGGTGGCATCCCACTCGGACAGCTGGGAAGCGAGAGCCCATACTTCCTGTCCCCACTGCGAGTGTTCAAGTGTTTGGAGCGGCAGGGGTAGGGAAGGGGGGCTCTCAAGACAAGCACCCATCTATGTCCCCCAGAGGAGGGCTGCCCAGCTGGGGAGGAGGCGGGAGAAGGGACAGCAGTGCTGAAGATGAGCTCGCCCCTGTGCCTCAGCCCTTCTCCAAAGCAGTTCTCCCTCTGAGGTGGACTTTGTCAGGACAGTCAACTCTTGCTCCCTTGCTCTTTTTCAAAAAGGCCAAGCATATCCTTGCCTCATCTCTGGGCCTTTGCTCTTGCTGTTCCCTTGGCCAAGGACATCCTCCCACAAGATCTCTACATCATTTGCTCCTTGCTTCACTTGTCTCTATTCAAGCTGTCAGAGAGGTTGTCCCTGACAACTCTGTCCGAACGTGACCTAGCACCATAGCGTATCTGTTTGTATCTATTTATTTATTGTCTGACATCCCATAGAACGTGGGCTGTATTCTCCCCTTCACTTTCACATTAACGATGGTATGTCCCAAGTGCCTAGAACTATACCTGGTGCACAGTAGGTGCTCAATAAATACATGCTGCGTGAACAGATAAAGTAACACACTCAAACACTGATCTACACACCGAGAGATGTGCTCTAAGTGCACAGCCTTCTGTTTTAGGGAGCATAAGACCAGATTGGCCAAATGAAGTGCAGAAAGAGCAAAGTGAAGATAAAGTGGAGAGGGAGCCATGCGGACAGAGCAGCTTGTGCAAGGAGTTGGGATGGCAGGGAGCACAAAGGGCCAGGGGAGGCCACACCATGCCGGGCCCTGGGACTACACTGCAGGGTTGGATTTTAGCCCAAGAGTCATGCGGAACCATGGGAGGGTTTAAAATGGGAGGTGGCAAGGTTATCCTGGTATTTCTAGCAGGTTTCTCCATATGGAGAATGAACTGAATGGGAGAAGGGATCAGATGGAAGGACGCTGGTGAGAGGGTTGCTGCCACTTGGCTGGCTAGAGGCAGCGGGCGTATGATCTGGGGAGGGGTGGCAGAGAAGGGAAAAATGGAAGGACTCCAGAGACAGACAGGAGGTATAATCAGCAGGACTTGCATTAGCCTAGGGAAGAGAGAGCAGGGGCTCAAGAATGACTCCAAGACGTCCGCCTTCAACCATCGCACGTCCCTGCAGGGGTTGGGCCAGGGGCGCCATCTTGGCTGGTGACAGCCCTGGCTCTGCAAGGCTGCTGGGGGAAGGCCAAGGTGAGGTAAGGCGAAGACGATGGCAGTGTCCTGCAGCTGGTAGTGATGAATGCCTGGAGGACTACCTGGCCTGTGGGCAGCAGTGACAGATAGGACAGTCTCATGATAACTATCCGTCCTGGCTCCTTCCTAGAGGTCTGTCCTTGAGAATTACCTACAAATGCTCGCCTGAACCTATGGAAGGTATCCCTGGGGACAGGGTCCACCCCAGAGTTGACGTGGAGGTGGTGCTATAATTATACACACACTACCAAGCAGATGAGCAAATAGGCTCAGTGCAGGAAGAGCCATGCTAGAAGCAGCCAGGCCATGTGAACTCAGGCCCAAGGCATTCCCACTGTTCCAAGTTGCCTGTTGGGGCTCAGAACAATTATTTAGAGACAAGGAGGAGGAATTGATGGAAAAGATGTTGAGTTTAAAAAGGGAGAAAACCCAGAAGGAAGGGGAAGAAGCCAGAGTCCAGAAAGAGAGGAAACTTGCCCACCCCCACCCCACCCCCACGGTTCAGTTTGAGGTTCGCAGGGCAGATGATCGCCAGTGACTCCAGGGTGACCTCCAGCATCACACATTCCAGGCTTGGACCTCTGGAATACAAGTCTAGTGCGAGGCGACAGTATGAAGCAGAATCACAGAGGAAAGAAGGGAGGCCCACTTCCAGACAAGTCTTCCTGTACCTTCTAGATCCACTTGCTCAGCCCAGGAACCCCACCATGCCTGATACTCTCAGGGGGAGCTGAGGCAGTGACACTAGTGCTGGGGAGTGGCTGCAGATGCAAATGAGGCTTTGCTCCCTCGCCTGCTGCACACCTCCCGCTGTGCTGCCCAGTTCCTAAATGTCTGGTCCATGAGGGGTGGGGTGGCAGTTGGGGATCCCTGCCTTACATACCAGCTCCATTTTAAGTCCACTGGTAGGGAAGAAAACAGCCAGGAGGGCAGCAGAGGCTCCTTAAACCTGCTCTAGAACCCTAGGAGAGGCAGGTTGGCTAAACTTCCCATTCACCTTGAGGCTCCCTGGGGCCTGGCAGTGGTGTGCAGTCGAACGAGCCCCTGTGTAAGTGTGTGCAATGGCACATTGGCAAGGGGTGTGCATGCCAGAATGTACACCTGGAGCTCTGTGTCAGTGTGCTTTGTGTGAGGCTGCACAGAGTTCCCTGCTCTACACCCATCTCCACAAGCTTCAATGGTTTGGGGGTAGGTCCAGAGCTGCTCGTTATAGGCAGCTCTGGATTTCTTAAAATGATTAAAAATAATTGCATGGAAAATTAGGACAATCATGCTGAAGGACGGAAAAATGCAACCATTCTTATTTTCGGGATATCTTTCTATGCCCCGGCTGCATGAGGAGGTGGCCACTGTCCATCTTGTGACCCTATATTCTCTCAGGCAGCTGAGGGCAAAATGAAAGAGAGCTGTGGCTATGCAGTTCCAAGACCCGGGTTTGAATCCTGGCTCTGCTATTACTGGCAGCAAGAGCTTGGGAAAATTTCTTACAGCCTCTCCGAGCTTCGGTTTCCCATCACTCAAGTGAGAATAATAAAGGCTATTGAGAGGGGACTTGAGAAGACCTAATGAACTTACGAATGTAAAGTGTTGAGCACTCAGCACATGGGTGCAACTCAGTAAATAGCAGACCTGAACCCTCATCATCAGTACGTGGACACTTGCCTAAAATCTCAAATGTCCAAGGCATTTATATTCTTTCTTTCTTATCTTGCCAATCTCCTGAAAACCCAGGAAAGTCTCCAAAATCCAAAATTTCACTCTCTCAGCAAACATAAATGAGCCCACTCCCTCTTCCTCAACAAATGCGAGCTGCCAGTTAGAGCTGGGCTCAGAGCTGAGTGTGAGAAGCAGGCCAGGGAAAGGCTGCCTCTGCTTGCCCTCAGCTGGTCAGGTTTTCCCATATAGGATCTCATTAAATCCTTACCATAACTGGGAGTTACAATCTCCCAGCTTCCAGCATGGAAAGGCCAGAGAGGAGCTGGGACTTTGTCAAGGTCACACAGTGAGCGAGTGGCAAAGCCCCACTCCATGCCTGACTGCTCCTAGCCTACCCTCTGCCTCCTGATGAACCTGATGTGCACTAGTGCAGGTGGGCATCAGTCCTGGGGGAGCGAAACGGAAGACTGTGTGGTATGGCAGGCAGGAAACGACCAGGGGAGATCACATGGGGCAGGGAGAGGCCCTCCTAGGCCTGGTGAAGTCCACTGGCCCACAGGTTGTAAACCTGTAATCCTGAGGCTTAAGGCTGGTCCCTCTTACCTCAAGGAGACCCAGAAGTTGACTGGCTCCTATAGAGGTCGATGGTTCTGTGCAAAAAGCAAAGCCTGTGAAGGCCTGGCTGGAAGATACTGTGCACTAGCTGGAAACTGAGTTGGGAGCCATGGGTTTGAGCACCAGGTCTTTCGGGCAAGTCACCTCTTCCTTTTAGGCCTCAGTGCTCCCACTGGGAATTGGGGTGTATGTATTGAGGGGAGATACTTTGGATACTCTAATGTATAAGCAAAAGCTGACACTCTGTGAACTGACAGCTCTGCTGTGAGATGGGGCCAATGAACTGAATGAATGAGCGAGGCGGCTACACACCTAACCCACCACCTCTCCTGCTACGTGGGCAAACATGTCCCTCACACTCGTTCCACCTTCTACTACTCTATCAGCAACGACAAAGCAAGTCAGAACAGAGAGAATTCTGTGGGGTCTCTCTCTCCCCACCCCCACCCTGTCCCCCAAGAGAGGCTGTCCAGGCCAAGCAGGGGAAGGGGCATGCATCCAAGCTTACACAATTGCCACCTTGTCTGGGGGAGACAAAGGCCAGGCTCCAGGCCTTGGCGGCCAACTGCCTAGATGAAATGACAGATCACAGACTTGCTGAATTTAATTTTTTTTTAAATGTCCGTACCGTAATAGCTTAGATTCTTAGAGTCTTTAAAATGTAGAATAATAATGTTAGAATCATAGATATGGAGAATCTTCATTTCAAAGAACAATAACAGCAGGTTGAAACAAAAATATGGAAGAGCTTAGAATCTTACAATTGAACTAAGAAATGATCATAGAACCTCAGATTCAAACCAAGTATTAGAATTATCTAGTATGAGAAGCCTAGTTCCCCAAAATAATAAAACTTTGTGATCACGTGAAGAAATCTGGGATGGAACATCAGTGTCAGAAGTGGGACTGCAGAATGTTCATTTCCAAGTTTCATGGAAGCTATAATATTGCCTTCCCAGGACCTCAGAAGGACAATGGTGGTTTTGCTGAGCTCCACACAACTTCAACCTGGGCAAAGGTCTATCAGAATCACCTGGAAAGCTGGAAAAGTGCCCATGGCAAGGACTACCTTGGATCTCCTGAATCAGAATTTCTAAAATCAAGCTAAAGAATAATTCTCATGTGAAGCTCTGGCTGAGACTCATCGATCTAGTAAACCTCTCTTCTGTATTACAGATGAGGAAACAGAATGCATGGAACTGGCCCAACGACACAGTGGTGGTCCCGAGCCTCTAGACCACGGTCAGGCCCCTAGGACCTCTACTTGCTTCCTCTACCTGGACAACTCTGTCTCCTGGGACCCTGTCCCCGGCTCACTGCATTTGCCTTTTAGTCCCCTTGCTCCAAAGGTGTTTCTGGTGGTCTTGGGAACCATTTGGGCCAGGATAGAGTGAGGCTGCTAGGACACCTGGACACTGCTAGCCTCACAAAGCTAGCCCCTCAGGTTGTTTCAAAGGAGGCCTGGAGGGGAACTGTGCAGGTCATCAGCCTCCAGGGGGTCCTGCAATGAAGAAAGGCCCCAAGCACGAGGAATCATAAGCCAGGGGGTCCTCCCGTCATCAGCTCGCTGTGTGGCTATAGAAAAGTCACTTGGTCTCTCTAGGACTGGATGATCTCAAGGCAGAGGATGGAAGAGAACCTCTGGGAACACTTCCAGCTCAGCCACACATTTAAGGCAATAGGAGGGCTCAGCATCCTTTGGCTGGCTTGTTCCTAATCAATTAGGAAGTTCTTTCTTATGTCTAATCCGAAACATTCCAGCTGCAGTTCCAGCCTTTTGCCCTCCTGCATGGAGATGGAGACTATCTGGGCACAAACACTCTTTACTTGCTGAGATGAAAGTGCCACCCCCTGCTCCTATTGCAGGTCTGGCTGGCCTTGATGACTCTGGTAGGAACTGAACTCCCAAACAAATGGGGGTGGGCCTCCTCAGGGACTGCCAGAGCAGCAGAGGCTGTCAGAGTTGAGGCCTGATCCCAGTTTTAATCTGATGCATTCATTTCTTTGGGCTATGGAAAGAAAGCTGAAGAGGCAGCCTCAGGAACGGGGAAGTGGGAGCCCAGAAGTCTTTGGACCAGTGTTTCCCAAATTTTAATGTACCCATCAGTCACCTGGGAGTTTATGAAAGTGCTAACTCTGATTCAGCAGGTCTAGGGTGGGGCCCCAGCTTCTGCATTTCTGACAAGCTCCTGGTGCTATGGCTGCTGGTGCACAGACTACACTTCAGAAGCAAGCCTTTAGGTTCTCATAAATGACAATCTATTTATTCCTAAGAACCCCTCATTTTTGTTCAGCTTAGCTTGCTCTGTTAGTTCATGAGATCCACATAGCAGGCCCCAAGGGGAAAATGGGATGCATGTCGTTGGGTCCACTGCATGGAAGGAGAAACCGAGGTGTAGCAAGGGCAAAGGGCTTATTCAGTCACCCACCTGGCTGTGCTCCCTCCTCTAAACTCCTTCATGGCTGGTTAGAATCACACACCTTGGCAATGAGTGGCCTCGCCCAGTGACTCCCTGTCCTGCCTCCCACTCAACCATGCAGGCCTGGTGGTAGAGGCCAGCTCTGATGCCCTGAGGCCTCCTTAGTGTCTCCACATGATCCTTGCTAACTGCAATGGCTACTGATTTGGCTCCCAGTGGGCTGAGTTGGTGGAACAGAGGGTCAGAACTCAGACTCACTGGGCTCAAATCCCACCTGTGCCCTTGGCTCCTGTATGACCCTGGGGGAATGCCTTGCTATCTTTGAGGACATGAATAATGTGCAAGGTTTCAGCATGGTCCCTGGCACACAGAGGGTACTCAGCCAGGGTTAGTTCTCTGCCTTCCTTTCCTTTCCTGCATCCCAGCTGAGTCTTGTTCACTTCTTCCTTCCTCCCTTTTATATTTATAACAGCATGGCCTTGAAGCAAGACTGCCTGAGACTGCATCTGAGCTGTGTGACCCTGGGCAAGTCACTTACCCACTCTGAGCCTCAGTTTCCTCCTTTGTGCAGTGGGGATAACAAGAGTGCACAAAGTGCTGTTGTGAGAATTAGATGAGTCAATATGTGAAAGTGCTTAAAGTAGCACCTGGGACATGGCGAACGCTCCCTGCAAGTGTTAATATCTGCCCATGTGACAGCTCCAGCTCTGCAGCAAGCGCTATAGTATCAAATCAGCAGCAACAGCTCACGTTTGCTGAGCACTCAATATGTGCCGGACACTGTGCTAGTGATTTCATGGATTTCCTGGCCCTACCCCAACCTTGCTCCAAGATCATAGTCAAAAGAGAATCTCAGATACTAAGCTGGTTGTGCAAAGATTTTGGGGGAACACAGAATGACTGATGGATAGGGAGAGCTCAGGCCTATGGAAAGAGGGCAGGACAGTCTTGTTTGAGCTTCATGCTCCCCAACAAAAAGCAGAGGAGCTTAGGCTTCTTTCAGCTTTTACCTCTTGTCATCATGCTCACAGGCTTAGGAAAAGCCCCCTCCTCACCACCACCCTGATCTGTGGGTGAGAGACAGTCCACTCCCATAGTCTCCCTCCCTTTCCAAACCCTGAGAAGCACCAGGATGCAAGACGGAGAGAAAAGCAGGGGGCAAACTTTCTGACTCAGCCTGATTTGTGCATGGGCCCCAAGCACAGCAGCTGCACAGTGTCCTAGTGGATGGATCTGTCCTCACTGACAAAGAGGGGCCCCAGTTAAGGTTGAGCCCTAGGGTCAGACAGATTTGGCCTGCTACTAACCAGCCGTGTAGTCACAGGCAAGTTATTTAACCTCTCTGTGCTACTTTGTTATAAAATAAAAGTAGGAAGAGAGGATGGGAGTGAGAAATGAAATAGAGAGAAGGTGGGCAGATAGACTCCAGACTTAGGGCTGGCTAGAGTAACAATCCAATGAGATTAGGAGAGAGAGGCCAGGCACCGGGAAGTCTCATTTCTCAGGCCTCCCCACCCCACTCCATGAGTGTTCCTTCCCCACATGTGTGGCCTGGTTTCTCCGCAGCCTAAACTTTAGAATGGGGGAAACTGAGGGGATGGGAGCCCAACTCTTAAAGGCCAGGTCCTCAAACTCAGAGGCTGGGGCACCTCTCACCCCAGACAAAGCTGCAGGGAACAGGAGGGACCCAGCTCAGGCTCCATCCCCATTTGTAGGGCCATCCCAGTCATCAAGGGAAGGGAGACCACCGCCATCACAAATGTGCCTGCAAGACCTCCCCACCCCTCACCCTGGGAAACAAGGGTAGGGGTAGCCCCTGGCTCACACCCACCCAGACACCCATAAATTTTCACGTGCTCCCCTCAATCATTTAAGCAAACATTTTGTGAGCACTTGCTGTATTCAGGGCCTGAGCTGCTCTGCTCACTTGCAGTGGGGCACACAGGACAACTTTACAGTTTTCAGAGTGCATTTGCCTGCCCGATAGACTCTGGATCTCACAGAGGCCCTGATGGATGGGCTTCATGGCTGACCCTGTCTCATGCACTTGGAGGCATGGGGGGTCCAGAGCAGGGTCAACTTGGCCAAGTTGAGCAGCTGCTGAGGAGCAGGCCTGGGACAAAAGCTTGGGTTTTCTGACTCCAAAACCCGTGCCCCCTTTGCCAGCCAAGTGAACAGACATGCTTCCTAGGACAGGCCACAGGAAGTAGGAGAGAGGGTTGTGCCAGGATTATCCCCAAGCTAGGTAGGGTTCAGCAAGACAGTGTAGGAACAAGGCCAGGACACAGAGGGGCACAAGGGATGCTCTGAGGAAGAAGGTGCACTTGGGCTGGGCTTGGAGGAGATAAGGAAAATGAGAGTGAATTTCTAGCCAAGGGCACAGCATGGCAAAGTCCTGAAGTGTGACAAGGCTCAGCAGAACTCACATGACAAATAGCTGGGACCAGCTAATGGGGCCCAGCCTGTGGCCACACTCTAGGACCAAGGCAGTGCAGAGTGGAGCCCACACAAGGAGGGGACATTTCCTGTCCTCCAGGGACTAGATGGAGAGGTAAGAGGTGAGAAGCCATTGAAGGCCTTAGAATGAAGTCCTGGGTAGGGTGCTACTCATGAACAGTGGGGTTCAGAGATGAGAGCCCATAGGCCTGAGATGCCTGGGGAAGGTGCCCTAAGGGAGAGGGGTTCAAGATTGGTCTTGAAGGGGAATAGGAAGGGAAGAGGTTAGGGAAAGGCATTGCAGGCTGGGAGGATGGCAAAAGCAAAGGCGCAGAGGCTGGAGAGCCCCGGATGTGAGAGTGTACATGCAGGTATATGTGTGCACCTGTGTGCATAGGTAAGTGTCCTGGCTGGGGTGGGACAGAGAAAAGAAAGGAGGAGGCTTCAGGGACCATGGTATCTCATCTACCTCACATTAACCCCACAAAGCCAAACTCCCAAGCCTCTCTTTCCAAATGAGGGCAGATAAGGCTTGGGGAGGCCCAGCTACCTGACATACTAATACGAGCTGCTACTTACTGAACGCTGTGGAATGCCAAACCCTGCATCAGCTCCTTGGCCCATACATTTTCCACCAACACCCTATAAGGTGGGTGAGGCCATCTCACAGATGCCTGGGTGAAACTACAGTCTGCATGTGGACACACAGCTGGGACAGGGCTGAAATGAGGTCTGAGTCCAGCTCAGCGAGGCCTGGCTGTCTTGCCCTCTCATGTCTTCAATGATGTTGAGGGAAGCAAGGGATGACCCGATCAGAATATTCCACAGGCCCAAAGAACTGCCTTTAGCTACTCCAAGAGAAAAAAAGCAGTGTGAGAGTTTCAAGTCAAGGGTGGGGCCCACAGGAGTCCACGGGTAGGGGGTTGTTAATGAGTGATTCCGTGCATGAGTGAGTGAATGGCATCCTTCAGGTGTTCAGAGGAAGGCAGTGGTTTTGAGCTTGGAGGAAAGGTGAAATCAGAGAATGCTGCCAGGAGGAGGTAACGCCAAGCAGCCATTCAGCCCAAGGATGCAACTGCTCTGCTCCAGCTCTCCATCCACTAAACCTTGCAGGTGGGTCAAGGCCCAGGGATTGGTTCTGGCTCCCAGGCTTTGTCAATATCCATGTCCCTCAGGGCCCAGGGACAGAGGATTGAGAAGGTGAGGTCAACTGATAGGGCGAGATTCCTTGGGGTTCCAATAAGTATGGGAACACAAGGGCCCTGAATTACCATCTGTGGTCCATTTAAAAGGAGAACTGGTAGCTGAGGATGTGAAACTTACTCACTGGGACTCCTTCCTGCCAGCCTGGGGCAGCAGGAAGGATGTAAGAGTGACTGCCCCATGAGCCCCCATTCCCCGTGCCCTACCCTTCTATCCCCACTGCAGCTGCTACCACTTATCTGTGCCAGGGTGAGCACTCAGTGGTTCAGCCCTCTGCCTGGCCATAGGCGAGCTGACAGCTCACAGCTGGTATTGGGTACTTTCTAGCTGTGGCCCATCACCGCCCCCACCAACCCCCGCAGGACACCCATCCTGGGCTGAGCGAAGCCTCTGGACCCAGTTCCTGCCTTCTCACCCCTTAAGCCAACCTGCGTAACCCAAAGTCCCCAGAGCCTGCTCTGCCCCCATCCCAAGGCACCAAGACAGCACAGCCTTGTCACGGCCTCCTTGCAGCCCATTCTTGAGGCAACCTCCCTCTGTGGGATGAGAGTGGGATGATCAGATCAGAGCCCCCTCTGATGACCCCCACAGCCTTGAAGCACTTTCTTAGATTTCTGGAACTTCTCAAACCAGCCAAACTGAGGCACAATAATAATGATGATCATTTACACCGTCACAACAGCTAACACTCAGAGTGTATATGAGGTGCCTGGCTCTCTGTTCAGCACTTCAGATAAAATAACTCATTTATCCTCACAACATCCCATGAGGTAGGTTTTTATTATCTTTATCTTACAGAGGAGGAAACTGAGGCCTAGAGACACTTAATTCTCCCAAAGGCCCCCAGCTAGTCCAAGGCAGAGCTGGGGGTTGAACCCTTCAGGGGATGTGCTTGGAACCACCATGCCACAAGGAGAGGGCCTTGGCTGAGGCCACCCACTTGGTTTGGGGGATTTCCCCAGTGTCAGCAGTCACCGCACCATCCCCAGCAACTCCCATCCCAGCTAACATTTTCTGAGCACTCAGGACATTCCAGGTTCTGTGCCAAGTGCTGGAACATCACAGCCTGCTCCCCATGGCCAGTGAGCCAGGCCCAGGTTCCTGAGGAAGCCCTTGCAATGATGCCTGTCATGTACATACACAGGCCCCTGGCCCTGGGCCCAGTCCCTCTTTCATGGGATCCAGTCATGACACTGTTTGTCTTCCCTCTCTTCCTTCTTCCCCTCCTTCCATCCCTTCTGTCCCTTCCTCCCTTCCTCTATTCCTTCCTTCCTTCCTTCCTTCCTTCCTTCCTTCCTTCCTTCCTTCCTTCCTCCTTCCCTCCCTCCCTCCCTCCCTTCCCTGCCCCACAACTTTCCCTTCCTCCCTCTATTGATCTTTCATAAAATGTAGTCCTGGCCTTGCACTATGAGAAAAGCTGTTTTCTCCCTAGTACATTGATGGATCTGAACTAGTCAGTGGTCCTGGGCTCAAAGCTCTGCAAGGGAAATCCTGCATACCCAGTGCTCCTCAGCCTGACCCCTCCCTGGTCTCCAGGCACTCCGCCCTAGAGGAAACCCAGGCCTACAGTGAAGTCAGCACCAGAATGGAGGTTAGAAACCCTAGGCAGGGGTCAGAAAAGGGCTGATGGTCTCAGCCCTTCCTGCCTCCTTAGGACACCCTACAGAGACCACCCTGCTTGACCTTGGGTGAGGTGCAAGGACTGAGGTCCAGGGTGCTGCAGAGACGGGAATCAGGGAAAAGGGGGCCTACATGGCCCTGCTTTCCACTTTCCTCCTGCCCCTCCTCCCAGCAGGAACCTGAAATTTACATGCCACCTCTAAGGTTTCAGCTGTTCTAGGATTCGATTCTCTCCCTGCTCTATTTTTCCTCTTCTTTTGCAATCTCCAAGAAACCCGAGCTGCCAGATGGGTGGGGGTGATGATTGTTTTCTGTCTGACATCTGGATTTCATTAGCAGCCCTGGGCATGCTGACTCAGGAATGGCAGCTCCCCTGGGCTCAGGCCCTCCCCAACCCCTCACAGTACCCCGTCCAGTGAGGACGTGGAAGACGTGGAAGACGCAGTTGACGACACCCCTCAGACCTCTCTCAAAGGAGAAACCAGCTGCCCAAGAACATCTTGGGAGTGGTGGACGCTGAGGGCTTACAGCATCTCTGCTCTCAACTCAGTGCCTGATGCGAGGCTGCAGGTGGGTGTGGCTGGGCTTGACCGCCATGGGGGTGGACAGAGGGCTTAGGGAAAGGGTACTGGGTCCTGGGCGTACTGCCTCCAACCTCACCCCAGTCTCCACTCCTACAGAGGTACCTTGCGGGCAGTGAGCCCTGCACTGACCCCAACCTGCAGATACATTTTGGAGGTGAGGTAAGGTAATCCCGAGAGGTTAAGTGACTTGATTAAGGTTGTACAACCAGTAATTAGTAGAGCTGGAACTTGAACTTTGGTCTTTGGGTTACAAATTTGAAGCTGTTTCCTTTGACCTCAAGAAGATGTTCCTTCATTAACATCAGGGTTCTTATTGTCACATGTGGACCCTGAACCTTTATAGGGAGGGTATTATCTAGAGTTTTCACATCCTATCATCAGAGAGGCCCATGGTAGCCGCCCAATATAAAGCAGCCCCCAGATATTCTTCAGGACCACAGTATGACGCTTGTGGACTCCTTCCTACATAAAAAGTTGTTAAAAGTGATATTTTACAACTGTTGGTATAAAGACAAATATTATCCAGGCTGGATTCATTACTATATATTTGTTATTATTATATTCATTTTTTCCTTCTGGCTTTAACATCAGTAAAAATGAAAATATTTTTGTGGGCCCTTAAAAGAACCATGGACCTGCTGTTTCTCCTGGAGAAGTTGGCTGGCATTCTCTATCAAAGCACTAATATCCTGCAGAGCACTCCCTATTATCTCATCTTTCTTTATTTTCTTATTACTTTGTGCATATTGTCTGACTTCACCAACTAGAAGGCGAACTCCAAGAGAGTGGAAACTTTTCCTGGTTTATTCACTGTGGGGTCCTCAAATGCCTACAATGTGATTGGCACACAGTAGGTGTTCAATAAATATTTGCCGAACAAATCAGTGAAGGAGAGCCAGTCTTTTCAAGCAGGTATTTATATCCGAGTTAGTGGTACCCCGCTTGCCCAGGTGAACATCTCAGAAAGCTGGTAGCTCTCCTTGACACCTCATCCTTCTCCCACTCACTTGCCTGGTCACCATGCCCCCACAGATCCTACATTCTCATAGTGTCCAGAATTTGTCCTCTTGCCTCCATCCTTTGCTCACCCTTGCCTTGTATCTGGTCTTATCATCCATCCATGTTTCTGGACTGGTTTCATCTATAATCTTGCCACCTTCAGCTTGGCCTCCAACCTGCCACCAGCATGATCTTTTAAAATGCCAATCCGAACATATCACCTAAAACCCTTGGATGGCTTCTCCCTCCCCTCCAGATAAAGTCCAAGTTTCTGCAGCCTGGCACACAGGCCCTTCACCACCTGCTGTAGTCATACCTCCTGCTCCTCCCCTCAGGCACCCGGAGTGCCAGCTGTCACCAAGGGCCCACAATTCTCGGAAAGCATACTCCTGTTACATACACTTGCTGGGAAGCCTTCCCTACTCAAGGCCCAGACTCCTACTCTGTGAGGCCTACCATGAAGCCCAGGAAGAGCTGGTCCCTCACTGCAAACCTTGCTGTAGCCCTGATCATCCTGAACAGCCAATACTGTTTCCTTCTGTCACACTGAGGACAGGGGTAGAACCTTATCTAGCATAGGTATGGCACATGGTAGGAGCTCTGGCAGTGCTGAGTGATTATAACTAGTCCTGAACCTGGCTTTATCCTATACATGATGTGTGTCCAGAGCACAGTTGTGACACTTAGCCAAGCTCCCACTACAAATACACATACCCATGCAGACAAGTACAGTTAGCAAGACACTGACTCAGGTCTTCACAGTCCTGTCACATTGGTATGCAGAGGCCAACATAAGATGCTTAGATGACCTACAGGTAGGCCTAACAGATAGCAACCATGACTCTCCTATAGCCACCTGAAATTTCTGCAGCCACCAAAGCTGGAAGCCCCAACCCACCTGTGGCCTCCTTGACTACATTAGAACAGCAGACACTCTGGGGTTAGACCAGTAGTAGAATCTACCAGACATAAGGACTTGGTCAGATCAGGCCTCTTACAATCTCTTCCCGTATTATCTTTGTCTCTATTTCCAGCAACCCATCTTTAAAAAATAATCAAACAAACTGACCTTCTGATAGTAAAGTCTGGATGCTAAGGCCAGTAGTAGAATTTAATTTGAAAAGCATGGGCTCTGGAATCAGAAAGACCCAAGTTTTAATTCCAGCTTTGCTGTTCATTAGTTCTGTGACATCAGGCAAGTGACTTAACTTCTCTGGGCCTCAATTTTATCATCTAGCAATTGACTGATAGAGTTTTTGAGAGAACTAAATGAGCCCATGAATATCACATGCTAAGCTCAATAGTAAACTCGATGTTTAGAAACTATTATTGTTGTTGTTAATGTTATCATTACCTTTGAACAAGAGGCCTGACACACTCTGAGGAGACAGAAGAAGAGGAAGGTTTTTTTAAGAACTGAATGATAGACATTCTTGTCTCCCTAGCCCCCTTGGGCCAGTTCTGACATTGGCTGGAGATAGACTTTGAACCAGGCACAGCTTCACTCCACAAAAGTGGGGCTGCCCTTTGGCAACATTGGAAATTGGTCTCCAGAACCTTCCTGAAGAGCCCAATTCTCCTCACACTGCCCCAGGGACCTGTGAGAAGCCCTATCGCTCTGATGAGCTGAGCCCTGAACAACTCCAAGTTTGGAAAAGAACAGGTTTCCAAGCCCTGTTTCCTGTGTTCTATGACCTGGGGCACTGGCAGCAAATGCCCAAAAATCATTTCACTTTCTCCTTCCTAGAGCCCTGGAGCTACACGGGCAGCTTCAGGAGCTAGGCAGGGCTAGCTTAGAGTTCTGTGCATTCCATTTCCAGTTAGACCATTCAATATTTTAAAAGCATCTAGACAATTAAAAAAAAAAATCATTCCACAGGAAGAGAAGAGAAAGGATCAGAAAAAAAAATATTCAAAGAAATAATGGCTGAAAACCTCCAAAATCTGATGAAAAACTTTAATCAACATATCCAAGTGGCTCATGAGACTCTAAGTAGGATAAATATAAAGAGACCCACAATTAGACACATTATAATAAAACTGCTGACAGCTAAAACAAGGAGAAAATCTTGAAGGCAGCAAGAGAAAAATGACATAATGTTTACAATGGAATTCCAATAATATTAACAACTGGCTTCTCGTCAGAAACAATGGAGGCCAAAGGGTAGTGGGATAACATATTCAATGTGTTCAAAGAAAACAAAGCTATCAGCAGTAATTCTATACCCAGCAAAGCTATCTTTAAAAAATAAAAGTAAGATAAAGACATTCCCAGAAACAAAAACAGAGAATTCATTGCTAGCATATCAACCTTTCAAGAAATACTAAAGGAAATCCTTCAGGTTGAAAGCAAGTGACCCCAAACAGTAATGCAAATACATATGAAACAGCAAGGAGCAATGATAAAGTGATTATGTAATTGTAAAAGACAATATAAATGAATATTTCTTCTTCTTTCTTAGGTGATTTTAAAAGCAATCGTATACAACAGTATGCATATAATTGTACTATTATTTGTCCTATAACAGATAGAAATGCAAATATATTTGCCAATAACAGTACAAAGGATGCAGGTGGGAGCAAATTCGTCTTCAGCTAAGGAAATGACTTTAGGCAGTAACCTGAATTCATAGCAAAAAATGAAGAAAACCAGAAATGGGAAATAAGAAGGCTAATCTGGCAAAAGCTATAGACATGTAATTGATTTTCTCTCTTCATTCAGCTTCTTTAAAACACATAAAATTATAACTACTATTGTTAACTTTGTAACATAGATATAATATGTATAACAATGATGCTACAAAAACAGGAAAAAGAGAATAGAACTCATTAGAGTAATATTCAATATTCATTGGAGTTAAGTTAGTATAAATCTGAAGCAGTTTCTGATAAGTTGAGATGTATAAGACAAGCCCTGGAACAACCACTAAGGAAATAGCTTTTAAAAGTAGCAGAAAAACCATTAAAGAAATTAAAAAGTTACATTAAAAATTATCGTTTATGCAAAAGAAAGCATTAAAGGAGAAATAGAACAAAAAACATTAATAATTTAGAAAACAAATATTAAAATGACAAATGTAAATCCAACTATCATCAATAACAGCATATAGCAAAATAGCATTAACAACAGCATTATCAATGATGTGACTGGATTAAACAATCCAAACACAGGCAGGAATTGTCGGATTAGAAAAAAAGGCAAACCAAGATCCAACTGTACTTTAGACATACTTTAGTTTAAAAGATTTGAATAGATTGAAAGTAAAAGGGTGGAATAGATTTATCATGGAAACCACTGGTCCCCAACTTTTTGGTACAGGAACCAGTGCTCCTCTGAGAATCTCATGCCTGATGATGTGAGGTAGAGGGGAGGTGGTGATGCTAGTGCTGAGGAATGGCTGCAAGTACAGATGAAGCCTCACTTGCTCCCCTGCTGCTCACTTCCTGTTGTGTGGCCCAGTTTCTAATAGGGCATGGACCAGTATCGATCTGTGGCTCAAGGGTTGGGAACCCCTGATATAAACAGCAACAATAAAAAAGTT
The DNA here is from genome assembly GCA_030015415.1 of Cynopterus sphinx. Taxonomy (NCBI): domain Eukaryota; kingdom Metazoa; phylum Chordata; class Mammalia; order Chiroptera; family Pteropodidae; genus Cynopterus; species Cynopterus sphinx. The sequence goes on from CM057382.1 coordinate 50,318,927, forward strand.
GTCTACACTAATATCAGACAAAATAGACTGTAAAACAACAAAAAAAAGTTACTAGAGAGAAAAAGGACATTTCATAATGATAAAAGGACCAATCAATCAAGAAAAAAACAATTATAAACACAGATGTACCTAATAACAGAGCACCAAATACACGCAGCAAAAACTGACAGAATTGAAGAAAAAATAGTCAATTAAATGATAATAGAAATTTCAATACTCTTACTTACAATAATGGATAGAAGAACTAGGCAGAACATCAACAAGGAAACATGATGTGAATAACACTATGAACCAACTAAATAAATCTCACACACATCTATAGAACACTCCATCCCACAACAGCAGATTACATTCTCCAGTGCACATGAAACATTCCCCAGGACAGCCCAAATGCTAAGCTATGAAACAGACCACAATAAAGTTAGAAGCATTGAAATAATACAAAATGTATTCTGTGACCTCAGTAGAACAAAATCAGAAATCATTTAAAAAAAGGTATTTGGGAGACTCACAAACATGTGGATATTAAACAATACGCTCCTAAATAACCAGTGGGTCAAAGAAGAAATTAGAAAGGAAATCAGAAAATACCCCATGATAAATGAAAATGAAGATACAACATATATACCAAAATTTATGGACTGTAGCTTAGATAAAAATGTATAGCTGAAAACATCCGCACTCAGTCCTCACTTAATGTTGCTGATGGGTTCCATAACTTTAAGCAAAACAGCGTATAATGAAACCAGTTTTATCACGGGCTAAAGGATATAAACAAGAGTTAAGTTCCGACAGCATGTCATCAGTTATAATGAAGCAACATGAATGAAAAGACATTATTCAAGGATATGTTGCACATTTAAGAAGAAAGATGTCAAATTGGTCATCTAACTTTCCACCTCAAGAAACTAGAAAGAGAAAATTAAACTTGAAGCAAACTGAAGGAAGGAAATAATAAAGATTAGAATGAAGAATTAAAAGTGAGGACTCAGAGAAATATTTGTACATCCATGTTCACTGCAGCATTATTCACAATAGTCAAAAGGTGGAAGTAATGCAGTTGTCCAGTAATGGATAAATGGATGAAAAAATGTGGTAATCTACCTCTCTCTCTCTCTCTCTCTCTCTCTCTCTCTCTCTCACACACACACACACACACACACACACACACACACACACACACACACACACAGGAATAGTATTCAGTCTTAAAAAAGGAAAGAAATCCTTTCACATGCTACAACATGAATGAACCTTAGGGACATTATGATATGTGAAATAAGGCAGTTACAAAAGGACAAGTATTATATGATTCCACTTATAATAAGTTCCTAGAGTAGTGAAATTCATAGGTATACAAAGTAGAATGGTGGTTGCCAGGGGCTCCAGGAGGGAAAGAGAGAAATTTATTGCTTAATAGGTAGAGAGTTTCAGTTTTGCAAGATGAAAAGAGGTCTGTGGATGGATGGTGGTGATGATGGCACAACAATGTGAATGTGCTTAATGCCACTGAACTGTACCCTTAAAAATTGTTAGGATGGTAAATTTTATGTTGTATGTATTTTGCCACAAGTTTTAAAAAGATTAGAGTGGAAAGTAATGAAAGAGAGAATAAAAAAATAATAGAGGAAATGAACTAAACCAAAAGTTGATTCTTTGAAAAGTTCAACAAAATTGACAAACCTTTAGCTAGACTAAGGAAAAAAGAGAGAAGACTCAAACTATAAGAATTAGAAGTAAAAGAGGGGGACATTATGCCAACCTTATAAAGATAAAAAGATTATCTCTATAGAAAGGAACAACTGTATGCCAATAAATTAGGTAACGCAAATGAAATGGACAAATTCCTAGAAAGACACAGACTACAGAAACTGACTCAAGAAGAAATAAAAAATCTGAATAGACCTATAATAAGAGATTGAATTAGTAATCATAAAAAAATCTACTCATAAAAGAAAGCCCAAGCTCAGATGGCTTCACAGGTGAATTCTACCAAATATCTAAAGAAGAATTAATACTAATTCTTCACAAACTCATCCGGAAAATAGAACAGGATGCACACTTCTCAAATCATGTAATTGATAAGTGTTACAACATAGATGAACCTTAAAAACAATATTCTAAGTGAAAGAACCTAGGCACAAAGAACCACGTATTATATGATTCTATTTACATGAAACGTCCAGAAAGGCAAATCTATAGAGACAGAAAGTAGATTCGTGGTTGCTAGGGGCTGGGGGGTCAGGAGGCGACAGCTAAAGAGTATAAGGTTTCTTCTTGAGGTAAAGAAACTCTTCTATAACTGGTTGTGGTGATAGTTACACAGCTCCGTGAATATACTAAAAAATCATGGAATTGTACACTTTAAATGAGTAAATTATATGCTATGTAAATGATATCTCATTAAAGCTGTTACCAAAACAAGCATTTCACTTTTAAATGTTATTTATGTTGAGCTCTTTATAATATTTCATTTCCATGGCTTACAAAAGCCTTTGGGTTGACATGCAGGTCAGACATCGAGGGATATAGAGGTGACTCTAGCCCAGCACTGCTTCTGAGCTTGTGGTCAGATCAGGGGTGGGGAACACCCAATTAAATGCCAACCTGCCAAAATACCTAGTACCTTGCCAGGTGTTGTATCCTCTATTAAGAATCAAGGGAGAAAAAACAAAGCTAGCCAGCATTTATTGAGCACCCACTGTGCTAAGTACTTTCCATGCATTATTTCACTGAACCTCCACCACAATCCTACGAGTTAGTGTCCTCATTAGCCTCATTTTACAGATGATGAAACTGATATTTCAAGCTTCTGCTCTCTCACATCTCCTGACAAGTAGAGGGAGATATTAGGCCTACAGGAGCCCCAGATAGAATCAGGTTTAAGATGGGACCAGAAGAGGGCCTCTACCAGTTCAAGGGGGAAACTGAGGCTCCCCGGGCCATGAAGGTGTCACTTGGAGTGGCATGGCTGTTCAGGGAGGCAAAGGGCACTGATATCCAAGACCAGGGTCCTCACACACATTGCGCTTTCCCCTCAGCCCTTCACCTCTCTGAGACTCTGTTTCTTCAACTGTGAAATGGGGCTATTACTCCTATTTCTGCCAAAGGGTTAAGAGCCCTGCACAAGATAAGTGAACACTCTGTATAAACCACAGAGGGGAAGAAACAGGACTAGCCCTGTGCTAGAAAGCGAGAAACACAGTGGGCAGGGGCCCTCTGTCCCACTTTTAGAAGAGCTGTGGCCCTGTCTGGAGAGAGGGCAGCATGTGCACACAGTCGCAAATACACTCACACACCCCTTCGCCATCTCTTTGCCTCTGGCTCACCTTCTATCGCCTTTGGGTACTAGTCACGCTGTGGGAGACACTGCCACCCTTCTCCCATTGACCAGCCAGTCCCACTCAAGCCCTCCTTCTCCTCGAAGCTTTCCTAGGGTTCCAGCTCAGCAGGGGCACACTTGCTCACCTCCTCTGAGCCCCGAGAGGCCCTGTTGATGTTTGAATGTCGCCTTCTGCAGGGGTTAACATCCCAGCTCATCCACTGATCAGCTTGATGACTCTGTGTGAGTTCTTGACTCACACAAAACATGACATAACATGAGGTTAAAAAGAGCATTCTATATATTGGGTGGTTGTGAGCACTGAATTAAATAATGCTTGGAAGGCACTTAGCACAGTAGTGTCTCCTCCTTCCGTGGGGCTCAGTCATGCTCTGCCCACCAGGCTGTAGGCAGGAGAGGGAGGAGGACATTTTCTGAGGATTGCTGTGAATGACTGAGAGCAGAGAGCCCCTGTGCTGGGTACTCAGCTGGGGAAGGCAAAGGTGCTGCTGACTGGGTGGGCACATCCCTGAGGACCAATCAGATCCTCAGCTGCACGGTTGCTCCTCATCCTATTCAGAGAACCCCTGGTGGGTAGGGCCTCGCTTTCTGCTGACATCTCTTCCTGCCAAGGGCCCCAGCTTACAGCATAATGAGAAGCAGACAGGGCCCACTAGGAAACAGCCACCAGTGAGTCAGCTCCCACTAATCAGGGTTTGGGGGCCTCTCCTGTCCAGGGTTGGGGGGAAGGCTGAGATCACTGGTATACATGAATCATGGCAGGGGGGGCTGTTTTACTAAAACTGCATTTTAGTAAAACTGAAATGCAGTTTTAGGGTGGACCTAAGATTCTGCATTTCTGATAAACTCTGAGACGACACTGTTGTGGCTGTGCCTGGCTGTACCTTAAGTAGCAAGGACCTAAAGCATGAGGAGCAGTGGGCAAGAAGCACATCTCGGCCTCCTGCTGGCCCTGGAGGGACCAGGACGCACCCAGCCACACCCCTTGGCTCCCAACATCTGGAGGGTGAGACTACATGGATTTCTAAGTTTCCAGGATTCCATTTCCATTACATATATAAAATAAAAGCAGTACCACATCATAAAAACACAGGAAAATATAAAAAAAATAATAGGAAAAAATCACTGATAATTTCATATTTAAAACAACTGTTAACCTCTCTCCCCAGGATTCCAAAGCCATGTCTGTCAGAGAGCCTGGGGTCATCTCCTAAGTAGGGTCTGCCCCAGTAGCCCTGCCCTGTCATGGAAAAGCACTGGGTGAGAAATAGGGGCTGCTCTCCACACCGACAATCTCCTGGCGTCCTCCCTCACAGGCAGCAGGCTGGGGAAGCCTGTTGCAGAGGAGGCAGAGGTAGGGTCTGGGGGAGGGGCACACATCTGGATTCCTGGCCCAGAGCCTGCATTCCTTCCCTGTGAGTGTGAGGTGATGGGGTCTCAGCAGAGCTGTGAGAAGATTGCTGGCCCCCATCCCACTCCACCATTAACAGGACCCACCCTGGCAGGGAGACTGGTGGGGACTTGAAAGCTCAGAACCTCATTTTGGGGTCCCCCATGCAGATTGCTGGCTAACCAATGCAGACCCAAGCTGGGCCTCTGTCCCACCCACACCAGCCAGCTTTGTCTCAGAAATACCAAAAGGGACAAAAAGGTGGAGACCAGGAGGCCACAGGGCCACTTGTTTGTGGAAGAGGCCCTAAGGGGCTGCTCCACCTGTTCTACCCACAGAAGCCCGAGCCACGAGCCTGGCCTGGGCTGGGCAGCTTTACCTGGGGGCAGTCCTTGATGTAGTGTCCTTTGTTGAAGCACAGGTGGCACAGGTAGTTGGGCGGGGGCCTCTTGCTGGGCTTCCGTGTCTCAGAGGTGAGAGTCAGGTCAGAGAAGTGTTCAGTGAGGGAGCTGAGGCCATCAGCAATGTTGTTGAGGGAGCCGTAGGGCGAGGCGCTCTTGTATACACTGCTGCTCAGTGCCTGTGGGGGATAGAGGCTCTGAGTGTTCCAGAAAGCCTGACACACTCTTTTGCAGCCATGACCTCGAGGACATTTCCATGGGCGCGCGCACACACACACACACACACACGAATTCATAATGATCTTTCAGCTGCCCATGGGTTCTGGCCACCTGCAGCTTGAGTCTAAATCCTAACTCTAGTTGTGTGTCCATGAGCAAGCCATTTAACCACTCTGGGCCTCAGCGACTGCATCTGGAAGACAGGAATAATGAAATCTACCTCCCAGGGTTTCTATAAAACTAACACAAGGCCACAAAGGTATAGCACTTATCTCCTGCCTGGCACTTACGAACTGTTCGGGAAATGGTGCTGATGATGACGATGATGATGATGATGATGATAATTATTATTGTCATTAGTTCTTTACACACTGCTAGGAGTTCTGAAGGTATAGCAGAAAGCAATCTGGGCTCTGCCACCTACTAGTGGAGTGACTTTAGACCAGTCACTTACTCTGAGCTGACTCAGTCTCTCCAAGTTGTAAGGAAGAGGTACATCAGATAGCAGCATGGCTTCCACTGTGCAGAAGAGCAGAATGAAATTCAGCGCTCTGCCTGCTCTCCTGTGGCACAGGTCTGTGCACACTGTCCAAGGAGCCCTCGGCCCGGTCCAGCCAGCTCTCTGGAAGCCCCGGGAGGAAGTGGACCACTTCACCCAGCTCGCTTACCTCTCCCACCTCCAGTTGACAGGAACCAGATGTATTGCCTGGCTTCAAAGTAGACATGGCCCAGGCCCCCTCCTGGTGTATACAGTCTCTATTTATAGGAGTCATGGGCTCCAGGCAGCCAGGCACACTGGAATTTAGTGAAGGTGGGGCCTGTGGTGAGGCCATGGGCCCCTTTTCCTGGGGCAAGGCCAAGGTTTGAAAGAGTCAGCTTCCATAGGAGGGTCAATGACAAACCTGGGAATATGGCTTGAGTGTCCCCTGGCCCCAGCTCAGGTGCCCAAGAACTCTAGGAATGAACTATGGAGAAACATGGTTTAATGTTTGCAGCTAATGGAGAAGCATGGCCTTGTTCTTGGGAGTCCCTAGGCTGAGTGGGGAGAAGAGCCCCTGAGAGGAAGCTGCCTCAGGCTCCCTTACGAAGATGGGGAAGATAGGAACCAAAAGTGGGGACAGTCCTTTCTGTGAAAATCAGTGAGAAAAGGGGATGGAGGTGAGCTAAGCTGGAAGCTGGCCCCAGGGGATCAAGCACTCACCACCCCGCAACCAGGACAGATTCACACCCCTCACACATGTATAACTTGGCCTCCCTACCTGTTTCACCTCTGGGGATCTGGCACTCCACTTCTAGAGGACACTACCCTCACTTATCTAGGTGCTACCCCTCTTCTTGGCTCTCTGAACACCCTGCTATGTGACTCTGGGCCAGCCCTTTCCCTCTCTGGGCTCCATTCCCTCTCATGTAGGTTTGGACTGGAGCCTGGGATCTGGAAGGAAAAGACACAGACAGCACGACTAGGGCAGCCCAGGCCCAATACACAGTCAGCCTCCAGACACTGGGCATGGGACTCAGAGGCTCCTAATGACCATCTGTGCTCTATTGCTGTCCAGTGCTACCATGTAACCCAGGAAGACACTACACAAACCCATGTTCAGTCTGAAGATGACTCCAGCTCCACTGGCCCAAGACGGGGTGGTCCATTCTGCGAGGCAGAAGTACCCCCATCACTGGAGGTGTGCAAGCCAATACTGGACAATCTTAAGGGGTGTGGGAAGGCTCCAATGGAAATGGGATTAGATGGTAACTGAGCACTCACCACATCCCAGGCCCTGGAAACTTTATACGTTTTAAGATAGCTGATGCTCATAACCCTATGAGTCATTGTCCCTATTGTACAGATTAGACGAGTATGTTCCAACTTGTGGTGAATAATCAGGGAAAGATTTTAACAAATACACTTTTTCTGGGCCCCACCTCAGACTGACCAAAACAGCTATCAGGGACTGAGGACCCAGAATCTACACTTTTCATTGCGGTAAAATTTACATTACATAAACCTACCGTGTTAACGATTTTTAAGTGTACAGTTCAGTAGCATTGAGTACATGCACCTTATTATCACCACCATCTATCTCCAGAACTTTTCTGTCATCTCAAACTGAAGCTCTGTCCCCATTAAACTCTAATTCTCCCTCCCTGACCCCCAAGCTCCATCTGCGTTTTTAAAGCTCCCTTAGGCAATTCAGGTACAATCAGCCCAGCCCCACCAGGCCTTGGGTGCACCAGGACTTTCCAATGGTCAAGGTTTCTCCACAGAGGGACTCTAGGCCTCTCCTCACCCTAACTGGCCTGAGCGAGGGCAGCATGGCCCCAGCCTCCCAGAGAAAAGTTTATCCAAACACGAAACTTGAAGCTCCAAATGCCTCAAGTGACTCACCCTCATGGCTGGGAAATGCAATTTCACAAATAACAACCCTCTTTTTTCTCCCTCTTTTCTTTCTTTTTTCTTTTCTGGATAAGATTTAAGCAAGTCCACAGGAATCAGAACTGTTTGGCAGCAAATTGTCAAGAGGAAGGGGAAGTTTGGTGGATGCCAGAAATTGCACTAATTATATCCTGAAAAACCTCCCCTGCCCCCCGTCATCTTGCGGCCACTCTCCCATGCCCATGGGTGTCCCTGTGGGTGTCCCTGAGCAGCCAGAGGCCTCTGAGCAGGCTGCCCTCTCCCTGGCAGCTCGACACCTCACAAGGGTCACAGCTTTGCCCTTTACACAGGCAGCTCCTGTCAGAGAGGTGAGGCCAGAGCTCCCTACTCACTGCCTCTTCCACCTCCGGAGTCCTCTGGCCTGTCCCTCATGGCTGCTCCAGCCCCAATGCAACATGATGCTACCTTAGAGCTGAAGAGACAGAGAGTTGTCAGCTGACACAACCTCACTCTCACAGACGGAGAAACTGAGACCCAGAGAGGCCTAGTGGCACAGACTAGGGCACTCTGCCAGGCCTGAGGGCCAGGAGTCCTGCTTGCCTGTGGTGAAAAGAGTGGGTGGGGCAGCAAGCTACTTCCTCTCTGAAGAAGTCTGAGTAGTTCCTGCCATAGAGGTGAAAGGTGAGTTGGCCTCTCAGCCATTTCCATGGCCTGCAAGGACTGAGGAATGGATTGGAAGCCAGGACACAAGGAGCTTCCCCAGGTCTGGCTGCAGAGCTGGGGCCTGACCTCTCGGATTTCCCATGTGTAAAATGTAAAATGGGGCAGGGAAGGGGGACAAACTTGATGATCTCTGCAGTCCTACTTTCTTAAGGTCCAACACCCAGGCATTGAAAGACACCCCAGAGCCCGGCATGCAGATGGCACTTAATCAACAAGGGCACCATCTGTTCCAGGTCCTGCCATCTGTAGCCGGAGGGCAAGGCCAGAAAGGAGTTCCCTTCATGAGTCAGCCCCTAACTCTGCAACATTCAAGCTGCTCCTCTCCATGTTCCAAAGAACTGCTTTTCTCCCCAGTTCTGTACTTGGAGAGGAGGCTCTCTCTGTGTCCGTCCATCCAAACCTCCAAAACTTGTCCTAAATCTAAAACTAGTGATGGGCTTGAACCCACACCTTCCTTTTACTCAGGCCTCAAGCTCCACAGGAATGTATGGAAAGCACAGATTCAGGTGCTCCTGAGGCCCTGCTGACCCCAGAGGCCCCGGCCTCCTCCAGGGGCCTCCTGGACCTCCCTGTCATAGCCTCGTCCCTCAGTGCTATAGGTGGGGGTAAGGACTACCCCATGACTCCCATGCCCTTGCCTGAAGGAGCACTGACATCTTTCTAATCTTTTTGCATGGTTATGTCTCCTCAGGTCTCCACAAGGCTGGACATCCCCAAAGGCAAAGATTCTGCAACAGTTGTCACCCCAAAGCCCAGACTGTTCTGCTGCTCCTATACCCATGATTCTCCTGAGTGCAGAAAATCAGGCAGGGAGGGCCTGGGAGTCCCACTCAACAGAAGAGGGGATGGATGCCCTAACACTTTGAAGGATTTAGGTTGGGGTATCCAAATTCCTGTGGACTAAATTGGAGGGTCTTCTCGCCCCAGATTAAGCTGCTCTGGACACTGGTTGAGGGCAGCACTGAGTGGAAGCCTCTGGGCCATTAAGGCCTAAATCATCAGCCTAGGAGAAGAGACCATGTGTCCTTTCTCCCTGGATGATTCTGGCTTAGTCACTGGGGAAAGTTAGATTGGAAGACACTAAAGTTTATTCTGATCCTACTTATGTCAGATAGTTGACTGGGTCCTTTCCCTTTTCTAGTCCTCTTATTCCTGGTAAGAACACTGGATGGGCATTATTGATCCTATTTCACAGAACTGGAAGCTGAGGCTCAGAAAGGCTGAGTAACTTGTCCAAGGTCACAAAGCCAGGATGTGGCTGAGAGGAGATTCACACTCACCCAGATCTGTTGATTTGTTATATTTCAGCCACTACATGGCCTCCAAGATTTGGTTTCCCCTCTAGGAAGAGGAGCCAGAGAAAAATACCAGGTGCGAACCACTCTTCTTGGTACAGACGCCTTGTGACATTATATTGCCAAGACCCTCACTGCTGAAAAGATGAGGCAACAGCTTCTCTGAACTATTTGAGGGGTTTGAGCCCTGGGTTTGGTGGTTCTGCTGAGGGATTTGGGATACAGAGGTAGAGCTGACTCAACCTGCCAAACTATTGAGTCCAGGACTGACTCAACCTGCCCAACTGTGCTCCTCTTCTTCCCCCCTCATCCCTGCTCCAGGTCAGTAAGAAGGCACAGTGGAAGGGCAACAGACTAAAGTTGGGGCAGGTGGGCAGAAGCTCCTGAGAACAGCCTAGAGGGAGAGGAGACCAGAGGAGACCACAGAGGCGGGATAGCAGGCAGACACAGGAGCAGCATTCACAGGAAAAGACATAGAAGCAAGTGAGGCAACAAGAAAGGCAGCACCTGAGGGGGCCTGGCAGAAGCAAATGATAAGTCCTACCCCCCAGGCCTGAGATGGACCTGAAGAGGGAGTTCTCCATGAGTCCTAGTACCCAGCTCCATGGGGGTTCTTTCACCAGCTGAACAACTGTTTTCTTATCCCCTAAAGCCACCCCTTAATCCTGCATACAGACATGTGCATCTACTCTCACCCACACCCATCTCTTGGGAACAAGAAACTGTTCATCTCACAAATGACTCTACCCCTTCTCCAAAGGGGTCTGCACTTCTTCTACCTGAGTCTTTCTGGGGCTCTAGCCTCAGAGTCAAAGACACACACACACACCCTGTACACACACACAGAAGTGATGTGGGCTGGGCTTGGGGAGAGGAGAAGACAATCAGATGTCATTGCAAGGAGTTGGACAATGGGAAGATGAAGCCACATCTGGATGTAGGGTTTCCCTAGCAGCGGTCAGAACCCAGCTCTGTAGGTCAGGAAGGTGGCAGGGCTGGCACCTTCACCCAGGTGACCCTTCATCCAGGACCCCAAGGGCACCACTGCCTACCTGCTGGAGGCCCATTTACCCGGGACATGCAAAACACAATCCCCCAAACACAGCCAGTGCTCGATGAGAGATTCTAACTTAAATAAGCAGCCCATGTTCTTTTTGGTAGGGGGAGCAGGGAGAGAGAAATAGGAAAAGGACAAGGAGATGGAGGAGCAGTAGCAGCAGGACAAGGCAGAGAAGACAAAGGGGAGACCCCCCTCCCCACCCCACTCAGTTCTTCCTGCCCCACCCAGGTCACCACTCATCTGACAGGCGCTCATGTTTCACAGCCATGTGCCCTCTGCCTAGCTAGAGCATAAGCACTGGGGACCAGGCTGCCTCTCACTTCTAGAATGTACTCACTGAATTAAAGCAGAAAGCATGAATCAGAATCGGAGGACTGGAAGGGATTTCATTCATTGATTCATTGATTCATTCATTTTGGAAGGGACCTTAATATTTAATCAGTCTAGGGTACCACTGAGGCTTGCATTTTCTATAGCAAGGGACCTTGATGGGGGACCCATTGCTGACATGAGGGTACCACAATCCCCTTGAAATCATGCACATGTGTCTGCATGTGCATGTATGCTGTGCTTCTATGCATTGTGGCGAGGAGAGAATCTCTAGCTGTTTTCAGATTCTCAAAGAGTCCATAACCAAGGAAGGTCAAGAAGCAATAGCACACCTAAGCTTCTGCTGGGACTCCTCTAGGTTTCACTATCTCCCAAGTCACCTCTTTCCAATTGATCAAGCAATCCATAAACAGCCCTTCCATGAGATAAAACAAGAGGCTAAGAGACTAAAGAGAGTGCTCTCAAAAGCACATGTCCGGGGAGGAAGAGAGAAGAGGGTTCAATTAGAGTCATCTTTCCATCCATGTACCTGAGCACCTAGTTCATCCCAGTCTGACCAAACATCGAATGCTAGGATTGCAAGTGGAAAAAGACAAGAACCCTACTCTCAGAGTGCTGACAACAATGCCCTCGAGAGAGACACACATACATATAGTGCATATTTCATAGCAAGACCAATTGTTAAGACATGCTTCACCAGAAGCATGTACAATTCTCCTTTCATATACAGAAGCTGGTGGGACAAAGAAGCTGGAGGGGAGTGTGCTCCCCATGGCAGCCAAGGAAAGCCTCTCAGAGAAGGGGTATCTACTTGTGCCATAAAGAAGTAATTTGGAGTCTGTCAGTTGTACAAGGGTAGGGAATAGCATTTTAGGTAGAAGCAATAGCAAGTGCGAAAGCTTTGAATAGTGGGGCTGCCTGGTATTTTCATAAACCTCAAGTAGACCACTATGGCCAGAAGAGGACAGAATTAAAGATTATACGCCGCCGCCACCGCCACCACCACCACCACCACCACCACCTCCACCACACACACACACACACACACACACACACCAAGCATCCTGAGACCTAGGCTGGAACCTTGGTTCTGCTACTGATTCCCTGACAGTTTCATCCTCCTGAAGAGCCTTAGTTTCCCCATCCAGACGGTAGGGATGCTGCACATAGGCTATGATACGAGACAAACGTACTAGGAAGTGGTCAGTGTCCACCTCCTCTACTCTCCCCAAACCAGGGCACTCTCGGACTCAGGTCTCATGGAGCCCCATGCTGGGTTTCTGGGGAGTGACTAGAGCAGAGGCATAGCAAGAAAGCTGATGCCCAGAAGCAGTACTACCACTCCTCAAAAGGTGGGGATCAGGGGCGAAGAATCAGAGGAACTGGGGCTTGACAGAGTGTCTGTGGACACTGCCTGTCCTGCACTGGGGCTCACAGAATGATCCAGGTGAGAGTCAACCTGGAGACAAGCAAGACCAGCCACAGAGACAACTACAGTTAGAATATGGAAGAGTGCTAGATCTAGCTCTACCACTTGCTTGCTGGGTAACTTGTCAGGCCTCTGTTTTCTCTTCTGTAAAATGGAAGCTATGAAGAAAGAGATGCCAAGATTAAAGTACCACCCAAGAGTAAGAGATCATTACTCAAGGGCTATCCTCTCTGCAGGACCCTCCTCTTGGTACTGACAGCACCTGGCTGTCTGCCACTGCCAATTAGTAATTACTAACATTGCTTGCTTTCCACCCTCCTACCTGAATCAGAAGGTTCCTGGGGTCCCCCCTCTGAGGATAGGCCTATTCAGCTAACTAATTTGATGGAGGGAGGGTCAGCCCACATCCGCCAACAGGCCGTCAAACAATGGTACTCCTTACCTGAGTCAGAACTCAGCTTCCTGGGGGTGGCCAAAGGGAGCCAGGCATTCTCCCAAGCTCCTGGCTCATCTGGAACAACTATTCCCCCCAAACCTGTGGCTGTCCCACCACTACCCCACACAGACCACAAAGGCTGCTGGGAATAAACTTCAGCTTTTGAAGCTCACTCTTAGCCCCAGCGAGGTAAACTCCCATTCTCACACAGGTATGTGGCATTGTCCTATACATCCACACTGATGAGGTGGTCTCGTGGCTCTTCTATACCTGTGAAGGGCACAGGTGACACATTGAAACTTTCAGTCTTAAAGACTCTCAAGACCTGGGGCCTTTTAAAAGCAGGATCCCACAGTCACTCCTCAAGGGTTCTAAGAACTCTGTCTATGCAGAATTGCTGAAGGCCTGTCTGTTAAGCCTTGTGACACCTTTGCTGCTGTTCTCAAATCTCCATGGGCAAACCAAAGTGATAAAGAGGAGGGTATCTTCAGTGTGGCAGAAGACAGTGCTAGGACCTGGGGAGGGCACCTGGGTTCACAGTTTCAGGAATAGCCTCCTAAGGGTTGAAACTATCCAGGCAGAGAGAGATCTGCCTCAGTGGAGTATTCCCTGGGCTGGAGATGTTTAGAAGTACACAGGCAAATGTTCTGTGTCAAAAATGTGCTTTGGTCAAATAGGTATGGAAAACATTGGGTTGAACAAAGGTTACAGGTTTTGTGTTGCAAGACTTCTCAGAGGCTTTACTGTGCTAGAGAGCATTGTGTGTCTCCAAAAGAAGGATTCTATACTATGCTTTCCAAATGCATTTGACCCCAAAGACCTTCTCTCAACCCTCACAAAGCATCATTTGACTGTAAGGCCACATCTTAAAGCCACATCTGTCCCTTGAGGAAAAAAAAAGGAAAGAACATGGCTGCCCTGAGCATCTGACCTGGAGTGAGACAGCCACATGTCCCCTTGAGGAGGGATTCTGAGCATCCCTCTGAGGGGCGCAAGAGCTACTGCTCAACAAGGTGGTAACTCCACTTTTCTAGAAGAGGAGTCCCACGGTACACATGCTGCTGTGAATCTAAGTTCCAAACAAAATTTGGCAGAGAAGACCCCATGCCTCCCAGCCCCAATTCCCTCTAAGAGCTGCCTTCCTCGAGTACCTGGAGAGACAGATGGTACTCAGCCAAGAGCCTCAGGAGTCTCTCTCCAAAGACATATTGTTCTTGCTATAGATCAGGGGTTGAAACAGGGTTCACAAGGTCCAGTTTCTAGGCCCAGAGGTTTGTTTGTTTCTTTTTTTTTAAACTGCACAAAGTGCCTGTGCCTGCTTTAGCCTGGCACCTATACCACAAGCTGAGAAGCCGAGGAACCCCCACAAGCATCCAAGTCACCTCCTGCACTTGCACATGAACTCTGCCATCTCTCTCTCTCTCTCTCTCTCTCTCTCTCTCTCTCTCTCTCTCTCTCTCTCTCTGCTTCCAGGAGCAGTGTTCAACTCAGAACTCTTGGCTTATCTTCAGCTTGAGAGCTGAGGTTCCAGTGGCACAATGGGCTTCTGTGCCCCCATGTCCTCAATACCTCCCCCTTGCCCAAATCCCAGCTGCATTCATGGTGTTTTGCTATTGTGGTGGGAGCAGCCTGGGGTTGGTGCAGGAGGGGGTGGGCTCTTGGCACAGGGGCTGGCGCAGACAGGCCACGGTCAGTGGTCAGCATGCAAGTCACATCCGCAGGCACTGCCACTGGGCCTGCCAGGCCTTGCACAGAATGGCGACATGCCTGAGTCCCTGGGTCCCTTCGTAGAGTCTCCTCTGGCCCACACACAACTTGCTTCTGTTCCAAACAGCCCCTTGGTGGCATTCAGGTAAGGGTCTTTTTTTTTTCCTTGCCTTTTCAGCCAGTTGCTATTTAGGAGCCACATTAGGTCACTGGCTAAGTCCTAGATGCATGAAAGGCCTATCCCCAGGAGCACAGCTGGGGCTCTGAAAGGGTTTAAGGGGAGAAGTGGGTGGGGTGAGAAATGAGGGTGAGTGAGCCTGAAGCCAAGAGATCCTTCCAGAAGTCAGCAGGCACAGCCCTCCAACCCCTCCAAGGAAGCACAGGAGAAGTCCATTACCTCCCCTAACCCAGCCTGTCTGTAGGCACATCCTCTCCTGTTTGTACAGCTCTCAAATCCCATACACATCACCCTCAGGGAGAGCAGAGACTACATTTAACAGATGGGTAAATGGAGGCCCAGAGACAGGGGGTTTCCCCAAAGTCAGATCATGAGAGACTTTTTTCCACCATTGCTGTAGATAACCTTGATCAGCTCCTTCTACACTGGCTGCAGTAAAGGAATGTGCCTTTTCATGGAGAAACTAAGGCAAGCAAAAGTGAAGAGACAGGAAGAAGTTTCACTGAGACCCAGCCGGAATACTGGATGCTGGAAATTTCCAAGACAAAGCACGATTTTCTCCTCCCACGGGGCACTCCTGATGGCCCAAAACTCTGAGGCCCTCTTATCAGAGGCCCGCATGTTGGGAACAAGGCTTCCACAGGTTGCGGGGCTGATTAGGGACCCTCATATGACCTGTGCATCACAGTCACGCTCCTCTCTTAAGGCTTCCACAGGACCCCAATGAAACCACCCTCCATCCACATTGTAACGTCCTGTCTGTCTTCTAATCTGGGCCCCCACAAGCCAGTGACTGAATTTCCAGGGGCCCACACGGAGCTCAACAAATGTTTGGTAAGAGAACAAACAACTGAAAAGACTGTGCACTGAAGCAACACCCCACAAACTGTCCCCCCAAATCACTGGTAAAGCCAGTTCCCCGAAGAGGCAGCAAAGTCTCTTACAAGAAAGAATAATTCCCAGACAAAAACAATTCCTCTCGTGGAGAGTGTGCTTTACAGTTTACAAAGAGCTTTGGCATACAAATTCTTTCGCCTGCCACCAAAGGCTGCCTCTCCACACGCCTCTCCTTCAACTGATCTCCTAACCAGATCAACACAGGTCAACCAGTCCTTCTGCTCACCTAGTGTTGGCCCACCTCTAACGCTGAGGCCAGCATTTCATATGTCTGTGTCTCTCCAATAACAGTAGTTGAACATGGGGCCAGAAGAGGTGACCCTCTGTCTCCCCCTTCACCACCTCCACAAGCCTTTCCCCCAAATCTGTGCCTCTCCTAAAACTAACTGATGGCCCAGGTCTAGAAGGAAAATGATCCTCACGTCTGCCCTCTCCCCCACCCCTTCCCCCTGAACTTTTGCAGAGAGCTGCCAGAGGGGAGTGACTGAAGGCCACAGAAGGGTGTGTGCAGTTCACAGATGAGGCAGGAGTAAGTGGGAGTAGGGGAGGAGGAGGAGTCCTGCTGAAGGGAGAAAGCAGTGGTATCTAGGAAGGCTCTGAAGACCCCTTAAAAGGGGCTGGGAGGTCCTGGCAACCTGTGTGTTTATCTAGCTGGGGAAGATGCACTGCCCTTCCACTTTGTAACCGAATCCACCCAACTGCAGACTTTGCAAGTAGCCGGCCCGGGTTTCTGGAGAAGGCACTGGGCAGCTGGAACCTCTCTCCCTCCTAGCCCCCCTCGCTAGAGCTCAAGAGGATTTCCCTTTCATTTCCTTCCAGGCTAGGAGGGCGGGGGACAGCGCAGTCTGTGGGGTCAAACCCTCAAAACCCACTTCCTCTGCGGCTAGGCAAGGGCGAGCAGCTGGAGGATGTATCTAGGGGTCCCCTGTGCGAACAGCAGGAAAAGCCCTCTGGGCGTCACAGCTCTCGAGGGTGCCCTTCGCATCGGAAACCACCGAGGTCGGGGGAGAAAATATTTTAGGGCCCTCCAGAGGGGCACCGGGTGCAGTCTGTGCACCGTGGGTCCCGGCAAACGGTGGCCGAGAGGAGGATGGGATTGAGAGTGGGAAGGACACTTGGAAGGGGCTCCCCGTCCTGGTTGCTCCCGGGCTGTGTAGAGGGAATCGGAGCCCGGGCCCAGCCGGGCCCCCCAATCCCCTTGGAGCGGGACGCCCCGGGTCGGGAGCGGGAGGGCCCCGCCCGCGCCCGAGCGGCCCCGGGCTGGGCTCTGCCGGGAGGTGACGCGCTCCCGGCGCCCCGGGGACTTCGGGCGGCGCGTTTGGCAGAGTGGAGGGGAGCCGAGCCAAGCAGGGCAGGGCAGCCCGGGGCCGGCCGGGCCGGGGAGCGCGGGGCGCCGAGGACGGGCCCGGCGCGGCGGGCTGGGCGGGGGCGGGGGGGCGCGGGGCGCGGGCACCCACCTCTCCGCGCTGCAGCTGCAGGAAGCTGCTGAGATAGCCGGAGTGCAGCGGCGAGCCCAGCGGCTCCGCGCGGCCCTTGCCGAAGGCGAGCTCGGGCGGCGCGGCGCCCGCGGCGGGCTCGGGCCGGAAGGCGTCGAAGGCGCTCGCCTGGTGCGTGTCCTGCAGCGACAGGTAGACCCAGTTGAGGAGCTGGGCCGGCTGGTACACCGAGGCGGCGCTCGTGTCGATGGCCGACAGCAGGCTCATCCTGCGGCGGCGGTGCGGGCCCCCCCGCGGCGGAGGGGCGGGCACCGGGGAGCTGCGCCCCCGCCCGCGGCCCGCGCCCCCGCAGTCGCCCGCGCCCCGCGCCCCGCGCCCCGCCGCCGCCGCCGCCGCCGCCGCCCCCGACTGCAGCCGCCGCGCGCGCGGCCGGAGGAAGGGGCCGCGAAAGTTGGGCAGGAAACTTTCGGGGCCGCCCCCTTCGCTCCGCCCCGCCCCGCCCGCGACCCGCTAGCCGCCTCGGCGCCCGCCCCTGCGGCCGCCGCTCCCGGGGCGGGGCCCGCGGAGGCCGCGCCCCCTCTGCACCGTCCTTGCCCCCCATTGGCTGCCTCGTTGAATATGAAGTCGCGGGGGCGGGGCTAGAGGGGCATCGGGGGCGGCCACCGAGGGTGGCCCCGCCCCGCCCCAGCCCTGCGCGCGGAGCCTGCGAGGGGCCGGTGCCGCCCGGCCTGGCCGAGCGCGTCCACGTCGGCTCCCCGTTCTCTCGTTCCTTCCGACTCCTCTCCAGTCATTTCCTCTCCACTCGTTTTTCCCCCCGACTTTCCCACTTTTCCCATGCCCTGTCTCCTCTCCCAGACTCCTATCTCCCTGTCCCTCGCCTTCCTCCTTGGCGCGCGCGCTCCCTCTCCCTCTCTCTCCCTCTCTCTCTCTCTCTCGCTCTCTCCCCCCCCTCTCGCTCGCTCGTCCTTTTCATTTCCGTCTCGTCTGATATGTCTCTGTCCCTCTCCCCACCCGGATCCAGACACCACACACGCGCACACACTCCTCCCTCCCTTCACTGTCACCCTTGGACCCTCCCCTTCCCACTTAATTCCTTCCATCTGCAGAATCGCTTTGCGGGCCGGCTCTGCCGAGGGGGGCCCGGGTTCCTGCCCCAGGAAGAACTCCCCGCCCCTCTCCCTCTCCTTCCCCCTCCCTTTTTCTCTCCCCTATTTCTGCTCTGGGCCAGCCTTGCTTCTCGCCCCTTTCCTCTCCGCGGGCCCCGGGGTGCCTCTGCGAGTCACCAAGACCTCAAAGGGGACCAGGGGAGCTCTGGAAGACGACTATCAGCCCACCACCGCCCCCGCCCCAGGACGACCCAGCTAGTTCAAATATGCCTGGAGTGAGCTTCGCCCCGCCCCCTACTGGCTCACCCCCAAATCCCTGTGCCCTTTCACTCTCCAGTAGTCATCCAGTGCTTGTGCTGCGTCCACGCCAGAGACCTAGCCACAAAGCTCCTTGAGGGGACCGACTCACCTCTCCCACCACAAACCTGGCTTTGGAGCCATTCCACCCACCCTCAAGGGCCAACCCTGCTGCCTTCTAGCTGAGTAACCTCAGCATGGCACCTATCCTCTAAGAATGAACCTATAAAATGGGGACAGTCACCGTTCTACATCTGGGGATGTTTATGAGTTTACCAGTTTGAGCCTGATAATCAGAAGATATTCCATAAAGATCAGTTCTCCTCCATTCCCATCCAGGAGGACTTCTCCCACCACCTGTATCTACTCACATTTGTGGGTTCTAGGATCTGAAAGGACTTCCGTGATGACCAAAGACACCCTTTCCCACCATATCACCCACCAAAAACAGCTTAGATTTTTTTCCCTGTCTTATTTGATTGTTTTCGAAGATTTTGCCTATCAAACAATTTGTCATTATTTACACAAATGATAGCACATATACCAATCATATCTTAGTATATTTATTCATCGTACACATCTGTATGGTGCCCTTTATATTTTAAAAGTGTTAAACCCATTTGTTTAAAGAGAAGTTAAGCATTTGTTAGGAATAAATGTATAACCATTTTACTCTTGAAAATATGTGGGGTCATCTCTGGAATTCTGCTATTTTTGAGGTTCCAAGGTGTGGTGGGGGCAGAGTGATGGTGGATGGGATGTGGAACCACTGATATAGACTTTCCCCTAGATTTTAGAGGGAAACTGTTCAGAGAAGGGACATCTAATTGCGCAAGCAGGCCGTTGAGGAGCCCAGAGGAAACCCTGATGTAGAAAAACCTAGAGGCATCATCTCCAGCCCAGAGCTCTCTGTCTCTGGCCCCCACTCTTCTGTGTGAGGATAGTCTTGTTGAGTTAAAGTGCTGGCATTTTTTGCCAGTATGGGTTGCAAATTTAAATCACTTTAGGGGTCAGGCAGGTACCACTAGGTATAAAGTAAATAGATAGTGATGAAGCCTGTGGAGAACTAAAGTGCTAGCACACCAAACCCTTCTGTCATTTTTTTCAGCCTAAGACCATGATTCTGACACTTGCTTAGAGAGAGATGTGGTCTGGGTTCCCTGTCTTTTAGAGTGATTTGATGCTGTCAAGTTTGCTTGTCATACCTCGTGACTACACTGATGGCTTCTGCCCCTTTCACAACCCCCCACCCACCCTATTCCCTACTCAGGGTCTGGTGCATATGTGAATAGATGATCCAAACTGTTTGCTAGGTTGATGGTTGGAAGCAAGGATAGAAGGATGGCTAGATTATATTCTCCTTTGAAGCTTGAATGGCTCCTTTGGTTTTGTATTTTTATTCCTCCCCTTGCCCACAGCACACCTGCTCAACACATGGGCTCTGTACCCAGTGGGCAATCAATAAATTTAAGCAACTGACAGGCAGTTTGCTTGGATAGCAGCTGACTGACCTGAGGTCAGCTCCTTAGTTGGCCTTTCAGGATTCCCTGAGACAGTACATCCTTTGGGATGGGGGTGGTAGTGATGGATTAGGGTGACCCGATGGGGCATCAGAGGCTCAATCAACTGGGCTAGGCCCAAACCCTATACTCCCCTATTCCCACCCCCCAATATACATATATTGAGAAGCCTTGCATTTAAAATGTTAGAGAGATTCTAGCTTGAGCCTTCACTTTACAGAGGAGGAGGCACCATGGACAGAGAAGGAAAAGGACTTGCCTAGGGTCATCCAAGAAGCCTGATAGCTAAGCTGCTTGCTCTTATAGTCAGGAGTCTATAAGGGAGGGACTGGAGTGGTCAGGCTGTCCCTATGGTTTTACCATTGGAGCACTGCACAAAGATATCCTACATCCCTACATCCTAGTTCTCCCCTCGCTAGTCCTAGTCTGGCAGTCTGTTGTGAGCAGCTCTGGCCCCATACATTGTCCTCAGAAATGCAAGTAGGAGGGAAGTCCCAGGTGAAGCTTAAGTCCCCGTCCCCTTCCCTTTCTGGTGACTCCGTCCACTCTATGGTCTTTAGACTAGGACAATGGGGAGCAGAAAAGGTTTGTAGAAAAGAAATCTGGCTGAGTGGCTTTGGGCAAGTCTCCCTCTCTGTACACCTCAGTTTTCTCAATTAGTGACTACCAGAGTCAGGTAAGGATGTGAACAGGAAGGTGCATTCCTAGCTGTGAATAAGCAGTCATATGGCAAGGAAGTGTAATTTTAACAATAACAGTAGCATCCAATTTATCTGGAGTGGTATTTAGGAATAGGATGCATGAAGGGAAGTGTTTGAAGTGTTTGGCCCTAAAGTTGCCCAGGCAACAGGTCTGATAGGTGTCTGGCGATGTTTCAGACCAAGAGCTCTGAGCTCAGAGAAGCAGGAGAGACTTGGGTAAGGAGAGCAAGGAGAGGTTTTCATGGGGGAATCAGACTTTAATTTGGCTAGAAAGGCAAGAAGAAATGAGGAGAGGAAAAAGAGGGGCTTTCACAATCCAATGCAAATTGATGCTGATTATTTCTCTAAAAAACATCTCCTAGTGACTTATAATGCAGAGGAATTCCTAACCCTCTTGAACTTCCCTGCACTCGGTGCCTCAGGAATAAACAGCAAAGGACACACTGGGGAGGCTGCGGTTCTCTCCTCTGGGCCAGGGCTGGGCATTGGGTTCCTGTGGGCTGTGTGTTGACACAGAAGGTGTCAGTTTACAGCAGTGATAGCAAAATGGCAAACACTTTCCTTACATGCACTACTGCCCATCCCCCACCAAGGACTGAGTGCAGAGCTCCTTCTCAGACGTGACTTTAGATTCCTTCTTAGCACAGCACTCTATCTCTACTAAGGGTGGAATTGACCCAGATGAAAACGATTTGCCATCCCTGACTTATAAGTACCTTCCCAGGGCACTCTAACTTATGTGGTAACTTCTGTGCGTGTGCACACACACACGATTCCTTCTTTTCCCATGGATGCAGCCACTTGTATAATTGGCTGGATGCTAGCTAGAGTTCAGCACCACTAACCCCAGATATCTTTGTGCAGTGCTCCGATGGTAAAATCATAGGGACAGCCTGACCACTCCAGTCCCTCCTTCATGGACTCCTGACTATAAGAGAATCACAAAAGGTGGTGACATCCATGAACCCAGCCAGCTACTCCATACAGGTTCTGAGTTATGAAAAGTGCTTGAGCCTTTGGAGACTGTCCCCTTCCTGGCTGTGTGACATGGCAAGTTGAGTACTCTGCTGGACAGTGTCCTCATGTGTAAAATCTTCTTGCTGTTGCTTGAATCCCAGGACACAGGAAGGCACTGGACACTCGAATGACCTCAGTTCTGGAAGGCCCTCAGTGGGTACTTGCTTGGTTTCAAGGCTGGACAAACCAGCTAACATAAAACCTTTAAATTTGACAATAAAATATCCACCTACGAGGTCCATGCCTAGCAAATCCCCAGGCTCCTCCGACCAAAGATAATCACCATACGTAATCTTTCCCTCGCTTTCCTATTTATAGTTTTTTCTTAGATGTACATGTATTCTAAAAGTATATATCATTGATTTGTTGTTCAACTTTATTAAAAGAGTTATCGTGCTGTTTGACATCTGTGTGACTTGATTATTTCACTTAACACAGTACTACTGATAAATTTTAATTATATTGAGGCATGCCACTACAATTCGTTCATGTAGATAGCTGTGTTCTATTCCATTGTGACTGTAGCACAGTTTATTCAGCCACTCTCCTTCTGATGGTTCTGCAGCAGTGAAACTATGACTCTTCCTCACATACATTTGCAAGAGTATCTCTTGAGTATATGCATTTGCTGCATTGTAGGATACATAATTATTCACTTTTACAAGATACACCTAAGTATTTTCTAGCAGAAGAGGTCTTGTGGGTCCACACCCTCCCTAACACTTGATTTCAGGCTTTTGCATTTTATCCAATGTGTGTGCAGTTACTTCTCTTGACACTATGGCAGGTTCCCTGACCTTCCTGGACCTCAGTTTTCAAATCTGCTAAAGGTAGGTGATATGTTCAGCACCTACATAGCTCTTGAAGTGAAGGCGACATGGCGAATGGGTAGTGTCCATGCAGGACACCTGAAGCCAAGAGGCCAGAAGGCTGGCCTTGTTTCTGCTGTGGTCTTCACGCTTAGAGACAGGCAGCCACTCCCTCAAAAGTTTCCAGGGCCTGGAACATTAGGCCATTTCAGAGAAGGAGAAGCTGAGACTCAGAGCTGTGTAATCAGCATGCTGGAAGATGGAAAGCAGAAGCAGGAAGAACATGAAATTTCAGGTCTGGGAAAGGATTCCAGGCCCACCCAAATTGGCCAGCGCATCACAGACTCACACTTGGGGGGTTTTCCTGTTGGCTCATGAAGTAAAATTAAGTCAGGGATATTGTTTTCCCTTGCCGCTGCCATTGATAAGATAGAAAAACAGCCCCCGTGATTACGCGGATGCCGCCAGCCCTTCCTGCCGCTTGCCTACCAGGATGGAGCATTCACTACTGTGCCCCTTCCTTTCAGTCACAGTAAGTAATTCAGGCCAAGATGACTTGTGGGGCCAAAGAGCTGGGGTGGGCTCGGTTCTCACATTCAGTGTCCTTCTAACCATAGACCTTCAGCCCGTCAGAGCCCAAAAAGCTCCCAGGTAGTGGTATGCTGGACTCTTAAGAGCCAGTTGTTAAATTATTAAGGATTTTGTCAGCCAGTTGTTAAACACAGCCATCATTAAAAATTAAATTATTTAAGGTTGCGATTAAACAAAGTATATTAAAAACAAAGATAATAAATATTCAAAATTAATCATTCCCCAATAATTTGATGATCTTTTGCTATCTATGCTCTTGAGGTGACTTACATGTTGTATTTTCATGGTGGAAAGGCTATATATACAGTGGTGTGCTGCTGTGTATCTCTTCTAAGCTGTGTTTGTCACATGAGTACAAACTTGAAACTGGTGGGAGTATTTATACCGTGGAAATCAGTGAATGCTACAAATTAAAAAAAATTTTTTTTTTGAAGAGCTGGTTTTTAAGAATTAATCAGGACACCACTGATCCTGGGCGCTTTCCCTAAGATCCTCCTCTAAAGACTCTATGGTGGTGGTGGAGCGGGGTTGTTGAGATCTGCCCAAAGCCACACAGTCACAGTACCAAGATAGGACTTCACCAAAACACACATTTCACTTGTCCCATGTGTCTATATCACATACATTCTAGATGCATGGCACACTGTCTCAGCCTATTTTTCCTAATTTTAAAAGCATTTTCTTTTACGATGGCTGTGTATTATCATTGTCAAAAATTTAAACCACCTGCAGTCCCACCAGCCGATGATAACCAGTGCTAGCTTTGTTATGGACACCATTCTAGTCTTTTATCTGTGCATCTATACATACATAATTTTTATCACAGAAGCAGATCAAAAATTGAATGTGCTGCTTATGATCTGAATTCTGCTTCTGTTTTTCAACTCTGCAATATAAGGTGGCCATCTTTCCAAGTAAAGATTCATTCTTCTCCAGAGATGGAGTACTTCTTTCCTTGGCGGAGCTGTATTTTGCAGTCAGGCAGTACTGGTTTAAATCTCAGCTCATACACATATTTGCTGTGTGACTAAGGACAAGGAAGGTAATTTCTCTGTACCTTTTCTGTAAAATGAAGATAATAACAGCACCTATTTCATATTATTATCCTGAAAATTAAATGGACATGTGTAATGCTCTTCACAGTGCCTGGCGCAAAGTAAGCCCTGAGTCGATATTAACTAAGTTTTTTGTTTTGCATTAGCATTTCACTATAGGGTTGCTTTCTACCTTTTGTGTATTTTCTCTGGAGCTGACTCTAAGCTCTGATCAGGAACAATTAAGGGAAGTGAAATTGCACTGAAACTGATGTGGCCCAAGCAGAACCTTTGGTTACCTATCATCTGCCAGGGTAACGCACACCTGTAATCAAGACTGCTGTCCCCCAGCTACTCTGCCCACACGCTTCCGTCCTCATCTTCAGCATCTCGGTCCAATCCTCTATCTGCCTGTCCTTCGATTTCTATAACATCTTCCTCACTGCTCTTCCTGCTGCTTCTCTTGCCTTTCTCCACTTTCCCACAATATATTTTACCCCCAGGGCCAGAGTATTATTCTAAAATCAGTACAACCTATAGACTACAATCAATGAGCGGGTTGTGAAATCAATTTAATGGGTCATGACCTGATTTCTGTTTTATTGTAATAGGAGAATTAAAACTATCAGAATACAATGCACAAGGTATCTATTGGTTTGTGATACCTTTTTTTTTCATTTATAAAAAAAACACACTTATATACATACCTGGTATATTTGGTCATGACATAACATGTATTTCCTTTTCTTTTTTTCCTTTTGCAATCAGAAAATTTAATATAAGATCTACTCTCTTAACAAATTTTTAAGTATACAATACAATATTGTTTACTATAGGCACATTGCTGTACAGTGGATCTCTAGGACTCAGGCATCTTGTATTTCTGAAACTTTGTACCCTTTAACTTATATCTCCCCATTTCCCCCTCCTCCCAGCCCTGGCAACCATTTCACTCTCTGCTTCTATGAGTTCTACTATTAGATTTAAGTAATATCTTGTAGTATTTGTCCTTCTGAGCCTGGCTTATTTCATTTAACATAGTGTCCTCAACATGTATTTCTTAAGCCACCGATTTAAACCATCTATCAGACGCTACTATGCACTGCTCAAAACCCTACAATAGTTTCCCCCACACTCTAAAAAAGCTAGTCCTTACCCTGACCTGTGCATCAGCTCTTCAGAGCCAACCCTTCTCTCTTACTTTCCCCACTTTCTTTCTAGTCACTGGCTTTCTTTCTGTTCTTCTAATACCCTCAGCTTGTTTGCCTTGAGGGTCTCTGTGCAGGCCTTCTGCACCACCTGGACCACTCAGCCTTAAACATTTGTCTGGCTGCACAGATCCTTTTCTGCTCAATTATTTATCGTCTGTTTTGCTCCACTCCGCCCAAACACACCCCAGGATGTAGGTCCCCTGAAGGTAGAGACCTTGCCCAGTGCACAGCAAGTTGCCTGGCACACACTTCATGCTGGTGAATGAAGGCACTGACCCCAGCACCTGGGTCAGCACTTATTGTCTCTTGACAACTGGAAACTATCTTGACTATCTCTCCTCTGAAGAACCCACACTGTGAATCACACTATTCAGCTCACCCTGAACTTTATAGTAGAGGAAAGTGAGGCCCAGAGAGATATGAGATGTCATAAGGTCACTGAGGAAGTGAGCAGAGTCAGGAGTATAGCCCTGGCCATCTGAAGCTGCTGTCCCTTGCTGCCCTTGTGCTCCCCAGTTGTTAGCTAAAGGCTTTGTCCCTGAGCTGACCTCAGGCCCTGGGAGAGTTCAAACTCTCCTGAATATCAGAGCGTTTGGCACCTTTATTCCTTTTTAATTTTGCTATTTTATTTTGCTTAATTATATTTTATTTTCCCCATATTTTATTTTATTTTCTTAGTTTATAATAACAGTTCACAGCTTCTGTGTTCTGGCAAAGGCTAATGATTTACTAGCGGATCCTGAGCTTCTGTCATTTTTCTCCTCCCTGCCTCTCCCTCCCTCCCCATGTTGGCTCTCTCAGGCTGATTCCCCTCCCTTTGTACCCTACCTGCCCCCTTAAGGGGAGGAAGGCACCACGCCCCCCAGGCTCTGTTTTATGGTTTGCCATGGCTCCTGCATGAGCTGGTGCCTTCCCTAAGAACCCCTTCTTTGTGAGTTCAACTCCAAAACCTCCCCAAACCTCAGCGGTCTCACCCATGCTCTGGGCATAGGAATCTATGCTGTGCCTACTGCCCAGAGCTGGAGGGTCCAATTAAAATTACAGATATGAACACTCTTTGAAGGCTCTAAGACTCTATCTGATCATGAGCCAGTGTGTAGAAAGCCATTTATACTCAGCACATTGGCCCTCCTGTCTATAGTCTGACCCTGTCAGTTTGGAGTCCTTTCCCCATGCTGACCACTCTCCTCCAGCTGACACTCTTCTCTCAGCCATACTCAGATCTGGCCCTGCCCTCCCAGCCTCCTGGGCCACTAACAGGGGTTTCTGATTCATACAGCCACTCTGGCCTACTCCCTTCTGGATTGCTAGATTTAGCAAAACAAAACAATAAAATAAACAAAAACAAGGTTGCTCAGATAAATTTGAATTTCAGATAAATGATTTTTTTTGTATTAATATGTCTTGTGCAAATTTGGGACATACTTATACTAAAAAACTATTTATTATTTATCTAAAATTAAGATTTAACTGGGCCCCCCCTATATCTTATCTGGCAACCCTACTTCAGGGTTTCTTTGGTTTGCCTTGGGTCAATCATCAAAATCACATTCAGCCTTGGTTTTTACTTTCTTAAAAAGGGAAGCACAGTAGATAACTCTCAAGAAAGTTATGAAGCTGGAAAAAAAATGCTTAAGGAAGTCCAAAAATTTCTGACTGGTGTATGAGGTTGAGAAAATCTCATTGTCTAGCTTAACAACCCCACCAGGTCTGGAGGTGGAGTCTGTGTTCTCCATCTTCCCCAACAGAATTTCCTACCTGGGCTTCCCATGTGATGAGATTCTTGGCCATGCTACCTTTCCCCACTCTATGCTCAACTACCTGTATGCCCCATTGGGTCCTGATGCCATCACACCAGGGCATCATCTTCTGTTTCTTAATCCTGAGGCCTGCCATCAGCCCAAGTAGCAAAGCATTAGCATGACTACATTTTTCAGTCAGCTCAGGGAAGCCCAGGCTCATGCTTGTTATTTTTGTGTGGATTGTAAATTAATGACACCTCTTTTCACTTCCAAAAGTGGACAAGAAATATTATATGGTCTATCACCACCCCGCCCTCTCAGTTCCTTGGGACCATCATCAGGGACCTCATCTCCAGTGACCATCACTTCCACAGTACTCTAGTCCTCACACTCCAAACCACCCATCTTCAAACACTGAAAATGCAAACATCTCTCTTTGACCGTCATTCCTCTCCTTCCAGCTGCATCACTCACCTTTCTTTTACTCTTATTTTTTCTTCTTTCCTCATACACTTTATATGTCTTGGTATACCTTGTCAATCATTCTTATCAGCATTCCACTGGTCCCATTGTCCTGACATCTCACCTGCCTGGAAAATTTCCAGTGTAGATTTAGCCATCATCAGCCTTTCCTGGACTGCTCTGAACTGTCAAGGCATGCTGGACAACCTCACACGATCACATAGTCTGAGGCCATTAAATTCTTGGTTGAGGAAATGGCGTGACTGAATAGGTGCGTCTGACAGGACGCCTTGGCTACAATGTGGAACAAAGACTGGAGCGGAGGGCCTACCAAACAGAGACCAGAGAGGAGTTATTTATTCACCAAAACTTTACTTTATGCAGACTCTGTGCTAGGTACTGGAGATAAAACAGTTGACAAAACATACAAAAGTCTTTGCTCTCAGCAAGCTTACATTTTAGTGGAAGAATTCAGACAGTAGACATCTGTATTAGCCTAGGTTCTCCAGAGAAACAGGACCTATAGGAACTATATATCTCTATATCTATCTCCATATCTATATCTATATCTATATCTATATCTATATCTATATTTATATCTATATCAGTATCTAGATTTATATCTATCTATCTATCTACCTATCTATCTACATCTACATCTATATTTATCTATATCTATATCCAGTCTAGGTCTGAATCTGAAGTCAGGAGAAGACCAATTTCTGAGCTCAAAGACTATCAAGTTGAGAAAGAAAAATATTTCTTATTCAGCCCTCAAAGAACTGTATGAAGCTCATCCACATCACAGAGGGTAATCTGCTTTACTTGGTCTACCAAGTTAAATGTTAATCTCATCCAGAAATACCCTCACAGATATACTCAGAATATTATTTAACCAAATACCTGGGCACCTAGTCAAAATGACACCCAAAATTAACCATCACAACACATAAATAAAAAAATAAGTAACATATTAGAAAATATAAGTGCTGAGGAGAAAAATAAATAAGAAAGGAGGATAAGAAATACCAAGTTGATGTTTTAGATAAGGCAGTCAGGGTAGGCTTCTCTAAAATGAGGGAATAAAACCTTGGGGATATCAGGAGGAAGAACACTCCAGGGAGAGAAAATAGCAAGTTCAAAGGCTTTGAGGTGGGAGTAGGCTAACCATGCTTAAAGGACATGGAGCTGGACCCAAGAGAGCAAGAGGGAAAGTAGAAGCAGTTAAGGTTTAGAGAGGAAATGTGGTTCCACACAGAGCCTTTTGGGTCATTGTGGAGTGAGGCTTTTATGGGTGTGATGTAGAGGGGCACTGGAGGGTTCTGAGTGGAGTGACGTGATCTGACTTCCACTTAGAAGCAAGAGAGGATAGAAGCATAGACACTGGCTGGAAACCACTGTGGTAATCCAGGCAAGAGATGATGGAGGCTGGGGCAGCTCGTTAGCTGGCAAGGTGGTGGGAAGTAGTCGGATGCTGGATATATTCTGAAAGTAGAGCTGACAAAATTCCTGAAAGATTTCCTATGGCATATGAGAGATAATATCAAGTGTTTTTTTACTTAAGTAACTTGGAAAAGAGAGTTGCCATTAACTGATAGCAGGGAGACAAACTGCAGGAGGGCAGGTCTGTGGGAAAGATTAGGAGCTCAGGTTGGAATATGGTTCGTTTGAGATGTTTGTTTGACATTCTAATGTAAATATCAAATAGGCAGTTAGAGATACAAATTCAAGAGAGGTCTGGATAAGGGTGAGGAATCATCAACATAGAGATGGTATTGAAATCCACAGGACAGGAGATCACCCATTGAGTAAATATAGGTAGAAAATAGAAGTTAAGAAATAACTTCAGGGAACACCAATATCTAGAAATTATCAAGATGAGAGTGAACCAGCAAGGGAGACTGAGAGGAAGCAGCCTGAGGGTTAAGAGAGAAATCAGGCAAAGCAAGTGTCCTAGAGATGAAGTGAAGGTATCTGAAGACAGGAAGAGGTCCACTATGTCAAATGCAGCCAGTGGGGAAGGGAAGATGAACACTGGGAATTGGACTCAGCATGGTGGCAGGCACAGGAGGACTTGATGAGAGCAGTTTGGGGGTGGGAGGGAGGTAAAAGTCTGTGGAAGTTGGTGTAAGAAAGATGCTGGGAAGACATGGAGAGGAACTGTGAGATATCGCAGTGTCCCAGAAAACAGAAGGAGTCTGACACTGCACATGGGCCATGGGACAGAGAGGAAAGGATACAACTGAGAAATGTCAAGGAGGGTTTGGTGACTGAGTTGATATGGGGAATTTGGAAGAGCCAAGCTCTAGGGCAACACCCAGATTTCTGGCTCAGGTCACTGGCTGGATGGTCAGGTCTTCCTGAGACTGCAAACATGGGAAGGAAGAGAAGCAGGTTTTCAGGAATAGATGAGGAGTTTAGCATGGGTGTGCTGAGTTGGGATGCCCGGAGACTCCGGGTGGACAGGCCTGGGAATGATTGGATATTCTTGCCTTCAGGAGGAAGATCTGGGTTGAGGTGCCAATTTAGGTGATTAATGAAGAGATTAAGCAAGACCAGGGCTGAAAACTGGCTCTGTACAAAAGGATTACAGCATCTTCCATTTATCAAGCCCATTCTCTCAGACCTTAGAGACTTATTTGCCTCACCTTGTTTGCTCTTACAGCCACCCTGTGACATCAATAACATCTTTTTCCCACATTCTTTATGGGAGAGACATTTGAAGGTATTAAGTGACTTATCCAAATCACACTTGGATTAAGTGGTAATTTACCATAAAAACTGTACTGACACCAAAGCCCAGGCTCTTTCCAAGGCTTTGAGTTTAGTAGGGACATTGGACTCTCCCTCCAAATACTAGCCCAAAACCCCACAGCATGCCAGGTCCACTGGTGAGGTCCTGGATGAAAGCTCTGTGGTGGCACAGGCACACAGTAGGAGCTCTCTAACTGATGCTGGATCAGAATGTGTTAGCGAGTTATGCCAAAGTCCGTGAGTGTAAGTCAGCCTGGAATCCGAAGCTGGTCAGTCGTAGTCCCCGTTCTCTGGCAGAAGGTGTGCCTGATTTAGGGCAGGCTTGCCCTGGCAGAGCCGAGAAAGATTCCCAGAGACAAGCTTCCCACAGAGGAAGTCAGCTAACCAAAAAGAGCTGCAGTTTGTAGAAATTGTTTCTGGAGACCAGGAGCTGAGCAGCCACCTTCCTCAGTTTCCTGCATCTGCCTGTCTTGCCCATGTTACTACCCTTAGCCAGAGCTGACAGTGCTGGAGCCTTGATCTTGCCCAGGCAGCAGTTTTCTCTCTTGGAGTGAAAGAGGTAGTGTCAATTCCCAGTGACTTTCATTGTCCCAACACAAACCACTGCCCCTGGCGTGGTGGAAAGTCAGCCTCAGTGGAAATTCTTGCTGCTGGTGAGCAAATTTCAAGCAGACCAGCTACTCCTAATCACCTCTATTGTGTCCAAGAGTCTCCCCTTCCTCTGGGGCATTTGCATCAAAGTCCCCTTTAGAACCTGTGAAGGGGAAATGAATTTGTTCTATGATATGAGGTTAGACCCAAAGGAGAAGTTACTGATCCTTGGGTCATTATTACAACCATCATTAAAGCTTTAATTAATTACACAATGTAGACTTGTTTTACAGAACTGATCATTATGCCCTGGGCATTTATAATCTGAGACAGATTTGTGTAAGATGCAAGTAACAGAAAAGACATTTGCAAACATCAGGAAAAATTTAGAGCTCCACAGATGGAAGGGGTTTGAATTTAAGGTAAAAGACTCTGAATGTATCTCAGATCTGCCACCAAAAGCATAAGTAACAAAAGAAAAAAAAATAAATTGGACTTCATCAAATTTAATTTTTTTTTGTGCTTCAAAGGGCACTATCAAGAAAGTGAAAGGGAAATGAACAGAATGGGAGAAAATATTTGCAAATCATATATCTGTTAAGGAATTTGTATTCAGAACCTGTAAAAAACTATTACAAATAGACAACCCATTTTTGAAAATGAACAAAGGATCTGGATAGATATTTCTCCAAAGAAGGCATACAAATAAATGGCCAATAAGCACATAAGAAGATACTCAACATCATTATCATTAAGGAAATGCAAATGAAAGGCATAATGAGATACTACTTCACAATCACTGGGATGGTATTTTTTTGAAAGAAAGAAAGAAAGAAGGAAAGAAAGAAAGAAAGAAAGAAAAAGAAAGAAAGAAAGAAAGAAAGAAAGAAAGAAAGAAAGAAAGAAAGAAGGAAAGAAAGAAAAGAAGGAAGGAAGGAAGGAAGGAAGGAAGGAAGGAAGGAAGGAAGGAAGGAAAGGAAAGAGAAAGAAAGAAAGAAAGGAAGGAAGGAAGAAAGGAAGGAAAGAAGGAAGGAAGGAAGGAAGGAAGGAAGGAAAGAGAAAGAAAGAAAGAAAGAAAGAAAGAAAGAAAGAAAGAAAGAAAGAAAGAAAGAAAAGAAAGAAAGAAAGAAAGAAAGAAAGAAAGAAAGAAAGAAAGAAAGAAAGAAAGAAAGAAAGAAAGAAAGAAAGAAAGGAAAGAAAACAAGTGTTGGTGGAGGATGGGGAGAAATTGGTGATGGAAATGTAAAATGTAACAGATTTGTAACAGGTCCTCAAAATGTAACAGGTTCCTCAAAGAGTTTAACAGAATTACCATTGACCCAGCACTTCCACTCCTAGAATACCGAAAAGAGTTAAAAATAGGTACTCAAACAAACATTTGTACACACATGTTCAAAGCAAACAACCCAAATGTCCACCAGCTGAAACATGGATAAACAAAATGTAAATATCATTCAGTCATAAAAAGGAATGAAGTAATGACACATGCTACAACACAAACCTTGAAAACATTCTGCTAATTGAAAAAAATCATACACCTAAGACCACATTTTGTATGATTCCATTTATATGATTCCATTTACCAAAATAGGTAAATCTATATATACAGAAAAAGCAGTTTAGGAGTTTCCAGGAGCTGGGGAGAGCAGGAGGAAAAATGGAGAATGGTTGCTAATGTGTGGGGAGTTTCTTTCCGTGGTGATGAAAATGCTCTAGAATTAGTGATAATTATTGCACAACTCTGTGACTACATTAAAAAAACACTAAATCCTACACTTTAAAAGAATGAATTTATGCATGTAAGTTACAGTAGAACGCTGTTATCTATGAGAGATATGTTCCAAGACCCCCAGTGGCTGCCTGAAATCATGGATAGTGCCAAACCCTATATACACTATGTTTTTTTTTTCTATCTATACAAACACTTTATGGCTTTTCTTTGTCATCACCACTCTTACACCTTGGAGACATTATTAAGTAAAATAAGAGTAACTTGAACACAAGTACTTAAATACTGTGACAGTCGATTTGATAACTGAGATGGATAAGTGACAAACAGGCAGGTTGCAAATACAGTGTGGAAACGCTGGACAAAAGGATGATTCATGTCCCGACAAGACAGAGCTGGATGGCATGAGATTTCACCATGCTCTTCAGAATAGCATGCAATTTAAAACCTATGGACTGTTTATTTCTAGAATTTTCCATTTAATATGTTTAGACCTTTCTGACTGAGGGTAACTAAAACTGTGGCAAACAAAACCACAGATAAGGAGAGACTACTGTATATCCCAATTATAAAAAAAAAAAGTTGGGTGCAAATTCCCAGGTCACGTAGGGACCCATTCTCTAGTGCCCACTATGAGTGAGCACAGACTCTTGTTTATTGCCTCCATCTTGAGCTGTGTTGAGGAAAAACAAAGGGGGTGTGCATGGAAAAGGAGCCTTCTCAAAGTAGCTTGAGCAAAAGGGAAGATTTGTCAAATGGATGCAGAAATAGTTTATGATGCCTGAGACCAGGCAGTACAGGACTAGAGGAGTAAAAGCAGAAAAGGAAAGCCGTCAGGAACCAAGGCAGCCTCTTTCCTGTGTCTGCTCTGAGTTCCATCTCTACTTATGTAAGAATTCACATGACTGCCCCCAAAGGCGCTGTCTGTTTACCTCAAGTGCTCAGCACTGGCTCATCTCTGACCCTGGCAGTTCTAGGAGACACTAACTGATCAGACCAATCCTGCTTCTGCGTAGATTTCCTCTGGGTCAAATGTCTACCCGTAGTCTGTCCAGTCAGCTGGATCTAAGAACAGACAGGGCCAAATGAGCCATTCTTTTTATATTCTAAGAATGGTTTGCACCAGTAAGCGGTGGGACAGACAGGGCTGAAGAAAACCTGACCCAGGTATTCAAACATGCTGTATCTTTTATCTTCACTTCTGTGTGTTAGCCCTGTTCCCTCGCTGCAGGCTGGTGTTTTCCATGCGGCTGCCAGCAGTTGCAGATTTACACAGCTTGGAGAGGCAAGGATTCTTCCATTTCTAACATGAAGAATCTCAGAGAACTTTGTTTAGCCTAGCTTGGGTCCTGGAGAAAGTCACGAAGTCAACGAAGATCCAGGAAATGTGTAAACTCCAGCAATGTGCTCTCTCTACAGACATGTGAATGGGCTAGGGACAGTTCCCAAGAACAAGGAGGGAAGACAGAACTACTGATGTCTTCTACAGGGTCTATAAAAGTTGGAGGTTGGGGAGAAGGTAGGACACTACTCTATCTGATAAATATGTATGGGCATCTTGGAGAAATGCAGTTCAAAAATGTTTCCATGACAGAAAAGTTACCATCTGGTGCCTTCAAAGGATGCTGTTACCTGTAAAGGACTGGAATACACTCACCTGTTAAGAACCCAGCATATGCTTGGTACTTTTACATTCTCAGAGCACCTTTGCAAATAAGCTCCTTTCTGTTTTTCACATAAAGGAAAACGAGGCTTTGAGAGGCAAAGTCACCCAACCCAGTGGAGCAAGATTCATTGGAGAACTTCTGACTCTAGTTCTGACTCCTTCTATTGTCGTGTACACCTCAAACTTTGCAGACCACTGAGTTATGGGACTGGGGGAAGGGGCCTTGGCTGGGCCTGGGTGTGAGGTCTAGATGTGTGTGGTCAGATGTGTGTGGTCAGATGGGAGAAGCCTAGATCTCAGGAACTATAGCCACAGAGCAAGTGGCCATCGCCAGACACTTCAGAGCTCCTGTGGTTACTGCTGGGGAGGGCGGTAGACAGAGTGTATGTCTGGGAGGTCATATCCTCCAAGTAAACACACCCAGGGAACTGGGGCTCCTCCCTGTGACTGAGGCCATTTGTTTCCAAGCAGTAAACTGTGGCTGACATGGAGACTGGCCAAGGCTTCCAGGAAGAAGCTCATTTGACGTTTCACCAGCTCCAAGGTGCCTGTCCCGAGGGCCTCCTCCAGACCCCCGCTCTGGATGTTGGAGCCCTTCTGTGACCACCATCTCTAAGGAGACAGGCCTGAGATGGGTCAGTTTGTTCCAGGGAAGTCTTAGGGGAAATGCAATCACTGTTTACATGTCCCTGTAGATCTGAGATTTAGGGCAGATGAAGTAGATGTGTCCTGGAAACTCCAGAGGAGACACAGAAAGAAAGATTCCAACCCAATATGATGAGAGACTTTAAGTGGTTAGCGATGTCTCTAGAACAAATGCGGGTTACTCTGTGAATAGGTGGGTTCCCTATCATTGGAAGTACATTAGCTAAGACTGAATGTCACCCTGGAGAACAAATAAAGAGGGAATTGGAGAAGCACCTGTGGATCAGGCTCTGTGACCTTCAAAGTTCTCTCCCAGGCCTGGGCTTCCTTCTCTTTTGTACTTCTCCTCCTCCAAGTTTTATTCCCATTCCATTCTTTTTGTTCTAGGGAATACTTATATGATGAACACTGTCATTTGCTTTCCGGCATCCTTCTCACCCTCCCAGCATTCTAGGACAGCTGCCACGCAGTTCTGGTGGGACCAGTCCCACACCCAGCACACCTAGGGAGGCCCTGGTTTGCCTCAGCCAGTCAGAATGACCCCATCTCTTGCCACAGTGATGGGTTGTTGAGTGGACAGTAATTGAAGACTAAGGCAATCAGGCAATGTATTCACCTGGACACAGGTGTGGGCATAGTCCCTCAGCAGGACAAATCAGAGTGCAGCCCAGGACTATTGTGTGATGGGTATGGGAAGAATTGCTCTCTCTCCCACGGGCATGACTGAGGAAGCATATATCTGGTGTAACGTATGCACTTGGTGCTCTCCCCATATCCCCTGTCCCATTTTCAATTGCCAGCTCTTGTTTATTTTTGGCCTGAGGCTTTTTCTGGATGCTGGAGCTTTCTCTGCCTGCTCCTGGGGTTGTCGGGGTAACTCTGATACACGGGTCTACATGGTTACCCAAAACTCCTCAATGGGATTCCGCTCTAGTTTTCCAAAGGTAATTTTCTATATAACCCTTTATGGACTTTTTCTCTTCTCCATCTCAGTTTCCTATTTCCCCATTATTATTTCCTAGGAAATAAACTACTTATTCCTATAGCCCTGTATCAGGATTTGGGGGAATCTAACCTAAAGTACCTGAATTGCT
Organism: Cynopterus sphinx; assembly: GCA_030015415.1. Taxonomy (NCBI): domain Eukaryota; kingdom Metazoa; phylum Chordata; class Mammalia; order Chiroptera; family Pteropodidae; genus Cynopterus; species Cynopterus sphinx. The sequence continues at coordinate 50,355,111 of CM057382.1, forward strand.
GCTGACAGCCATCCTGAGATTACATGGGAGCCAGCAGCAGGATGAGACCAGAACCATGAAAGAAGGCAGAGCAGGAGGACAACAAAAACAGGTCCTTGAGGATATTAATGATTTGCCCTTGCTTGAAGTTTGCCTTTCCTCTAGACACTTAATTTTCATGAACGACAAATTCCCTTCTGGTTTAAGTCAGCTTGAATTGTGCTTTATATTACTTGCAACCAAAGTTATCATGAGTGAAATAATTCACAACATGGAGAACCTCAAGGTTGGCCTTACAGGTTGGGGTAAACAGACAGTGAATGCTTGATAACAAGACAGGGAAAGACAGCCTGCATGGAAGACAGAGTCAGATGCGTACAGTTAAACTATCAGCTCTGCCATTTAGCAGAGTCACTTACTTTTTCTCTCTAAAGATGTTTCCTTACTTATAAAATAGGAGTAATGTTACCAGCCTTCCTGGGTTATTGTGAGCTTTGAAAAAATACAACACTTGAAAAGTAGTGAGCATGTAGCAAATGTTCAATAAATGGAAAGAGAAGGAGAAAGAGGAAGGAGAAAAAAAGAGGAGAATTTTGTCTGTGCTCTTGTAGACTCTATTGAACAGAAGTTCAGAGTTGGGAAGGGGAACAGGGAATGGTCCAGTCTGGGTGGAATGAAGGATCTCTCTTGGAATGCAGAGAGGAGCTCTGGAGCACTTTCTGAGCACCAGACACTGTTCAGAGCCCTTGTGATTTATTAATTCATTTAATCTTAACAAAAGCTTTATGAGGTACATACTATTATTACCATCACTGCCACTTTACAGAGAAGGAAACTGTGGCACAGAGAGGTTAAGTGACTTGCCCAGGGTCTCACAGCAAGTGCATGGAAAAGTCATATTGGAACCCAGATGGTCTGGCTGCAGACCTCATACTCCTAACCTCACTCTACTGACTCTTTGCAGCCCTAAGATAAGAGTAATGCTGCAGATGTTGAGTGGCTTTAATTGCAGGATAAGGCCTTTGGGCTCTATCCTTTAGGCAGTAAATGTTTACTGCGGACAGTGAGAACATTGCATAAACGTCTGGTAATTGATTAAATAGCTATGGAGTCATCCTAAGAACCAGACTTTCATCCCAACCATCCCATGGGAACAAACCCTCCAGTGTATTTTCCAAAGGGAAAAATAGAAAGAGAGCTGGGAAGATGTTCTTATTCCAGTGAAAAATGAGCTAATGATGGAGAAGAAATAATGATGGTTAAAATAAACTTAAAGAAAAACAGTCAAGTGCTTGTGAGACCCTAAACTGCTCTTGTAAGAGGCTGGGAAACACCATTCTCCAAGGATGGCAGAATTTTATTCATCCTGAAATGGGTGAGAGTTGAAAGAATACCATGAGGCCTTTCAAAAATGAACCCCAGGAGATATGTATTCCTTCAAGTTTCAAGTCATACAGCAGCCTTGCTTCCCACCCAAAGACCTAAAATATTATAGCAAAGATATTTAAAAGTTGTCAAGTAAATACCTAACAGTTCTCAGAAACAAAGAAAAGATATATAAGTGCAGCAGAAATGTGAAGAATCACTAAAAACCCCAAATAGATGATGGGTTTGGATCTGAAGAGGAAAACATGATGCAGAAACTCACAGCTACGATGTCTGTGGTACATCCAGCGCAAAGCATAGCTACTCAACTAGAGGTCAAGAAGGGGACTGGGCTTGAGATATAACTTGGAGAGTCCTTAGGATCCGATGTAATTGAGAGCACTGAATGGATGGAATTTCCTAGGGAGAAGGCACTCTGGGTAGAGTGAAAAGATATAACTGCAAAGGATATTAGAGGAAGGTGATTCTACTCAATAACCATTCAATTTCTTGACTCTAACCCTGAACTTCACCACCTCTATCACTCTCTCCCCCAACCCCCACCATGGTTTGCTTTAAGACACTGCTAGAGAAAGGAGAATGGATATGCCAGAGACAGGTTTATTTGTGCCGTTCTTGCTCTCTTTGCCCCTAACCTCAGCCCTGCCTTTGTGTCATTTCCCCTAAGTGAGCCATATGCAAACATGACCTTGCTCTGAGACCTCTAGCTTATAAAGTTAAGGCAATGCCCCTCTCTTCTTGACAGGTTTGGGCCTTCAAAGTCCCAAGGGAGAAATCATTAAGGGCAGGAGGTTGAGACTGAGGCCCTGACTGGGACAGGCACCAGGAGCAAGATTTGGAGCAGAGGGCCTTTTCACATGACTAAAGTCAGAGCAGCCATGATTTACAAACACTGGCTCTCTCTACTCCATCCCCAGGGAGATCAAATCTCAGCCTCTGAGAAAGGAAGGAGCAATGATACTCTGGTTGAACTTGGTAGGTTGAAAACTAACATTAGCTTTTATTTCACCCCACTAAAATGGCAGTAAAGAATAGGCATAAACACAAAAATAATGGAACAAGGAGAGGAAAATTTTGTAACATAATTTTTCATGCTGGAAAGTTGATAGAAACGTGTAACTTGACTTAGCAGAACAGAGAAAGCTGAATCATAAACGCACAGGTAGAAAGCCATGAAGAAAGTTGATTTACAGTGCAGACCCTAAACCATATGAGAACAGGTGGCTTCCCTCCTCTTTGGAGTTGGGTGTAAAGGTGAAACCGAAAAGAGGCATGATTAGCCAAAAGTTTGTTTAATTACCTAATTGATTTGAAAATGTAAGTCTATACAAAAACTTACATGCAAATGTTTATAGCAGCTTTATTCAGAATTTTCCCAAACTGGAAGCGACCAAGATACCCTTCAGTAGGTGAATGGATAAACAGACAAACAAAATTGTATAACCATACAATCGAACACTATTCAATAATAAGAAGAAATGAGCCATGAAATTGTGAAAAGACATGAGTGAATCTTAAATGCAAATTGTTACATGAAAGAAGTGTTTGAAAGGGCTACATGTTGTATGATTCCAAAAATATAGCAGTCTGGAAAAGGCAAAACTATAGAGAAAGTAAAAAAATCGTGATTCCCAGGGAGTTGGGGAGGGTTGAGTAGGTAAAGGGCTATGAAACTGTTTTGCATGATACTGTAGTGGTGCATTTGTCAACACCAATAGAACTTTATAACACAAAGAATAAATTTTAACATATGCAAAGTTAAAAAATTGTCTAGGAGGTCATCAGATCCCAGGATGGAATGCAGAACATGACCAAACAATTCAATTGTATTATAAATGTAAGAACAAGCCTAACTGAAGGGGATGAGGAGAAAAGTGTTGACTTAAGTAACCTTAGAAATTAGTGAAATTTGTAAGACTAAAGAAAAAAGAAATTGTACATAATCACTATACTCAAGTTGTACTCTAATTATTTCCCATAGGAGTGCAAGTTAATAATGCTAACAGTATGATATTGTGGAATTGAACTATTAGGTAAATGGATGGAACTTGGTTTCTCAACATTGGGGTGGGAGGTTACAGTGAAGTAAAGCAAAAGGGCCAGAATGATCTATTTGTTAATGGATTAGAGTGAGAGGCAACAGCATGAACTCATTTAGCTTGATATAGATACCATATAGACAATTACATCGAGAAATATTTATAGACATGTGTGTTTACGTGGCTTATTATATACAGGTATATTTTTTTGTTCTGTCAGTGACTAAGCCTAGAAGCAATGCCATCCCAATATCAATGAGCACACCCTGCACTCACATCTTGATTTCTAATACCACAGTCCAATAAAAGGAACAAGGACTCCTTGGAGGAAAGGCTGATCTAGAACTGAGGCAGAAAACAACTTCTGGGTCAAGATGGCAGAGTGGGAAAATGCTGTGCTCACCTCCTCCCATGACCTCCTCAAAATTACAACTAAACCACAGAACAACCACCATTGAGAACCAACCAAAGTCTAGCTAAACAGAACTGAAAGTTTTATATATATCAGAAATATATATATAGCAGAAATATATATATATATTTATATTTATATTTAGGAAATGCACACACACACACACACACACACACACAATGATGGGCATGTTGAAGGACACAGGAACCAACTGAAAGAGTTCCTAATAGCCAAAGATGGAACAATTTGAACAACTAAATAAAATAGTATTGTATTTTAACTCAAAAAAGTAAATATTCATGAGTTCATATTGATATAAATGATTAAATAAAGAAAGAAAGGAGAATAGTTAACTCTCCTGTGCAGAAGAATTCCAAATAATTTATGTATAACTCTACCCCCAAGGAGATGGAATATAACTCCACAGTCCTTAAATATAGGCTGCACATAGTGACTTCCTTCCAAAGAGGACAGTATAGAAGGGGAGGGGGAGAGGGAGAGAATGACTTTATGGCAGAAAAACCTGACAAACAGTGCCTTGGCCAGGCGATCAAAGCTAACATCATCAGTGATAAGCCATGTTGATATTATGTACTCTTGACAGTGCGATGAGAATGGCACTGTACCTTGGTGGTCTATCTCTCAAGAATACATAACCCCTGCCTAATCATGAGAGAAACATGAGACAAAATCCAAATGAAGGTCATTCCATGAAATATTTGACCAATATTCTTCAAAATTGTCAAGATCATCAAATGCAAGGGAAGTCCAAGAAACTCACAGCCAAAAGAAGCCTCAGGAGACATGACTACTAAATACTTTATATTAAAAAATATATAAAAACAAGAAGTAGATAATGCTAGCTATAACCCAGAATGCCTTGAAGAATCTACTCAACTGAAATATATAGAAATATTTCCCGATAGGAATGTTTTGTCCAAGTTCCTTCATTGTAATTAGAAATTGAGGGTAATAAAGCTGGATCTTTGGATGAACTAATGACAGAAAAGTCTACATTTTAGTAAAATCTTATCTTAGGATGACAGAAAAATAACTTAATTATATTTTTATTTAAAAAGATTATTAAAATGAGTGTAAAATATACATATACGTAGTATTTTTTCTGATTTTAAAATGTTAGTTCACAAATAACATGAAATGATGTTAGACATCACTGAGGGAGATGAAATTTCCCCTTTGGAACAACTTCAATTAATTATGCCAAAAAAAAAAAATCTAGGAAGTTTAACCCCCAGATCCATTCCCTCATACTCAGGAGGTGGATTGTCTGTTCTCCATCTCACCAGAAGCCTGAAGAAGCTTCATTATCTGTACAAGATAAAATGAAGATATCTATTCAGGAAGACACCAGGCACAGATGAGTATGGAGTATTAAAAATAGGGACCAAGTGGAAGTATATTTACTTGTTGTTGAAACGTCCGGTCTTCTTCCCCGACTCAATCCTAAACTACTGAGAGCCAGGCTTACTGGGTTCAGGCCAGGACTGTGTAGGCAGGCTCCCCAAAAAAATGCTCAGCCCAGTTACCCTAGAGAAGAGCCCACAGTCACCAAGCACCTCCCCCCGCCCCCAATATATATACCTACAGAGCATTCAGTTAGATCTTTGGTGTTTTCCTCAGACAAGAAGATATCTAAGAATCACCTGTTGTTTGAGGAAAGTTTTTTTACTAAGAAATAAAAGCAACATGGAAGAAACAGAGGCTGTGCGGGAAAAAGAAATCTTCAGGAAAAACTGTCACGAATATCTTCGGAGAGATGAGAAGAATTAGTGCATCCAGGAAACAAAAGGAAGGAACTCTGAAAATAAAACATCCAGAGAACAAAAATGATCTCTTAGAAATTAAACATCTAATAAGAGTTTGGTAGAGTAAGAGAATGAAATACAAGATGAGGAAAAAATATTTGCAAAACACCCATCTGATAAAGACTTGTATCTAAAATATGGAAAGAACTCCTAAAACTAAATATTAAGAAAACAAACAACCCAACTAAAAAGAGGCAAAAGATCTGAGCAGATGCCTTTTCAGAGAAGATATACATATGGAAAATATGAAAAGAAGCCCTACATCATCTGCAGTTAGAAATTATAGAGTAAAATAAGATACCAGTACACACCTAGTAGAACAGTTGAAATCCCAAACACTGACAACACCCACATGTTGGTGTGGATGTGCAGGAATGGGACCCCTCCTTCACTGGTGGTGAGAATGCAAAATGGGACAGCCACTTTGGAAGGTAGTCAGGAAGTTTCTAACAAAGCCAAACATAGCTTCACTATATGATCCAGAAATCACGCTCCTTAGTATTCACCCAAATGAGTTGAAACTGATGTCCACACAAAAACCTGCACATGGACGTTTATGGCGATTCTTCATAATTGCCCCAAACTAGAAGCAACCAAGATGTCCTTCAATAGGTGAGTTTAAAAAGTATCAGAACAAGCCTGTTCTTTTGAAACATGGAAGTAAATACCAAAAGAATTGTTTAAAAGATTTGAAAGTGGTTGCCTCTGGAGACAAATAATGAGGAGGAGGTGGGAAACTGCTGTTTTGTTGTAATAAAAAGACATTTTGCCTAACTATATCCATGGGTAACTGATAGAAATAAAAAAAAAAAAAATAGAAAAAAGGAAAAAGAATTAGAGAGAAAGGAAGACTAAGCGCCCACTGTGAGTCAGCACTGTTTCAGACATCCCTTCATGTTTTGTCTTGTTTAATTCCCACTACTACGAAGCACGTATCAACTCTCCTGTTTATCAGGTGAGAACACAGAGGCCCAAAGACACTGACAACCCACCTGGGACACACACCAAATGAGAGCTGCTCAGTCCATCTGTCTCTCCTGCTCATAGCCCTGTGGGCAGCTCTTACTGGGCACATTATTTTTATTTTTCTTCTGATTTAGTTCCTCTAAGGAGAAAAGGTCTGGGCCCTTCCCCCAAAGCCTTCCTCCAGCCCTTGCTGACTCGGAGACATAACTCTGTCAGTGATTTAATTCAATCCAGATGGAAGCCTCACTTGGCTCTCAAAGCATGCCTTTGGGAGTGCTGAGATTTGCAGATAAGCCTTGGGTTGTGGCAGAACAGGAAAACAGGAGGGTGACAGAATATGAAGTCTGGGGTAGGGGAGTCATTTAGGGATGAATATGAACTTAATCAAGGCACCTCCTCCATAGCAGTCAGGCCTTTGGCCAAAGTCTTGGGCCTCAGGCCACCAGCCTAGAATCTTGGAGGCAGAGACATATGCGCTCCACCCATTCACAAATTCCCCCAAACACTTTTGAAAGTCCAGTGGCAGGCACTGGGGTGGGGGCTGGAGTACAGTGTGAATCAGACACAAATCTCTGCCTTCAGGGCTTCACAGTCTTGCAGATGAGATAGTAAGATGGACAAATAGATAACCAGATATTTAAATAAATATTACAGTAAGGGCAGGGACAGAGCACAGGGGAAGGACAAAAGAGAGAGGCAGTGTTGGGAAGGAAGTGACGTTGGGTCGTGAAAAATGAAGAGATACATGCCCAACAAAGAAGCTGGGAGGGACACCCAGGCAAAGAAAAGAGCAGGTGCAAAGGGCATAGCAACTTGACCGGATGGTGAATCCGAGAAGCAGGGTGAGAAGAAACTCCCTGAGAATAAACTCTCAGGATTATTTGGAGCAGCCCCATACAGCTCAGAGGAGCTGGTGTCATGAGTACGGTGTCCACTCCTAGGTCCTCCTCTTCCTACCATTGTGACCTAAGGAAAGTCACTTCACCTCTCTGAGCTTCAGTTTTTCCATCTCTTTAATGAAGAAGATAGATTTTAAATTTGAAAGCCACATGAAAATAATAAATTATAGTGTATTTTTTTTTAGGAAAACAAGAAATATTATATACATTTGTGTGATGTAAAACATATTTTTTTGGTCCAACCCTTCCTACCCTGATTCACTTAAAATAACTTCCTTTAACTGTTTGTATTTTTGCTTATTTAGGTACTTACTCTCTATAATTCCAAACAAAGTGCTTCGGATCTATTTCATTATTTACCGACTTTAGGTAATCTATTGACTTCACCACATGAAAAATGAGAATTTAGTTCACATAAACTCCCCACGCTTTTCTCTTGGTCTTTGTTCTCTCCTTCTCTCTCTCTCTCCTCATTCTCTCATCATTTATTTATGTCTTCTGGTTAAATTTGAACAATGTACTTGTACTTCTATACTCTTTGTTTTATCAACTCTATGCAGTATCTCAACAACCCTGTATGAAGACTCGGCTGTCAACTCCTCCACTTTTTATTTCATTTTTCCCCCACTCTAGCTCAAGTATTCCATCAATTATACATTTATTTTTATATTGTCAAATTGTTAACATTTATATTCTGTCCTATCCTCACTAGGTCTATGCTTTGTAGATAAGTTGTTTCTAAAAATTGAAAACAGTGTTTATATTTGTATGGCTACATCATGTTTATAATGTAATCAATAGTATGTTATAGTTGCAGTGCCTTTATTGTTTCTCTGGCCTTTTTTTTTTTTTCTTGGAGTTTATAACTAGCTGCTTTTCTTTTTTCCTTGTATTGTTTTCATCTATCTTATCCTTAAGTTCTTCCAGTGTCTTAAGGGTAATATAACATCTATGGGATTCCTAGATTGTAAACCCGCAAAGGCAGGTGTTTTTATTTGTTTTGTTCACTGCTGAATGTCTTCGATCTGCCATCCTGAACCTGAAGTCAGAATAATTTTTTCTCTCTCGAGACTATTTTAAAACTCAGCTGTACCAAAACAACTTATTAAATGCCGAGTACCACAAACATAAATTATTTTCATTTTTTTCTGTTTAAATTTATTATTTTTCATTTAAATGCAGTAACCCTTTCCATTGCCTTTCAGACTAATGACTGTTCAACCTCTGTATTAGTACTATGAGAATCTCACCTCCCATCTCTGATTCCTAGAACTTCTTTCCTCTATGAAGCTTAAATTTGCCTCTCTGCCATTCCTTGCCTTTGGGCCTAGCTCTTCTTTCTAGAGTCTCAGAGTGACAGATAGTTGCTGCTTCTGGGCCAGTACTTCAGAGAGAGGACAGCCGAATCACAACTTTCTTGGGGTTCATCTTCTACAGAGTGTACTTCCAGCTCCTCTCTTCATTCCCCCAGCCACATAGGTTCCCACCCATCGTCATCCTGACCATGCTGCCCAAAAGGCACTGCTTATTTCCCATAGACTCTAAGCCTATCTCAACATTCATAGTAGACACTACGTATGTGGATGGTATCATTTTCTTAAATGTTCTTAAATTCAGCCCTTGGAACAGCATAAGGCCCAAATATAGAAAATAATGGCAATAATACCTCCCTTTAATTTAGAATTTCAGGTCTTAATATTTTGTAAAATATGTACTAAAAATCCAGTACTGACATCACCTTAGTATTGCAATCACAACATAGCTGGAGCTGTGCTCACACCAGGTGTTCGTGTTGGCGTGCTCCCCAACCCTGGCCCAAGGACACAAACTGGTTTGTGGTCAGTTTTTTACTTGTCTGTGCAAAATAGAAAATTTGAGAATAATGTAATGAAATTCCATAAGGTGGAATTTATTAACTTAGAGGACTTTTTGTTATTCAGACAATCTGTTCCTCTTCTTTCTTTTGATCTTCAAATAAAAATATTATATTAAAATTTGTATTAAAATTATTTTCTGCTCTGGGGATCAGCCCAGGGTAGTGATGGGTAAGTTAGTGGCCCACATTAGACCATGTAGGTTGATGCGATGGTGAACTGGGAAGGCGCCACGACCAACTTGCTGGGGCTCAAGCTGGGTGTTGAGTTGAACTTGTGGGAAATTTGAATGTCTTGTCTTTTCCTCTTTTGTCCAGAAGGGCCTGTGCTTACACTTTTCCTCAAGAATAAAGGGAAGGAAGAGTTTTTGTTATACTAAAATGGTTAAAGCTGAGCATCCAGTAGATGACAAAGAATGAGATATAAGGGAGAGTTATTGAGGCTGGAACCCTGAGAAGCCCCAGGCTGAGTACACTACAGAAACCTGGGAAGACTTCCTGGAAGAAGAGGGTTTCGTTTAGGGGAGAGTTAGGGCGAGGTATAGAAGTGGCAAAATGTATGACATTTTCAGGGGCCATGGAAGGAACATTTGGGTCAGTAGTTAGGGTGACCTTTCTCAAGATATGCTACATGTGATGAAAGTAGATATTAAACATGAGAAAAGTGGGTTTCCTGTTGATTACTTTGAGAAATGCTACGTTTAACAAAGACAGTGTTTTCAACATGGCAGTGTAAACTATGAGTCTCCAGGAATCAGATATGCTATGTTTCCCCAAATTACAGACCTTTTACCTGAAAACTGCAATGGGAAATATGGGCTAAGATCACAGAAAGCATTGAACCCGAGGTTCTCAGTCTCTCCTGTGTGTGAGAGGAATGTGGGCTGAGTACTAAACATGCAGATTCCAGGGCCCAATCTTCTGACAAAAGGTCTGGAACAGGGCTCACGTCTGGAATAGGGCCCAGTGCCTACAAACATATTCCCGTGCAAGGGCTCTGGGGACTGCGCTTTGAGAACCTGGAGTGCTGATGAGACAGTATTGGTGGACAGATGGCCTGGAAACAACAGTCTAAACGGCATTCATGCATTCGTGCCTCTGTGAGGGCAGAGGGCTGAGGGCTGAGGGTTGAGAGATGAGAACCTGCTCAGCTCCTCCTGGCCCTGCTCAAAGATTGAAGGTGGGGAGAGCTGAGCCGCCTAGTCTGAGCAGAGGGCAGGGCGAAGCCACAGAGCCACTTGTATTCCCCCTGGTGTCTGAACAGTGTAGTGCAGGTCAGGCTTACAGGCCCAGAGAGCGATGGACCAGCAGCAGCCCTGGGAAAAGTGGAGGAGGCTAAGTTTGAACCTTGCTTTTTCCACTTTTTTCAACGTCCTCCTCCTCTTTGTGCTCCAGCAGCCCTCCTCCCAGGAACACAACACCTCACTTTACCACATCTCCTGATGTCTCTAAAGCAATCATTTTAGAGCGTTTGGAGATACTGATAGCTTTATCTCAGAAAGTGCAGAGCCTCAGGGATAATGTCTACAGCTGAAGGTCATACATATTAATTAGAGTTACAGAGATAGCAACCAAGAACAAATACCAGTGGTATAGCTGGACAGGGAGAAAGGGGGAGGGGTGATAGAGTTATCTACCATCTATTATGGCCGAACCTCGATAAAGTAGACAAATCAAGAAACAGCATGAAGTCTAAATAATGAAAGACTCAACTTACTTGACATTGTGAAAAAGGAAAAATCACGGAGACAGTAACTACGGCAGTTGCTGTCAGGGAAGATTTGGGAATGATACGAGGAAGGTAACTGCTTTACAGTCAGGCTTGGAGGCAGGAGGAAAGAGAACCATACTGGAGAGCAGGGGTGGGTTAGAGATGGTCCCAGAAAGCACCCTGCCTCTGTATACCATGCAACAGTAGTGAAGAAAGCAGCCTGCGTGGCCAGTGCACAGAACGCTCACAACTCTGCCCTGGCCTCTGACTAATATCTTAAGGATGTGAGAGGCTGGGAAAGGGATCCAGCCCAGAGTTCCAGGAGAGGCGGGTCAAAGGATCTTGGGTAGGAAGGAGGACAACAAAAGCAACTAACTTGATTAGAGCTTCCCATGTGCCAGCGTGGCTTTACATATAGTACCTCATTTAATCCTTTGCAACAATCTTGTGGTGTTGTCATCACTCTCATGTAAGAGAGGAGGAGACTGGAGCCCAGAGATGTTAGGTAATCTGCACAAAATAATAGCTAATAAGAGAATGGGACTTGAAAATAGGCAGCTCTGGCTCCAAACTGCCCTTAACCACCACTGCCTTTTACACAAACCATCTCCCATGACCCTGGTGAAATGTACCCATCCTGCCATGGCTTACGTGGCATGTACCTGTTTTGGCAGGTACTCACTCTTTCCCTGGGAAGCTTATCCTGAAATGGACTTAGAGTCAACTTCTTAATACATTCACCCACAGTCCCACTTATCCCTTTGGACGCTGAAACAGTCATTAGTGCTACCCATCAAGCTTCTGCAGTGGGTGGAGCTGCATTTCCTGGCCCCCTGAAGTTGTTTCCTTCTGACTTCTTTCCCTAGTAAATGTGAAGTTTTAAAAGCCAGTGCACAGTTCACCTCTTTCCTGTGCTACAGTATTTGGGGAAGCTCATGACTGGAGGAAACTCCACTGGGCTTGGATCCCTGAGTGACTAAGGCAAGCAGAGGCCCCTCCTGACCTGTGCTGAACCTGTGATGTGAACAAGAAATAAGCCTTGGCTGTGTGGGCCACTTAGATTTGAAAAGTGTTCATTATCACAGCAAAACCTAGCCTCTCCTGTCTGAATCCATCCCACAGAAGAAGTCGGCTCAGGGCCCACAACAACCCTGCCTAATCCAAGTCTTCTCTAAGCTAGAGAGCCCCAGTTTTTTTCAGCTGAGCATCCTATGACTTGGTTAGTTGACTTCCCACCTGATCTTTTCTGGGCAGATCACACTGGGAGAACTGGACATGATAGTCCGGGAGCAATTTGCAAGCCTGTTGCCTCTTCCCTCCCTCTCGGTGCTCTACCTCAGTGATGCAGCAATGACTGCCCTTAGCCTTGGGCAGGTAAAGAGGGCTAGCCTCTCACTGCCCCCGCCCCATCCCAGATTCCATTCTGACCTGCCTAGTTCTAAATCTCTGAGCCCTGGATATAAAGAAAGATCGGGATTTAGAATTCAAATTGGCCTGGGTTTTTATCTCGGCTGTACTACTAATTTACTGGGTCACTTACTGGGCAAGTTACTTAATCTCTCTGAGCTTGTTTTCTCAAATGAAGGATGAAAATAGTAAGACCAACTTGAGATATGTCCAAGTATCAGGAAAAGTGGCCAGCACCTCCCTGGTATCCAATGGTCCCTTACAGATGCTATTTCCCTTCCTTTCCTTCTTGCCCCTATCTCGTACAGGCTCAAAATGTGGGAAAGAGAAGGCATTTCTGGAATGAGGGCCCAGGCAGCTCCTGTATCATTGCTGTGCCCTAATCCCTAAGTTTTAGACCAGTGGAGTTCGGGGGAGAAGGCTCTTACTTCCCCTAAAGGTGGTAGCCATTGGCTCCCCCTGCCCCCATCACAGAGGGCTCCCCTTGAGGGCTGGGAGAGGGAAGTGGATTCCAAGCTGCAGATGTTTGGAGCTCAGAGAAGGCTGCTGAGCTAATAATCCTGGGGCTGCTGGTGAGGCTGGGCCAGTGCCTCAGAAGTCTGCTTCCAAGAGGCCCTCTCCTGCCTGTGGCAGCCTGTGGCTCGGCTCAAATTTCTGAGGCCCCCAGCTCAGGAACAGCTGCGTGCCTTCCCCTCCCCTGACTCCGTTTTCTCTCCTCTCTTCCCCAATATGAGTCAAATAGACAGTTGAGGAGGGCCAGCCAGGGGTCTGGACTGGATTCAGAAGGCTCTCAGCCACTCAGTCCAGGTCTCTGAAGCCGCAGGGAGCTCAGAAACATGGGGTTTCCTGGGCCTTTCAATTCAGAAATATTTCCTACGGCTCTTCATTTGGCCAAAACATCAAGCCTAGCTTTGATGTTTGAATTCCTGTCCACTCCTTTGCTCCCTGGCTGTCTGGGCTTCCCAAGTCACCTTCTACTCAGCATGGGGGTTGGGATCAGACTTGAAGTGGGGCCTCTTAGTTCAGCAGCATCCCAACTACAAGCCTTCCAACTTCTCCCTACCCAGGCCCCTAAATGCCTCTTCCAGCTTCCTCCCAGGACACTGGACCTCTGACCCCTCTTTTCACATTAATTAATACCTGCCACCCAGCTGAGGGGCTTGGGTGTGTGTGCGTGGGTGTGGGTGTGTGTGTGTACACACATGCATGCACACACATGCATGTGCTCACTACCGTTTCCTGAAAGCGTGTTTTATGAAAGTCCTGTTTTGTTTTATCCGCAACTATCTTGCTTTTTCTTTTTGACAAATAAGGATGTGGAGAACCAGAGAGGACAAGAACTTGATTTACTCACAGAAGTATGAAATAGCTGTCAGGACTTGAATCCAGTTCTGATGTCTGATGGCTTTTGAACCCACACTCTTTCTCCCCCCTAACCCCGTAATCTGGTAAAGATGAGACCAGCCATCCATCTGCTCAGGAGCAAATAGGGCGGCTATATGATTCACCCCTACCCAGACATCTAGCCGAGAGTAAGAATGAAGAGAGGATGATCTAGCCAGTGCAGGCGACCTCACCCTCCAGTTTGTTGGGAGGAAGTGTGCGATAGAGGGCTCAGTCTGTACCCTTGGCTGGGTCCCTGGTCTCAGGCACAGCATGTGTTCCTTTTCGTGTTGTGAGTGATTCCGGGTAAACATAAAGGTACTGCTATGTGTGACCTTGGAATGCAGCCAGATTCTTTGACCCTCAGGCTCAGGTCTCCCCACTTGGTTTTCCCCTCCCCTGAAGAATTGCCTCCTGACCTTTTGCTCTGCTTTAATAGTCCATGTTTTGGCTTGAAATAGTCATAGGTGTAACTGCCGTTTAGCACTAGCTGGGTGACCTTGGGCACGTTGTTTCAGTTCTCTGAGCTTTGGCTTCGACATTGGTGAAAAACAGGAACTGCAATAATAACAGTAATTTGGAAGGAAACCTTGTATTTTGTGCTTCCCGTGAAACAGTCTGAAAACCAAGTCATCACAAGCCAATGAAATGAGAGCAGTTGTCTCTCAGATGAGGTACCTGAGATTCAGAGACGTAAAGTAACTTGCCTAAGGTCACAGAACAAGTAAATGGTGGGATTGGGACTGAATCCAGGAATTCCAGTTGCAGAGGCTGCCTTTTGGGCCATCATGTCATACTACTCCCGGGACTTTTGTGAGGCTGAAGTGAGATGGAATGCGAAGAAACTCAGTGAAGGAATAGCAGATCTTTCTTCATAATCTTATCATATCAAAATTATCACATAGTGAGATCTTCTTGATGAAACCAGGAGCATCTTGTCATCTTTAAAGTCCCAGGGATCATATATTAGAAGAAAGTCAAGGCCCAATCTGAGGCCTGTATCCCAGGAAGGCTAGGCCTTGCCCAAGGGTTGGGATATTCTCCAGCTACTGCCAGGCTAAAGGTCAATGGGTGCAGTCTGGAGGCTGTAGGTACATGGTCCCTGAAGTGCAGGCTTGTGCCCACAGAGACCTGAGAATGGCAGCAAGCTGGGAGTAAGGCTGAGGGAGCAAGACAGAGAAGAATCTTTTACTGGGGTGCATGAATTGTTTTGGTGGGGGAAGTGGGGTGGCAGACCTTGTGTGGCAGTGCAAGGGATCTGGTTTGAGGTCTAGCCACAGGAAAGCTGCAGTGCATCAGTACTGGGCACCTCATATCTCACTGTCAAGTGGGGAGAAAGTTCCTGCCTCACTGGGGTGACGTGAACGGTATACTATAGGTGCTCTCTGAATGAAGGCTGCTGCATTAAGCTTAGTGGAGCCCATGGGGAGTGCTGGGTTGAAACTGAAATAAGGATTGAAGCTCTGGTGATCATAGAAGAGGGGTGTCGATGGGTCTTGTGGTGGGGCCTGGGGGCTGCAGGGACATGTAATTAGTCCATTAGCCCCATTTTTTTCCACTGAAGTAAAATTTACGTAACATAAAATTAACCATTGCAGAGTGCAATTTCGTGGCTTTTAGTACATTTACAATGTTGTGCAACCACAACTTTTATCTAGTTCCAGAACATTTTCATCACCCCAAAAGGAGACCTTGTACTCATTAAACAATCACTGTCCATTCTCCCCTCTCCTCAACTCTTGGCAACCACTAACTCTGTTTTCTGTCTCTTGGATTCACCTATTCTGGTTGCTTCCGATATAGGAATTCAGACAAGTGATTGTTTGTCATTGGCTTCTTTCACTTGGTATAATGTTTTCAAGGCTCATTTAATTGTAGCACGAATCAGTATTCCATTCTTTGTTATGGGTGAATAACATTCATTGGATGCCTTGTTTATCCATTTTTCCATTGGTGGACATTTGGGTCGTTTCCACCATTGGTGCCATTTTGAAGTGAAAGTCATTGAAAGCCTGAGATCCCACCATCATCCTTCAAACCTTTAGATGAGCAGAGCTCCCACCAGAGTCCCCCTTCCCATAAAGTGTCAGTCCTCTCATGGGGACTGACAAGGATAAGTGAGCACATCAGGCACCTTCCTGCCCAGGCAGCTGCTGTGATGGACACAGTGGCTTTCTGGAGTGGTTGCTTGGCAGTGGGCCCTGAAGAGCAGCTCTGCATTGCTCTGACCTGGATTCAGATCTAATGGCACAGGGCAGGGGGATAAGAGGATGGGGAGGAAAAAGGAAGGTGGGAAGGAGAAGGGTGAGGATGAAGTTTTGTGGAAGACTCCGAAAGCTCCTGATCAGTGAACAGGGTTCATGGAGTGCAAAACCTAATGGTGTCTGAGTCTCATGGAAGCCACCTGGCACAATCAGTTTGGGCTGTCCAGGTGTGGAAACTGAGTCCCAGGGAGCAGCAGTGGTTTGACCAATCGATAGCCAAACGGGAAGCAAACCTGGATATTCTGATTCGCAGCCTTCCTGACATCAACAAGGAGCCTGGGTATAGGGGGGCTGTGCTGCCTTCCCAGGGGGCTCGTTCCGCAGCCTGGGAATCAGGTGAGTGTGTCAGTCTCCTTCCATCACGTGGGCTGGTGACAGAAACCAACTGCTGGATCTGGAACTCTGGGCGCAGGGTTCCAGCCACCTCCAGCTGATCCTACAGGGCTCTCTTGTGCTCATACTTCCCTCTCCTCACCTGTGAAGTGGAAACTTTACTCCCCTGGGCCCAAATGAGACCATGCACTCCTGCGAAAGAGTTTGCAAGTTACAAAGCCCTAAACCTACTCTTTTGGCTCAGTGTGCCCCAAGTTGGTGAGACACAGCTGCTCTCCTGGAGAAAGGACCTTTAGCGGTTAACACACTTGAACCAAACCCTGGTCCCTAGTCGCATCCCTCAACCCTGAAGGAACTGCACCCCCATCTGCCTAATCCACCTGCCTTACCCTACTCCGGCTAAATTAAGTCCATCCCCGTCAGGAGTTCCGCCCCAGAAACTGAACACATTCCTTCTCCTGCTCCCCTCCCACCCACAGCTGTGCCCTCCTATCAGGCTGGGAGGCTGGAAAGTTGACAGGCCTCTCATCCCCAGCCCCAGAGGCTGCCCTCTGGCCTCTGGCTGATCTGGGTGGTAAGCGGGAGTATGCCAGTGGGGAGGGGACACCCCCCTATGCCCTCACCATAGGCCTAAGCCCAGCTGGAATGTTAGAATTAAGTCCCTCTTTCCCTTTCTCTCTTCCTCCCACTCATACTTCTGAGTGCCTTCTAAATGTCACCCACTCACCCCTCGAGGCACATGAAAAAACAAAACACAGATCCCTGCCCTCAAGGAGCTTACATTCTAGTGAGGGGGACAAATAGTAAACATGAGTAAATTATATGGAGTGTTAGATGGTGGTAAGTGTTACTTAAAAAAAAATAATTGTATATAAAAAAGGGACCACCAAGAGGAGATCAGGAGCACAGGGGGGCTGGAGGTGGATGAGGCAGCACGACAGTCTGAACGGGGAGATCTGGACAGGCCTTGCTGAGAGGATGACAGCTGAGGAGGCCACCAGACGCCCCCGACCAGAGGATTTAAGTGTTTAGAAAGCTGGCGTCAGGCCCTTGTTTTGACTTTTTTCAGGGGTAAGGAGGACAGAGAGTTATTGACAGGGCTCTTCTGGGCCAGGCTAGGGGACAGCTTCTCCCTGTGCTGGGCTGGGAGGAGGCTGTTCTGTGGGTGGAGGTCCTACTGGAGCTTGGGGCAGCTGGTGTGGCCCAGACAGTGTCTGTAGTTGGGGCTGGGGCCAGTGTGAAATCCTGGTCTGTGCCAAGTATTTGGCCTTGTTTAAAACAAAGGAACATGCAGCCAGCACATGGAAACAGGCCTCGGCTGGGCATGCTGGCCTAGCTAGGCGGTGACGCCGGGACTGGTGCCTGGGGGGCCGTGAGCCATGACACATGTGCTGCCAGAGGCATGGGTGTCCTTTCCCGGCTCCCTTGGTTCCAGACCTTCCCTCCCCATAGACACACAGTCATACTCATACACGCTGTACCACACAGACGCACACATGTTACACGTCACACACACACACACACACACACACACACACACACACACACACACACACACTCCCCAGCAGATTCTGAAAGGCCCCCCATGAACACTCATACACATAAGTTATCACACAGCACAGACACACCATGGTCTCTCTCATATGACAATGCTAGTGGCAGCTGTCTGGGGCTGGGGCAGCAGCCCTGTGGCTTTGGGGACAAGGCTCACTGTAGTTTCTATGCCCTGCTGTAGTTTTGCCCTCAAATGACAAGTCTGCAATCTAGGCAGCAGGATACTGTGGGACAGCCTGCAGCCTCTGTCACCAAAGGCAAGGAAAGCAGCCGTGACGCTGGCCCTTCTGTGTATCACTCATTGCCCCTCCTCTTTTTTCACCTGTCTCTCTGCCCTGCACCGCAGACCAAGTCCTCCTGGCTCCTTTGTCTCTGGTTTTCAGTTGGGTTAACCAACATGAAGTGCACCTTAGCTCTAGGGGGCAGGAGAGAGAGTGCTGGGGGTATTTCCCCCTGCTCCCTGCTCTCTTCGCCCGCATGTCTCTGTCTGTATGTGTGACCCCCATGATCACAGTTCCCTCAGGAGATCCCTCCTCCATGGCTCCAGCTCCCAAGGGGTCTAGAACACAATGTCCTCTCCTAATCCTCTCAGCCTGTGGGTGGTAAAGGATTTCCACGTTTGCTAGGGGAGCCCTTCCTTCCACCTGCTTCCTTGAGCTGCCCATACCTCTGTCAGTGGTCTCTTTATTACAGCAGCATCATGGGAGCCATCGGAAGTGATTTTGTTTCCTGCAGAGACCCTAATGGATACATCATTTCCTGTAAGGAAGATTATCGATAAACACCGAGCCTAGGTAGAATACTCTAGACTCTTGAAATCTAAGTGCTGGATCATCATCAATGACTTTTCTCTCTCCTCTCTCCTTGCAGATTCTGACTTCTGCTCCATTTCTTTCTAGACGTGCCATGTGTCACCCAAGCTTTGGTCCGAGTTTAATTTCACATCTTCCATTAAATGAAAAACGACCACCTCAGTGCCTGAATGTATTGCTGAGAATGAAGGACCCGAGGGGAAGGGCCTGCCATTCTCAGCCTCAGTCAAAGCTTAGGGACCTCTCAGTCACCAGTCAACACCTTGCCTCAGGCAGGAATGACGGGAGCAGCCTCCCTGGCAGATGGCCAGCCAGTTTCTGCTTGGGTACTTCCAGTGGTGGGGAGCTCAGTACTTCTCGAAGCAGTCGATTTTATTTCTAAACGGTTTGTTCTAATATAAATTAGAATCAAAGTCTGTCTCCTTTTACATTTCTAAGTTGTGACCTTCACACAAGCTTGTTCCTTCTTCTAAACAATAGCCCTTCAAACACTTCAGGAATCGTGTCCCCCTAAATCTTCTTTTCGTCAGGCACTTCATGTTTAACGCAGACTCCATGTGGCTTCCAGGTCACTTCCCTTTCTCCCTCCCTCCCTTCTTACCTTGATATGAATAGTTTGCAGAATATTTCCCAGGGAGATGAAAGAAGAATCACATCTCACCTCACACAGCAGACACTTAATAACATTTCCCTTTGTACGCTTCTGATTTCCTCTCCAAAGTTTCTTAATTCTGTTGCTACATCATCTTTCTCCTCCCCTCCTCCAGAGTGACCTTGCCACTCTCTTACCTAGTGGCCTCCAGGCCCACAGCGAAGTATACAAGACAGCACACCCTTCTCCAGTCACCACCCGAGGTCTTGCTCTTATCCCAAGCTTCCCTGCTCCTCTGACTCTGTGGTTTTGCGCATTCTGTTCCCTCCCGGGACTGCTCTTGTACCAGTCCATTTTGGGCTCTGTCATCAAAATGTCCATTATAAAGCTCCTGATTATTTTGCAGATAATCAACTGACATGGGGTCTCTGGGGGAACTTTCCTGATGACCCTTCCTTACTATTCTAGTCCTGCAGTTTGATGTCCTTGCCTCAGCACTATCTGTACCCCCGAAAGAGCACTTAGTATGTGGTTTTCTCCGTGTCATTGCTTTGCTTTTCTATCTTCGAACATAAGCTTTGTACATTTTATGTGCTCAACACCAAATACAGGCCTTACATAATACACTGACCAATATAGAGACAGACTATCACCTCCTTTGTTCTTGTTTTTATATCTTTAGTAATCTCGCTATAGATGGCAACAGTTTTTTTGTTTGTTGTTTGTTTTGTCTAATCTTAGAGTCAACCCAAACCCCCAGACTTTCCCCAAGAACTTTTTCTGAGTCAAATCTTCCCCCATCCTGAATTTATGAAAGTAATTACTCAAACCTAGGGAAAGAATTTAACAAAAACCTGTAGCAAATACCTCGTTTTTCTTTTGGCCTCCCATCCATCTTTCCAAGGTCTTTTTGAATCTTGATCATATGAACAAGCACAATTCCCAAGGTTTTTGTTCATTGGCCCCCACAGCAGACCAGTGAAGTCTTCACCTTCCCCTGTTATTACCAGGCACAGCACACAGTCAGCAAAACATAGCAGCTTCCTCTCTTTTGAAGGATAACTCAACATTTCTGTCACCTGTCTTTATCTTCAAAGTCAATCAAATTACGAGACACTCTCCCATGATCTCGGGCATATAGTAGGTATTCAAAAAAGTGTTAGTTCCTGAGTCCTCACTGGGTCTCACCAGTAAGTCCTTTGCATTCCCTGCTCCACAGTATTCATGTGAGACGGAAAGACCATCATCAAAAGTGCTGATATGCTGGAGGAGATGCAAAAGGACTCAGTGGACTGTGCTACTCAGGCTTTAGAGAAACAACATAGGGAAGGACTCTACAGCCCCTAGTAAGGACTTTGGCTCTGGCACTGCACAGTGGGGTGGGACTTTGGTAGTTATGTGACACATGAAACCAAACACTTCACCTACTTCTATCTGTGCCAAGCAGCATCTTTCTGTTCAAATTGTTTAAAAGTGTGGACTGTGCCACCTACCCAGTGATCCATTCAAACATAGGAACTGCAGCTTAAATTCCACATGTCAGAGGCCAAGGGAACACCTCAATCTTTGACCCTTTATTGTGTTTTTTTTTCTTTTGTATAGGTGTTCTCTGTACTATTTTGTTGTGGTTATAAAAAATCAGCAAGACAAAACAAAATAGAAATGTTAGTTCTCTTTTACCTTATACGATGATCTCAATACTTTCATGTTACTCATTAATTAAATAATAATAATAATAATAATAATAATAATAATGTGCTTCCAGCATATACTAGTTCTAGAAGATAGAAAGATTTTTAAACTGTATTAAGATTTTGCCAAAAGAAAAAATTAAAAAGACACACTCTCTGCCAACAAGAAGCTTAAAATAAAGCATAAACAAACAAATGGACAATGATGAGACACTGTAATCAGCATTATATAGTCCTTCCTTCCAAATTTTTGAAAATTCTTCGAAAAAGTTAGTTTCTTGGAGTATGTCAGAGTGAGGTAGTATCTCAGTCCCCATGGAGATAACCATAAGCAGAACAAACATTCATATAAAAAAAAGTATTTTAAGATTTTGGGAGAGAGTATATCACCCACATGTCCAGTACCCATCTGTATTCATTCATTCAGCCAGCACACATTTCTAAAAATGGTGTTGGTTAGATACGGGTTGTGTTGCTGTAACAAAGATGCCCAAAATTACAGAATTAAAGCAACACGGAGTTTATTTTTCTTTCATATAAAGCATGGGAAAGTAGTCCAGGGCTCATAGGGTGTCTTGACAATGTCAGGACTCAGGTTTTTTCTTTTTTTGCTCTATCATCCTCATGTGTGCTTTCCATCTCGACAGTATAAGATGGCTGCATTAACTCTTGCCATCTCATCTGCATCCACCGAGTTATGAAGAGGAACAGGAAAACAGAAAGTAGTCATCCTTTTTTTAAAAAAAGCTTTATTGAGGGATAATTCATATATGACTTAAAGTGTACAATTAGGTGTTTTTAGTGTAGTCACAGAGCTGTGCAACTATCTCCACAATTAATTTTAGAATATTTTGATTATCCCCAAAAGAAACCCTGTGCCCCTTAGCAGTCTCTTCCCCAGAGGTAACCACTAATTTACTTTCTATTTATATAGATTTTCCTATTCTGGACATTTCATATAAATAGAATATCATATGTCATCTTTTATAAATGTCTTCTCCCACTTAGATTGTTTTTATTCATTCATGCTGTAGCATATACCAGTACTTCATTTCTTTTTATTACTGCATTAATACTCCATTATATGGATATGCCACATTATATCAGTTGATGAACATTTGTATTGTTTGTACTTTGCGGCCGTTTTGAATAATGCTGTTATGAACATTTGTGTATAATTTTTATGTGAATATATGTCCTCATTTCTCTTGAGTCTATACCTACAGATGGAATTGCTGAGTCAAATGGTCACTCTATGTTTAACTTTCTGAGGAACTGCCCATTTTGCACTGTAGCTGTACCATTTTATGTTCACACTGGCAATGCTGAGATTTTGATAGTGATTGCATCGAATCTGTAGATCACTCAAAGTAATGCCATCTTAACTATATTAAGTCTTCCAGGCCATGAACACAAGCTATCTTCCAATTTATTTAGGTCTTCTTTAAATTCTTTCCACAATGTCTTATCATCTTCAGAGTATAAGTTTGTGCTTGTTTTATTACCTTTAATCCTAAGTATTTTATTCCAAAAGATGCTATTGTGAATACATTTTTTTTAAAGTTCATTTTTGGATTGTTGATTGCTAGTATACAGAACACTTTTCTTTTAAGATTATGAAAAAGAAGATATAAATGCAGGTAGAGAATCTTCTGAGAGCCCGGTTTTATACTAAGGAGAAGCATAGTTGGTGTTTCTCACTAAGTTTCTTGTTTAAAGAAATATTAAACCAGAAACCATATATATAAGCCATATTTGCACAAAGTCCTCTGTCAGTGAGGCAGGATGGAGGAAAAGATTGCTCATTGTGAGCAGCTCTGTGTCTGCCACGTTCTGTTAGCCTGGAAAAAGTAAATGCTAAAATAGCTCAGACACACAGTTCCATGTCTGTGGGAGGACTCTGGCTGACCTAGAACACAACCTGCTCTCCTTCCCAGCGAATGTCTTACAAGTACCTAGTTGAGAGAAAACTCATCTCATTCCCAGATAAGTAATAATCGAAGAGAAACATAGCATCTATGAAAAGATACTCCATAAAAATAAGAATGTGACAGAATATTTGTCAGATGACTGCCAGAATGATAAAAATAAATCACTACATAGCAGTTGAAAATTACACTCAAATTCATCACCATGAATTTTATGGATGTAATAAAGCAAATTCTTCTATATGCAAAATTCTAAGCAGATGCTTAAGAACTCAGGGAATAGGAGACAACAGAGGAGATAAGTCAGAAGCTGTCAGGGATCTCGAAAAGAATGGAAGAAAAAAAGAAATATTCTCAAAATCAACAATACAATAGGAGCAGCAAAAGAAGACACCGGAAAACCAAAAAGGTGTGGAGTGTTTCTTTGTCTTATCCCAAATCAAGTGGGATATACTTGGAATGAACAGAATATTTAAAAATTAGAGAGTAAATTATATATTTGGAAGACAGATGAAAAACATCCAATACAGAGAAAATACACCCCAAGACATAATAAGAAATAAAAGAAGCTAAAGAGATATTTAAAGGTATAATTTGAAGTTGGAACACAGCAAGTTGAAAGGACTGCATTGTGTAAGTTCTCACAGAGCCCAAAATGCAGCCTTGAACCATCCAGTCATTGACTAGAGCAAGGTGAGCTACCCAGACTTTCTTTGCATAATAGAAGAAAATTATATCCTCTCTTGAAGAAGACCATCCACAGTCTCTAGAGTTTGCCATATACCAGGTCTGCTATTCCATTAGAAATAACCAGGTATGCCAGGAGGTAAAGCCAAGTGACGGAAAACCAAGAGAGGAAAAAATAGCAAGAGACCCCACCAATGATCCAGGTTTGATGTTATCAGATACAGATCTAAAAATAACCAGGATTAGTAGTCACAAAGAACAGATGAAAATTGGAAAATTTCACCAAATATCTGGAATTTATTTTTTTAAGGAAATTAAATAAAACTTGCAGCTAGAAGATGAATAGGTCTTGAAACTCTAATGAACAGGACAGTGATATAGTTGACAATACCGTAGTATATACTTCAAAGTAGCTAAGAAACTAGATCTTACACTTGTCACCACAAAAAGTAATAATAATTATGTGACATGACGGAGGTGTTAGCTAACTCTACAGTAGTAATCATATCACAATGTAGAAATGCTTCAAATCAACACATCACACACCTTAAATTTATTAAATGTTATATGTAGTTATATCTCAATTTCTCTCTCTCTCTCTCTCTCTCTCTCTCTCTCTCTCTCTCTCTCTCTCTCTCTCTCTTTCTTTTGGTAACATTGGTCAATGAAATCCAGCAAGTTTCAGGTGTACAATTTAACAGTAAGGCACCTATATATTGCATTGTGTGTTCCCTTCCCATAGTTAGATTTCTTTCTGTCACCATTGATTTGACCCCTTTTAACTCATCTACCTCTCTCCTCCCCCCTTCCCCTTACCTTCTGGTAACCATCATCTATTGTCCATGTTCATGAGGCTCTGTTTGTCCTGTTTGTTGCTTTTAGGTTTATATCCAACAACATACTTAATGGTAAAAAACTAAAAACCTTTCTGTCTGGCTTATTTTGCTTAGCATGATTATCTTGAGCCCATACACATTGTCGCAAATAGCGGAATTTCATCTCTTCATATGGCTAAGTAATATTCCACTGTATATAGGCATGAAGGCTTCTTTATCCAGTCATCTGTTGTAGGGCACTTCGGTTGCTTCCATGTCTGACCACCGTGAATAATGCTGCTATGAACATTGGTGTGCAAATATCTTTTTGGATATGAGTTTTCAAGTCTTCAGGGTAAATACCCAGTAGAGAGATTGCTGGATCATATGGTAGATCAATTCTTAGTTTTTTGTTTCCATAGTGGCCATATCAATGTGCAGTCCCACCAACAGTGTATGAGGGCTCCTTTTTCTCCACATCCTCTCCAACATTTGTTATTACTCATCCTGTTGATCACAGCTATTCTAACAGGTGTGAGATGGTATCTCATTGTGGGTTTGATTTGCATTTCCCTAATAGCTAGTGATGTCGAGCATCTTTTCATATGTTTGTTGGCCATTTGTATATCTTATTGGGAGAAGTATCTGTTCAGGTCCTTTACCCATTTTTTGATCGGATCAGATCGTTTTTGTTGTTGTTGTTGTTGTTATTAAGTTATATTATAAGTTCTTTGTATATTTTGGATATTAGGCCCTTATTGGAGGTGTTGCTTACAAATATATTTTCCCATTCGGATGGTTGTCTCTTTACCTTGTTGATGATTTCTTTTGCCGTGCAGAGCTTTTAATTTTTATTTATTTTTATTTATTTATTTTTATTTTTAACACATATTGCACCTGGTATTACTAGGTGACCTTCCATCCAAGTATTAACCAGGCCTGACCCTACTTAGCTTTCAAGATCAGATGAGATCGGGCATGTTCAGTGTGACATGGCCGTAGACCTCCATAGAACTTTTTAGTTTGATGTAGTCCCATCTATTTATTTTTGCTTTTACTTCCCTTGCCTTTGAGGTCAAATTCCTAAAAATCATCATTAAGTCCAAGGTCCCTGAGTTTAGTTTCTATGTTTTCTTCTATGCACTTTATTGTTTCAAGTCTTATATTCAGGTCCTTAATCCATTTTACGTTCATTTTGGGTGTGTGGTGATAGACAACAGTCTAATTTCATTCTTTTGCAGGTGGCTTTCCAGTTTTCCCAGTACCCTTTATTGAAGAAGCTTTCCTTTCTCCACTGCATGTTTTTTTTTTTTTGTCGAAAATTATCTGCCGATATAAAAATGGATTTATTTCTAGACTCTCAATTCTGTTCCACTGGTTTGTGTGTCTATTTTTCTGACAATACCATGCCATTTTGCTTATTGTCACTTTGTAGTATAATTTGAAGTAGGGCAGAGTGATGCCTCTGGACTCATTCTTATTTCTCAGGATGACTTTGGTAATCGGGGTCTTCTGTGCTTCCATACAAATCTGATGATTTTTTTTGTTCAATTACTTTAAAAAATGCCAATGGAATTTTGATGGGGATTGCATTAAATTTGTGTAATGCTTTAGGTAATAAGGTCATTTTAACTATGTTGATTCTTGCAATCCAAGAACATGGAATATCTTTCCATCTTTGTACCTTCTTCAATTTCTTTTAATTGGGTCTTACAGTTTTCATTATTTAGGTCCTTAACACGTTTTCTTAGATTTATTCCCAGATATTTTAATCTTTTTGTTGCAATTACAAAAGGAATTATTTTTTCCACTTCTTTTTCTCACTCTTCATTATTAGAGTGTAGGAATGCTATGGATTTTTGAATGTTGATTTTGTATCCAGAAATTTACTGTATTTGTGTATTGTTTCTATAAGTGTTCTTGTGTAGTCTTTAGTGTTTTCCGTATAGAGAATCATGTCATCCACAAATAGTGACAGTCTGACTTCTTCATTTCCTACTTGGATGCCTCTTATAACTGTCTCTTACCTAATTGTACTCGTTAGGATCTCCAATGCTATATTGAATGATGGTAGTGGACAGCCTTGCCTTGTTCCTGATCTTAGAGGGAAGGTTTTTAGTTTTTCACCATTAAGTATAATGTTGGCTGAGGGTTTGCTATGTATGATCTTTATTATGTTAAGGTACTTTTCTTCTATACCAATTTCATTAAGTATTTTGATCATAAATGGATACTGTATCTTGTCAAGAGTTTTTCCTGCATCCATTGATATGATCATATGATTCTTATTTTTTAATTGTTTATGTGGTGTGTCACATTAATTGATTTTCGTGTGTTGAAACATCCCTGTGTCCCTGGGATGAATCCCACTTGATCGTAGTGTATAATCTTTTTAATAGGTTGCTGTATTTGGTTAGCTAGTATCTTATTTATAGTTTTCTTTTTCTGTGTTATCTTTACTAGGTTTTGGTATCAGGGTAATATTGGCCTCACAAAGTGAGTTAGGCAGTATTGCCTCTTCAATTTTTTGGAAGAGTTTGAGGAGATTAAGTATTAAATCTTCTTTGAATGTTTGGTAGAATTTGCTGGTAAAGCTATCTGGTCCTGGACTTTTACTTTTTGGTAGATTTTTGATGATTGTTTCCATTTCCATAGTGCTGATAGGTCTATTTAGAATTTCAAGTTCTTCTTGATTCAGTCTAGGAAGGTTGTATCTTTCTAAGTACTTGTCCATTTTTTTAGATTATTAAATCTGGTGTTATATACTTTTTCATAGTATTCTTGTATGATCCTTTGCATTTCTGCAGTGTCTGTCATAATTTCTCCTCTTTCATCCTTGATTTTGTTTATTTGTGTCCTTTCTCTTTTTCTTTAGTTAGTCTAGCCAGGAGGCTTGTCAATTTTATTAACCTTCACAAAGAACCAGCTATTTGTTGCATTTATTTTTCCTATTTTGTTTTTGTTTTCAGTTTCATTTAAATCTGCTCTAATTTTAATTATTTCTTTTCTTCTGCTGATATTAGGCTTCATTAGTTCCTCTTTTTCTATTTTTTTTTTTTAAAGATGAAGTGTTAGGTTATTTGAGCTCATTCTTGTTTTTTGAGATAGGCCTATAATGATATGAACTATCCTCTTATGACCATTTTTGCCATGTCCCCAAAGTTTTGATATGTTGTACTATCATTATCATTCATTTCTATGTATCTCTTGATCTCTCTTTTGATTTCTTGTCTGACCCAGTCATCTTCAGTAGCATGTTGTTTAATCTCCATGTAATTGCAGTTCTTTCTGCTTTCTTTTCACAGTTGATCTCCAACTTTAAAGCATTATGATCAGAGAATATGGTTGGTATGATTTTAACCCTCTTATATTTGTTGAGGCTATCTCTGTGTCTAAGAATGTGGTCCATCCTTGAGAATGTTCCATGTGCACTAAAGCATGTATAAGCAGATATTTGGGGATGAAAACTCTGTAAATGTCAATTATGTCCAGTTGGTAAAATGTGTCATTTAAGAATGTTATTTCCTTATTGCTTTTCTATTTGGATGATCTGTCCATACCCGACAGTGGGATATTTAGGTCCCCTACTACAATAGTGTTTTGGTCTGTTTCTCCCTTTAGTTCTGTTAGTAATTGCTTTATATATTTTTGGGCTCCCTGATCGAGAGCATAGATATTAATAAGTGTTATGTCTTTTTGGTGCTTGATTCCCTTTATCGTTATGAAGTGTCCCTCAGTATCTTTCTTTACCTTTTTTATTTTGAAGTCTATTTCATCCAATATCAGTACTGCTATTCTGCTTTTCTCTTTTGCTTGAAATATCATTTCCCACCCTTTCACTTATATATATCCATTTTCTTCTGTGTGTTCTTTATCTCCATACCCCTTTGTGAATTTGGATCTTTGAATCCTCCCTTTTTCAGTCATTGTTGTCTCAGTTTGTCCCTATGTATTCTGAACATTCATTACTATCTTGCTATAGCAAATCTCTTCTTATTGTTTAAGCTTATAATGCCCTGTTCTTAGTATGGGTTGCAGTCCCCTGCTTCTGTCTGTCTGCTAGTCACCTTACTCATAGTTATGTATTTTTTTGTCATTTTGTTTTAGGTGAGCTGTCCCCTTTCCGTATTTCCTATAACACAGGCCTTATAGTGGAGAACTCCCTCAATTTTTGTATGTCTGGAAAGGTCTTTATTTCTCTTTCATATCTAAAGGAGAGCTTAGCTGGATACATTATTCTTGGTTGGTAGTTCCTTCCATTTAATAGTTTGAATATTGATTCCACTCCTTTCTTGCTTGTAAAGTGTGTGCAGAGTAGTCTGACAATAATCTAATGGGTTTTCCTTTATAGGTTATCATCTTTTCCCTGACTGCCCTGAGAATTTTTCTTTGTCATTGATTTTTGATAATTTTAATACAATGTGTCTTGGAGAAGACCTTTTAGGGTTGAGATAATCGGGAATGAACTCCAGCTCATTCTTTGGATTTGGGAAATTCTCATCAACTATTTGTCTGAAAAATGCTTTCTAATCCCTGCTCCTCATATCTCAATTATTTTTTAAAAATTATTTTATTAGTTTTAAGTATACAATACATTAGTTAGACATTCATATATTTTATAAAACGATCCCCCTAATTGCTCTTTCTCTCCTCTGGCTCTCCACCTAGCCATTACATTAATGCTAACTGCATTTCCTATCCCTGTTATCATCTATCAACTACTAATTTGTACTTCTTTTCACCCTTCACCCCATTCTCCCAGCCCTGCAAATGCCCCTCCTCTCTGGCCATGACCAGAGTGTCCTCTGTATTTGTAAGTCTGTTTTTGATTAGTTTGTTCCTTTTGTTCCTTAGATTCTATATATACGTGAAAAATTTATATCTCTATTTAAAAAAAAAGAAAAGAAAAAAGGGGCAAAGAATGCAGAGAAACGTATAGTAACTGCAAATAAATAAATAAATAAATAAATAAATAAATAGAAATTATAGAATTGAAAAGAATAACTGAGATTAAGGATCCAATAGATGGGTTTAACATCAATTTAGACAAAACAGTGGAGATTAGAGAAGTGGCAATTGGGTCAGTAGAAAACACTGGAATTAAAACTCAGAGATTCTTTTTTAAAAAAGATGGAAAATACTAAAAAGCGAATGAAAGATATGGGACATATTGGAAAGGTCTAGAATGTGAATAATGTCACAAATTTAGCAGCTTAACACAGGACTCACTGGTTTGCTCACAAGAGTGTAGACCAGAAGCCCAACTATGACATGACTGGGTTCTCTGCCTAGGAACTTGGAGGCTGAAATCAAGGTTTCGGTCAGGCTGTGATCTCATCTGTAGCTGTGGGTCCTCTTCTCAGCTTGCGGGGTTGTGGCAGATATAGATCCTTTAGGCTGAAGACAGAGGTCCCCGGGTCTTTGCTGACTGTCATTCAGATCTGTTCTCAGTTCCTAGAGACAACCTGCATTGCCACAGAGCCCCCTTCATCTTCAAAGCCAGCAATGACATGTTGAGTCTCTCATGCTTTGAATACCTCTGACTTTTTCTGTCTCTGATCTCTAGACCTAGGTTTGAAGGCATCATGTGACTTGGTCAGGCCCATCTGGATAATCTCCATCTTGATTAAATCATACTCAACTCTTTAGTAATGCTAGTCATAACTGCGACATTCCCTTTGCCATAAAATAAAACATGATCATGAATGATAGCAGCCATATTCATGGGTTTTGACTATACTTCAGTGGGGGTGGAGAATATTATACCAGGGTGAGGGTCATGGGAGTCATCTTAGAATTCTGTCTACCACAACTACATTCTAATTAATGACTTCTCTTCTGCTAAGTGCTTGTAGTGAATTTGGAGTTATAAGGACTCACACACATGCGCTTATGATGTGAGTTTAAGTTAGTGCAACCTCTTTGGATAATAAATCATAATTACCTACAAGGTTGAAAGTGTACATGGTCTACAAACCAACAATTCCAACCCCTGGGTATATATGTGACAGAAATACATGGTCATGGAACTCCAAGGCAGCAAAGCATTGGAAACAGTGAGAAGCAATTCAAATGTCCACCCACAGTAGAATGTATAAATAAATGCTAATATATTCACATAATAAAATACTTCAGAGGTAACAATATGGTTCTATTTCTTGAAGTTGGTGGAGTCTACATAGGTCTTTATTTCATTCTTCCTTCAAGAAGTCTTTCAAACGCTTCTGTCCCTTCCCCTGAGCAGATGCCAGAGAAGGACAGGTATTTAGCAATCTGGAACACAAATCTCAGCTTCACAAACAAAGGGGACAAGGGAAGGGGACACATGTCAGGCTTTCCAAGGGCATTTCTTGAAATGCTCCTCTTAGTCTGCCTAGAACATCCTCTTATGTTCATTTTCAGTACCCATCTGCAACATCTTCCTCTTTTAAGGCTCTCCTTCTAGATTCTTAGAGAAACTGCAAGTCCATCCACCCGATTTTCCTCCCAGGTCCTTAGATAAGTTTAAATACGAACTTTGTAAACTATTATTTTGATGCTGCTACACAGAAAATGACCAGCAAGTGGCAGCATTTAGCTTTCTCAGCTCCTAACTTCTTAATTGCAGGTCTAAGGGAGAGAAAAGGTGGTTTTTCTTTTCTGTTCTCAAACTCTGCTGTCAGTGCCTCCAGAATGTCATTGCTTCCACTTGAAGCACTCTTCCTCTTATTCCTTTGCTGAGAAAACATACTGAGCATCTGCAGAAACTCCACCTTTAGACATAGTAGCAGAAGTCAAGCACAGGGGTATGTCACAAGAACATGAAGCTTCCACTCTGTATAGAGCCTTAAGAAGTGCTGACTCCCATGGAAGTCCTGAGGGACAGTAGGCAGGGAAGGCATCTTAAGGTTTCCAATTTCAGTTGGAGAAACTTAAGCTCAGAGAGGCCAGGTGATGTGCTCAAGGTCATACAAGCAAGGTCAGATATTCTGACTCCTTATGATATTACAAGGTCTCAAAGGCAAAATCTACCTTGAAACCTATATATACAGATAGGAGGCCTGAAAGTTAAAAAATAATCCAAAATCCTATGCTGTGACTAATAAAGTAGCTTCATAGAAAAGAGTGTTGGAGCTCAGAGGAGCAGACCACACCATTTTTGGGGTGGGAGTGTGTGAAGGACTGTGAGGTCAAGGAAGAGTTCCTGGAAAGAGAGCAGCTCTTACCCTCAAAAATAGTCAAGATGCACAAAGTAAAAGGAGCTCTGGTAGAAACTAGATCAGGATGACAAATATGTGGCCAGGGTTTGCTACTTTATTTCACCTCCCACCCCCTCCAGCCTCCATGCCTATGAAGGCATCATTAATCAACTGTGGTACTCTTCTCCTGAGCTCAGGGCCTGCCCAAAGTCCATGTCAGCATGGTGCTCCGGGCACCCCCGCCAACCAAGAGGAGATGCATGCCAGCTGAAGCTATTTGTTCTTCCTCACCCTGCTAGATTGCCTCCCAATTTGCTGTCATTTATTGTGCACTTACTAGGTGTCAAGAGTTGTGCTGAGCCCTTTATACACAATTTCCATTTAATCCACTTGACGACAAATTCCTATTTTACAAATAAGGAAAATTGAGGCTCAGAAGTGTTACAAACCTCATTGGTAGCAGAGTCAGGATTAAACCTAAAGCCCATGCTCTGAAACTGTGAGATAGTTGGGATAAGCCAGTTAGGCTGGTGGTTTAGGCACTCGATGGGAAGACAGTAAAAAGACTAACTAGGCCACAGTGGAGACTGAGCCCCAGATACACAGAATTAAAGATTCTTTGTTTGCTTATTAATTCCTTCTTTATATGTTTATTAAGTACCTGCTACTATGTGCCAGATACCTTCTAGGTTCTGGGAGTATAGAAGTTAACAAAAGAGACAAACACCCCAACCTCAGTTGGGGACTAATGTATAAGTGAGTCAACTTACATGTCAGATGATGTTAGGTGCTATGGAGGAAAATAAAGGCTGGGGATGGGGATGGAGAGAGCCACATAGACATATACAGGCATTCTAGTCTGAGATAGAAGGGATGGCCTGGGGCTTGAGCTTCAGGGGTCATCTTCACTCTGCCAAAAGTGATGTGGCCAGGAAGGGTAAGTTTTATCTAGAACACACCCAGTTCCTCAGCCCCTTCCTAACTCTGGCAGATGTGTGATGGAGGCAGACAGGCCCATTCATGCATCATACACTTTTTGAGCACCTAGTGAAATTGATTTCATTCATCAGGGCTCTCTGACCATTGCCAACATCTAGTGTCATTGATTGGGTTGGGTGAGATAGGAGATAAGCTTTCAGCCCCTACTCCTAGCAGGGCCATGAGATACTTACTATGCCAAGAACAGTAGAAAATATGGAGACTGATGTTTGTCACTATCAGCAAGGAGCTCAATGTTTAGTTGGGGCAACAACATGACTGTCCATGAGTCTGGCAATAACCCAGGAAGCCTGCTGTTCATAGCACAGTGCCATCCACTGTGAGTCCACTCTGATAGACCAGCTAGATTTGAGGGAAATGAATATGCAAAAAGAAAATGGTCTTGTTCTGCTAGAGTCTTTAGGTCTCCTTTGGGTGTATGAGCAATATAAGAAAGAATGGAGGAGGAAGGAGAAATGTTACCCTATATAACTCCAACAGGGTTTCCGAACCCTCACGGCCAGTTCTTTCATGTCACCTTGCCCTACCTTCCCCAGAGTTCAATGTTTTGTGGGGGCTCTCTTGTGGCTGACCTGGAACCATGAAAGAGCCTGGTTCCACCATACCTAATCCCAGATAAAACAAAAGTATAAAAACTATCAGCTCAATGCCTTTAGGTAGGTACCTTTTCTCAGTTGTAGGGAGAGTGCCCTATGGGGTTCTCCTTACAGTCTCTCTTTATCATAGCCTGATAATTCTTTATGTTAAATTTCTATCACTTAAACCCCTAGGTGGTTTCTGTCTCCTGAATGGATCCAGACTAATATAGAACTTGTTGCCCCTAAAATATTAAAATCAACCATACCTAATTCCAGATAAAACAAAAACTACAAAAACTCTCAGCTCAATGCTTAGGACGTAGAAAACAGTAAATCTTTTTTATTTTTTGTTTAGGTGAGGCAACCCTTGGTTGACCTCACTGATTACAAGGGCCTTGTCAGTTTACAATCCCTTATTTTTTAAATCTACAGCACCTAGTCTTTCTAGGTGGTCTCCTATCCAAGTACTAACCAGGCCTGACCCTGCTTAGCTTCCAAGAGAAAACAATAAATCTAAGTAGCTGTGTTACTATCACATGTTGGAGATGGAGATCAGTTTCCCATTACCGCCAAGATTCGGCAGCTCTTAGGAACCTTCCTCAGGTGGTCCTTCTTACACGTTTAGCTTGAGCAATAAATAACAAGCAATTAGAGTTATTAGTTATGGAGAACACATTTGCTAGCAAGCAGCTGGTCAAGAGTTTTATATATATAATGATCCCTATTTTGCAAATGAAGAAAGCTGAGCACTAAAGAAGTGAGAAATGTGCCCACAGTTTCACAAGTGGCTGGGGAAGCTCTAGAATTTGAACACATTCAATTCCAAGGCCCAAACTCTTAACCACCAGAATGTGTTTCCTCATAGTGAACAGTTGTTGCTGTGTCAAGCTCTGTGCTAGATGATTCATAGCAGTTGTATCATGTGTCTCCTGTAACAACTGTTTGGTAAGCACTGTTTTTGTTTCTGTTTTATAGACTTAGAGACTGAATGTCTTACCAAGGCCACCCTGCTAGTGATTGTGGAGACAGGTTTGGCCCCCTGTTCCAGAGCCCACACTTTTAACTAAGTACATGGTGTTTGACTACACAAATGGTGCCCATCTGTTCCCCAAAATACCATGTGTGATAAAAGAGAGAGAGTGGGCAAAAGAAAAGGGTGCAGGCCCACATATACCTATCTCCCCATGTCACCCACTACTATACCTGATCCTAACCCTAATTCTAGGAGATGATCTGCAGACACCTCTCTAAGTCCAGTTTAGAGAGACCTGTGTTCATCTCCAACCCTTCTCCTGGGAAAGAAATTCCTTAACACTTAACATGACAGGTGCAGCCCCTACAGCGTCTTTCCAGTGATCCGTGCTCTCATTCCATGCTCACCAACGGTGCCAACCTGAGTGATAAGTCCCCTTGATATGGTCTTCATGGTTATTCACTAGCAGCGGATGGGGAGAAGGAAATATTGACTCCTTATATAATCCAGAGTGTTTGCATGTTGCTAAGAAAAAGCAACTATTCCAGGTAGTTACCAAAGAGCATATTCACTTCTATGAGGGGTCTTAATGAAGAGGCTATGGTTTGTGTGTGTATGTGTGTGTGTGTGTGTTTATTTCCTTTATGGAAAATGGGCAAAAAATAGAGAGAAGGGTATTTAACTGCCACAAACTAGACACATGTGGCCCTGCATTGTCAAAAAAAAAAAAAAAAAAAAAAAAAGGAGGCCATGATGGACATAATGAGAAAGTCTTCAACAGCATCCCTACAACAGATAGGGGATCAAAGTTCCAAACCATATTTTGTATATAATATCCTGTGTAAGTTGAGGGCCACCAACCAAAGCACAAAGCCTTCATAAAAATTCTTCAAGAAGCCATGGGAGGCAGTCAAGCACAAAACTCTGCTGTTTTTGCTAAATTGGTAACATATTTAAAAATACGTGTCTGGAGAGTGAATTGAATACATACTTTTGCAGGAGCTAGTCCACAAATAGCTTTTCTCTTAGCCAAGCTTTTAAAAAGTACTTGTGGCTATAGGGTTGATATTCTAGTTGGAGTACTGGTAACTTCCACTGCCAATTATGAAATGAGCCACATGCCTTAATAATAAATTGAGCTGAGACTTCAATTAGATCCTCTTATGAAAAGTGAGGCTCCAGCAAGAATACATTCCACAAGAGAAGGCCAACCTGCATTGCCTCTAACGCGCTTTAGGGGAGTCTCTAGTGGTAGAGCCAAGATTTGCTTTGGGAGGAAATTTGAAAGTTCTGTAGCAATGCAACAAACAGGTAATTGAGGCCCCACAGTTCCACATGAGAATGTGCCATGGCAGTAAAAACTAGCCTGGAAAAACTGTAAAGCAGGTCTGTAGCCATATACCCTATTTGGCCACACATGCGAAAATCTTTAGCACCTCTCATTTTGAGCAAAAGGCTTTGCTTCACAAGTTAAGCTGCTTGAGAAATTGACTCTCAAAATAAATAAAGAAACTTATTGTTTATAATTATTTTCTGTAGATCTCTCTAAAGTTGGAGAATATCTAGTAAAACGATTATTTTTCATCTAGAGTTGGTAGTCCTTTCTTTCTGGAGGTAATGAGATAGCACTATCAATCGACTGTTAAGAAAGACCATTCCTAGTTTGTGAAATCAAAATCAAGTAACTTGCATCCAAGATAATGCTCAGCTTTCTGTTTTCTCGTGCAGGGCAGGATGGTACAGTGATACCATCTTTAGCAACATGCATGGCATAGACACCGACCCTTCAGAACCAACACTGGCTGGTGGGCAGCACTGAGTCCAGCCAACAGTGTTTCAAGTGGTTATAGATCAAGTTAAACATAAAAGGAACTAGGACACAACCTTGTTTTACCCAACTGGAAATTACCAACAGTGTCATCCGTATTTCTCTCTACATATCATGTCAAAGCCTGGAAGAGAGTCAGCAAAAGTCACAAACCATTTTATACAATTTTTGGCAGATTTGGTCACAGAATCCTATCAATTATGGCAAACGGCTGTTCTCATAGCCTGCAAGCCACGTACTTAGAATCATCAGCCTTGCAAGTTACTGAGTAAAAGCCAAGCTTCTGGATCTTGCTCATATATGCTGGAGTACAGTCACTGACTTGTTATGGTTTGCAGAGACTTTCCCAGTTTTCGTATTGAATGTCTCGTGTCCTGGGAAACCCCTCAGTCCCTGGCAAACCAGGATGGCTTATGACCCTACCTGGAAGCCTTCCCCATGAGCTGGTGATCCTGGGCTGGACACTAGCATTTAGGAATGAGGCACAGAAAATTTACTGGAATCTCTGTGTGGGAGTAGAGCTTGTGGATTGATAAAGTTCACTGCAGGGAACCGACAAATGTCAGTCATTGGGGGACTTTTGTCTCGGATGCTCATTTTCTTCACTAACCAATCCTCCAATTTCCTGCTTGTGGATTGAAAATCAAGTCACTCATGGCCTAGGGATTGGATCCCATCATGCAATATGCAGATTCTTGCTTAATTCTTGTGGTTAGCTCCATACCTTACTTTTAAATTTGTTGCCTCATACCTCCAATTCTGCAGTTGCCACAGTTCAATACATATGACAGCAAATAAATCTCTTTTCTCCCATGAATGGAGGGGATAGGGAAAGTGACCTAGGGTTTCCACCTATGTCCCTTTTCCCATTGTCAGCCTCACTCAGTCCCTTACATCTTTAAGGGTTAAGCCTTTCTGATGCTCTGAGGGTGCAGTGGGGAGAATCGACTGGCTTCTCCTTGTTTCCTCTCTTGTGGGGCACCCAAGTTAAAGCACACTCTATTATGCCAAGTCAGTCACCACTCCTCTTCAGATGTGTTGGAAATTCTTGTCTACTATTTTCTTCTTTTTTGTTTCTTTTGCCCTTGCAGGTTTTTACCTATGCTGTTCCTTTATGGTCGTTTTACTGGGATTAGGGGTGCATCGTAAATAAACTCACGTTGTCTGACAATCAAGCACATCTAACTGGACATCCATTACTCTAGTCTCTCTCTTTGTAACCTCTGATGGATGAATGTTGGCACTTCTGGAACTATCTTCCATGTCTATCATCTTTTCTATTTTCTATTGATTTACCCCTTTCTGTTATTTTTAGGGAAGATTACTTGGTAGAATCTTGTAGCTCGCTAGCTTTTCCACTGCAGACATTCTGCTACTGAGCTCATCCACTGAGATTAGTTTTTTAAATTATATTTTTAATTTTTAACATTTTTAAAAAATTATTTTTTATCTTCTCTTATTTGAGAATATTTACTTCAAAGCTCAGTACTATCTCTCTAACTCATTCTGTTTAATCTTGGTATCTGAAGACACA
Organism: Cynopterus sphinx; assembly: GCA_030015415.1. Classification (NCBI taxonomy): domain Eukaryota; kingdom Metazoa; phylum Chordata; class Mammalia; order Chiroptera; family Pteropodidae; genus Cynopterus; species Cynopterus sphinx. The sequence goes on from CM057382.1 coordinate 50,392,758, forward strand.
CAACCTGTGGTTGAATTGTGGCTTCACACTAAGCTGTATGACTTTTTGCAAAGTTACTTAATCACTTACACCTTAGTGTCCTCATTTGTATAATGAGGATAAAAAATAGTCCTACCTTAAAAGATTGCTGTTAGGATTGAAGTTTATATATATGCAATATGTTTAGAATAGTACTTGACATATAAATGCTCAGTAAATATTAGCAATGTTTTATGTCTCTCTTTCATGGTGTTGGTGCTTCTCCAATGATATTCAATTTTTAACAGTGAACTCATGTTTGCCCATGAGATTTCTTGCAAGAAATTTGCTTCAATAACTCACTCTGATAGAGGGGTAAAAACCATTTCTATTCTCTGAATATTCTTTGGTATCACTTTTGAGAACACTCAGTTTTTTTTCTTTCCTGTCATTTCTGGGGTCTGGGGCTGAGGAGAGAGACAATAGCATGTGATCAGTCCACTACCATGAAAAGGAAAGTCAGAGAGTTTCTGTAAAAAAATGACACTTAAGCAGAATCTTGGAGAATGAATAGGAGGAGTCAAAGTGGAGAGAAGGGCATTGCAGACTGAGCAGATAGCATGAGCAAAGGTATGGGAACTCAACACCGTATGGTGGGTGAGGAAGATTATGAGAAATTAGACATTTCCAGAGAGACAAAACCTGTATGGGCTATGAAGGAAGAGGCATGGTCTTCTTACATGTCACGTTAAGAGTCTTAACCTTAACCTGGAGATCTGTTGATGATTCTAATCAAGTGATATGACCAATGTGCATTTTGTATCACTCTTGGAGGGCAGACTTGAGAGGAATGAGATTGGAGCCAGGAAGAGCAGTTAGAAAGCTTCTGCAGAAATCAGGTTAGAAATCACAAGGGCCTGGAAACTAAAATGGTGGTCATTCAGGGGTGGAGAAACAGGGTCCAATGCAAGAAATAGGAAAAAAAAAAGTTCTGAAAAATTTTCTAATAAAATAAAATAGAATAAAACAGAATAAAAATAGACTCCAGTTTTTTCAGTATGGTTGTATGTTTTGTAAAATTTCCAAAAGTAAGCTATTTTGGCTGCAAACAGCTAATATTGCTGGTAATACCACATAAATTTTTGTAACTATTGTTAAAGTTGGAAATGCTTCTATCAAGTTTCATGGATGAGCCATGAAATTTCAGGGCATTTTAAGTTTACTTAATACAAGTATTTTCAAGTTTGTCATGGATATTCTTATTGAAGTGATAAATTAAGTTTTGTATTGTAGTTGTATTTCATATCAAATTATAAAATTTAATCTTTTCTTATTGTGTTCATCTAGAAATTTACAGACTTCATAAGGATAAAATATATCAGGTAAACTAAGATACAATCTGATATGGTAGATGCACAAAACATTTAATTTCACACACAGGGATACTTCTATTTATAGTACTCCTACAGTTTGTGTTTTATTACTCATGAGTTCTAGTAAAATTATTTCCTGAATTGTTCAAAAAAAGTGCATTTATATCTGTGTGTATGTTATAATTGTAAATGTTGCCTTATTGAGTACATTTCTTACATTTCTTAATTGGAGAGACCTTCAATTGCAAATAGGCATGTGTGAGAATAGACTTAATGTGCTTAAGACTTTATGTATGTGATGATTGGGAGATTTTTCCATAGACTAGTTTCTGGCTCCATTCATTTCAAATTTTATTTCTCCCCTGCTGCCTATATATTTTCAAAAGTAGGTACATGTTTATAACTGAGATGGCTTAATCAGAATGATGATTCTAGATGCCATTCCTACACTGGGAAGACTAGCAATAATGTAACTACACATAGAAGTTACTACAAATGCATAAGTATATCCCATTAAATCCAGAAATATATCTCCAGCTCACCTTTTCCTAGCCAGATCCCAAAAGTGCCATGGCCACTCAAATGTGAGAGACTTGAGGAGAACTGAGATGGAGGAGAAATCAGAGTAGAAAGGGCCATCTGTCTTCACTGTTTGCACTTAAAATAGCTTACTTTTTCAAATTCTCAAAAACATGCAACCACATAAAACCTTGTTGAGAATCTCTCACAAGGAATCCATAAAAGTGAGAGGCTCAGCAGCTTCATGGTGAGTCCTCCTCGATCCATAGGAATTGAGAAGAGATTCTGGCAGAGGGAAATCAGGTAGCAACCAGATCTCCTGCCTTGTCAGAAAGTGCTTTCTCACCTAGGATACAAGATCCAAGGGAAAAGCATATAGAGGGGGAAAGGTGGTAGGTTCATTTTTTGACTTAAATTTGAGGTTTTTTGAGGACTATTCTGATAAAGGTATCTAATAGGCAGTTATTTATTGATTCATTTATAATTCTAGTATTGCCCCCCTGTTTAACTCATTTTCCATTTAGAAAAGAAAAAGTGGAGCTTGCTGCCAGCATTAATTTAATTTAACCTAAACATGCTCTTTGAGGCTGAAGCAAATCTGACTTGTTTTCAATGGGAAAATAAAATTTAAAAACTGTTTTTGGAGTTATTTCTAAGCAGAATTTATCTCTAATACTAATTTAACAGAAATGTATATGATGATCAGTTTTTAATTATTTTTTTTATGTAGTAAATTTCAAAGCACAGAACAAGACAAAGTGGAACATCTAGGATTTGACATTTTCAGTGATCAAGAATTACTATACTTTGTAAATGGAAATACCACTACTAAAAACAGAATGCTATAAATAAAATGATGTCATTTTTTCCCAAAGACTATAGATATACTAGAGTGATATGAAAATAGTAATAAAAGTGAGATATTTTGTGACAAACTTTGGGGGTGAGTTTAGGACTGTAATCCATGTAATCTTGGGGTAGCACTGCAACTGCAAGAACCCCTGGCAAGTATTCTTGAGACAAATGGGTTAAACAAAGGAAATTCAAACAATCCAAAGGTAGAAAAAATGAAAAAAAGCAAAGAGAAAGCATATTTCACATGATATTCAAAATATTAAGCCACCTATCTGGCCTACTTGGTGAGGGCTACTCTGTGACAAGTACTGTCCTTTTGTCCCTGGGGAGGGTCAGGGATGGAGGCACTATGACATCTCAAAGCATTAAGCAGTGTGAAAAAATTTGATTTGTAATAATTTACAGATTTTAACAATCTGTTCCAGGTGAATATCAGCCCTAAGGGTATGTGTATATGTACACAAATGGCAGAAACAGGTTAAGATATTTTTGTAATTATTATCAACATAAACTGATTACACTCAACAATTAAAAGCAGATACTTAGATAATTTTTCTTGAATCTTGTAAAAAAATTGAATATCATATCCAAAAGACAAACCTAAAGAACCACAGAATAGTGGGGGGAGGAAAGAGAGAGTATATGCTAGACAAATACTATCTTAGAAATTAATAACAGGCATAATTTTTTAATGAGAAAAGTATTAAGAAAGATAAATCAGCAAAAGATAAAACAATTGTGAACTTACATGAACCTAATAATTTGCTCTTAAAATTATAAGGCAAAATTAGACCAAATTATGGAAGGAATTGATAAACTACTGCTAACTTAAAAATAAAATGATCTTTCAAAGCAAGAGACAAACAAGAGTTTGAGATCAATAAGAATTGCTTTTTGGAAATCATTAATTCAGTCAGAAGCCCGAATAATGTTTCAATTAGAAGACAAAGGCAATGGATATTTATGAGAAGGGGAAAGGGAACAATTATACCAATAGAAGGAAGGCATTTCTATTGGTGTAGATAACATACATAATCATGTGAATTCTAAACAATGTTTTTAATTTTCATTCTATTGTCATCAGTCCAATATTCACAATAACTGACCTCTTGTTATCTTTGCAAGAATTCTTTGGGACAGAAGGTTGCTCGAGGCCCAGTTCAAATATTATTTTGCCCTGCTTTTAACATTTCAAGGTTTGAGTCATAAGACATGGAGGCAGTTCTTCTAGCATAGCAGCTCCAGCTCTATTTTAAAGTGGCACTGTTTATATTATTGTTTACACTGCAACAAAAGTAGAAAATGTTAAATCAAATAAAAAATCTAAATAATCAGATTAGCAAAGTGGATGCAGAGATGTAGAGAGAAACTTGGTGCATGTAAAAGAGTGAATACACATTCACAAAAACTGGGACATTTGAAAAAAAGTACGTATATTAGGCCACAAAGAATCTCAGATATTCTAAGAGCACATTTTCTTATCTCTAAGCATTAAAGTTAGAAATCTAAGGCAAAACGTTTTTTAAAAAGCCGTAACTTTGAAAACAAAAAATGAAAACTACCTTTCTAAATAATCCATGAATTAGAATGAAATCTTTATGGAAAAAAAAAAAACTCCTCAAAATAGTTATAAGTGAGAGATGACAAAAGTATGACATGTTAGTGACATGTAGCTAAAGCAGGATTTAAAGGGACAATTATAGTCTTACATACATTTATTAGAAAACAACAAAAGATTCTGAAAATAAATGATCCTAATATTCAACTCTAGAAATTATAAAAAGAGCACCAGGACAAACCCAAAAAAGTTAGAAGGAACAGAACTCAAAGATAAAAGCAGAAATTGATGTGATAATTTTGTTTAAAGAATTAACATAATTTTTAAAATTAAAAGTCTGTTCTTTGCAAAATATGGCAAGCCTTTCTTGATCAGATCCTCTCACCTTCCTCCCATTTACCCTAGGGATCTTTTTGCAAGCCTCTATTACGTTAGGTATTTATGATTTATTAGTCTCTTCATTTAGACAAATATCTTTATTTAGAGCAAGGGAGTATTCTTTGTCCCTCTTTCAGTGGCACTAAGCATAGGGCCAGTCACATTGGCTGTACTCAACCATTGTCAGTTGCAGGAATCAATGTTAAGAGAGATTGATTGTAATACTGTACCGCTCAGAGCTGTATAGCACGGGACATTATTTGAGGCACTTAACTTTTCTTTATATCATTTGATATGTCAGGGCCCAGGGTGGGCTGCCCCCAAATATTCCACAATGGCATATTATTTCAAATTAAAATCACCTAAGAAGTAGCAAGAGCAGGATAAGCTCTCTGACTTTCCTCTGTCTCCCTTAAAGCAGGAAATAAATCTTCACAATAGGTGCCCTTCTTGCTTCTGAAGGACTGAGATGTATCACAGAAATATAAAACCCAGTGTCGAAAATGCATGTGTAAACAAACCTTGTTACTCCTTTACTACTCAAGGCCAAGTTTAGATTCCCCACTAACAAATATCCAAACCTTGCTTTGATTCCTTTCTAATGAACACTTTTTTCATCTTGTCATTTTTTTCCCCCACAAAGTTATTGTTTCTTTGTCTAAAAAAATATACAAAAGGGGTTTAGTTAATCATTTCTTTGAGCCTCATTTTATGGTCTGATCATCATATTGTGAGTCTCCCATGTGCACATGTTAAACTGTTTTTCTCCCCAGCTAATCTAGTCTCGTGCCAATCTTATTATTACTAAGCCAGCCACAAGAGAAAAGGAGGGTCCTCATGGCTTTGATTAAATTTAGTTTTAAATCCTAGCTCTAGAGATCCTCTTGATAGATAGATAGATAGATAGATAGATAGATAGATAGATAGACAGACAGACAGACTGACAGACAGACATCCTTAAAAGATCTAGCCTTTCTCCTAGATAATCAGCACTGCAGAGGCAGCAGAAGACAGTAGCCAGTTCTCTAGGTCCACACCTGTGGTAGGCTAAAGATAACATTTTGACCTGAGTTGTTTCAGGTCTCCAGCTCTAAGGTGGAATGACCCCCTGGCTACTTTCCCATGAGATCAGATAGAGAAACAAGAAAAAAGACCTCAGAATTGTTCTCAATACCTAAAGAAATGATTTACTAACCTTATTTCACTTCCAAGGAAACAGTTCTCAGCATGACCGCCAACAGCCTAAACTTTCCTTGAGATTTTGCCCTGTAAGGTTCAGACAATGCTGTACTGCAAACTCCTTCTGGTGTATTTCTTTGGGCCAGTGCACGCTGGCAGGTCAAGTAAAAAAACAAAACAAAACAAACAAAAACATCTGGAGTTATGGTAGCACAACAACTAAAGGAGGGTAGCAGGGTGATTCTCTCCCCCCAAATTTGTTTGTATGGGCCCTGTTGGCCCTGAGAAGCTACTGAAGCAAGGGTTATTTTTATACATTTTTATAGATCCCTTTGAAGATTTTATAGGTAAGATCAAGGCTGGGAGTGTGCTGGCTGGAAAATTACTGCTTGGCTATCACTCATGGGAACATGACATTCTAACGATAAGCTTTCTGCTTCTGTACCCCCGCTTGCACAACCGACCTGTGGGTTGCAGTTAGTAAAAAGAAAAATAGACTTGGGTGTTCAAACAGAATGAAGAATGGGGTTTAGGGCTTAAAAAGCCTGTACCTCTGCATTTCGGGGCTGCTTAGTTTGGGGTCTACGTACCCCTGGCAGACCCAGCTGGCTGAATGAAGAGTGTGATTCCTATAACTCACTGGTTTCCGGTGGTCCCTGTGTTGTCTATCAGAGGCTGGCCCCTACTACAGGAGAACTCATCACTTCCAAGGGGCAGAATTGGAACTAGAACCCAGTAGTTTGAATGCCAGGTCTAGAATCTTTTTATTCACACGGTGTTTCCACAGAGTTGGGGAGTCTACACATTTGTTGAAAATAAATGGTTGAATATCATAATAAGGTGAGCACAGTGGTAGCTATTCACTGTGCTGGCCTCGTGTGCTACATACGAAGGAATTCCACCCTAAATGATTTATTATTTTTAACGTAATATTTAAAGAACCACTCACTCAGCCCCGAGACTAGTGAGTCACTCAAAGAAGCTCGCCTCTGTGGCATGGAGGGGAGGCGGCAGAGGGGCTGGGTGGGCGCCAGGCGACATTCACGGGGGAATTCCGAGCCCCACCCTGCGGGTTCAGTGGGGCTTCACCCGGGGGGAGGGGCGAGTCTTCCAGCTCCTGCACAGACACCGGGTGCCCCCGCCAGAATAATGACCCATCTGTAGAGAGACCTCTGGTGCTCCCGACCCTCCGACCCTCTGCTTCTCTGCTCCTCCTTGCGGCTGGGGTGGGGTTGGGGGTTGGAGACAAGGGAGAGTGGGGGTGTGCTTCCTCCGAGTTGCTCTGGGTGGGGCCTTTGGACCCAGTTTTGCCTTCACATGCTCATTCATCTCCAAAAATGCAGTCCAGGCCGGAAAAAAAGACACGCCTTGGAGAGGGGACTGTTGGAGAGGCCACGGAAGATGACTGGGTCCCCAAGGGTCATCGTAGGGCTGCACTAGGCGGCCAGAGGGCGCAGTTTCCACCCGGCACCTGCTCCCCAAGACCAGGCAAAGCAGAGGCCAGCCCTTCCCGCACCTTGAGCTTTTAAAAAGCAAACAGGACCAGCAGCCTTGTTAACAGCTACAAATAGGCAACATCCTAAATGTCCTTTGGAATGGGGCTAGGTGATAAAAAATAGTGACACGTACAATGGAGCATGCTGTGCAATTCTTGGGAAAAACCCAATTGATCCAAGTGCTCTTGCATGGAAAGACCCTCCAAGGTATAGTGAGTAAAAAGGCAAGTTGCAGAAAAATATTGCAACGCTGCTTTGTAAACATTATATCTGATACCAGCCATTATTTATAAAATGTGCCCACGGAATTTTTAATGGCTTTATTTCCTTTCCCTGAGAAAAAGCCCCTTGCCTTCAAACTCAGATAATTACTCTGAAACTTGAAACTCAGGTTATTGATTAAGTAGCTCTGGTCCTCAGGTTATTAACTCAGGCCCTCTGGTTATTGATTAAGGCTCACCGAAGCTTAGCATTCTTCTCAGTCCTTTGTAAGGAGAAATTTCCTTAGGTCAGGCAGAACCATTATAGGAAGGAAGGAACCCTTAACCCAGGGCTTTCTTTCTTTAAGTAATGTATTAACTTTGTCTCCCCTTACTAAGTTTATTCTTTCCACTTAATAAAATCAATACTAAGAAAATTAATAGATATATGATTTAAATAACTAGTTTGCAGCTTCCTTTCTTCCTTGTCTAGGGACAGGGTGGCATTTCGGCAGGATACATCCTTTGGCGGGAGAACTTGAGACTCCATTCTGACTGAGACAGAAAAAGAGCTCCATGAAACTCCAATAGGCAGCGATTATGACCCTCTTCAGCAGGAAGCAGGTACAGAAGACCTCCTGTCCCTCAACATCACACTAATAAGAAGGGGTTCACGGCTCTTAGAAAAAATTTAGGCAGGAAAGACAGGGGGTTTGAGGTCCCCTGAAAAATGCTGAGGCCATCCTATTCCAAAAAAGGCCCACACCAGTCTGACCACAAGTAAGCCAAAAGGCATTTTTGGGCTAAAAAGTAACTTCCACAAAGAAACAGGTAGGAGAGAATTAGGTACCAGTTTAAGACAGTCACTGGCACCATTATGGAGACCATAATGACCAAGGACCCCCAACTCACTCGAGCCTCATTATGCCATCATTATAATATAATGCATAAGTCAAAAATTTCATTAATATCGTTTAACAGACTGAATTCTGGGAATGAACATGTGCAGAAAGTAAATGATGAGTCACTGAGTCCTGTCAATCTTAGTTGTCAATCAAGAAAGCCTGCTCCTCTAAGAAAAGTAACCACCCACAGTTAAGCAGAGATAAAAACCCCAAAGGCTTTGTTACTAGGCTCATGAGTCACTCTTCTTGTTTTCCAGCCGCTTCCAAGTCTGGAAGTATACTGTTGCTTAGTAATCTCCCCTCCAATAAAGCTATTGTTTTGATGCTGTACTTAGGAGTCTTGATCAATTCTTTGTTCAAGACATCAAGAGCCTGGACAACATGCAGAGAAAGGAGCAGATATGTTACTCTCTGGTAACAACATATCTACGTGACTATGCACACACAGGACACAGAGTTTGCTGCAGAGAGAAAGATCTGGACGGGCACACCTAAAAAGTGGGCTAGGGGACTGAAGAGTGAATCTCAGTTTTAAAAAAATATTTTATCATAGGATAAAATGTCTCTTTCCCAGGATCCCATCCTGGATACTGTTGTGGTGTGACCAAAACCCACGAAACCAATTGAGATTAATTATGAGCCTTTATTAGTGGGCCGACGATTGACCCTTTTCCATGCAGGGTTAGAAGGGACCAGTGCCCGGTTCTTAGGGGAGGCAGTTTATCAAGCCTCCCCCTGCTACTGCATTCTGGAACAAAGTAAGTTAAAAAACAGAAGTTAGTCCTTCACAAAGCTAGCAGGAGTTAGTCATTATAAAGATAAAGGTAGCCGGGGAACCTGCTGGTTTTAAACATGGCCTTGCAGATGGTCTCGTTATCTGTATCCGAGAATGTTGTGCTCTTAGTATATGAGCTCATTGTCCCAAGTTTCACGACAAACAGGAGGCAGTTAAGGGTCCCAGGAACTAGGCATTCTTGTCCTAGTTAAAAATTGCTAAGGTAAATACTTCCTTGGTCTAGTTTCAGGGCTTTTAATTAACTTTTACCCTTCTGGCATTCCAGCAGCCTGTCACAGAGAGCACCTGACATTTAGTTTTTGTATCTGCTTAGGCTTGTCTTGGCTGAGACAGAGTATGCCTCAGACTTGCCTCCTTTCGACAACTTCCACGGTTATGAGGAGGAGTACAGATTGGGCATTTCACAGAACATTCCTCATCTAGGATTTGTCTCCTGCTTTTCTCATTAGACGGGGATTATGTAATCTTGGAAGACCAGACTGGTACACACTAGCATTGTTGATGGTGACCTGGATCCCCTGGCTGGGACAGTTTGCCAGGTTTCTCCCCCACAAGGCTCCTGTCCCCACCTCATTTCCGGGACTACTGGGTGACCTTTCTTCCTGTCGAAAGTTTCCTTTGAAGAGAGTCACGAACAGCGGTGCACTGGCCTGGAGGGGGCTGGGAGCCCCCTCCCCTGGACTCCGCTGGAGCACAGCGCTAGCGGAGCCCTCGCGGAGGGGCGCGGGGGGGGGTGGTGGTGGTGCGGGGCGGGGATAGGGCGCTGCAGGCCGGCGGGGAGAGCGCCCGGTCCGGGGAAGCGGGGGCAGCGGGTGGAGCGGCTTCCCGCCCCGGCCCCGCCCCGTCCCGCCCGGCCCCGCCCCGGCCCCCGCCCCCGGCCCCCGGCCCCGCCCCCGGCCCCGCCCCCGGCCGGCAGAGAGGGCGGCCCCGGCCGGAGGGGGCGGCTCGCAGACCCCGCCCGGCGGCCCCGGTCCCGCCCGGACCCGCGGCTCCGCCCCGGGGCGCGTTTCCGCGGCGGCGCGGGCCCCTCCTCCCGCCGCTCCCCGACGGCTGCGGCGCCCGCGGACCCCGAGTGAGTCCTGCGCGAGCCCCGAGCGCCCCGACGCGGGGCGGGTCCCCACTGCGGCCGACGCCCGTGACCAGGTGAGCGGGGGCCGCCGAGTCGGCACAGCGGGGTTGGGGGGGGCGGGGGTCCGGCCGCGCATCCGCAGCGGCAGCTCGCCCGGCGGAGGGGGCTCCAGCCGCGTAGCTGCGCCCAGCGGCCGGGGTCAGGGGCTCCGGGGCCTGGGACTGGGCGACCCCGCGACCAGAGGACGGCGGGCTGGGCTGGCGAGGCTGGTGGCCCTGTCCCCGCTGACGCGGCGAGGTCCCGAGCGTGTGCGTGCCTCTCCGGGGGGGCTGATGCCCAGGGCGCCGGCGGAGGACACTTCCTGTAGGGACTTTCTCCCGGCACTGGAAGGACACGAGCTCTGGCAGCTGCTTCTGTGCAAGGCACTTCATTCGAAGACACGCGGGGTTCGTCCCGGTGCTGTGTGCACCTCTCTTCACCTCCTCTGCCTTTACCCCTTTTTCACTTTGGCGACCATTTCTCTCCCTTGGGGGCCCAGCTCACCCCTCTGAAGACCTAAGGGAGGTAGGAACTCTCTGTTGTCTTAAATGAGAGTTGTGAAGTTCCTCACCTAGAGAAGTTAAGCTAGCCAGTGCTGACCCAAAGAGGGAACCGTTTGTCAGGGACATCTCTGTCCCCGCCTCTCTGATCAGTGACCTTTCTGTGGAGATGGGTGTTTTGGGAGAGACCCTGATCTCTCCCCGCCCTTCAGTTTGTTCCCTGTTGCCAGGACCCAGGCACAGTCGTGGCTGAGGGGCGAGCCTCTGCCTCTGCCCACACAACAGGAACAAACACTGCAGAGAAGGGACAGGCTAAGTCTGGAAGCTGGACAGGCTGGGCATGTTACCTTGGTCACCCCTAACTGGCTCTCATTAAGGTCCTTCATTTCTGGCTTCAGTCAATTGTTGGGAATCCCAGATTAACAGGTACCTTCCCTCAAGGCACTTTAAATGCTGCAAGGTATTCCCCGATTAGAGAGGCAAGGTGAGGTGCCCGGACAACAAACATTGGGTGTCACCTTGTGCTCCTCATCCCTCCCTAATCTTTTCATAGTCTCCCTGCTTTTGGTTTCCTCCTCTTTAAAATGAGGGTAATGATAATACCTATCTCACAGGATGATTGTAAGGATTAAATGAGTTAATATATGTCACAACTGTACAGCTCAGGCACGGAACTGAACAAGTGGTGACTGTTACACCACACTTGTGTGTCCCAGGTGATGTCACTCAGATTAGACATAAGCTTGCAGCAGCCCCTGGTAACTTAAGTAAACATCTGTGAGTGTCAGAGGTAATAATGTAATAGCTATCACTTCTTTCCTGCAGCTGAAGACCCAGCTGAGTTAAACTGCTCTTCTGACCTGTCTCTCTGTCCTAGCTCATGTTCTTCCGCCCTCCTGAAATGCCCTCTCCTTCATTTCCACCCATTATTCACCACCCTCCTGGGAACCATCCCAGTGCCTGCTCCCATCAGGAAAGGACAAGACATGCTGTGAGCCCATGCAGCTCTCCTTCTCCACTCCTTTGGCACTGACCCACTTCTCAATACTGGCCTTGTGTATTATGTGTATGGCCAGGTGACTTATCTCTGTTTTGTCCTTTATCTCTAGAGGGTGGGGATTATTTCTTACTCATCTCACTGTACCCAGGATGGGCCTTGCTAATGTGAGTGCTCAGCAGCAGATGCTAGTTGAGTGAGAGGCCAGGGAAGTAAGGTGTCCTTGTTGTTAAAATATTAGACATTGAGATGGAAATGATTCCAGACTGAGAAGTGGGAGTAGGAGCTGACTGAGAGGCCATATAGTGGGCCCTTTGACTCATTAAGGTAGCCAGGGCAAGGATGGATTGCTGTTTCTAGAGCCCTTCCTGGATTGCTGTTTCTAGAAGGCCAAGACAGATTAGTGATGCCGTGGTCACGTGATTTGGAGGAGGATGGGTAGTTTGAGATGAAGGAGTGAGAATTGAGTCAGAATAAGTTAGTGTGGGTTCTTTTTGAGAATTTACTGCAAAATGGGGGGTGGAGGGGAGTCACTGTGGGCAGCAGATGAGTGTACAAACAAAATCTGTGCTGAGTGCTGAATGTTAGAGGCCCCAGGGCCTTTCTGGAGCTCTTCCTCCACTTAGCTGACTTCTGCTTGTAAACCTGAAGCAGTTCCTGGCACTTGGTCCTGTGGGGACACTTGGGGGAGAGTCTGTATGAGTGACTTCACAATCACAGCCAAGGAAACACACTTGAGTTTCTGGGTTTTTTTTTGTTTTTTCTTTCCTACAACACTCTCTGATCTCACTGTCCCAGGATATCAGGAATTTGAGTTGTATCTAGCAAGGAAAGCTCTTAGGGGAAAAGAAGAAACTAAAATTTCCCTGTTGAAAATTTGCATTTTTAAAAGGAGTCATTGAAATTCAGTGGCACTTTCTAATAACCAACAAAACAATCCCATTTCAGCCTACTGACTCTGACCCATGTATGCTGTGAAATAAAGGTCCAGTGTCACCTAGTGGTTTCTATTTGGGAGGATCCTAACAGTACAGCCTGAACAATGACTTGAACCACCACTGACCATGCTACACCGATGTGAGAACTTAATGAATGAGGGCAACCAAGGAGTCAGGAGACGGAGCTCATGTGTGCTGGGTGACCCAGGGCAAACCATATAGCCACAGCCTTCCAGCATTCTGGATGGTAAAATGCCTACTTCAAATGATTATTTGCAGAATCCAGTGAGAAGATGTTTAAAAAGTGTTTGAGATGAGTTGGGGGTGGGGGCTGGTGATGACAATGGTGATATCTTGGGTGCATTACTGCAAGGAACCTTGAAGCTGGGGGTGGCATGATTGACATCTGTCTCTGATCTCTTTAGTGTCTGGTCTTCTAGGCAGCAGTCCCCAGCCTTTTTTGGCATCAGGGACTGGTGCTCCTATGGGAATCTACTGCCTGATCTGAGGTGGAGCTGAGGTAGTGATGCTAGTACTAGGGAGCAGCTGCAAATACACATGAAGCTTTTCTTGTCTGTCTGTTGCTCACCTCCTGCTGTGCAGCCAGTTTCTAACAGGCCACAGAACGATAGTGGTCTGTGGCTTGGGATTGAGTCTTGTGCTCCTGAATTTACCACAGCTTTAGCAGAACAGAAGGGAAGGATCACTCCTGAAATTGAGAGGGAAGTCAGGCATGCCCAGCCTCTTGGATCTGGAGCATGCGGAGAGACTGGCTTCAAGGTCAGCGAGATGAGAGCAATCTGAGTGAGGGGAGAGAGGAGAAGCTCAAAGACCATTAGCAGGGAGGTGGAGGGAGTATTTGGCAGATTAAGCCCAGGGAGTGGCATCTCTGGGGGAAATGGGTATGTATGTGGGGAGCTGGTGATAGCAGATGTGAGCTTGTTGTGTCCACCTAAAAGGTCACAGCTATTTTTAGGAAGTGGGTGACAAGGCATGTTTCTGTTGAACGCAGCATTAGTGAGTACCCACTGTTTCCCTAGCCCCATGCTGTGTGTACAAATGCAGGAGCCACCCCCACCTACTCTAGGTTGTCCCCCAGCGTGCCCCTGAGACATAGGACACCGGATGAGAACCAGGTCTGGAATTGGGGAAGGTCATGAATTCAGTTTTGGACATGTTGTGTTTGAGGTGTCTTCTGGATACCAAGTAGATAAGTGGCTCTGGGGCTCTGGACGGGTCTGGGCTAGAAGGACATTTTTATCTAGGTTGTGTCTGATGTTAAAAGCTTGATGAGATTGAGGAACTCACCCAGAACAACTGCGAAAAGGAAGATGAACCAATAAATGAGCCAGAAAATGAGTAGTTCAAGAGGGGGAAGGAAAACCAGGACATTGTCCCACACAGAAGCCAGGTGAGTTAGCTTCAGTAGGAGGGAGTGGGCAGTGGTGGCCAGAAAGTGACCTGGGAAGTAATGTGGAGAAGATTGAGTGCCTTAGCTGCCACTTTTTGTGGGATGATTGGAGCAGAAACCAGATGGAATGGATCGGTAGGGGAGTAGCAGGAGGTGAGAATCTGGGAGTACTAAGTGTAGACAGCTTTGAAGGTACCATCAGCTTTGAAGGGGGAGAGAAAGATTGAGTGGTACTGGAGGAGGACTGCTTGAGGGGTGTTTGTTTTTTTCCCTCAACCCATTCTCCTCCCATTCCACCTGAGAAGTTAGCAGTGTGGATGACCACTAGCCGAGGATCCCTCCCTACCTCTCTCCAAGTCATAGGGACACAGGCACCTGTAAAAAATGTGTGTTTTCCCCGTGTGGATTCATGCTGTACACCACACTCTGTAGCTTGTGCTTTTGATTAGTTTGTCATAGACAGTAACTCTGGGTACTATTACTTCAGGCCAGTAGCAATTGTGGAATGTTCTATATATAATGTTCAGATGTACCATAATTTATTCAACCTTTCCCTTATTGATGGATGTGAGACCATTGACTGTTTTTAAAACTTGGAACAGTTTTGAAGCAAACAACCTATAGGAGCTTGATTGGCATGTTATTGAATGTATTTATTTATATGGAAGATATAACATTTTTGTGATATTAAATTTTCCAAAACAGAGACAGATCACAAACCTTGTAATATGTTTTAATAGATATTGTGAATGTGATTCTAACAGGATGTGCTGGAATTTAAATATATATAAATATATAGAGAGAATTTTTGTATCCTTTCTATTTTTTGTGTGTTTTTTGGTCATTAATTCCAACCTTTATCTTTATTCATTCTTTCTTATTTTTGGCATATTTTATCACTGTACTTTTAATATGTAAGTTGGTTCATTTATTTTTAGTCTTTTAATTTAAAAAGCATATAAAGCTCCACATTTTCCATTGAGTACAGCGCTAGCTAATGGGCTTTTGTATGAAATGCTTCCCTTTCCATTGCTTTCTAGTTGTGTTATATAGCTAAGTTTTGATCCAAGGATTATTTAGAAGATGGGGGTCCTGCATTTCTGAATAGTTTTGTGGGGTGTGGGGTATGAGTGTATTATATTGTTGACTGCTCTATTTATTGGGTTATAACTAGTGAATGTGATCAGCAAAATCTCTTATTGAGCTGTATTAAGATTTTCTTTGTGGCCATCTACATGATCAATCTTAAAAGGCTTCATGGACTTGAAAGAAGACTATGTCTTCTCTGTGGAACACGGACTTTAGAGATATCTTTGAACTTGAGCTTGCCCTTCATGTTGCTTGTTGATCTGTTAAATTCCGAGAGATGTTTTAGAAACTGTCACTAAAAATTTTTTAAGTCAAGCTCTACTCATATTTGTGTCATCTGTTGCTTATTTAATGCTTTTGGCCTTAAATTCCATATTATCTGTGTTTTAGGATAATGTATCGCCAAGGATCTGGGAGAATCCCTTTTTCTTTGCAATCCTAAAATTAATAAATAAGTGCATTTTATCAGACAGTACGTGAAAGGCTTAGAAATTTAGAGGCAGGCGTCAGTCAGAAGGGGGTCAGGCGTGCCCTTTGAGTTTTAATTCTGACTCATGTAGAGTAGGCAGTCTTCCCCATCTGCTTCTTATTTCTTGGATTATCATGAGCTCCTCCTCCTTGACTGTCCCAGTGGTACCCCCACCTGATAACCAGATTTTCAGGAGGAATGGGTAAAATGAGATTTGCCTGCAAACCCTTGGACAGGCCTGATACCTCTTCTCCCCCTTTGCGGTTTCTGCCGGTTTCCTTTAGATACACGGAAATAGACAGCTCTGACTTGCAATTTTATGTTTCCTTCCTTGTTTTGTGGCAGCCGGTTGGGGAGGGAGAAAGGAAGGATGGTAGAAGACTGTGATGACAACAATAAACCTAGTGAGGTGGCTCGTGTTTTGGGTAGAGAATTCAGACTGTTCACATACTGGATAGTCTTGATTTTATTTTTTGCATCTTGTTTTCCATTTATTATTTATTATACTTGGATGTTATTTCTTTTCTGATTTCTGCTATCTTGGTTACACTTCTTATCATTGCTTTTTCCCACTCACCTGCATTAGGATTCAGTTTTGGCCATGAATTAAGAGAGGAGCTTATCTCTTTAGAAATTAGAATTCAAGGTTAATAACTGTCTGTTCCATGAGGTTGTCCAGGCACCACACTCGTATGTCAAGTTGCTTCCAGCATTCTCGAGGACTATGTTTTTCAAACTTGAACATATATAAGAACAGTTTGGAAGGTTTTTGGTAAAACAGATTCCTGGACCCTATCTCTCTAAATGTTCTGATTTAGGAGGTCTATGGTAAGGCCTGAGAATTTTCATTTCTAATGGGTGCCCAGGCTGTACTGATGCCACCAGTCTGCGGATCACACTTTGGGTTTCACTGCTCTTTGTCATTCGAGGCACTTCGCTTACCTGCCTGGCCCAAGACGGCTGACTCTCACACCTCCATGACAGGGCCCTGCCTGGCTGCTGGGTAGGCTCTGAAACAGGCCATATTTGGGGTTGCCATGTGCCAGGCTACAGGTAACGTTCTGTTATAGAAGAAAGAGGGACAGGTGGTTTAAGAGGGACAGCCAGAAGTTTCTGGAACACCACCCCTGCTGTCCTTAATTTGAAGCTACTACTGTGCTTTTCAGTGTTGCCATTAGCTAAGCCAATATTCCTCAGGTTAGGAAGTGGAAATGGTGTCTCATGACAGTGACGAACCAGTAGGCAGTGCATGACATAGTGGCCTTTGGTCTTATCAGCTGGTGAAGGAACGGGCAGGCTGCTGCTGCTGCTTTGAGAGTCCTCACTGCTTTCTTCAGGTGTTCCCAGTAGTCAGGTCTGGCAGCCACACATTGTGCCACTTAGAGCTACCTCCTGATCTTACAAGGCCCATGACATTAGGGGGCCCCTCCAAGACCCAACTTTGGGATGGAGAGTAGCTTGCTGTGCTTCCTTGCACAACTTGCCTCCCTCAACTCCAGATATTACACATATATTACTGTTTCCAGTAGAGCTTGGGGGCAGAAGCCATTTGAACCCTGAACTGCACTGGGGCTGACGGTCCATGTGGCTCCTAATGCCGCAGTGAGATCAAAATGAGTGGCTGCCAACCTTGTGCTCTGCTGCTGTTAACTCATAGCGGGGTGAACCTGGGGAGAAGCAATGTCACAGAGGCTTATTGAGAGCAGATGACACTTGCTGTGTGGCTCCATTATTTGGGAAGGAGCAGTCCTTTTCTTGTTCTGTCTTTCCCAGGGTAGCCTTTACATTTCCCAAGTTCATTCTCCATCTGGGAAGGTGGAGTGGAGCCCAGAAGTGTGCTGAGAGTGGGGGAGCCAGCCTGGGCTGTAATGCATCTGCCTGGAAGTGGAGAAACATGGTTCTGGTGTTTGTCCTGCCCCAGCCAGTCCTGGAACCTCTGGCGGGCCCCTCTGCTCTCTGGGCCTCAACTCCCACCTCAGTAAAATGAACCAGTTGAACCAAATGATTTCATGAAGGCCACCTTCCAGCTTCAGTGTTGTAGGATTCCCGAGTGATCCAAATGCCAGTGCACAGAGAGTTGACTTTTTATTTCTAAGATGTCTTTCAGAACCTGCTTGCTCAAGTTCAGTGTGTTGGTTGGACCCAGACACTGCCCAGTTGCCAGTCTCCCAACCTGTTTTGCCCGGACTTCTCCAGTCTAGGCAGCCCCAGGTGCCAGTTCTGGAAGAGCAACATCTGAGGCACTGCCTGGCTAATGATTGATAGAGGCTCCAGCTATTCTTAATTCATAATTCATGGCGTGTGGGTGGGAAGTTGAATGTTTAACAGCACCTTCTGTGGGCTTTTTGTTCAGTGCCTGGGAAAATACGCTCAAGGTTGGTAGAGCGCTGCCCTGGGGGCTCCCTGGCTTATTCTTGTGACCCATACCTCAGAGGTGAAGCAGAGCCCCACCCGGGAAAGGCACTGGAGTTCGGCAGTACCTGCAGAGAGTAGGGCCACGTACCTCTTTCCTAGCAGAGTTAGGGATGTTTATACCCTTGAGGTCCTGCCTTGGCATGAGAGGGAGAGAGGGGAATGTCCTAGATGTGTCTTCTGCCCCCAGAATTCTTTGAGCCCACGTATCTGAAACTCTGACCAAAGAGGCCATTAGAATAGGTGCCACCCAGGGTGTGGAAGAGATGAATCAGGGTACACTGGTATCCTGTCAGTGTATGTCAAGGACCTCACTGTGCCTGGCTCTGTGCTAGCTGGTGGCAGGAGGAGGAGAGGTCTGTCCTATAGCCTGGGCACTGACTCTCACTGGGAGGCCTAGGAAAAAGTAATTCTGGCTCTGGCACTAGTTGGATGCCTGACCCTTGCTTGTCAGGAATCGTTTATGAACCTTAGTTCCCTTGAGGTGATAATGCTTATCTTGTAGCAACATTGTGAAAGTTAATGAAGGGTATATAATGCGGTAATATATGTACCTCTCCTAGGTACTGGAAAACAGTAGTATTATTAGAACACTGGAGGACATAGAAAACATTTTAGGCCAAGTGCTGGTAAGTTCCAGAAATAGTGATCATTGTGGATAGAGGGATCAGGGTAGGCTGCCTGGAAGGGATGTGTGTGTGGGGGGGTCTCATCAGGCCTAAAGGAAGGCCAGAACTGATGCAGGCTTAAGGAGACAGGAGAACAGACCACTTTGAGGGGCTATCTGAGAAGAACTCCTGAAGATGCAAAGTGCTGAGGTATCAGCTTAGTTGAGCTCCGGACATGCATTTCCTGCAATTCTTTTCATCACACATAAACCTCTGGGAAACTTCCATTTTCTTGACATGACAGTGTCACTCTTGACCCAGGGCCCTTTGGCAGAGCTTAGAATCCCATTTGCATAGGGGTCAGTCCATACCTGAGATCAGAAAGAATCTTCTTCTTCAGTACAATCTGTAAGCTATGGTGGGGATTTATTTTCAGCTTCCAGCTGTACAAGGCTGGCTAGGAACCTTGTTGCCATTAGAGGAACAGCCCACAGTGAGTGCTGTTGAAAGAAAAACAGGTTTCTACGAAAGGTAACCTCACAGGGTGATCTCATCATAAATTCCTAACTGGGCAGGTCATGGTGGGTACAGTCTCACCCCTGACGTATAACTTCTTTAGTAAAAGGTTTGTCTTTGCCTTAGGCAAGCCCTGTCCATTGTGCAGCTAGGGTTAACACACCTTTGAAGTGCTAACCACCCTCAGGAAAGCACCTAATCAGTTAACTGTCCTATCATCCAATCCCTGCCTTGCTCCCCCCCACTCCCCCTCCTGTACTCTTCCTTACGTTCTCTCCTTAACTACTAGTGCCTAAAAGAAGCTGCAAAATTACTAAGAGAATTTGAGATCTTGCTCTCTGGCAGATAAACTCCTCAAAAATTGTCTACAGGTTGGAAGTTTCTTCGTCGACAGTGCTATTTGGAGGAGTGTTCCTGGGTCTTCTTGCCAAGGGCAGGAGTACCTCAGCCATTGGGAGCAAATAGATAACTCTTTCAGGTCTTCTGGGTTTAAAGGGACTGGGGTTTTCCAAAACTGTTTGAACAGGCCGGGAGGACTGGGTGGTAGTCGTATCAGGGTCTCCCTAGTAGAGGCCAGGGGACTCCCTGCTGCCTTTAGATCCTTAGTCTTACCCACCACCCCTCTCTCCACAGTTCATTGTGAGAGAATCTGTGACAGACTGTCATGAAGGTGAGGTGGCTCATGCATCTTAGCTGGCAGGGCCCTAGTGACATCTATTCTTTTGGTTACAAATGCAAGTGTCTTCAGGGACAGCCCAGGTAGGGACAGTGGGCAGTTGAAGCAGGCATACCTGGCTGAAGGGAGCAGCTGCTTTAGCCGTAGCTGTGTGCCACCATCCAGAAATGTGGGACCCTTGTTGACAGTTCTGCTGTTTTTCCAGTAAAAAAAAATAAGTCAGAGAATCTCTTTTTTAGCCCTGGCTATCCCCACGAAGAAATAAATGTTTGTGAACTACAAACCCTTCACAGAGCCCCAGGTTCTGGGCAGCACTTCTGTAATAGATGAGGGAGAGGGATGCCCAGGAGAGCCTAGAGTTTGTCCATCGGAAAGAAGTGTTTTTGTAGACACTTCTCCTACCCCTCCTCAGCTCCAAAGATTGAATTTCCTGGTTCTGAGCCTCATCTCCATTCTTCCTGGGAATGGCTCTTAACACTCACTGGTGTATTTTTCTGTAACTGCTCTATTCTGTTTCTCTCTCTGGCTAGAGGGAGAGGCTGGGGCGTGCCAGGACTTTGTTTTCCCTTCTCTGTCCCCTGGGAGTCTAGCCCAGAGGTGGAATTACTACGAAGCTAAAAGAAGTTCAAGCCCAGACTCTACCCTTTTTTGCCCCACTCCACCCCTTCACGTGCCTGTGACCCTTGCAAGGCCCTGGGAGGGGCCTTAGCAGTGTATTCACAAAGTTAAATGGTTTTGTAAAATTTGTCAAATGTGTTATGTGTTCAATTTCTTAAAGAGGGCCCCTAAAACTTAAAGGTTCCAGGCCCCACATAACCCAGACCTCCCCTATAGATGCTGGTAAACCCCAGTGATTGGCTAGTGTCCTACCTTTTGGACGGTGAGCTCTTAACTTGGGGTCAGGAGGTAGGGGTCCTGGGCCAGTCTTGTTACCATCTTGCTGTGTCACCTTAGTATGTCACTTCCCCCTCTCTGGTTGTCAGGTTCCCCATTTGTGAAATGAGAGCAGAGGTGGGGGTGGGTGGGAGGTAACTGAGTCATCTTTAGGGCTGAGTGACCTTTGCAGTTGCCTGGTCCTTGCATGGCTGCCCTGCAATATACTGCGAACTTTTTCCTCAGAGTATTTGCTTTGCTGGTTGGGTGTGTCTGGCCTAGTCACATAGAGCACACTCAAAAGCACTGAGTCTCTCACCATGGTGATTCATGTTGACTGATAATACTAGTGAGCAAAGCTTGCTTGAGCTCTTATTGCCAGACCTGTAGGAAAAGTGAGTTCCTGGTGCCTCCTTTCTCAGTTTAGGAGGGTATTGCTGTGGTCTTAGTGTTTGTTACTTCCCTTGTCAAAGAAAACTTTCTGAATGGGGTGATTTGTGCATAGATCTCTTAGACAAAAAGAGCAGAGACCTTTTCAAAGAGGATGCCTTGGGAAGATCTAAAGGGAAGGAGAGGAGCCGTGGTCGCTGTGTGTACTTTGCATTGCTGCTGTGACAAATTACCACAAATTTAGTGGCTTAAAAATTGCAACTTTTTTGGGGGGTAAAATGTACATAGCATAAAGTTTAACATTTTAACCATTTTTTAGGTGTACAGCTCTGCGACATTGTGAGTACATTCACATTTTTACGTACTCATCGCCACCATCCATCCGCAGAACATCTTCCCAAATGGAAACTCTGTGCCCATTAAACAAGAACTCCCCATTTCCCCACCACTAACCCCAGACTACCACCCTTCTACTTTGTCTGAATTTGACTACTCTGGGTACTTCATTATAAATGCAATCATATTGTATTATCTTTCTGTGACTGGTGTTATAAAACAAAATTTAACCAAGTAAATTTGAAGATCTAATTGGCTTTATTAGGGGATTTGTGAATCTAGCAGCTAAAAGGGTACTCTGAGGGGTTGTACAAAATGGAAGTTTTTTGTAGGAAGAAGGATGAGGCAAAGGAGCTATTAAGAAAAGATTGTTTTGGGGCCTTTTTTTTTGGGAGGAGGAGAATGGAAGGGTTTTATCATGCAGATTGCCTCTTTCTTTGGTAGGGGTGGGCCTGGGTGAAGAGGGCTCAAGGGACAGCGATAATCTGGGACAGATTACCTCCTTCTCATTGACCAGGAAATTCCAGACCTATAGATTAAAATTATGTTTCTGGGGGAGGTTGAAACTGCAGATAGATTAGGTATTAAATCTAGGTTTGTTATCATAGGTCTCTAGCATGAGTGATGCCATTTTGGGCCTATGGTTCTTTTTATTTAACACGGGCATATTTCACTTATAACATCAAGTTTCATCTATGTTGTAGTACATGTCAGAATCCTTTCTTTTTAAGGCCAAATAATATTCTGTTTATGGACATTTGGGTTATTTCCACGTTTTGGCTGTAATGAATAGTATTGCTATCTATGTACATGGGTGTGCATATATGTTTGAGTCCCTGCTTTCAGTTCTTTTGGGTATATGCCCAGAAGTGGAATTGCTGGGTCATGTTTAAGTTTTAGAGGATTGCCCTACTGTTTGCCACTCAGCTGCATCATTTTTACCACATGACTTTTGTGTCTTACAGTTTTGTCTCATGGTTCTCACAGTGCTTGTTGGCAGGGTGGTATCTTTTCTGGAAACTCTGAAGGAGAATCTGTTTTATCTTTTCTGCTTCTAGAGGATATCTGCTGCAGTCCTTAGCTCATAGCTGCTTCTTGCAGCCTGGGAAAAGAATTTAACACACGCCAAAGTTAGAATCAGAAGGATAGTTTATTAGAAAAGGGGTAACACTCCACAGATGGAGCGTGGTCTCTCAGAGGCAAAGGCTGAGGGGACCCCTCTTACTCTCTGGGAATTCAGTTCATATATCATTCTTTACTTTTGTGAGTTTCAGTTTAAAGACTTTGTTTATTCATTTCCTTTGATATGGTCATATAGTGAGGAAGGGGAAGGGGAAGAGGAATAGTATGTAGGCTGAAAGGCCTGCTGGCAGGCCCAGCCTTTAATCTATAGGTTCCCCATGGTTTTCGCCACAGGGAATGACACTTGGTTCCTGTTTCCCCTTCCACAGGTGTGGGGAATGGGTTGTTAGCTCTGCCAGCAGGAATCTTCCTTTGCTCTGCAGGTGTCCTCCTGGCCTGGCTGCAGTGCTGATCAGCATATTGCAGTCTCTGAACTCAGTTTGAGTTAACATTTTTATTCTCTTGTCTCTTCCCTACATTACTTCTCACACTCTTTTATCTTTTACTTTTCCACCGTTATTTCTTCTTTCTTTTCATCCTTAGCACAACCTGGAAAGGACTCCTTAATTAGATAGGGTCCACCTGGATAATCTAGGCTAGTCTCCCCATCTTAAGGTTGGTAACCTTAACTACATCTGCAAAGTCCCTTTTGTCATGTAAGGTAATGTAGTCACAGGTTCTGGGGGATCAGGGTGAGCACCTTCTGTTGGGGTCTTTTTGAAGGACTTAATCAAGGAACCTGATGGTAGTTTGATCTTGGGCTTTGAAAAGCCCTCCCCTCTTTTCCTTTACCTTCCCACATTGTCCTGACCATCCCTCCTCCATGTGGGCAGGACACCTGGTAGAACAAATTTGAGTGGCTGTCCAGGATCTATGATGACCCTTTTTCTCCTCTCCAAACATCAGAGCTTGGCTTTTTTAGTAGCCTCATGGGAGAGAACAGCACTGGGTAAAGCTGGTCACAGAGTGAAGAGAACTGTCTGTACTTTACAAAGATCATTCCTGTTTTTATTTCATTCAGTCCTCACAGTAACTCCAAGGTAGATTGGGTAGGTCATATCTTTGCAGACAGCTTAGAAATTCAGACATGTTAAGTTGTCAGCGTGTGGTGGAGTTAGGACCCAGACCATAGCTCCCAGGCTAATGTTTTTTAAGGAGTAAGGTAAAATTAACTGCATACCTACTATCTGCTAATAAAGCTATATGGTAGAAAGCTTTTACGTGTGCATCAGTGCATCAGATCCTGACAACCAAATAGTCAGATAGGTGTATATTTTCTAATTTTACAGGTAAGGAGAAAGCCAAAAAAGTCAAGCAACATGCTCAAGGTTATACAGCCAGCAAGGAGGCAGAGCCAGGATTGGAATCATCGTCATTGTGCTTTAAGCCCCGTGTGCAACTAAGCCACGTGTGCTGCCCTTGTTCCCTAGCAGCAGTGTTATAAGCTCTGGGCTGGGGGTAAAATTCATGCAGCAGGGCCAAGAAGTCTTGTGACTGACTGCCCTGTGATGTTTGTGGCTCTTAATGGGGTGTGTGAGTTGTGTGAAGATAGGGGAACTGATTTAGAGTGTGGGAGAGAGGGTAACTGGGGGTGGTAGAAGGGCCTGCAGAGAATTGGGGTTGGAGGTTCTGAGACCCAGTTTCAGTGATGTTTAGGCTGTGTAACCTGGGATGAGCTGCTCAGCTTCCCCCTTCCTCACCCAATGAGGGAGGGTTCAGAGAAGGAGCTCTCCAACTTCCCTTCCGGCTGAGAAGAGTTTGTATTGTCCAGACAGTAACGGCTGCTAGGTTTGGAGTGTGGGGTACCTCTGTGGGCAGAGGTGATCCTGGAGAAACAACACGTGGCTTGGACTTTGCAGGAAAAGGAGGCACTTGAGAGCTAAGTAGAGCAGCAAGGAGGGCTCGGAAACCTTTGGGACTTGTGCTTGATTAACATCCGCTCATCCCTGCTACTCTCTCAGGCTGGTCCTGGGAGGAGCCCCTTCTGATCAGGTGGTATGATTGGGAGCAGCTCCTCCCCTCCCCTGTGGAAGTGGTGAAACAAAGACTCCTGAACTGCACACCACAATTTCTCTTTTTTTTTGGGGGGGGGGGTGAAGCAGAGTGTTTAGTGTTCATTTAAGTTCTGATTACACCATGAACGTACGACTTGGGCGGCCTTTTCCCGTTGCCCTCACTGTCTGTTGCAAGAACCTTGGTGTCTACTTGGACTGTGGCTTGAATTCCCGTCATGTTCTGGGCCTGGGTGTCAGCTGTATATTGACACCATATCTGGGTTCACCTTCTTCCCCTGTGGCCCACTTTCCATTTCTCAGGAATTCCGAATTGGGGTTGTCATTTGACTAAATGTTGGCGCTTCCAGAATTCTGTTTGGTGTGGGTGGGTGTCAATGGGGACTCTCCCTCTGAACAGGAATGAGCCAGGTTAGCCAGAGAGCTGTGCTCTTGGAGGGCTTGGCAGGGAGACCTCTTGTGTGAATCTTTGTGCATGTGAAAATGGTCTTTTCTGTCTCAGTTCCAGGGACCTGGTCTGGAAAGGCAGCTGAGAGAAAACGAGTTTGTTTTGCGGGGGGGGGGGGGGGGGGGGTAGAAATATAGTCGGTATTTACAGGGGATTGGTTCCAGGACCTCCAAGGATACTGAAATCCAAGAATGTTTAAGTATCTTATATAAAATGATGCAGTGTTTACATATAAACTATAAATATTGCCCATGTAACTTTAATTTCTGGATTATTTATAATACCTAATACAATGTAAATGTTATGTAAATAGTTGTTATACTATATTGTTTAGGGATCTACTTTCTGGAATATTTCATTCACAGTTGGTTGAACCCATGTGATACAGGATGGAGTGACTCCCCCTGAATAGGGATTCAACTCCTACACTGAGAGAAAGGAAGGGTCCTTGGCTCCACACAGGAAAGAATTCAAAAGTGAGCCAGAGTTAGACAAAGGAAAGTTTATTAGAGAAGAAATACCACTTCATAGACAGAGTGTGGTTTTCTCTCAGAGTTAGAGAATGAGTCTCTGGGTATTTAGGGAATTGGGTGTGTATGTTTCTTAGTTTCTGTGCAAGTTTACTGATTAAAGGGAGTAAAGAAAAGAACAAATGGTTGGGTTTATCTATAACTTGTTCAGAGTACAGCTTAAGGTCTTCCTTTTCCTGTTTTTCTTTCTGGTATGGGTAAGCAGCTGTTAGTAGTCTCAGCAGGAATCTTCCTGGGTTCCTTGTAGTCTGGCTGAATAGCTAATCAGCCACATTCCAGGTCTACCAGCATGGTAGAAGGCTCTGATTTCTCCTTGGTTTAACATTTAGTCAGTTTATGTAGTTCTCATGCCTCTTCCCTATGTCATATAAATGTAGAACTCAAGGATGTGGTAGGCCAACTACTGACAACAGGCTCCTGGATGCCCACAGGTCAGGAGCTTTGTGCAGGCCAAGGCCCTGCTTTTGCCTGTTCCTCTTTCCAGGCAGGTTTCTTCTCCAAGAGAGCTTTTCAAAGGAGCTCTGTACCTGCAACCTCCCCTCACAGTTAGCATCTTGTCTCTGTTTCCCACTTTCCCCATTCCTGGAGCTTGGGCCAGGCCTTGAGCACCCAGGCATGCAGAGGGGATGGAAAGAAAACATTGCCAATTTTCTGTTTTTAGTTTCTTCTTGGGGAGAGTGGAAAATCCAGCACAGCCATGCCCTGGACTTGCTGCTACAGGGCTGGCCTGGTATAGTAGAAGTAACTGGCAGACTTCACTCCTCCCCTTGTCAGCCCTTCATACGGTCCTGACTCTCCCACCTGTCCTGTTACTCTCCCACCCCTCACTCCATCTGCCTGCCCTCACATTTCTCACCCTGAGTATTATCAAAAAGCCCAAGGTCCTCTGGAACTCTTTAATCATGTTCGCTATTTTATACTGGGAAAAGGGATACAATGAGAGATTAAGAGATATCATGAGAACATATTTTATATGAAACTGTTACCATCCACATTTTACAGTTTTGGAAAACTGAGGCCCAGAATGGCTAAGGAGCCTGCCCAAGATCACACACCTGGTAGAAAGCAGAATTGGGATTTGAACCAGGGAAGCTTGGCTTTAGGGTTTGTGTTCTTCCTACCACCACCCCGCACTGCCCTTGGTGAAGTACCTGGGATCTAACATCTTGATTTCTGATCCCTTGCCTTTTTATCACTCAGTGTTTTTAAAATTTCAGTCTTTGAAATACTAGTTTTTAGAGCCTGTGAGCTTTGTGAGGAAGTAAAGCATAGGGGTAAAATCCCTGGACTTTGCAGCCTGACTGCCTGGGTTTGAATTCTAGCTCAGTCATTTATCAGCTGTAACCTAGTGCAATTTACATAATCCCTCTGTACCTTATTTCCCTTATCTCTAATATGGGGATCATAATCTTAGTAAAGTTAAATTCCATGTAAAACACTTAACACAGTGCCTAGTACATAATAAGTATTTGATAAATATTAACAATCATCATTGCTTATTAAATTTGGTAAATTTGGTGATGAAGTTAAGCAAGCTCCTTTGTTATAGGACTTCTCAGAGCCTTTATTACGTTGTTCTGAATAGGCACTTTTTTGGAAGGGGTGTTGTAGGCAGCAATTTCTAAAATTTTTGGACGACTGTTCCTTCTCTCTTTTTTTTAGCCGGGTACCTGATAAATTCTCAACTTGCAAGATGTTTAGTGTCAGAGAACACAGTTCAGGAAGCACTGAGCTGTGCATCATAAGTCTGTTATTGCTTGGCAAGACTAAGCTGGGGATGAGGATCTAGGTTAGACCTGAGCCAGCTAGACTTTGACTCTGTATGGAAGAGCTTGGGCTGCGCCTGGCCTCTCCCCTCCCCTCCCCATATGTAGGGGGAGAAGGAGGTGATGTGAGCTGAGGCTTCTGAGGGTTTCTGGAACCTCCCAGCTATGAGGAATGACCTTGGCTAACCCTAATACAAAGTACAGTTACTGCACTGTCTTCCTTTTGCTCTTGGAGGAGGGGTTTTAAAGTAGGTCACCAACTGCAGAACTGGCTGAGACCTCCAGACAAGCCAGCCACGCTCAGGTTAAAATGATCTCAGATTTTGCAGCATGGAAAGCATCTCTGCTCTCAACATGCTGAGTTCTAGTGCATTTGTGACTTGAGTAAGCCGTGTCTCTGGCATATTTTAGCTACAAAACTGAAGTGGTTGGAAACTAGATAATCTTCAAGATCCCTTCCAGTGTGGACATTTTGAGAGTCTATAAATCTAGGATTGGGGTGAAAACCTAAAGAGGTGTCTCCTTCAGGAGTCATAAAACTTAAGAGGAGGGATGAGCCCTGAGAATTGAAGCCCCCAGTCACACCCATGGGATAGTGAGATCTGTGGAGGTGGGGACCTGGCTCCAGGTTCCTGGTTGGGGTCCTTTTCTGTGTGAGATTCTTGGAATTGGATGACCTTCAACAGACATTTCTGTCTTGCTTTGGTTTCTATTTACATGCTGTTTTGGGTTGTTGCCCCTCACTGTTCAGCACAGTGATCTAGGAAGGAGTGCCCAGTGCTCTCAGGGGTGTATATGGAGGCCAGGAACTGCCCAGACAGGCCGAGGGCTGGCCAAATCTTCATCTCCCCAACAGCATGCGCTTTGCCAGGTAGGAATGTAGATGAATAATTACAGTGAGCCTGTCCAAACCTAGCTTTGTCCTGGAGCAAGGAGAGTTTGCAGATAAGCAAATAAATATTTTGTTTTTTAGAAAATTATACATATATATGAACATACATGAACTAATATATATGTACATATATGTATATATATATACACACACACAGACACGTATGCATATACATTTATGTGTGTGTATTGTATATTTTGGGCTTGAATTATACTTTAGAAAATGCTCAGTGATGACCTTTGGGTAGGGCGTTAGAGGGGGGCAAGTGACTTTTGCTTTTTACTTTGTGCCTTTCTGTTCTGTTTTAATTTCCCCACAGTGTACTTGTATTCCTTTTATTTTTTAATTTTTAAATGTAATTTATTTTTAGAGAAGTTTTAGGTTCACAGCAAAATGGAGTGGAAAGTGCAGATATTCTATATGACCCCTGACCACCCCCCCAACATACACACGTTACACACGTGCAGCCTCCCATCCCTCCTCTTTCTTCCATGTCCCTGGAAGTCATGCAAGATACCATAAGATGTTCATGGTGCAGAGACCAGCCCATGTCTCCATCTCTTATTGTTGGGTGCAGGATCTTCTTCTGGTGGATTTTGCTTGTTCTCCCAACACAGCACTCCTAGGGATTCCTGTGTTTGGGGACTCCAGCTAGTGCCCTTGTGGAACCCTTGAAATTTAATGGTATACTTGTGTATATACATGCAGGTTAGGGAATAGGCACATTTATGGTCCCTGAAAAGTTTCCTATGTACCTGCTGTATTTTTTCAGTGTTTCTCTAGTGCTCCAAGGCTTTATTCCAGTGGGATAGGATACTAGGTCACCCAGGCTCTGGTGCTTATCCTCTGAACATACAGCTGGCAATAAAAGCTAGAGGGTGAAAGCTAGGAAGTGCCTAAGTACCTTAAAGGAAGAGTGTTTCTAGAGTGTGGAGCACAGAATCGCAGGGAATGGAGTACTTGTTTAAATTTCTGATTCCAGGGCCCATCCAGGTTGAAGGGCCCAGAATGACTGAAGCCCAGTTGTCTGCATTTTTACCGAGCTCTCCAGGTGATTCTCCTGCATGATAATGCCGCGTTACCCAAAGTGCTACCCACAGTAGTCAAGCAGCATCAGCATCACTAGGAAGCATTTTGGAAATGCAGATTTGGGGTCTGTCCCAAATCTTCTGATTCGGATATTGTGGGGGAGGGACCTAGAAATCTGGGTTTTAACAAGCCCAGCAGACTGAAATTTGAGAAGCACTAGGGCTACAGCTGGTTGTCAGCTGTAGATAGATGGGCCTAGTGAGGAAGGAAGGGTGATGGTTTTCCTGCAGTGGCCCCAAGAGAGGCAGGACCAGACGCCAGAAGTCCTCCAGAGGCTGCTTTCTAAGAATTGGAGCAGTCCTGAAAGAGACCAGCTGCCTTCCTTCCGTGCATTCCCTGTCAAAGCGCCTGACCAGAACTGGCATAGTACAGAGATGTGCCCTGCCTGTCAGAATCACATCAGCAATATGAAGCATCCCATCTAGGCACCCTTTTTCTTTGTTGAAAGACAGAACTAGGAGAAAGGCATTGGAGAGTGCAGAAGGTGTGGTACTCGTGGATGCCAGAGAGAAAGCAGATCTGCTGGATTCTAATGGGCTGTGTTCCCTTCTTTTGTGGACAGGCGTTGGGAGGGGAAGGTGAGCTCCCGTCTGAGCTAGGATATGGACCCCCAGGGTCTTGGGAATGACTTCGCCAAGGACAGCAGGCCATGGTGGCATTTACTGAGTAGTGCAGACCAAAGTTACCCAAAGACTGGGTGATGAGCAGATTCCTTTATTGTTAAAAAAGGTGGTGGAGGGGGGAGAGAATGTGGATGTGTAAATCAGAGCTGCATGCATATCTCTGCAGCTTCCTAGGATGTATGATAGTTGGGTAGGCACTGGGAGCCAGGGTGGGGTCGCCCACGGTCACCCCAGACTCTCTGGCTGGTTTGCTTTTCACCTAGGGGTTATTAGAAGTTAAAGGGGGTGGGGCTCTGGGAGATGTGCTAGAACCCTCATTTGATGGAGACCCTCTAAACTGCTGTGAATGCCATGGAGAATGCCTGGGTTAGGTGGCCAGATAGCTGGTTGAATGCCTGTGCCCACTGTTATTAGTCTGGAGAATGGTCAGGAGTGACAGCTCAGGAGTATCTGTCCTTGGATATAAAACAAAGCTATGTGAGAGTGCACTGAGACGTCTGATGTGGGTCAGAATCCCAGGAGGTGTCAGCAGGCTGCAGCCCTCGGTGGAGGTGAAGGGGGAATATAACAGGAATCCGCCACAGGTCTCCATTGTCCGGAACACGCAGGTGTTTATCAGTCAAGGAGTCGAGGAGAAAGGAGGGGAAAGGTCTGACCTATGCTCTCCAGACCACACCTGGGGCTTCTGGTCCTGAAGAGACTCAGCAAAGGAAAGGAGTGGGCCACAGACTCAAAAGTGTTTCAGGTGGGAAATGGTGGGGAAAATGTTCTCTCTAGGAGGGGAATACTGGAGGTCTCCTGGGGACAGGAGAAAGCCCAGGGACGAAGGCCTGCGTTCTGATTAGACCCAGCCTGTGGGGCACTCCAGGGTGGAACTCATTGCCAGGGGACAGATTCTGATGCTTGCCGGGAGCTCTGAAGCCCTGGTGGGAATGAGCACAGTCACCCTGGGAGCAGGCTGAGGCTGACTTTGCGGTCCGGCCCCAGGTGGGAACCCCAGCTGCTGGAGTTTCATGGTATGTTGATATAGTAATGCTAACCCCAGGCTCAGAGCTGGACTGCCTTAGACTGAATGGACCCTGTGTGAGTTATTCAAGTCTTGGAAGAACAGCCACGGCTTCCAGTGAATTCAGAAATCCCCACCTGAATTGGGCCTTTCTAAAAGATGTTTTCTTAATAGGCAATATATGCATGTGGAAAAATGCAAATATATAAACAGTAAGTTTAATTCTGGCCCAGTTTTTTTCTCCAAAGGCAACCGGTGTTACCCAGTTTCTTGTTTATTGTTCTAGGCGTGTGTGTGTGTGTGTGTGTGTGTGTGTGTGTGTGTGTGTGTGTGTGTGTGTGTGTGTACACCACTAAGTTTGTTTTTCTTTTTTTTAAAAATGGCTTAGTATTATACCTTGATTAATAATGGTGATCATTTCGGGGGCAGGGGGGTGGCTGGGAGAAAGCAGTGAAAGTTTAAAGAAGTACAAATTAGTCGTTGTAGAGGGTCACCAGGATGGGAACACGGCATAGGGAATGCAGGTGGCAATAAGGTAATGGCTACGTATAAAGCCAGAGGGAAGATAGACTTATCATGGGGATTGTTTCATAAACTATATAAATATCTAACCAATGTACTGTATACTTGAAACTAATTAAAATAATAATGGCAGTCATTTCATATCCCTATATATAGAGCTGATAATTCTAAAAATAGCTAGATTGTCCATTGTATGGCTCTATTGTGATTTATTTCACCAGCCTCGAATAGGTGGAGATATAGGGGTTTGTTGTTGGTGTAACAGATAATACTGCGGTCAAATTTGTGTGCAGATGCCATCTCACACAGGTGTAAGTGTCTGTGAAATAGATTTCCAGATGTCCAGTTTCTGGGTCAAAGAGTGTGTCATTAATTTTGACATCTCCTTATTTTTAATTGGCGATCTCAGCATCTTAGGGAGTGTGAATACTCACTAGTATCCTATTCACTTATTTGAGTTTCTCTAGTGGTTATTGGCCTTTATCTTATTGTAAAATATTTTTATGAAATTTGTCATTTCTCTTGTCATTATATTGTTTTCTTTATTTGTTTCTTGTCATGCAGAACTTTAATTTTATGTCTTTGGGATTCAGGCCATTTCTTATATTTAAATCTTTGGTCTGGCTGAAATTTATTTTGGGGTATGGAGTAGGGTAGAATCCAGCTTTTGTTCTCTTGTTTTTTTTTTTCCCTCCCACCTGGCCGTGGTTGGGGCCTGTTGGCCTCATTACTCTGGAAGGAGGTGAGTCATGGAGGGGACATCTTTGGTGCCCAGAGCTTCTGCACAGTAGTGATCCCCAGAAAGAAAGGTGTCAAGAACACAACTGCAGCTTGCCCTGTCTTCTTGCAGGGGAATTCCTCTTTTCCCCCATCGCAAGCTTCCTGGCCCACTCATCATTCAGATCCCCAGGGTATCTCCGCACCAGCGAGGTGTGAGAGTCTGGCAAAGTGTCTGGCCGAGGGCAGGACACGGAGGGCTTTGTGCTGATGCCTCACCGGCCACAGGATGTCAGCCTGAAGGCAGCACCAGACAGCATGCCCAGTTCTTCGACACCGCTCAGAAGGCTGCTAGAATTCCCGTAGGTGGATAGCAGCCTCTTGAGTAGTGTTTTTCAAAGTGGAGCCCCTGAACCAGCAGCACCACCTGGGAACTTCTTAGATGTGCAAATTCTGGTTCTGCTGACTCAAACTCTGGGTGGAGTCCACCATGTGTTACAAGCCCTCCAGGTGGTTCTGGTGTGCTGCAGCTGGAGAACCAGTGGCCTCTGCTGGCATGCAGCCCAGCATGTAGGGAGAGTCTCATCAGGGGCCAGCCCTGTTCCTCACTCACCCTCACCTGCCATTGGTTGACTCTGCAAACCTCAGCAGCCACAGGTTAGCAGGAGTAGGCAGGTTGCATGACAGTTTCTGGGTGGCTGCTGTCGTGGGAGATCTGTTCTACCTGGGCATTTTAGTTGTCATTGGACACGGCAGAAGGATCTATACAAAGGGACTTTGTGAGAGCAGGTGTTCCACCCAGCACCAGCAGGTAAGAGCCCCCAGTTTTTGGCCTTTTTCCTCTGCAAGTCACTTACTCTTTCTGAATTCCATCTGCTTCTTAGAAACAAGATATGGTGCAGCCTCCCTTGCCTGATTCCAGATCCTGGATCAGATGAGCCCTCCTGAGGTCTCTTCTTGTTTCTGGGAACAATGCTTCCATACCGGGGTCTCTTGCTGGATTAATTAGAGGTTGGAGAATGAAAATTGTGGCCTAGAGCCTGTCCTGCCTGGTGGCCTCTGTGAGAGCTTTATACAGCTTGGGCACAGGGAGACAGGGACTCTGGTCCCCTTGTGGATGGATGGTGATAAGGACACTGGAAGATAAAGACCTGGACCCTTAAGAATGAGGGAGTGCATTCTGTCCAGGGGTGGGAGGACAACCCCATACAAATGCAGCCTCCTTTTGTCAGCAGAGGTAGGATGGAAGCTTCGGTGGAAAGCTTTTTCAAGAAACCCACCCACCACTCATGGATGGTGAATTCTATCATGGTGTGGACATGCGTCTGGCCCTGAAGACAAGCCTGCCCTGGTTGCTATTTCTAACTGGAGGCCCCGGCAGGTTGAGGGTAAATGGGTTGCCACAATCCCGCCGGATGCAACTTTTTTTGCAGGGGCCTGACTTGTGGCTATTGATGTTCTCCCAAGAAGCTGCTGGTATGGCTGATGGGAGCTCCTGGCAAAACCTGAGTGGCTTTCCTCTTTCTTCCAGATCCAACCATGAGCTACCCAGGCTACCCACCGCCTGCAGGCGGTTACCCACCAGCTGCACCAGGTAAGAGGGTCTGGGAGTCTGGGGGTTGGGGGAAGGGATGCCTTTCTGCTTTACACCCAGGAGTGGAGGGGAGGAGTAAGAATGCTTTCCAGTCCTTTCCTCAGGACCCCTGCTCCTCCTGGGCACAGTCATTTCCCTAGGGCTGAGGTCCTCCAGTTTAGGCACTGAGGGCCCTGCAGGCTATTTGGACCCACCCTTCTATTTACAGGTGAAGAGCATGCACAGAGCTGGGAGGCAACTCAGCCACTGTCACACGGCTTATCAGGGGTTAAGCTGGGCCATTTTGCTCTAAAAAAGGCTTAGAGCCCAGATTTGCCAGCTCTGGCCTCGGTTTTCTCTCTCCAGTAGGAATCCCGCCCTCCATATCCTACCACTGCCACCTCTATCAGCACCTGAGCAGCAAAAAAGAGAACAGGCAGGTGATTCCAGGACGGCTCTGTCCTGATTGTCCTAGAGCCCTGGAGCTGAAAAGCCACATTCGTGGTCCCCAAAGCCTTTTTGCTGCTGAGAACAGAAATGCATTTAACAGGCAGCAGCCCGCACTGTTATGCTGCTTGTCACAGTGACAGCTGTAACACGGAAGCTTATAGGGCCTAAGCTAAGCCCTGCATAGGTGTTAACTCAGTCCTCAGCATAGCAGTTATTATCCTCACTTGTCAGCGGAGGAAACTGAACTAGAGTGATGAACGACTTGCCCTAGGGCACATACCTTGGTTCAGCTGGTTTCAGAGCTGGGCTTTTCACTGCTGTTCCCTCATGGTCCCCATTACAAGGACGGGTCTGTGAGGTCATCTACCTCCATCCTCCCATCCTGCTTCTCCCTGCCTCTTGTAGACCTGTGATAGTAAACAGCCACAGCTGCAGGACCCACCCCAGCTCCTGCAAAACTTTTACATTTCCCTGGATTCTCAGGCTCCCTGAGCTCACTTCAGCAGTGTCCTAAAATGACACATCCTGCGTCTGCACTCCCACTCTACAGTGATGAGCCCAGGAGGGCAGGTCTGCCCTTGGCCCTCCTGCCTCCTCAGTACCCTACAGAGAGTCTTGGGAGTGTTTGCTGAAACCCCCTTCCTCCCTGAAAAGAGGGGAAGGCTCCCTCTTCCTTTGACATCAGGATTGGGTTAGATTTTCTTGCCTGGGTGTTTTCTATAGTACTGTCCCTGAGGCCATGCTTGGCTTTCCTTCCTGACCACCTGGGAGCTTGCTGTCTCTGCCTTTTCCTCTTGGGGGTCCAACCTGGTACTGACAGGCTTGGCGTTGCTTCCAGGTGGTGGTGCCTGGGGAGGTGCTGGCTACCCCCCTCCCATCATGCCCCCCATTGGGCTGGATAACGTGGCCAACTACGCAGGGCAGTTCAACCAGGACTACCTCTCAGGAATGGTGAGTCCAGCCCTCCTGCTGGGCTGCCCTGGGCCCACCCTTGCATGAAGAGAGGGATGAAGGCTGTTGGCTTCCATGGTGTCAGTAGTGTCAGTCTGTGCTGGGTGCCAAGTTCATTGAGGGGCATCTTAGGACATTTCTCAGGGCTCTCACCTGCTGCTCCCTGTCCCTCTCTGCATCTTTGATTTGCTCAGCTGTGAAATCAGGGAAGAGGAAGGCATTGGGCTGCACAGCCTCTCAGGCCCCTCTCAGCTGTGGGGGATCGGGTAGGGCCGGTGCCTTCATGGAATGGGTACTGACAGCCTTCTGTGTGAGCTCAGCATAGAGTTGGGGGGAAGGCGAGAGTGGGTATGTGTGCATGTGTGCATGTGCCATGTGTGTGTCCCTGTGCATTCGTCTGTATCTGTGTGTGTGTTTTGGACCTGGGAGTGGGCTTTTAAAATGGTATTATTTTGTAATCAGAAAACGAATACATGCTGAAAGTAAACAGTGTAACCAGGACGTAGGCTAACTTGTGCCAGGGGCACTGCGGATATGTGAATGTAACAGATCGCAGTCTTAGCCTCCCAGTACTTCTTGCCACTGGGAAGAGACAGGCGATCGCCATAAGTAAGCTGTGTGGTGTTAGAGCAACTATGGGGGCCTTGGGCACAAGAGCAGGTTCGGGGTCAGCAGTGCAGGTGAAGGGTATGTGGGACAGTGCTCCGGTGCTCAGACTCGGCTTGCGCTCGGAGCGCAGCTCCTGGGAGCCTGCTGCAGAGCTCAGGGCGGGGAAAGGAGGGAGGGAGGGAGGAAAGGAAGGCTCCCTTTTCCCTTCACTGATGGTGGGATTGGGCGAGACTTTCTTGCCTGGTGTTTTCTGTGTGGTCTGCAGTGCTGTCCCTGGGATCCTACCTGTTTGGCCTTCCTGTCAGTCTCAGGCTCTACTTTATGGACTTTCAGGCGGCCAACGTGTCCGGGACTTTCGGAGGAGCCAACGTGCCCAACCTGTACCCTGGGGCTCCTGGGGGCGGTTACCCTCCAGTCCCCTCTGGGGGTTTTGGGCAGCCCCCTTCTACCCAGCAACCTGTTCCTTCGTATGGAATGTACCCACCCCCTGGAGGAAATCCACCCTCTGGGATGCCTTCATATCCACCATACCCAGGGGCCCCTGTGTCCGGCCAGGCCATGCCGCCTCCTGGACAGCAGCCTCCAGGGGCCTACCCTGGGCAGCCGCCAATGACCTACCCTGGGCAGTCGCCAGTGCCACCTCCCGGGCAGCAGCAGCAGCCAGTGCCCAGTTACCCGGGATACCAAGGAGCTGGGACTGTCACCCCTGCTGTGCCCCCAGCCCAGGTGAGTGCCGGCCTTGTGCTACCCTTAGTCCTCTCCCAGCCCCAAAGACCCAAGACTTGTGACTTAGTGTCCTTTGCCAGCAAGCCCAGGGAAGGTGTGGGCAGGGCTTAGTCCTTCAGCTATAACTTCTTGTTTTAACAGTGTCACTTTCTCACAGGCTCCCCAGCCCCAGTTTGTATCCCTGAAGACCTAGGGAGCTACTCTGGCTCCCAGCTTGATAAGATGTTCTAAGCGTGAGTTAGGTCTGAGTGTCCCGGCATGCTCTCCATTCCTGTTATTTACTGACTGGGGTTTGTAAGATCTGCTTTGACTACTGGGTTCATTTTATGCCTGACGGCTCTTAGTTTTCAACCCCTGGAAGTGCTCTCCCAGGCTGGCTTTAAAGGATTTGTAAAATTTCCTTTGAGTAGGGGAGATTGTTCGCAGTTCGTTCGGCTCTGCTCTTGGCTCGTTTTGCAGTTCAAGTTTGCAGTTCTTGTTTGCAGAGCCTAGGATTCATTGCCATGGTTACATGGCCAAGCCAGCCAAGTGCAGGGCGAGTGGTATGTGCTTGATGACTGTTTTTAGACAGGGTCCTCTCTCCTCCCTGTGCCCACACATTTCCCACCCCTGCGCAGCTTTGAATCCTCCGTCCCTGCCTTCCACCTCACCTTTTCTCTGAGCATATCTCCTTAATTCTGTTAAAATCAGTTGGTATTAGCCACAGAAGATAATCTTCCAGGAAACTGTTTAGGCAGGAAAATTCAAATTTGCTGGGGAGTGCACCTGTCAGTGTCAGGAACAAGTGCGGCAGGCAAGCAGGTTTTAGAGTCCAGAAAACAGTGCCAGGAAACCAGTGCTGGTCCAGGAGGTAGTCCAGCTTTGTGTACCATTGTGAATGTTGGACCACCTACATTACCCCAAGAAGGAGCACCTTTTTCCAGTTTGCATGAAGGTGCTCCAAGGACTGGCCAGGCCTCATTAGGAAGACCCTGATGTGTGCTCATGTATGCTATGGTGATGAGGCACTGGGGAGAGGCCAGTGGCCCTTGCACCTGAGGCCTCCCCTTCAGCAGTAAGCTGGGTCAGCCCTGGAGGACCTGGGTGTAGGCTAGATTTTCAGCATTAGGACTCAGCTATAGGTTGACTCCTAGCCATGAGATCCAGGCAGAAGTTTCAGGACATGAGGGCAGATCATGGTCACATTAGGGCCACTCAGTGTAGAGTCCTCTGCGTTATTGATGGACTCCTTCAGGTACTCTAGCTTTTAGAGAAAAGGTCGTCCACAGAGTTTGGAATGGGGCATTCTTGCATCTGGGGGATGCAGCATCTTACCTAAGTCTCTTTGAACAGTTTGGAGGGCGAGGTACCATCACAGATGCTTCTGGCTTTGACCCCTTGCGAGACGCCGAGGTCCTGCGAAAGGCTATGAAAGGCTTTGGTGAGAGACCCTGGTGACTCAAGTGCTCACCACCCCCATTTCCCCAGACAGTTATGCAGTGGTTCTGTGGGCTGGGATCAGTGGGTAGAGGCAGCCTTTGGGGTACCTAGGGGAATGGGAGGACCCATGCCCAGGGAGTCTCTAGCTACATAACATCCCCATGACCACCAGCCCTGCCTTCTCCCACCTCTTCTTCCTTCAGGGACTGATGAGCAGGCCATCATCGACTGCCTAGGGAGTCGTTCCAACAAGCAGCGGCAGCAGATCCTCCTGTCCTTTAAGACAGCTTATGGGAAGGTGAGTGTGTGCATGTGTGTGTATAGGGAGGAGGGAGAACAGGAGGAAGGTCTGGTCCTTCCTGAATTGAGGCATATCCTCTAATACAGCCCTGCTCTCTCCTGCTTTTTCTTGGAGCTAAGTAGGCCTAGATTTCTTGAGTAGACAGTAAGGCACATTTCCTCCTGCCTACCTAGCCAGTGGCCTCTCAACTGATGGCATCTTCTAGGGGGAGAGGATTCACGGAGGGGTAAATACCAGAGTCCATAGAGTACTGAGGTTTGATGAGGCACCCAGAGATCTGGGTTCTTGCCCTGGCTCTATCATGACTCATGGAGACCCTGGGCAAGTCATTTTCCTTCCATCCTCTCCTGGCCTGTGTCTCCTCCTGGGAACCCTTGCTGCTGTTCCTGCCCTCTTCACAGCCATCCTGGGAGGTTTAGCTGATAGAAGGGCTTTGAAGGAAAAAGCTTTGAGTACTGAACAAATTAATCTTAGATAAAAACTGGGTAAATACTGAATAGGCTAGTGCTCTAGCCCAGTGCTTCTCCAGCATCAATGTGTGACAGATGCCCTGGGGGTCGGGTTCAGATGCAAACTCTGAATCCAGACTGGGGCCTGAGATTTGACTTTTTTGCTGATGTTGCCAGTCCTCAGATCTGGGATATTGTCTCTGTTAGTTACTATCTGTGAATTCTCAAAAAAGGTTTGCTTGTTTGTTTGTTTGTTTGACTATCCAATCAGGATTTGATCAAGGATCTGAAATCTGAGCTGTCAGGAAACTTTGAGAAGACAATCTTAGCTATGATGAAGACTCCAGTCCTCTTCGATGTTTATGAGATAAAGGAAGCTATCAAGGTTTGTTTTATGTGTGCTTGGACCACATTGTGTGTCTCAGCTTGCTCACTAGCCACTATTGTCACTTTAGCTCCTGGACCCTCTGAGGCTGAAGTCCAAGTGCTGTAGGAAGGGGGACTTCTGGTGACCTCCCCAAGAGGCAAAGGAGATGTCATTTATTGTCAAGAACATCTAAGTCTTGCTCCATTTAAAAACATAGTGGGAATTGGGGTTAGAGGAAGCTAGTGGTACAGTGGTAAAGGGAGAGGTATGAGGCGTGGGTGGCGTCATTCTCATTTTTTGGGTGTCTGTTATTAGCAAATAGAAGAAACATCTTTGAGGACTTTAAACAGAGCAAAGTGGATAACTGGTAATGAGAACAGAGATTAGCAGCTTGGCATGGAGAAGGATGGGATCAGGAGATGTCACTGGCAAGACCCAGGCAGGATTTCTCTCATCTCTGCTTCTGAGTGTCCCCTTCATTCCTATGTCTGCTTCCCTGTTTCTCCTTCCATGTCTGCTTGGCACAGGATCCTCGTCCATTTACCTGTAAGAGATTCAACCACAGAGGAAACGGGCTGCCGGAGTCCAGATTCCAAATAGAGGGCAGGTTCTGATTAGCTTAGTGTGGTTTACTGTCTTCCCCCAGTCCAGTCAGTTATGACCAAGCAGAAGGGCCGCCACATTCCATACACTCCTGTGACTCTCAAGACCCACAGCAAGCATCCAGTGGATTGGGGTGTGCAGCTCCCACAGAAGGGGAATCCTTGTGAATAAAGCAGGTGCTTCAGAAGGAATCTAACATCCCTCAAGGGCCTTATAGACACAGTGACTTTCCCTGGCCCCTAGAGGACAGGCAGAGAATTCAACATCGATCCAGGAAGGGAGAGGGGACCCCACTGCTTCTACGAAGGGGTCAGGAGGCAGTTGGGGCGGGCATCTGGGAGTGACCTCCAGACCTCTGCTCAGCCCCTACCCCCAGCTATTCATGGGTTAGTGGTGGTTGTGGGGTGCCAGAAACAGTACAGGTTGGGGTAATCTGTCACTGACTAGTTGTGTGTCCTTGAACATCTGTAAAATGAGAATGTGGCTGCTCCCTTGTGATGTGTGGAGAGCACCGAGCCAGGAGGCTGACAGAAGCGCTTTGTCCATTCCAGCACATCTGACTATAGCGGTAATCATAACATAGCTACCTCTGTGTTGTGCTTCCTGCATGACAGGCTCCATTTTAAGTGCTCACTATATAACTCAGTCCTCATGACTTCCCTATGAGGTATGTGTTAGTATCACTCTCATTTTATGACAAGGAACCTGAGGCACAGAGGGGTTAAGTAATGTGCCAGAGATCACACAGTTAGGCAGAAGCAAAGCTGAGATTCAAATCAGTATAAGAACCAGGTTGGTGACCTTGTCTTTCACCTTCTCACTGTCGCTGACATGGGCATTCCTCTCATTCTCATTGTTGCTGCCTTTTCCGAGAGATCTCCAAATGCTCCACGGTCCACTCTCAGACTTTTTTCCGCGTGCCTGCTCTTGCTTTAAACCCATTGTTTACCGTGTGACCGTGGACAAGTCACTAAACCTCTGATTCTCAGTTTCCTGATGGGTATAAAGGAGATGATCCTCCATGTGATCTCTACTTATCACCATGTCACTGTCATCATCTGGTACTTGCCTGGGGTTGTAGAGGAGTGCTTGGCTATACTCAGACAGCAGCAGCAGCACCAGGGGTGTGTCTTCATTAGTGGTTTTTCTTGCTGAGGTTTGTACCCTGGGGCGTAGGGCAGTGGCATGGCACCTGCTCTTTTTCTTGGGTGCCAGTGCCCTAGGGAGCTGTACCAAGCCTGTGGTTTATTGTGTTCTCTGCAGGGGGCTGGCACTGATGAAGCCTGCCTGATTGAGATCCTTGCCTCCCGCAGCAATGAACACATTCGAGAATTGAGCAGAGCCTACAAAACAGGTTAGGCTGGCCCCGAGACCCACTGCTCTCTGCCCTCTGCAGATCCCTGTGTGTTCAGGGCTTGGCCTCACCCTTTCCCAGGGCATCCGTTTCTTCCTGGCATTCATATCATTTCATCTTCTCACAACTAACTCATGGGGCTTTGATCAAAGACCCAACTCTGCATGCTGTTCACACCTAGGGCAGGTGACTCGCGTAAAGGAGAGCTGGAGAAAATCTCTTTTGGTGTCGTTTAGTCCAAGCCTGACCAGAGCCCAGATCACCCTGAACATTGCAGCCCCTCAATCTCCAGTTGTGTGTTTCTAGAGATCCGTGTGGGCCACATGTTTCCTTGAGCCCAGGACTCCCAGGCCCTTTCTTGTTAGTGCCCACTGTTGACTGTGTTTGTAGTGGGAAGCTTCGTCCATGGGGCTACAAGGTGGGCTTTCTTTGTGTCTGCCAGAATTCAAAAAGACCCTGGAGGAGGCCATCCGAAGTGACACATCAGGGCACTTCCAGCGGCTCCTCATCTCTCTCTCTCAGGTATATTTCCCGTGGCACCACTCAGGGCTCAGGGTCAGAGAAGAGAGGGGTGGAATCTGAGCAAGGAGGAAGAGGAAGAGGACCGAGGAGGGAGGGGTGTGACTCAGGGAAAGGCCTTGACCGCACAACCTGCTTCCTTTCAGGGAAACCGGGATGAAAGCACAAATGTGGACATGTCGCTTGTCCAGAGAGATGTCCAGGTGAGTGTGATGGCCAGACCAGGCACTCCACCTGGGTTTCCTGAGCCAGTGGGCAGACGGGTGCTTCCTTCCTAAGCCAGGAGCTCTGGGATGGAAAGAGAACTGATAAGGAATGGGTTACAGATGCTATGGTTTTCAGGTGGTCTCTGCTGCTTATCAACTGTGTGGCCCTGAACAGGTCACCCAGTCTCTCTAGGCTTCAGTTTCCCCACCTGGAAGAGGGAACATGTGAAATAACAACTATCACAGCAGTTGGTAGATCACAGTAACGGATGGGAGACCTCATGTGACTTGGTACTTTTCCTGTTTGGTTGCATATGCCATTATGCTTGCAGATGGGCAGAATTCATACTTGCCTGGGAAGCTTTTGAAGGTTTGAGCCTAGAAACCAGCTGCACAGCCTTAGAATTCTGCTCTTTTCCTCAGATTGGTGTCAACTACAGACAGAGGAGGAAAAGTCACCATTTCTTCTTTGTCCAGGCATCTGAGTGCTTCTCTGGAGGAGCTTGGGTTCCCTACTAATGAATTCAGACCATAGCAGTTCTGGCTATGAGACATCCATTCCCATTTCTGGACTTAGATGCCCGCAAAGCTCCCAGGCTCGGCTCTGGCCCCAGTGGGAATTTTCCTATTCCAATTTCCTACGTAGGCCGTTTCCTAGCTGAGGCAGAAGTTGCGTCAGTTTCAAGGTCT
This sequence comes from Cynopterus sphinx, assembly GCA_030015415.1. Taxonomy (NCBI): domain Eukaryota; kingdom Metazoa; phylum Chordata; class Mammalia; order Chiroptera; family Pteropodidae; genus Cynopterus; species Cynopterus sphinx. The sequence continues at coordinate 50,435,242 of CM057382.1, forward strand.
CAGGCCTGCTGCTTTGCCTTCTTAGTGCTGGACCTGCACCTGTGTGTCATCTTGACCAGTGGGGTCTCTGAGCCCCCAATGGCTACCTTCTTCCCCTGGTATTGGTGCCCTTAGATCCAAGAGCTGCTACCTGAGGCCGGAAGGTACTTTTGAGCCATCTGGTACAGGGGTTGCAAACTGGCACATATTTTCAGGCTCGTGCTTTCAGAAGCTTAACAGGCAAGTGCAAATTCTGTCCATTTGCAAACATAATGGCATATGCAACCAAACACAGGAAGTGCCTGTCACATAAAACCACACATTTGTAACTGATTTATCAATTGTTGTAATATTTATTTCCTCACATGTTCCCTCTTATAGTTAGGGAAGGCACTTTTATAGATTGGGAAACTTACACAGAAATCAGAATTCTAGCTTCCCATGGGAACTGGATCTGGCAGCTATGAGCCTACATTTCTGTTGTACTCAGCCGATGCTGAGAAGTAACTGCCCCTCTGTGTGTTAGCTTTGGTTCCCCACTGCTCTCTGGCCTCAGAACTGGCCTGTTTCCCTCCGGTTACCCATCTGGACACTTTGGGCTTTGAGGTTTGTGACCCCAAAACTAATCCAACCTTCACATTGTAGAGACAAGGAAATGAGGCTCAGAGAGATCCAACAGCCTGCCTAGAGTCCTATGGCAGTTGGGCACAGAGCTAGGACTCAAGCCTAGGCCACTCGTCCCATGTTTTCCTTTGTGCTGCTGCTCCCTTGGTCGCGTTGAAGTTGTTCCTTGCCTATCCTGGGCCCCAGTAGGCCTCAGTTCTCCTGGTCTGGAGTTCTCCTCAGACTTAGAACCCTCTGTGTTCCCCAAAGAGGGATGTATGGATGGTGTCTAGTTCCGCACAGTAAATGAAGCACAGTGAAAGCACTGCTCCCCTCTCCTTCCCCTCTGGGCCAGCAGGGCCCAGAGTATCTGCCCAGTTCTCGTACATGGCTTGGGCCTGGTATCTGGCATGAGGCCTGCGTTGCATGCCTGTCTATCCCTCTGTCTGTTCAGGAGCTATATGCAGCTGGGGAGAACCGCCTGGGAACAGATGAGTCCAAGTTCAATGCGGTCCTATGCTCCCGGAGCCGAGCCCACCTAGTGGCAGGTAAGGCAGTTCCAGGCCTCCCTGGGGCTGGGTAATGAGGGCAGGCAAAGTATGGTGGGAAACAGCTTGCAGGAACACTTGACAGTTCTGCTTTGCATGGGGCTTTTACTTCCTTAAAAGAGTCTCCTGGTGGTGAGTTAAAAAATCTGCAGGTCTAAAAAGAGTCTCCTACTGGTGATTTAAAAGATCTGCTGGTCTCCGAGTTTCTACAAGCATCCATTTCTGGAGGAAAGCAAAGGCAGAGAGATGAGGGAAATGGCAGCCTTCTGTTGATTAGTATCTTTATATGCCAGGATGTGGAATATTAGACTTGAGAAAGCCTTTAAGAGCACCTAATGCAGTGTTTGCCAAGCGTGGCATAAAAAAATAAACATAACAGTAATACTTGGTAACATTTATTCATTCATTCAAAAAAGATAAATTGAGCTCCTGCCATGTGCCAGAGGATCATGAGTAGGTGTGGGAAGTGGTGGGAACAGCACCGTATAATCTCTGTTCTGATGGGGTTCAGCTACCTGTTCGGGGAGACAGGCAGTAAACAAAAATTAAGTAAAATCTGTACCAGCTAGCTAGTCATTTAGAGAAAAAGAACAAACTTAGAAACAGAGATGGGGAATGATGGGACTTGGGGGGATGCTTGGGGCAGTATTAACTAAGGTAATAACACTGAGTTAACAACATGAAGGAGTTGCAGGTGCAAAGGCCCTGAGCAGGGGCCTCCCAGTGTGACCGAGAAACTGAAAGTCGGTGAGGCTGGAGCAGACGGAGTGAGTGAGAGTGGTCAGGTCACAGATGACAGGAGGCCCTGCTGACAACTGCACGGTCTTAGGTTTTTATTGTGAGTAAAACAAGCAGCCATCGAGGGGTCTGAGTGGAGAAGGGATATAATTTGACTAAGGTTTTGCAAGTTCACTGGGTGTTGTGGTGAAGAGTGAAGGGGCCGGTGGCAGAGCAAGACACCTGTTAGAAGGCTGCTACAGTATCCAGAGGAGAAATGGTGGTGGCTTGGACCAGGCAGCAGGTGTAGGCAGTAAGAAGGGTAAGATTCTGGCCTCTGAATTGCGTGATGAATTGAATGTGGAGTATGGAAGGAAGGAAGAAAGTCAAGGATGTGGCACCAGCATTTCTTCTGGCCAAGCCAGTGGAAGGATGAGACTGAGAAAGCTGTGGATGGAGCAGGCTTTAGAGGGGAAGGAAATGGGATCCTCAGGCTAGAGATGTCAGGTAGACAACTGAGTTTGTAAGTCTGGAGGTCAGGAAAGCTCTGAGCTAGAGATGGAAGTTTGGGAGCTGTGAATGGGTCAGAGAGGTTTGAGGCTCTGGTACTGTAAGGGCACTATAATGGAGAATGAGTGAACATAATTTATCTGAGTTATTATTTTAATGAGTATAGAACATGTAAGTAGCACATCAAACCCTGGTTTCATAAACGTTATTAGGAAAAAAGAGGAGCAGATCTGAAGAAAATGTTGAGTAATGAAGATGGATGCAGGAATAGCATAAATCGCAACATCAGTATGTAAATGCCAGAACTTTGGGGAACGGTGATAGAAGCTGAGACCCAGGCTGGGGGAGAGGGGGTTTGTATTCTGGGTCAGAGCTAGAGTTAGGACCCAGGGCTCCATGGCGCCTCCTGCTTCCCTGGGGACTTCAGTTACTTCTCGTGGGTGCTCGGCTCGTCCTGTGTTAGCTGGGGACCAGGTGGATGTTGGCTCAGAGTTGGATTGAGAATGACAGGACTGACGAGACTGACACATGGACTAGCGGGGAGAGAGTGGTGTGGACTAGAAGTGCAGGGGTCCAGAAGAGAGGGATCACTATTGTGTGCGTGAGGGGGTGCTGTTGGGTAGGAGGTTGGACATGGTTTGGGTAAGCAGCCTGGTGAGGGCAGTCCAGGTAAAGGGACCCATGAGCAGCTGTGGGAGATGAAGTGCACATGACTTGTGCGGTGAAGAACTTCGCCGACTTGAGAGCTGGGCAGGCGTAGTCAGTGGGGCTGTCCAGGTGCTGGGAGCAGAGTGGGAGAGGTGAGAGGTGAGCAGAGGCCTCCTCGCCGTGGGTCCTGTGTGAGTTTGCTCTGGCTGTTGTAATAAATACCACAGACTGGGTGACTTCAAAAACAGAAATTTGTTTTTCTCACAGTCCTGGAAGCTAAAAGTTCAAGATCCAGGTGTCAGCAGGTTTGGTTTCTTCTGAGGCCTCTCTCCTTGGTTTGCGGATGGCCAGGCCACCTTCTTGCTGCATCCTCACATGGTCTTCCCTCTGAGTGTTTATCCCTGACGTTTCCTCGTGTGTCTAGATTTCTTATAAGGACACCAGTCAGATTGGTTAAGGGCCTTGTTTTAATTATCTCCAAATATGGTTATATTCCGAGGTACTAGGGGCTAGGACTTCAGCATGAATTTAGGAGGGGGACAGAATTCAGTCTATAACCCTTTCTCTCTTCTCACTAGTTTTCAATGAGTATCAGCGAATGACAGGTCGAGACATTGAGAAGAGCATCTGCCGGGAGATGTCCGGGGACCTGGAGCAGGGCATGCTGGCTGTGGGTAGGTGTCTTGGGCCTGCCCACCTGCCCACCAGGGACTGGTATATGCTGTAGGCTTGCTGGGTGCTCGTCATTCTCCGATTAAGGGGCAGTGCAATGAAAAAAGCGCAGGATCTAGGATTGCTAAAGCCAGCATGCCTAAGTGCTGAGACTCATACTGCTTCTTGGGTCACTATGGAGCTTTATCCCCAGCTCTCCTGGAGGTGTCTTGTTTCTATTTCAATTGCAGCTCTGGGAAGGGAGCTGTAGTGTGGGTATTAGAGGGAAAGCAGCCAACTGCCCTGCTGGAGATGACTCATATCCTGCCAAATTTCCTCTAAAAATACATCCCTGTAGGCAGTTGTGAGATGTTTGTGATGGAAACACGTGGTTGCAACAGCAACACATGCTCTTACTAAAAGAAAAGTTGGCCCAGCTCCCAGGACGATGCTGTGCTGCTGGTGGTACCCATGTCCTGCCCACTAAAGCAGGGACAGACGGGCTCCAGGTCCCACTTCCCATGAGAGGTCGGCCCCTCTTTATACCCACTTGGGAAAATCACAGTTTGGCCATCTTTTGCTTTTCTTTTCTTGGAGCTTTCTGATAGGGCAGATGATGAATCCTTGTTTCTCCACGTGTCACTTAAATAGGTTTCATGACCTGAGAACAGTGGGGAGACGTTCATCCCAGTTGGCCATCCTTTCTCCATAAGGGTCACCCCCTTCCACCTGAGCAGTTACATGGTTTCTTACCACTGTTTCTTCCCTGCACAGCTCCTTTCAGCTTGTTGGCTTCCAGGAAGGAAGTTGGGGTGGTGTCTGGGCCCTGCATGTTTTTATTCCAAAGAACAGGAGCCAAGACCATGGATAACTGAGCTTGGAGGAAAAGGAGGAGAGTAGGATGGCTACAGTGATAGACTAGGCCTCCGGCACCTAAGAGGTCACTGTACTCCATGCCCCCTGGACTGATAGTTTCCTGCACATCGAATTATGCTGTTTCTCTCTTCTAGTGAAATGTCTCAAGAATACCCCCGCCTTCTTTGCTGAAAGGCTCAACAAGGCCATGAGGGTATGTAACTCCCACACGCAAGGCCTAGGTGGGGGATGTCTAGTGTCACCTGTGACTGGGACCAAGGACTCAGGGTAGAAGATATGGGGAGAGCCACACCTCAGCTGAGAGGACAGAGGAGGGCCCATGGGCAGGAGGGGACCAGAGTGTCTGGGGAAGGCGGGATGGTGAGGAGGCCCTTGCTCACACCCTTGGTGGACTCTCTTCAGGGAGCAGGAACAAAGGATCGGACCCTGATTCGCATCATGGTGTCTCGCAGTGAGATCGACCTCCTGGACATCAGAATGGAGTATAAGAGGCTGTATGGCAAGTCTCTGTACCATGACATCACGGTACGGGCGTCTGCAGGTCACTGGGCTGCCTGTGGGCATCCCACTCAGCTGCGGACCTCTCCCTGGCCACCTCCACTGTCCCCTGCAGTACATGGGCATCTTGTTTCCTTTCTCCCTTCAACTTCCACTTATTCATCCATTCACCTCCAAACTAGTTGTAAGCTCCTGAGGGCCGGGTGGGTTGTCTCCCTGCTGTCACCCGCATGATGTGTCCCCAGATTCAGCATTTCTGCTACTCAGGGAATGGATAGGGGAGGGAGTTCCAGACAGTGACATCAGAGAAAACACAGGACCTTCCCCACCTGCTGCCTGGCCTTCAGACTGGCCACCCTTTGATTCTGTGACTGTACATGAGACTCATGTCCCAAGGCTCCCTGGTGTGTAGCTCAGCTCACTATTAGTCACTTCTTTCTCTCAGCTTTGTTATGGTGAAGGCAGCGAGAAAGGCGGTTCGGAATGAGGGTCAGGTCATACTGCTGGGGGACAGTTCTGGCTTTCCTGCTTGCCTACTGTGTGATCCTGAGTGGCTTCCGTAAACCTCATTGAACCCAGTTGCATCGTTCTTAAGACAAGTAATGACAGCTCCCCCAGGAGTGTTGGGTCTTGAGTGAGGCGGTCCGTGTAAAGCATGCTGAGTGATGCATATGAGTGTCTGACAAGCACCAGCTACTCCTTTATCACCATGTGCTGGAACCAGTCCTATTGGTGGTCTCACAGTTAAATTCTGAACTCACGTGAACCTGCAACCGAAGTCATTATGACCAGGTCGTGACCTCAGACTCACTAGCACTTTACATTGGGGCGAAAGAAACTAACTTGATCTGTCACTGAAAGAAACTATCTTCCATTTCCCTGGCTATAAAAATGATCTCGTTGGTAGCAGAGAATTAGTAATTAGTTACAAAGTAATTAGTCACAAAGCGGGGCTGTGGGCATCTTGAAGAAGCCATTGGCCTTACCTTCAAGGAAGGCAAGAATGGAAGGAAATGATTAGAAAGTAGCTAAGCATGGCCCGGACAGCCCTTCTGAATTAAGTCCCACAGACTCAGGTGAAGGAGGAGCAGTGTGAACTGGGATGCCCAAATAACAACAGCTCCCTCCACTGCAAGGTCGCGTCACAGTGCAGTTTCTGAGTGGGACATACTACTGAGAGCAACAAAAAAGGCAACGGGAAAAGGCCACATTAGTTAGCCCTGGGTCGGGGTTTTTCTGACTGTTCAAAATTTTTTTGTGTTTATTTTTCAAAATCTGACTGATTGTCAGGGTGATTTCAGCTTTCTGTTTATTAAAAAGGAGCTGCGGAGGCTAAACTGCATTGTCCAAGGCCTGTGCTGCCCACGCCGCCTAGTGTGTGAGCCTCCGTTATTGCCATGCTCTTGGCCGCTCAGGGCCCTGTGTGATGAGGCCCTTCACTGGGGTGGGGCTTGCCTCTCTGAAAGGGCATATGGGACAAAAGAAAACAAGGGCCAGGAGGACAAAACTGGCTGCACCTCCTTTAACTGATGTACCTGTTTTGTGACCAGGGAGACACTTCAGGGGATTACCGGAAGATTCTGCTGAAGATCTGTGGTGGCAACGACTGAGTGGTGACTGGAGGCTCACTTCTGTCCACCTGCCAGCAATGGTGATGCCAGGAAAAGGCCAAAAGAATGTCTCTTTCTATCAAACCCATAAAATAACCCCCCAGGTATCCCGATGCCAACAGTCCTTGGAGCCTTGGCCCTGTCCTCCACCCGCCCCTCCTGATTGTGTGTCATGCTTGTGCCGAAGGGCCTGGAACTCTCTCAGGTTGTCTTTTTCTTCCCACCCCACCCCTCATAGCCAGCCACTTGCTGCGAAAGTAGATATTTTGTTTCCTGACTCATGCAGTCATTCCCATTTGCTCGTAGCTGAGACACTCGCCTTCATATTAGTCATGTAATTTTACGTCTATTTGGAGGCATTCTGTTTTAGTCATTGCCAAATAGATAGATGCATATGGGTCTCTTTGCTACCATACACATTTGGGGCGAGAGGTTGCATGGGGGAGCCCATGTCCTCACTGAGGAGTAAAAGGGAAGATCTTTAAGGGTAATCTTTGTATCTGGTGAGAATGTGTCATGAACTTTGTTATTGCCACTTACTGCTTTTAGAAAAGGAAAAAAAGGGCCTGAAAGTCATCTGTTCCTTCTTCCACGTAAAACCACGAGAACAAAGCCAGCCCCCTCCCAGGGACAGGGCTTCTCGTGATTGAGAATGTGCCTTAAACCTGAATGTTACTAGCCAAAAGCTGTTTCTAAATTAAAGTCAGCCAGCTCTGGAACATTCTGGAAATGTCTCCATGATGCCAGCTTGTTTTCTTCTGCTTCATGATTCTACCCTGAAGCCCAGGGGTCCAGCCGTATTAACCAGTGAAAATTTATATAACTTTAAATAGAAACTTGTGCTCAGGAAACGGAAGATTAGTAATTTACAGGGACTCAGGTTGTGAGGACCCGAGAAATAGAGGTTCCTGCAATCCAAGCTCTGGGGCCATAACACTGATGGGGCGCAGGGATGTTGGTCATATACAGACACAGTGAAGTCCAATGAGAGCGAGGTAGAAAGAGTGTGATCCTTTGTCTAGGTCCTGAAGGAGGGGCACAGGTAAGAAGGTGTGTACATGACGCCTGCGTAGGCCATACATCCAGGGGCCAGAGAGGCAAAAGATCATCACCTTCCTTTGGGGTGGTCCTGGCTGTGGTCCTGGGGGCCCCTTGCCCCTTGGTTGATGGTGTTAGGAGAGGAGAAATTCAGAAGGGGCAGAGTTTCTAGAATCATTGTTATGTCCAGAAGCCTAGAGTGTGCCTTGCTGGTCATGAATCTATTCACTTCCTTTCCGACCTGCAATGTGGGAAGTTTAGAAAGGAGAGAATCCAGAGATCGACCTGCTGGGCCCTGGCCAGGGGCCCCAGGGGTGGCCTGTCCACAGAGTAGACATCTGCTTGGGGATGCTGCCTAACTCCTCACTGCCTTCTGGACATAGAGAGAGGAGGGACAGGATAACTCACAGGGCAGCCATGAACTCAACACTAACATGGAATACCAAGACCTGCCTTCCTCAACTAGAGAAGACCAGTGTGGGCACTGGACTCCATGGCAAGCCCTACTCATCAGTTCTGCCCCAGTTTGGAGCCTCTTGACCAAGACCCAGCATGCTTGGTTGAGGCACTCCTTCCCTAGGGCAGGCCCCTTGTCCTTGGGTGCCAGGTGGGGTCTGCCTGGTAGGATGGATTACTTGGCACTGCACAACTCACCATGAACTCAGCTAACCCTCTGGCCTCCAGACCTGTGCCAGGGCCTAGATTCAGCCTGCTCTAATGTGACTGTAAATGTCCTGTGACATTTGCCCTGTTGTCTACACCAGCAGTTTCAACCTGGTGCCAGCAGGCAGCATCTAACCTGTATATGCATTTCCTTTTGTCCCCAAAGAGTCTTTTTAGACACTTGAAATTGTTGCCAACATCAAACATTGAAAGATTTCATATTTAAAAAAATCTAGACTCTGGCTTCTCTTGAAAAATCAGCAATTCTGGCAATGCACGCCCAGCATTCCTGCATAGCACTTGCTGCTGGAGCTGTCCCCTTCAGACATGTATTCTCCATTTTGCCTCAAGCTCCACCACTCCCTAATATTTTATAGCATCACATGTTACCTTGGCCCCTGCAGGCCTTTGACTTTGAGACCCTGATCTATACATTAGGGGCCACCCATGTTTATCCTGGTTCTGGTTCTCTTTGGCTTCCTGTCCCTCATGTTGCCTTGTTGGACGTGTCCTTGGGGCCCAACCCATAGTAAGTATGGGCTAGAGGACTGAACTCAGCTTTCTCCAGGGGCAGAGTCACCTACTGCCTTTCAAAGTCAGTGGGAGGTGGTTATTAACACTGTCAAGTATGCTCAGGCCACAAAAAGATGGGGAGGGGATATTTGACTTGTAAAGGTCATCTTTCTGGGAGAGGGCTGCACTGTATCTTTTGCTGCCTCCTAGATGCGTTAGTCAAACCCAGTCCATGCTACATATCTAATGTCACTTCCGGAATAAAGGATGAGGCATGAGATGAATTCAGCCCTGCGTAAATTTTCAGCAGCTGTGGGTCATTGGAAGAAACACTGTGTGTTAGGGATAGGGCTGGGACTAGAGTGAGGCAAGTGAGTCACTTGTCTCAGGCACACATTTTAGGAAAGGAACCTTGGAGCTCTCACTTCACGGATGGGGAAATGGCCCTGAAGTGGTGGTTCTCAAACCTCAGTGTATATCAGGATCATCAGAGGAGCTCGTTAAAAGTGCAGGTCCCAGGGCCCCACCCTCACAGGTTCTAAGCAGGCATTGGGGCCAGGAAACTACATCTGTAGTTATGATTCTGACGCTAAAGTGAATTCTCCTACACCAAGAAAAAGAACTTTTGAGACTAGAGGTGTTCACACAGCGGGCAGGTCAGCAGGTGGCAGGGTATTTGGAATTCAGTCAAGTGCTGGATGGGAGATAGGACAAGCCCACTCCCAGCTTTAGGAAGAGAGGGATCTGAGAGATGAACCTTTGCAGATACCCGTGGTCCAAGCAACAGCTTAATGGCCAGGCCATATCCATGCTCTTGCTCTAGTGGGGAATTATAGTCCGAGCCTAGGACTTGGCCTCTTTTTTCTGCCATCAGCTCCTTCCTATACTAGTTGATGTGGAGTCAGATCTAGAAACAAATCAAGCTAAATCATTTCCCCAGGCAGGTAGCAGCTTAAATATTCACCTTGCTAGACCCCAAATCTCTCTTTACCTGTGTTTCTCTGAGTCAGGGACATCATTACTCAGTCTTACACATGGCCTTATACAGGGTCCCCTCACAGCAAAGCATTCAATCAAGTGCCCAACCCTACGAGGAGCTCTTGCCCTCAGCCCTTGTTCCTGGGAAAGCTCCCGTTAGCCTAATACTGGTGTTCAATCTGAACCTGGTTCTTTCCCAGCAGTCAGTTGATCTAGTCCTGCAGTAGAGCATTGGTACAGGAATTGAGCATCCCTATTCTGATCTCAGCAACTGATTCACTGTGCAAAGCCTGGAAAAGTTTCACTCATTGGGCTTCTGTTGCCCTTTTGTAAAATGAAGAGTAGACTAATGAAGAGCTTTGAAACATCAATGTAGTCAGCAAAAATGGGGTAGGGAACTCCAAGTCCGGGGCGAGCAGGACAGATTGGGGAGGAATGACGAGATGAGATGCTTTGGGGAATAATGGTTTTGAAGAACTTCCACGAGTTCCTGGGATTCTAGGAAGGCATGAACATGCCCAGGGCTGGGCACATGCTTAGTAAAGAGTTGAGAAGGCTCTAAGCTCTCACCTCTGGCTGACCTCCAGGCTCTACACAAGTAGGAAGAGAAGGCTAAGGCAGAGTCATAAACTGCCTGGCTGAGTGTCAAAAGATATGCCCCAACACACAACACATCTGCAAAGACTGGGACATTTCTGTGAGTTTTTTTGGTTCCAGGAGTTGAAGGAAATTTATTGAATTACTAGTGACAACTGAACTAACTGAACAGAAGCTTCAATGGCCACAGCTGATGAAGAATACAAATGTTTAAAAATTAATTTTAGAAAAGTCATTAAACTTACATACAGCAAATATAACAGTAGCAACAACGAACTGGGGAGGGGAAACTGATTTCAGAGTTGTTACATTATAATGTTCAAAATGCCTAGTTTTCAACAAAAATTGAGTTGCGCAAAGAAGAAAGTATGAACCATACACAGGAAAAATCTGTTCATAGGAACAAAAAACCCCAGATATGGGATTTACCAAAGACTAAACTCTTTAGAAAGCTTAAAAGGCTAAAGGAAATCATGAATAAAGAACCAAAGGAAACCGAAGAATATTTCGCCAAATAGTATCAATAAAGGGACAGATAGTATGAAAAGGAACCAAATAGAAATTCTGGAGTTAAAAAGTACAATAATAAGTGAAAAATTCACTAGAGGGATTCAAGAGATTTGCGAAGGCAGAAAAGGAATGGGCAAACTTCACAATAGGTCAATTGAATTTCTCAGTCAGAAAGAATGAAAAATTAATAGCCTGAGAGGCCTGTGGGACATCATCAAGAGTACTGACATACACATAATGGGATTCATGGGAGAGAAGAGAGAAAGCAGAAATATTTGGAGAAACAATAGCTGAAAACTAAATTTGATGAAAGACAATCTAAGACACACCCAAGATTACACATTAAATATAAAGAATAAACTCCAACTAAAAGCAGAAATTATTAGACAAAGGATGTCAATTTATATTCTGATAAAAGGGTTTATCAAAATAGAACAATTACAAACATCTATGTACATAACAATATGGCCCTTGTAAAGTTTGAGACAAAACTGACAGAATTGAAGGGAGAAATAGTTCAATTATTGTTGGAGAATTAAATACCCCACTTTATTGGATAGAACAATTAGACAAAAGATAAACTCGAAAACAGAAAACAAAGCTATAAACCACCTAGACCTAGTGGACATAGAACAGTCCACCCAACAACAGAATATACATTCTTCTCAGTTGCACATGGGAAATTCTCCAGATAGACCAAAGCTAAGTAAATTTTTGAAGATTGAAACCATATGGAGCTATAACAAGAGATTAAATCAGTAATCAAGGAAAAAAAAATCTCAGAACCAGGGGACTTCACTGATGCATTCATTTTTTCAAACTTTTAAAGAAGATAGAACACCAATCTTTCTCAAACTGTTCCCAAAATATAGAGGGAACGCTTCCTAACTCATTCTGTGAGACCCGTGTTATCCTGATACCAAAGTCAGACAAAAACATCACAAGAAAAGGGCAAAAATCCTCAACGAACTAAGTAGCAAACTGAATCTAGCAGCATATTAAAAGGATTACCCACTACGACCAAGTGGGATGTAGCAAAGGAACACAAGGATCATTCCATATACAAAAATCAATCAATGTAATACGTGTTAACAGAATGAAGAGGGATAAAAACTACATGATCATATCAATCCTGGAAAAGCATTTGAGAATACACCTTTTCATGATTAAAAAAAAAAAAATCACCTAAGAAAACTAAGAACAATGGAAATTTATAAACCTAAAATAAAGGGCGACTATGAAAAAACCACAGCTGACATACTTAATGGTGGAGAACGCTTTCCCCTAAAGTCAGGAACAAGACAAGGTACTCGTGCCACAACTACTGAACATTGATTGGAAGTAATAGCTCAGTTAGGCAAGAAAAAGAAATAGAAGGCATCCAAATTGGAAAATAAGAAAAACCTCAGATAACATAATCATATACATAGAAAATCCTAAAATATCCACACAGAAACGAATAAAAAATTCAGCTAACCGGCAGGATAGGATACATAATGTTCAAAAGTCAGTTGTGTTTCTATACACTAGCAAAGAACAATTTGAAAAAAAAAAAAATTCCATTTACAATAATACCAGAAAGAATAAAATACTTTAAGGATAAATTTAACCAAGGTGGCATAAGATTTATAAACCAAAAAATTAAAAAATATAAACCATCCTGTGCTCATGGATTGAAAGACAGTATTGTTGAGACAGCAATACTCTGCAAATTGATCTACAGATGTGATCCAATCTCTATCAAAATCCCGACTGCCTTTTTGCAGGTATGGACAACCTAACCCTAAAATACATATAGAATTGCAAAGGAATGGTTCCCAAACAACCAAAACAGTCTTGGGAAAAAAAAGAACAACAAAGTCAGGGAACCCATACTTATTAATTTTCAAAACTTAGTGCAAATATATAGTAATTCAAACTGTGATACCGGCATGAAGATAGGCACATAGACTGATGGGGTAGAACTGAGAAATCAACCTAAACATCTCCGCTCAAGTGATTTTGACCAGGATCCCAGGACCAAATAAAGGAATGAAGTTGAATCTCTACCTCACATCATATACAAAAATTAACTCGAAATAAATCAGAACTTAATGTAAAAGCTAAAGCTATAAAAATCTTAGAAGAAAACAAGAATAAATATTCATAACTTTGGATTTGGCAATGGTTTCTTAGATATGACATCAAAAGCACAAGCAACAACAAAAAATAGATAAATTGGACTTCATCAAAATTAAAACTTGTGTTTTAAAGGGCATTATAAAGAAAGTAAAAAGACACCCCACAGAATGGGAGAAAATATTTGCAAATTATATATCTAATACATAAAGAACTCTAACGACAAAAGGCAGCCCAAGTTTTAAAATGGGCAAAGGACCTGAATGGTCGTTTTTCCAAAAAAAGACATACAAATAGCCAACAAACACAAGAAAATGCTCAGCATCACTAGTCATTAGGTGAATACTCCTTAAAACCACAATGATATATCACTGCATGCCTAGTATGATGGCTATGATAAAGACAGGTATTGGTGAAGATGTGGAGAAACTGGAGCCCTTATATATAATATACATTGCTGGAGGTAATGTAAAACCATACAGCTGCTGTGCAAAAATGTTTGATGGTTCTCCAGAAACTTAAACAGAGTTACCATTCAACTCAGCAATTTCACCCCTATAGACCCAAAAGAAATGAAAGCACATATCCACACAAAAACATACATGACTGTTAATAGCATTATTCAAAAAGCACAGCCATAAAAGGGAATGAAGTACTGATACATGCTACAACATTGATGAACCTTGAACACATAATGCTCAAGTGGAAAAAAGTCAGACACTAAAGGCCACATATTACATGATTCTGTTTATATGAAATGTCCAGGAAAGGTAAGTCCATAGAGACAGAAATAGTGTTTTTCAGGGACAGTGCGAGGGGAAGTGGGAAGTGATGCTTAATAGGTACAGGTTTTCTTTTGGGGTAATCAAAATGTTCTGCAGTTAGAGAGGTGAGGACTGTACAAAATTATAAAAGCCACTGAATTTGTAGTTTAAAATGGTTAAAATTTTGAATTATGTGTTATGTGAATTTTATCTCAATAGAATTTTAAAACTTTAATGTGCACATAGATCCCCTGAGGATCTCATTAAACAGTAGATTCTGATTCAGAAGGCTTGGGTGGGGCTCCAGATTCTGTGTTTCTGACAAGCTCCCAGGTGAGGCCACTGCTGCTCATATGCAGCCATGTTTTGAGTAGCAAGGCTACCCAAAACACCCGTCCACTGTGTCATCTTATGATTCTGGATCTCGAGTACTTCACCTCTGTGAACCAACTCTGCCCTGTCTGCTCCTATAGGGGAGAGTGGGTACGCACAGACAGACAGGGGTTCCCAGGTCTGAGCCTGTAGGGGGATGTGAGCTTCAGGGCATGGGAGTAGATAGACAAGGGGCTACAGGTATAGGGGTCGTTCTGTCAGCAGGCACAGAGGGGACCAAAGAAGTAGCTTTTGGTTTTCACGGAGCTAAGGAAGGAAGGTCAGGATGTCCAACTCTGTTCTCAGGTGTATCTCTTCCATGGGCAACTTGGGCTCTGGTGCTCAAAAGCGATCTGAAAGAAAGGGGGCGACTCTGAGTGAACAAGCAGGGGGTGCTGAAGGCACGGTGCCCTCCCCTCCAGTTCCCCGGGAACTCCTGTGCCAGAGAACACAAGGCTCAAGCGGGGAACAGGGTGGCCATCCCTCAGCTGCCAGTCTTTCCTGAAAGGGTTTTGTGGTGGCACAGGAGTATTCCTTGGAAGGGAAATGAAAGGAATTGAGGAGCTTGGAGGGATGAAAACAGCTAGTGGAGGAGGCAGGTGCTCTGTGTTAAGGTGGTAAACTGGGGCCAGCTCTTCCGGGAGCCCTGACTTGATGCTGGGCTGCAACAACCCTGGAGTGGGGGTGGGGGCAGAGAACATCTGGGGTGAACTGGGGGAGATGCCTTTCCACTTCCGTCCCAAGGAACACCTGGAGTCTCTTCCAGTTTGCTCTAGGTTACACTGATGTGGTGAAGCAGGGAAGCACCCGTCCCATCCTGCTTGCCCAGCACTAGAGGCTGTCATCTCTGCCACCTGGGCAGCTCACCATCGCCAAGGAGGTCGGGGGTTGGGCTGAAGGGTCCCGGGGGCAGGTTCCAGGCCAGCTCCTCCAGCTGGCCTAGTAGGCCTTTCACTTCTGCCTCCAGGTGCTCCACTGTCTTCTCCACCGTCTAGAGCAAGGAGAGATGGGAACAGTGGTGGGTAGGGGCAGGAAGACCAGAGGACAAGAGCAGCGCCAAGTCCCGCTTAATCAGGAATACCGGTAGTCCAGTGTCAGAACTGTGTGCCAGGGACCTGGGCCTTTCTTGTCCAGCCTCTACCCTTGCCTACTCCTCAGTTCCCCAGATGATGAAACCTAAGAGATTGCCTCTCTGAGGCCACCGCTGGCGCTGGCACTCAGCGGTTTTCCTCAGTCACAGGCCTGGCAGGGAAGGACTCTAGGATTCCTGGTCCCCTTCTGGACTTCACTCCTGAGATATGACATTCCTTTTGTTGTCCCGCCCCCTCGTGGCCACTTTGCCAAATGACAGGTTGGGATTTTGAAATGGTCTTTATTTAGGGTTCTTAACGTTTTTTAAATTCAGGCATTAAAAGTTAGATTTTTGATGTAAAATTTATGTATTTATTAATTCGCCAAATAACACAAGATAACATCAGATCTTTACTGCAGTTTTGACATACTGATTAGAATAAATGGTATGTTGAGATATTTGCAATGACTACAATGGGATGAAACGATCTGTGATAGCTATTGATGACAAAATCACAGTACTGTTACTACTATGACGGTATCTTGTGTTTTTCTAATGAATGGGAATGCTAAAGCTTGTGAAAATAAAGTGTAATTTTTTTCCCATACAAGTTTATGGACCCCAAGTTACAAACTGGCTATATAACAAAACATAGTGACTGAATTTCCACCTTTTCATCTGTAATTATGCAGACGTCTCTGGCCAGGTGTAAGCAAGGCCCCAGGGGAAGCAGGGTCTATTGGGGGCTGGTCAGCCTGCAGGCCCAGGTAGGGCAGGGAGATGATTAATGAGGTGGCCAGGGATTAGGACTGGCCTGGATTTCCCCAATTTCTAATGCAAGGTTGGCCTGAGCCTTATGAAGCAGCCAGCCTGGCAGATGATCCTGAAGATGCACGTCCTCCCAGGTCACCCTTATTACCTCCTCTATGATGTCTAGACGGCCATGCACAGCCATGTGTGTGTCACACCCTGTATTCCGAGTGAGGTCTCCTCGGGTGGGTATGAAGGGTTCAGCGGCTGTGGGAAAACAAATCTTGTTACTCTAGGGTCCTTGGCTTCCCTGTAAAACTAGAGGCTCCTGTTAAGCACTGGGCTCAAGTGAGGTGGGTCCTGAAGCCAGTCAGGAAGTGAAGCAGAGGAAGGCCCAGCAGGGGTGAGGGAGCGAGCGTGGGGCTGCTTTACCACTCGTTTGTGCCTGTGGCCCTGGTCACCTACAGACCCAGGTGAGCTTCCTCAAGGAAGTGCTGCCTGAACTGGGTAAGGTGAGGAAGGGAGGGAAAGTTTCTGCCAGGGAGAATGGCATGTGTAAAGATAGAGAGGCATGCATAGCATGGCTCAATGTTCAAACCTGGAATCGAGTGGCTAGAAAGTACAGGTGGCAGGAGATGAGATTGGAGAGGTGGGTCATGAAAATGAAGCCAGAGGCCCTAAAAATCCAACCACAATTCTTGTTTGGGGTGTTACTTTGAAGAATCACATACTCACATGTGAATTTTTTAAATACAGAAAATGGATTGGAGAGTAATGTTTTTGAAGGCAGGAGGTTACTGGGGTAATCATAAGAAGTGATGAATGGAGGCAGTAGCAGAAGGAATAGAGAGGAGGAAAGTGAGTGGAGCTATTTTAGTGGTAGTGTTGACGCTGGTGACCGGTTAGTAATAACTGACATTTGAGGAGTGCTCACTACGTACCACATAGTGTGCAAAACAAATACGTTCACTCGTTCAACCTCTACAACACTCTATTATTAATTCCCAATTTACACACAAGGATACTGATGCATAGAGGGGTGAAAAGACAGCCCAATGTCACCCAGCTAATAAGTAGAAGATCTGAGATACGACCTGTTCAACCCTTGATTCATCATTTTTCTCCCCAATGTTGGCTCCTCTCTGCTTCTTCCTGGTGCTACCAGCTCTCACACTAGAAGTTTTAGAGCTCTGGTTCTGAGCTCAGGTTCCAGCATTGCTGGCTCTGAGATGTAGGCATCAGATTTGGCTGAAACACTGGAGAACGCAGACACTCAGGAAGGAGGATGCTGTCCCAGAAATTATGAGAAGCAAAGAGCTTTACAGAGGATTAAGCATCGGCAGGACCTAAAGCAGCCTGGAGGTCTAGCAAGATAAGGGCAGGAAAACAGCACAGGAAGGCCACCGCTAAGTCCTAGCTCAGCACTTTTGGCAGAGTGGTAGAGGCAAAGGAAAGCAAAGTTTACGTTGCAGGTGGATGAGAAGAGAAGGAGTGGTCAGGAGGTAGAAACTTGGATCCTGGACAAACATTTTCATGAAGCTGGCTGTGAAGGGAGATCAAATCACAAGGTCTAGAGACTGTTTAATGTTGTCGGTTCTGTTTGTTTTTAAGCACTGAAGAAACATGGTCATGCTTATAGCCTGAGGGATAGAAAGACAGGAAATCTAAAGGAATGCGTTTCCTGAAGAAATGAGAGGCCATAGCACCCAAAAAGGGTGGTGGGACCAGGGGTGACACAGAAGGAGGGAATGTAGCAAAAATGGGTAAAAGTTCTACTTTGAGGTCCAAAATGTTTAGTTAATTTCCCGATGCTGGCCTCTGTTCATTCTGTAAAGAGAAGGATTATCTACTGAAAATTCATGTAGGGTTAGGAAAGAGAGCCTGTTGTTGAATTTCCAGGAATTCTGTGAGTGGATTGTTAAACAAGGCCACTAAAATTGGAGCACAGTAAGAGCATTTAACCTTGGAAACTGGCAAATGTTATTTTTCTTTTCTGTTTGTTTAGAGCCAGTTTCCCAGTGCACTGCTGGGAAGGGGACTTGAACAGAGGACTCCCAAAGGGGATGAGGAGAAGAAGAGGGCATGCAGGAAGACCATGAAGGATGACCCCACATCAAAGAGGAACTTGGGAAACACAAATCCTCTCCCACCTCAGCAGGCTGGGTATAGAGTAGCAAAGACAGACGGCTGGATGGAGCTGAAAGCTGGGAGTCTGCAGGATGAATGTGGAAGAGGGCAAGAGAGCAAAGGAAATGAAGATTTGACCAGCAGGGGGTTGTGGGGATGAGCTCCGGAGTCAAGCTTAGATAAGAAAGAAAAGAGGCCAATGAGAGGGCTGATAAATTGGGGGATGTGGAGGTGCTGAAGAGACGGGAGGCCTTGATGCAATGGTGGGAGGAACAGGAGGCATAAGTGGTAAGGGATACTGCAATTTTAGCTTTTAGAGGTGGAATAGCTTCAAAGTGACAATATCAAGGTTGTGGCCCTGGATATGGGCATCTGAAGCAGAAGGTGGATAAGAGTTACTGGACTTAGACCGATCTCTTTAGGTACAAAATTCTTATAACTATAAGGCCTTGGTGTTAGTTGCGTTGTCCAACAGAACATTTAAAGTTGCTCAGAGGCCTTGAGGTAAGGACAAAGACATTAAGCCATCTTGTTGGTGATGAATGTGTCACTTTGAGAGGTTGAGTGACTTGCTCAAGGTCGCATTGTCAGCAATGACTGGACCCCATTTTAGCAGTCTGGCTGACCCCTCCCTCTGGAGCTCCCTGTTCTGAGGTTCTCTGGTTCTGACTCTCTCTGGATCCCAGCTCTTCTACTCAGGGGCAAGAAGCAAGAGCAGAGACAAAACTTCCTTCCACTCTGAGCATCTTTTGTGGAGAACGATTTGTGTTTTACATTTATCTGTTTCATTATTTCTCTCCACTGACCTCAAAAAGCTTCTTCAAAGCTCTGGTACACATATACAATGGGATATTACTCAGCCATAAGAAGAGATGAAATACTGCCATTTATGGACCTCAAGATAGTCATGCTAAGCAACATAAGCCAGACAGAAAAAGTACAAAATCACATAACATCACTTATATGTGGGATATAAACCTCAAAGCAACAAAGGAACGGGACAAACAAACAGAGACTCATGGACATGGACTATAGACTAGTGGTTACCAATTGGTAGGGGGTGGGCGAGGACAGGGGAGGTAGACGGGGTAAAGGGAGTAATATATATGGTAGCTGAAGGAAACTGGACTTTGGGTGGTACATACACAATAGAATATACAGATGTCAAATGATAATGTACATGAAAATTATATAGTTGTATTAACCAATGTTACCCCAATAAACTTAAAAATAAAAAAAAACTTCAAGAGACAATGGTCTTCTTATTGGCTTTGGGGAGAGAAGGGGACATTATAATGGTGCTTTGGTTCCTTTTTTTAAGGGAGTCTTTGAGAGATCCATACTGAAATATTTATAGATAAAATGCTATAATGTCTTGGATTTATTTCCACATAATCCAGGCCTGGGAGTGGGAGGAGTACAGAACAAACAAGATTGGCCAAGACTTGTAACTGTTGAAATTGAGTGATGGGGACGTGGGAGTTCATTGCACTCTTCTCTCTACTTTTGTATATGTGGTTTGAAATTTTCCGTAATAAAAGCCAGTTGTTTGATGGGTTGTTAGCAAAAAGCAGAGGCCACTGAGCCTCACCTGCTCTCTCCCAGGCCCTTATCTACTCTCCCCCACCCCTTTCCCTCGGTTCAGACCAAGAGGAAGCATTGTGACCCTGCCAGCCAAGTGGGGAGCTGCCAGCTTTGTAAGTCACGAACAACGTGAATCTGATCCCCCTCGTTGGCCTAAAACATACTGTTCTTCATATATCTGTGATGAGGTCTAACTTGGCCCTGAAACCCCTCCAGGGAAAAGGCTGGGCGGAGGTTGTTCTCCACATCACACAGCACTAATCTCTCACATCTGGACAGAACTGCACCCTGGGCTCCACCGCCCAACTGTCCATGAGCTCATTCATGACAAGCCTCCCAACCAGCTCACAAGAGAGAGGAAGCAAGGGTGGGGCGGGGCCATCACAACCACCCTGCACTGGGGCTCCCTCTCCCATGTGGGTCCCCACGGCATTGACCTCAATGCATGATAGCAAAAAACACACTGGGCAGCCCCGTTCTCTGCCCGGCTCAGCCATGAATTGGTGTGGGCCTGTGGGAAACTTTCTGCCACCTCCTTTGTAACCCGGGTGGGGTAGGCCTGAGTCATTGCTTCCCAGATGTAGCTCATCCATGCTGCTGCTCTGTCGTCAGAGACTGCTGAGAGGCCTCAAAAATTAACTACAAGGCCAGAAATGGGACGAGTCAAGGACAAGTTGTTACTTGGACCAGAAATTCAAGCAAGGCATGACCAGGGTGCCTGCCATTTTTTTGAGCTTGTGCACACACCACACATACAAGTTTGGGAGCCTTGGCTTCCTCATCAGCAGAAAGGGGCTAATGATAACACTTGCTTCATGGCGCGTTTAGAAAGCTCAAACAAGAGGAGTGGAGAAGGCTGGAGGATCACCACCATCGACTTTGAGCAGCCGAGGCTGTGGTCCCCAGTCTTCCCCTCTTCCTGCCACTCCCTCCCTCCCTGCCCCAGCCAGTTGGGAAATGGACCTTCTTGGATGCTGGGTTGTTTTCCCTGGCCTGGCTCCCACTCAGGGTCTTTGCGCATGCTGGACAGTGGCCAGGGGTGGAACGTTGTGCACTGGTGAGAACAGGCTGCCAGTGGAGACCAGAGACCCAGGAGGAGGTGCTGGGCTTACTTCTCCAGTTAAAGAGACATGGCCACTGGGTCCTCCTCAGAAGGCAGGAAGGACGGCCCCCACCCTCTTACAGGCAGAGGAGACCTTTCACATCTGGGACCCAAACACTAAGAAAGCACCCACAACTCAAAAGATTTCTGCCACGCTAGGTGATGACAAATACTTTCTCAGTGTTGGCCCTGAAAGCTGCTGCTGTGCATCCTGAATCATCAGAAACACTCTTCTCTGACTCTGCTCTTGTCGCGTGGGGGTTAATTATATTTGACCACATTTAATATGATAGTATAATAAATTTTACCACATCCAATATTTGTATGAACATTTGTGATTTGTTCAAAACCATCAGTGGTTTTAAAAGCAGACCATTATTTCCACACAATTATGTGAGGAACGTCGATCTTTGGGATTGCTCTGGCTGAAATAGGAGAGGGACCTTCAGGCCCTCAAAGAGGAAGCTCAGATTCTGAGGAACAGTTTTGTCTTGTTTTGTGTTGTGTTGTTTTGGGAGAGACATGCCCTGCTCTCTGTTCATGTTCCAGGTTGGGATTTGAGCCTTGCCAGTTACTCTGAGAGCTAAGCAATGTATCTGGTAAAGTTAGAATTTTGCTTAGGATACAAGCTAGGCTGCTGTCATAAAGAACCCCCCTCAATTACACATGTGTTTATTTCTTTCTCAGGTGCCATTTCACAGGTAGACTGGCTGGTGGTCAGGCTGGCAGGCACTTCTGCTCCCTGAGGCTGTACAGACACCAAGATTCCATCTATCTTTGAATACTGTGCTTTCTAATCCACTAGAACACCGCAAAACTCCACAATGCTGAGATGGTCTAAGAAGCCATCGAGGATAAACCACTCTCCCTGTGCTATGAAAAGAACACAAGGCTGGGAGTTACAGATGCTTACTGACTACCCTCTTTGCCTCTCACTAGCTTCCTGCCTGTAAGGGGTCTGCCCTGCTCTGTCGACTTGGTAGGATTGCTGTGTTGATCAAAGGGGATCCTATACTTGAAGATGCCTTAGAACTGCCAAGTGTTATGAAATGCCACGTAGGGGCATTTACCAAGTGAGCTGAAGACAGAGAATGTCAGTGAAACTCCCCATGGTTCCCCTCCTCCACACGGAACCAGTGCTCTTGGCTAGATCACTCCAACCAGCTCTCCTCAAGATGGGGAGGCATCTGCTCTAGAATTAAACCTGTGCAAGGGTCCAGGTTTATGAGGGGCTTCTCTAACAAGCACCTGGCTCTCTGGGCTCTTTTTAGTCAATCTCACTTGCTGGATCTTTGGTTTCTTCATCTTTGAAATGGGCATAACCACACTCTATATTCAAAGCTACTCTCAATTTGTGATCACTTAATTATACACCAAGGTTTTTGTTGAGTCTGTACATGCATCATCTCACTTAATACTATCTGTGAGCTCGATACACTTATGTTCTTTTTTTTTATAGATTAGTAAACCAAAGATGAAGAAAGTTGAGTAACATGTCACAGATTACACATCTAATAGGTGGTGGGGCAGGATTTGAATCTGATATGTCTGATACACTCTATGCTATGGCAGTGGTGTGATCTTCTGTAAGTTAAGGGCCTCTGCTGCCTCCTCTGTAAAATGAGGGGATGGACAGGTCTGGGCCAGAGGACCTGTACCCCTGATAACCTTTGCAGCTGTCTTGCAGCCCCACAAAGACCCACTGTCTTTGAGTGTTTTGCTCCCCACAACATCCATTTTTTGTAAGAAAAAAATGCTGATCCTCACCACAGCCCCTCAGCATCGTCCTCTCTCATTCACAGCAAAAAGCAGAATCCCAACAGAAGACAGATATCCACGGGGGCCTGCAGTGGTTGGTGGTGGACACTGAGAAGCTAGCTTCCACGATGAGCCCCAAGGCATGGGTGAGAATGGTTTTACTAGTCAAAAAGATCAGTCTCTAAGGCTTTAGGTCCCTCTGATAGCAAAATAGGAAAAGAACTCAGCTGAAGCTCTACAAGTGATTCTCTACAAATGACATGAAACACTTTGCTTACAGATCAACATAGAAAATCTCAATACCACAATCAGCAAGTCAGAAACAATTCACAAGAATTAGCAGAAGTGAACAATATGAATTTGAAGGAAAAGTCAAACCTCTGTAGTAATCAAAGAAATGCAAATTAAAGCAATAAAGACCATTTTAAGGTATTCTTGCCAAAAATAAAAAATAAAAAAATTAACTGAAATTAGATCAAGCTTCCAGATCTACCAGTTTATAGACAATATAGGAGAAGGACACTTAAATGACACCTAGGAGATACAATAAGCTAGAATCTAAATGTGAAAAACCATAGGATAAACAACTCAATTTCTTCAGCAAATAAATTTTAAGAAAAAAAGGAGGGGGAGAACTTACATATTAAAAGACACAAAAAATAATAACAATAACAACAATAATAATAATAAAAGAAACTTAACAGATGTATCACTTAAAAGCAATGTATGTAGCTTATTTGGATTAAACAAACCAAATGTAAAAGCATGACACAATCAGGGACATATGAACCCCGACTGGATATTTAAAGACATTAAGGAATTCTTGTCCATAGTTAGGGTAGGATAATGGTATTGCAGTTATGTTTATGAAAAGATCACTTATCTTTTAGAAATACATAAGAAAGTATTTAAAGGTGGAAATATATGATGTATGAAATTTCCTTCAAAATAATCTGAGGGAGGGGAAAAAGGTGGGGATTATAGATGAAACAAGATTGGCCATGAATTGATACTTGTTGAAGCAAGCTGACAGGCACACAGGATTCATTATACTATTCTGTTTTTGCAAATATTACTTTTTTTACAAATCGAAGGCAAGAACCTCCACCAGTCAAAAGATAATGAGTCGTAGAAGGCTCAGATGATGGTTAACATTTTTAGTAATAAAGTATTTTTAAATTATTGTATGCACATTTTTAAAGACATAACGCTATTACACACTTAATACAGTGTAAACATAACTTTTATATGTATTGGGAAACCAAAGAAAAGCCGTGACTCACTTTCTTGCAATATATTTATTTTATTGTGGTGGTCTGGAACCGAGCCCACAAAATCTCCAAGGTATGCTTTTATATCCAAAAGATTTCATAATCAAAAGTTAAGAAAACAACAATATATTGTCTGAAGTCTGAAAGGTTATACACAAAATTATTGAACTCAATGTGAAATTACATTAATACATTGGTACTTTCCTCTTTTTTTCTTAATCTGTAGCAATGAGCATGCATAATCTGAAAGGAAATGTTTAGAAAACAGTTTTAAATTAAAGGGGATGCACCAGTTGTAGCTAAAGGGGCCACAAAAAGCCACTTATAAGTGGTATCCAGCTCCTCCCTCTTGGGGAACACAGACTCTGCTTTGTCTCCTCAGCCCCAGGAGGTGGGGACCATGGGGGAAATGTAAGGGCGAAGGAAAGAAAAAGGACTCATGCAGAGCCACATCTCACACAGCCTATGAGGTCCTTTTAACAGGTGAGGAAACTGAGGCTCAGAAAGACCGATGGAACTGAGGGGATGAGAGAAGGAGCCAGTGTGTTGACATATGTCCCATGCTGGGTGTTTCCTCTTTTGTCCAATCCCCTCAGACAGCTCTGTAGGGTGGCTATCATTCTACCCAACTTACAGAGGAGGAAACAGCCTCAGAGAAGTGAAGTGACTTATCCAAAGTTACTCAGCTGCCTAAGATCAGGAATGGCCTCCATTTTTTCCCAGGTGCTCACTCCCACAGTTCACTGTGCCCTGGGGTGAACTGGGAGAAGGGGCTTCCATCCTAACTCCAGGGCACTTTGCCTGGGTGACTGAACATCTGCTGGCTCTAGCTTAATGGGGGAGCAGCCTGGCCTAGGGGCAAGGGCCTGACTGAGGGGCAGGAGGCCTGGATGCTTAGTGAGGGCTCTGCCTTGGCACCACCATTAGCTCCAAGCCTTTCTCTGAACAGCTGGGATGAGCTCTAGCTGCCTCTGGCTGAGACGTGTGGGAGATGTTGGGTAAATGGGAAAGTGGCTTGTACACTGCAGAGTACTGAACAACATGCAGAATTTTGGGGTGGAGGAATGAGCAAATATGTTTACAGAAAGTACACCTGCAGCCACCCAACCTGAGCCTTACCTGAGTACTAAGAATGCTGTCAGGGGAAGGCAGAGAGGATATTACAAGGCAAAGACCCCAGCCAGCAGAGCACCCAGAGGGCCTCTCCCTCATGCATTCCTTTCCTCACCCTCCAAGGCAGCTCAGACCTTCAGGGAGCCCTCTGGAAGCCTGGAGACTGGCCAGCTCACCCAGACTGCAGAGCACCCTCAGGTTGCTCAATGGATAAAGCAGCAACTTTTCTCCTGGGGCCGCCTGCTTGGCCCCTGATTGGCTGTGCTGGGCCAGGCCTGGGTCATTGGCTTGTTGGAGAGCAGCCTCCAAGGCAATGTGGGCTACAACCAGGCCTGGCACCTCCGTGGGCCCTCTAGAGGGAGCTGGGGAGGAGTGGCAAGGGGGCTGTCCCACCCTGCAGACTTGTCACCCACCCTTGGATCTTGTCACCTCCTTTATTTCTGTTGGAAACTGGGTTCCTCCATTCTATTCCTTTCGGTCTTTCAAATCTTTCTTTTCTCCTCAAAATTCTCTCTCCCTCCCCCTCCCCTGACCTCTGTCTCTCTCTGTCTGTTTCTCCCCAGTTCTTTTGCCATGTGAGTTCCTCTCCCTTCCTTCCTTCCTTCCTTCCTTCCTTCCTTCCTTCCTTCCTTCCTTCCTTCCTTCCTTCCTTCCTTCCTTCCTTTTCTCTCTCTCTCTCCTTCCTTCCTTCCTTCCTTCCTTCCTTCCTTCCTTCCTTCCTTCCTTCCCTCTCTCTCTCTCTCTCTCTCTCTCTCTCTCTCTCTCTCTCTCTCTCTCCTTCCTTCTCTCTCTCTCTCTCTCTCTCTCTCTCTCTCTCTCTCTCTCTCTCTCTCTCTCTCTCTCTCTCTCTCTCTCTCTCTCTCTCTCTCTCTCTCTCTCTCTCTCTCTTCTCTCTCTCTCTCTCTCTCTCTCTCTCTCTCTCTCTCTCTCTCTCTCTCTCTCTCTCTCTCTCTCTCTCTCTCTCTCTCTCTCTCTCTCTCTCTCTCTCTCTCTCTCTCTCTCTCTCTCTCTCTCTCTCTCTCTCTCTCTCTCTCTCTCTCTCTCTCTCTCTCTCTCTCTCTCTCTCTCTCTCTCTCTCTCTCTCTTCTCTTCTCTTCTCTTCTCTCTCTCTCTCTCTCTCTCTCTCTCTCTCTCTCTCTCTCTCTCTCTCTCTCTCTCTCTCTCTCTCTCTCTCGCTCATTTTCCCTCTTATATTCCCTTTTCATTCTACCCCCGTCCACAGTTCCCAGTTCACACCCATCCGTGTAGCTCCAGAGCCCCCTTTCTTGCCCTCTCCCCTCCCCTTTCTCTCCTCTCCCCTCCCATCCCCGGTCCATCTGCCTTTATTCCCGGCCCTGCTGCCTCTCTGTCTTGTCTCCCCGTCTCTCTCCCTCCTCCCCACCTGGCTGTTTCCACCCGGCCCCGCCCGCCGGGCCCCACTCACCGGCGCGGGCGCCCGCGGCGCGGAGCAGGGCGAGCGCGGCCAGCGCGCACAGCAGCGGCTGCATGGTGCGGCCCGCCCGCCGCCGCCGCCGGGAGGAAACGCTCGCAGCCCAGCCCCGACTCCGGGGCGGCCTTCTGGCTCCGGCGACCCGCCCCCTCCAGAGGC
This sequence comes from Cynopterus sphinx, assembly GCA_030015415.1. NCBI lineage: Eukaryota > Metazoa > Chordata > Mammalia > Chiroptera > Pteropodidae > Cynopterus > Cynopterus sphinx. The sequence continues at coordinate 50,461,800 of CM057382.1, forward strand.
CCCTCCGCACCCCGCGAGCCGCGCGGGGCCCGGAGACCCGCCAGGGGGGAGGCCGGGGTGGGGGGGACCCGGCGACCGCGCCCGGGGCCCGGCTGCTGGCGGTCAGCCCGCTGGACGCGCCGCACGACTGACGTCCAGGGAGCGGGGCCTCTCGCTGTGTCGCCCGCGGCCACGCTCAGCACCCGAACCGCTGGCTGCACGGACCGTGGAAGCTTCCCCTGCCCACGAGCACGGGGAGCTCAGCTCCAGCGACACGCGACGGTGTCCGGCCCTGAGCAGTGGCATCCACCTTCCACGGAAACGTGCTGGTCCGCCAAAGGTACAGTGGAAACATCAGACGCGAAATTTCAGTAAAAGGTGAAATCGGGACTTTCACACAGATGTGAAGTGAGCATGTGCTGAAATGTTCAGTTAACTGATTACTCATGAGGGAACCAGGTCAAAAGACAGACACAGGCCTGGAACATTGGCATGCATATGCAAATAGGGATAAAACAGGCTTCTTCCACACGGTGAGGGAGGAGAATTAATTGAACTTTCAGCAGGAATAATTTGCACACCTATAGACAAGAGTTAGTTTGCTTTGCAATCTAAAACTTACAGACTTGAAGATGTCTCAATGGCAACGAAAGGCCCAGAACCCCAATAGAATCAGAGTCAGAATCAGAATCAGAATCAGAGCTAGAGTGTTCAGCAAATACTTAACTTCTCTTCTACATAGTGTTAAGTAGACTCTGGGGGAGCAACAACACGAGATAATGCTCATATTCACATATGTCTGCCCTTAAGGAGTAACTGGTCTAGTAACCACCATAATATTAATAACCAATAGATAAGCTTTGATCGATTTACCTGTATATAAACCCTCTCTCTGATCTTCACTGCAACGCCATTAAGGGCACATTATTACGTCCATTCTGCAGATCAAGAAATTGATGCTCACATATATTAGGAACCTTGCTAATAGTCACTGAGCTGGTATAATGTAAAGTCAGGATTTGAATCCAGATCCGCTGCTTCTGCAGTAATACTCTACTACAAACTGTGTAATACTATAGGTAATACTATAAACTGTGTCCCTGAGAGTTGTCTTCATTCTAAGCAGTCTCAGAGTAAAAGCTGGGTAGGCTTTAGAGTGAATTTCAAATCTACCTCATACAATTTAGAACACTTCCACAGGACACCCACCCAACAAGTGCAAAAAAAGTTGTTTTAATGAAAACAAAAGCTAAAGCTAAAGCAGCCTTAACATCTGCACTGCAGAGCCTTGAGTGCATCACCTGGCTGCAAGTGGACTGCCTTCATCACCAAGCCAAAGAGAATGTCTTTATCTAGCAAGGGCCCCCATCACAATTAACTGGAGCCTAGCAGATCAAGCCTGCTTATCTTGCTTCTCAGTTCTCAATTGTGGCTGTTCAATACAGTCACTCCACCAACAGTAATCCTCACTTCTCACTTCTTCCTCCAGTTAATAGCCTAAGGCACAGAAATTTTGGTTCTGAGTCAGCAGTTAGGGAAAAGAGTCTTGGATCTAATTTTGATGAATGAAGCTCTCATGGGGATTAGGATGCCCATAAGAGCTGGCTCAGGGGAAGGATTTATTTCAAGAATGCCAAGAATTTCTCACACTTGGCATATGACATTTCTCTAAAGGTTAGTCAGGTGGGATGTTGTCAAGAAACAGCCAAACCTACAGGGATTCTTGTAGCTCAGAACCAGTTGACTACCTAATATTTTGAATTTGCAATAAAAATAACACATATACAATACAGTCTTGTGGTAGAATCATAAAGTAGGAAAGACAGGAAAACATGAAATTCCTTACTGTCACTAACTCCCCTGCCCTGTGATTCTAGCCCGGTCTCCTCAGCTTGGTGGACTCCTCCAGTTCCTTGACTATGCATTCGCTATCTATCTAATATATATTCAAATACAAACAAGTGTACTTGGGATTGAATAATAGATATTTTGGGGACTTGCTTTCACATTTATGTTTATCTCAGTCATAACATCAATCTTACAGATTATTCTGTTAGTACACGTAAATTCATTCCTTTGAAGAGTTGCAAAATATCTCATGAATGGATGGACCATTATTTGTCCAGACAATTTCTTATTGATGGATGTGTTGCTTGTTTCCTTTTTGTCCTCCCCAATATAAAGCATGCTTCCGTGACCTCCTCTTGATGCAGACAGGGCAAATTTCCGCGAGTAGTGAGGAGGCCAAGCCCTGCACCAAGAATAGGGTCCTTTGGTGGAGATTGTAGAAAGAATTCAAGACACATGCTACAGTTAGAGTCGAAATGAAAGTTTAATAGAAAAGGGATAACACTCCACAGCAGAGTGTGGTCTCCTCTTAGAGGCAGAGAGTGAGAGGGACAGTGAGAGGGACGTGGAAAGGCAGTGAGAGAGACAGAATGAAGGCACTGAGAGGGACCCTGAGTGTTCCAGGGATTCAGTTTATATATCATTCTTTGGTTCCTGTTATAATTTATAATTTAAATGATTTTATTAACCCATTGCCTTTGATATGGACATACAGTGAGGAATGGGAAGAGTATGCAGCAGGAAAAGGTAAGAATAAAAAGTCTGCTGCAAGATTCTAGCCTTTAATCTATAGGTTACCCATGGTTTTAGCCATAGAGAATGATTCTGTTGGTTCTTGTTTCTCCTTCACAAGTGTGGAGAATGGGTTGTTAGCTCTGCCAGCAGAAATCTTCCTTTGTTCTGCAAGAAAGCACTATTCCAGAGGGCCCCCGACGAACCCTTCTCTATGTTGGAGTTCTGTTGCAGGGGGCACCCTTTACATAAAATACTTCTATAGTGGAGAGACTTAAGTAGATCTGGCAGCTTTGTACATTCTCTAACACTGAGTATCTAGCTTTTAAAATTTTGACAATTTGATGATAAAAAATGTTACCTTGCTGTTGGTTTGATTTATATGCTATTTATTATGAGTGAAATTGAGCTTTATTTGTCCATTCAAATACTTTTCTTCCTCCCTTTCCTTCACATATTCTGCTTATTAATTCAGTGTCTGTTATATATGATGGTAATATTTTCTTCCATTCTCCCACTGTCTTTAACTCTCTTTGTGGTATCTTTCATCATACAAAAGTTTTAGGTATTTAGGTAGCCAAATCTCTCGGTATTTTCTTTTATGGCTTCTAGGTTTTATAACTTGTTTACGATTCCTCACATCAAGACTATAAAAATATTTACCAATATTTTCTTCAAATAGTTTAAAGATTTTTTTAAAAGCATAATCTCTAATTCACCAAGATTTTTTATGTGGTTGCAAGGAAAGATTCAAACTTAAAATTTTTTCCTAAATGTACATCTAAATATTCTAATGATTTTTATTGCATAGTTCATCCTTTAGCCACTAATTTGAACATAAAACTAATTGCTGGTTAGCTATTTATTCCAGAGTGAAGTTCCAGAAACACTCTAGCCATCATGTCTATCATAAGATCAAACAAACAAAAATGAAACCTTATGATTTCAACAAACGTTGAAACTATTATTTGATGAAATTTTCAGTAGTCGTTCTCTTAGGTAGTTTGTCAGGTGAGAGCAACAGGAGCCAAGACCCAGCTCTGTAACCATAGAAACTCTCCCTGAAGACCTTCCTTAAGGACCTGCTAGAAACATCTCCCTTTTAGGGTTATAAATTATCCCAAATCCTAGAGCACAAAGGCTATAAAAACTGCTGGCTAAGTCAGCCATAAACTCAAGTGCAGAAAGTACTACCCTACCTAACCTGCTCATAACTTCAGCCTCATTATACTATCATTATAATATCATGACTATGCCTAGAAATTCATGAATCTAATTATAACAGACTTAATTCTGGCTAAGAACATGTGCAGTAGGCAAAGTGTTATATTGCAGCCAGCTGTCAGTCAAGGTGACCTCACATATGCATCGTTTAGGATCTCCCATCATGGCCCAAATATAAATAGACCTTCCCATTTCTGCTACAGCTCTCATTGCTGAAAACTTGCTCCTTCCTTTGGAGTGTCCTATCTTAACTCTTCACCTCCCAAATTCTACAGGGCTGCAGCCTTCCTTAGTGTTGCCCATCTCTTTCTAAAATGTCCTTTCAATGAATCTTACTTTTTCTCATTCTCGCCAACCTGTAATCCTTTGCTGCGTCAGCAGGAAAGAACTGAAGAACAACATACAACACCACTGTCCTCCTCTCCCTTCTCCCACATGCTTCTGGGGTGATGCCGCATTTCAATCATCCCAGCCACGACAATTCCAGACTTAAACAACAAACTCTAAGAGGTAGAAATAAAGAAAATAAAGGGACGTTTCTGTAACAAGGTAACCACTTTTATCTTGACATAGTTTACACATACACACCTGAAAAAAGAGAGAGGCATTCTTTATTAAGCCAGAAATGAGGCAAAGATGCCACTATCACCACTATTAATCATTTGATCAAGGCAATGAAGCACAAATGAAAATAAGAGGTATTATGAAGGAGACAAAATATTGCTAAGAGTGGAAGATTCAATTGCTTTATTAGAAAATCCAGTAGAACTAGAAGAACTACTGGAATCAATACTCCATAAACTGGCTCAATTTAAGATAAGTGTTTGGATGTCAATTGATTTCTTTACACCAACAGAAATCAGCCTAAACATGTAAAGGAAAACTTCTGGGCAAGATGATAGTAAGAAGTCAGTTTGCTAATGTCCTCCTTCCAACATTCTTTAGAAATGACCAATAGAACTAAAAATAGAGGAAACTGACATTAGTGCCAGGAACTAGGGAAATATGTCACCCATATGCCAAGGCCTCAAAGCACGTTGGTGGCCAGCTGGGACTAACAGCAATAAGTATCATTATGTTATTACTCTTTTTTGCTAAACTTCTTTGAACCCGGTGTTTGCTAAGGCTGTACGTGTGTTATCTCATATATTCCTTTCACCAATAAACCTATAAGGTAGTATCCTAAGCTCCATTTTTCAAATGTCATATATTTGATTGAGGCCAGAGGGTGGCAGATTCCAGATTGGAAGCAGGTAGATCTATAATCCATGCTCATAAGCATTGTTGGGCCTCTTGACTCTCAGACCCCAGGGAAGTAGCCAGATAGTGAGACAATCCAGGGGATGGTGAAGGTGAGAATAGGGCAAACGGAGTATTTTCCAGCTTAGAGTGGCCATTTCTAAGCAGTTAGAAGGAGCCCGCCCATAACCGCCTGCATAAATGAAGTGACCTAATGTGCAGAGTTTCTGTCCCCTGGCAGGTACCATCAAGATCCACAGAGAACACAGCATGAGGCTTGGAGAAGTTAGGAGGTGCCCATGTAGAAATGTGGGGATTTGTTCCCAGGGTGCCTATGCCTCCAGAGGCAGCACTGCAGATGCCCATGGACCTCTCAGGTAGGCTATGCTGAGGGCACAAATGGTGGGGAGTCTGGCAGGGGGCCAGGGAAACAGGAAACAGGGGCTGGCCATCTCTCTGGGGGTAGAGGTGGGGGGAGAGGGACAGCCCAATTGAAAGGGCCTTGGTGGCTGAGCTGGTGGGAACTGCACAAAGACTCCTTGTCTTCTTGTCTTGGCACAGGCAAGACCAGGTCCAGGAGAAAGTGAACCACTGGGATGTGAGTATGAGTGTTCCTGCTGGGGGCATGGAAAGAGGAAGGATTTGACACGTTGAGATTTAAAAAGATTTTTTTTTTTTT